>CM038670.1:187261115-187861115 GCA_021605145.1 Aegilops bicornis
TTTTTGGTTCTTGTTTGGTTCTTATCCTTGTGAGATTTGGAGCTTATGGTGATTTTTATGACAAGCTCGAGCTCATCGAAAACGGAGTTCACTTGCATCTTCTATGATGTTTTCGATGTTGGAGGATATGCCGTTTCTTCTCTGTTGGAGGTTTCACTCCTTTGTTTGTTAGGCATACCTCCTCTGCCTCTTCTTACTATATCCAACAAGCTTGAGTTTGCTCAATACGGAGCTCATTTGTAGAAGTTATGGCAGTTCTGGTTTTATTGTTTCCCTCTGTTGTCTTCTCTGCAAAATGAAGGACTCCTAGTGTTGCTAATCCTGGGCATGCGGTAGTACTGCTCTCCGGGCGGTAGTACCGCAGGCCCTCTTGATAGTACCGCAGTCCACCGCGTAATCTTGCAGGTGCTCACGGTAGTACCGCTCTGTGGGAGCGGTAGTACCGTGGCCTCAGGCCAGGCGCAGCTTCTCGAGCGGTTGTAGGGACGGATGTAATTTTTTACATCCGTGCCCTAATGATAATACCGTGCATGGTAGCGGTAGTACCGTGGGCTCGCCAGCTTAGCAAGCATGAGCGGAAGTAGGGGCGGATGTAATTTTACATCCAGCGCCCTCTGTGATAAGTACCGCTCTTCGTGTGCTTAGTACTGCGTGCGGATTTTGCGTAGGTCCTCCCTCGGCGGAAGTAGGCACGGAAGTAATTTTTACTTCCGTGCTTTCTCTGACTAGTGTTGCCTGCCTTACGGTAGTACCGTGAGAAGGTATGAGTACCGCTCGGCGGTTCTACCGTTCGTTGCCATCGCAATAGGCCTTCATCGGCGATCTTTGCACTAGCGGTAGTACCACAACCTGCAGCGGTAGTACCGCGACAGACCGCGGTAGTACCGTAGCTCCGTGCGGTAGTACCGCGTCGTGCGGGCTGAGTGAGGGGATAATGGTTGGTTTTTCTTCCCACCTATAAAAGGGGGTCTTCTTCCCCCTTGAGATCCTATCTTTAGAGCTCGTGTTCTTCCCCCATTGTTGACCTTCTTCGAGCTTGCTAACTCTCAATCCCTCCATGGATTCTTGCTAGTTTTTGAGGGAAAAGAGAGAGGAGATCTAGATCCACATTTCAGCCAATCACTTTCTCCTCTATGTGAGGGGAACCCCTTGGATCTAGATCTTGGAGTTCTTGGTGTTCTCCTTCTTGTTCTTCCTCTCATTTTCTTCCCTAGCATTAGTTGCTTCGTTGGGATTAGAGAGAGAAGGACTTGGGCACTCCGTGTGCCATTGCCATTGCATTTGGTGCATCGGTTTGAGTTCTCCACGGTGATACGTGGAAGTTACAAGTTGAGAAGCTTATTACTCTTGGGTGCTTGGTGCCCTTGAGCTTGTTCCTCTTGGGTGCTTGGGCGCCCTAGACGGTTGGTGGTGTTCGAGCTCAATCATTGTGGTGTAAAGCTCAGACAAGCGTCAGGGTCTCCAATTAGGTTGTGGAGATCGCCTGAGCAATTTGACGGTACCGTGACCGCCCCAAGGGTTGCCAAAGTGTACGGGTTCGGTGACCGCCCCCAAGGGTTGCCATTTGTACGGGTTCGGTGACCGCCCTCAAGGGTCCCTTAGTGGAATCACGACATCTTGCATTGTGCGAGGGCGTAAGGAGATTACTGTAACACCCTCGATGCGGCTATATCTCCCACGTGTCGAAGCACGACTTAGAGGCATAACCGCATTGAAAGCAATGTCGCAAGTGAGGTAATCTTCACACAACCCATGTAATACATAAGGGAAAGAGATACATAGTTGGCTTACAATGCCACTTCACACAATACATAAATAAACATTCATCATCCGAGAATACACTCAAGGTCCGACTACGGAACCAAAATAAAAGAAGATACCCCAAATGCTACACAGATCCCCGATCGACCCAACTGGCTCCACTACCGATCATCAGGAAAAGACACACAGTAACGACCACGTTCCTCGTCGAACTCCCACTTGAGCTCGGTTGCGTCACCTGCACTGGCATCGTCGGTACCTGCAACTGTTTTGGTAGAATCTGTGAGTCATGGGGACTGAGCAATCTCATACCCGCGAGATCAAAACTATTTAAGCTTATAGGAAGGACAGAGTTGTGAGGTGGAGCTGCAGCAAGCGACTAGCATATATGGTGGCTACATTCGCAAAAGAGAGCGAGAAGAGAAGCAAAGCACGGTCGTGAGGCTAGTAGCGATCAAGAAGTGATCCTGAACTACTTACGTCAAACATAACTCCAACACGTGTTCACTTCCGGACTCCGCCGAGAAGAGACCATCACGGTTACACACGCCGTTGATGTGTATTTTAATTAAGGTCAACTTCGGGTTTTCTACAACCGGACATTAAGAAATTCCCATCTGCCTCATAACCACGGGCACGGCTTTCGAAAGATAATACCCTGCAGGGGTGTCCCAACTTAGCCCATTATAAGCTCTCATGGTCAACGAAGGATATTCCTTCTACCGGGAAGACCCGATCAGTCTCGGAATCCCGGACTACAAGACATTTCGACAGCAATAAAACACGACCAGCAAAGCCGCCCGAATGTGCCGACAAATCCCGATAGGAGCTACACATATCTCGTTCTCAGGGCACACCGGATGAGCCAGACGTCGGGTTGGCATAGACCCTGATTGCTCAAGGGCGCGGACATCGCTCAAATTGGACCCGCACTCGAAGGAGAACTGGCCCGGGGTTAAAATAAAGATGACCCTCGGGCTCGCGAAAACCCGGGGAAAAAAGGCTTAGGTGGCAAATGGTAAAACCAAAGTTGGGTCTTCTTTGGAGGAGTCTTATTCAAAGCGAACTGTCAAGGGGGTCCCATAAATCACCCAACCGTAAGGAACGCGAAATCAAGGAACATAACATCGGTATGACGGAAACTAGAGGCGGCAAGAGTGGAACAAAACACGGGCATAAGACCGAGTCTTCCACCCTTTACCAAGTATATAGATGCATTAATTATAGCAGATATATTGTGATATCCCCAACAAGTAAACATGTTCCAATAAGGAACAACATCTCCATGTTCCAACAAGGAACAAACTTCATCTTCACCGCAACTAGCAACGCTATAAGAGGGCTGAGCAAAGCGGTAACATAGCCAAACAACGGTTTGCTAGGAAAGGATGGTTAGAGGTTTGACATGGCAATAATGGGTGGCATGATATAGCAAGTGATAGGCATCGTAGCATAGGCATAGCAAAATAGCGAGCATCTAGCAAGCAAAGATAGAAGTGATTTCGAGGGTATGGTCATCTTGCCTGCAAAGTTCTCAGAGTTGTCAAAAGCTTGATCCTCGTAAGCGTTCTCAACAGGTTCCTCGTTCACGTGCTCGTCTCCCGGCTCTACCCAAAGCAAGAACACAAACAAAGGAATCACAATAAATCACGGTGCAATGCACAAGCAACATGATGTAATATATGTCATAATATGCGGGATGTGATATGCAATGCGTATGCGTGCTCCGGAAGGAAAGTGATGAACCAGGCATCAACTTGGCAAACCAAGTATGCCGCTGTAAAGATGATATGATTTCGGTTGAAATCGATATAAAGATCACCGGAATCGGATGCACGGTTTGCAAATGACAAGCAAAACAAGAATGGCACAAATCTGCCACTAACAGCATGATGCCACTTAGCAAGCAACAAGAAATTAAGCTACTGCACCCAAACGTACCAGAAAAGCATATGTCAGTGATCTACTCAAGATGCTTGACAAAAGATGAACACTGAGCTACGGCTAATTCACATCATAACAGGTCCAAACAAGCATGGCAAAAGTGCAAAATATATCAGCTTCACAGACTTAGGGAAATTACTGAACATGGCAAAATCAGCATCAGGAAGCAATGTTCAGAGCAATGAAACAGCATGCTACAGGGACTTATAATAGCAAAACAAGGCATGGAATGAATCTACTCAAAGCATAGAAAAAAAAGTCCCTTACTGACCATAAGCCAAAAAGGATCAGAAAATATAATAGCCCCATTGTAAACATAGCAAGTTTCGTTAACAGATTCAGCAACAGGGCATGACAAAAACAGATAACAAGTAGGCATGTTTAAGAGCTCGATGCACTCACTACAGAGCATCTCATGATAAACTAAGCATACATCCATCAAGAAGACATGGCATAGAAGCTACACATGGCAAGAACAACATCATAGCCTACACGGATCAACCACAACAACCTTGGCAAAATTGAATAACATGTAAACAATCTGCCGGAAACATTTTATAGCAAAAGTAGATCTCAATTGACTCAAGCTATGGCACTCCATAATTGCAAACAAGGGCATGGATGGATAGAGCATAGCCATATTTGCAAAACATCCTTACTGAAGTATCTCAAAATATGCATGGATCTCTCGGTAGCATCAAGTTAACATGGCATAAAAAATATCAGCAAAACAGGGGCTGAAAACAGCAACATCAGGAAGCCTAGTTTGCATGCTTGTGCTAGTCACCACAGAGATCACAAAAATACATTACATACACCCCTGGAAAGATGGCATGGCATATTACAAAACACATGTAGGACTCAAGATCATAGGATGCACACATCAATCATGGCAAAAATGACAAAAGTGCATGTTCTGATACGAAATAGAAACTAACATCACATAGCCCTCTTCTAACAGCATTTCGGGCATCAAGATGAGCTCAAATGAAAATGATGCAATGAGATGAAACGATCTACTCTTTCGAGTCGAACATTTTGACATATTACAAGCACGAAACGGAGCTACGGGTACAAAGTTATGGCAACGAAACTGCAATAAAATAATCACAGGAAAAGACTTGGAGGTTTTTGGGAGAGAAGAAGTCAACCGCCTGCTGGATCTAAGATCCGGCAAGGCCTTGACCAGCGGCGGCCGGAGCGCAGGAAGGAGGGCCGGGAAGGCAAGTGGAGAGGAGAGGCCGGGAGGAGGCCGATGGCCTTGGCCGGGCGACGGCGACCGGGCCGACGGGCACTGCCAAGGCCACGGAGTGAGTGATGCGAGGCGGCCGGTCGGGCGGGCGTGGCGGCCATGAGGCGGCGGCGGGCGGAGGCTGGGTGCGTGGCCCTGGGGGGAGGGCCACTGGGCGGCGCATGTGGCGGCACGGGCCACGTGGCGGCTTCCAGTCTGGCAAGGCGGACGTGTCCGGACGGGCCGATTTCGTCCGGAGGCGCGGGGAGGGAACAAATGCTAGGGTTTCGTCCGGAAATTCGAAGGGGGAGGCATATTTATAGGTAGAGGGAGCTAGGAGACGCCAAATGGAGGGGAGTTAGATGGGTTATTGGGCTGTTTTGAAGGGGTGTTGGGCTGCAACTCAAAAGAGGCCTTTGCGAGAGTGCGGTTAACCGTTGGAGTACCAAACGAGCTCCAAACGACCCGAAACTTGACAGGTGGTCTACCGGTGGTGTACCAAGGCCACTTGGCAAGGCTCGGTCCATTCCGAGAAAGTTTAGTACCCGCTCACGGAAAAACGTAAAAGGGGACGCCGGGGACATAGGAGTGCGGATTGCAAAAGCGGACAACGGGGAAAATGCTCGGAATCATGAGACGAACACGTATGCAAATGAGATGCACATGATGACCACGATATGAAATGCATGACATGGACAAAATGCAAAAAATGAAGAAAAACCCAACCACGGAGGAAAATCATATCACAATGCCGAAAATGGCAAGAGTTGGAGTTACAAATATGGAAAGTTACATCCGGTGTTACAACACTCCACCACTACAAGAGGATCTCGTCCGAGATCTAGGACCGAAAGAACTCGGATATTCGAACGGAGGTGATCCTCGCGCCCTGTGTGGCTTCTCGGTCGGAATGGTGTGACCACTTCACTTTTAGGAATTTGATTGACTTGTTGCGAGTCTTGCGCTCGGTTTCTTCAAGAATAGCAACGGGTGCTCATGATAAGAAAGATCTTCTTGGAGGTCAATTTCTTCGAAGTTGATAGTGCGTTCAGGAGTCTTGAAGCACTTGCGAAGCTGTGACACGTGAAACACATCGTGCACGTTTGCAAAGTTGGATGGGAGCTCAAGTTGATAGGCGAGTTCGCCTCTTTTGCCAATGATCTTGAAAGGACCCACGTATCTAGGGGCAAGCTTCCCTTTGATACCGAAACGACGAGTGCCTTTCATTGGAGAGACGCGGAGGTAGACATGGTCTCCGATTTCAAAAGCCACATCACGGTGCTTGTCATCATAATAGCTCTTCTGGCGCGATTGCGCGGCTTTGAGATTCTCACGAATGACTTTGCACATTTCTTCGGCTTATGTGATCAAGTCGTTGCCAAGAAGTTAACGTTCACCTGTCTCAGACCAATTGAGAGGAGTACGACACTTTCTGCCATAGAGAATTTCGAATGGGGCCATGCCCGAACTCGCTTGGAAGCTGTTGTTGTAGGAGAACTCGGCATATGGAAGACAATCTTCCCACTTCATACCGAAGGAAATGACACAAGCCCTTAGCATATCTTCAAGGATTTGATTGACTCGCTCGACTTGGCCACTTGTTTGAGGATGGAAAGTTGTCTTTGAAACGAATGTTGGTGCCCATGGCCTTCCTCAAAAGAATCCCAAAACTTGGAGGTAAAGATGCTGCCACGGTGCAGAAGAGATCAATTGTGGAATGCCGTGCAAGGAGACAATTCTGGAGGTGTATAACTCTGCCAACTGAGCTGCTGTGATGGATACTTTGATAGGAAGAAAATGAGCCACTTTAGTAAGCTTGTCAATGACAACGAAGATAGCATCATTTCCACGCTTGGACTTAGGAAAACCAGTCACGAAGTCCATCTTGATATGATCAAACTTCCATTCTGAATAGCAAGAGGTTGGAGGAGACCAGCTGGTCTTTGGTGTTCTGCTTTCACTCTTCTGCAGACATCACACTCATTCACGAATTGAGCAATTTCTCGCTTCATTCGAGTCCACCAATATGACTGCTTGAGGTCATGGTACATCTTCGTACTTCCGGGATGAATGGATAGAAGGGAATTGTGCGCCTCGTTCATAATGACTTTACGTAGATCACCCTTTGGAACCACAATCCGGTCCTCGAAGAAAAGAGTATCTTTGTCATCAATGTGGAAGCACTTGTACTTGGAAATGCCCTTGTCGATACCACATTTCACCTTTTTCACCATGGTATCCAGGAGTTGAGCCTCACGAATTTGGTCTTCCAAAGTAGGAGAGACTATGAGGTTGGCAAGAAAGCCTTGAGGAAAAACTTGAAGATTCAGCTTGCGGAAAGCTTCACAGAGATCCGGTTGGAAGGGCTTGAGGATTAAGCTGTTGTAGTAAGCCTTCCTGCTCAAATTATCTGCAATCACATTGGCCTTGCCCGGAGTATATTCAATAATTGGGTTGTACTCTTGAATCATTTCGACCCATCGAGTTTGCCTGAGGTTGAGGTTGGGTTGAGTGAAGATATACTTGAGGCTCTTGTGATCGGTGAAAATGTCCACTTTCCTTCCCAACAAGAGATGTCTCCATGTTATCAATGCATGGACAACTGCCGTCAACTCAAGATCGTGAGTGGGGTAGTTTTTTTCGTTGGGCTTCAACTGGCGAGAGGTATATGCCACAACCCTCTTCTCTTGCATTAACACAGCACCGAGACCTTGAAGAGAAGCATCACAGAAAACTTCGAATGGCTTGGATTCATCAGGAGGAGTCAAGACAGGAGCTGTGACGAGTTTCTCTTTGAGAGTATTGAAAGCACCGTCACACTCAGGAGACCAGACATACTTCACATGCTTCGGTAGGAGGTTGGAAAGAGGCTTTGCAATCTTGGAGAAATTCTCAACGAATCTTCGCAATAGCTTGCAAGACCAAGAAAATCATGGAGCTGCTTGACATTCTCGAGGAGGTTCCCAATTCACAACCGCAGACACCTTCTCGGGATTAACATATGCCCTTTGGTGGAGATGATGTGACCAAGATAAAGCACTTCATCAAGCCAAAATTCACATTTGGAGAACTTCGCATAGAATTGATACTCTCTGAGCTTGTCTAGCACCAATCGCAAATGTTTGGCACGATCCTTCTTATTCTTGGAGAAGACCAAAATATCATCAAGATAGACCAAGACGAATTCATTGGTGTGGGGGTTGAAGATGAAGTTCATCATTCGAGAGAATGTTGGAGGAGCATTGACAAGGCCGAAAGACATGATAGTATATTCATAAGAACCAAAGCTTGTTCTGAAAGCTGTCTTGGGAATATCTTGTTCACGAATGCGAATCTGATGATAACCCATATGAAGGTCAAGCTTGGAGAACACTTTAGCACCTTTGAGTTGCTCGAAAAGCTCATTGATGTTGGGAAGTGGATACTTGTTCTTTATAGTCTTCTTATTCAATGGACGGTAATCGACGCAAAGTCGGTCCGTGCCATCCTTCTTCCGGACAAAAGAACACCACAACCCCAAGGAGATGAACTCGGTCCGATCAAACCCAGACGCTCTTGTTCATCGAGCTGCTTCTTCAATTCCTTCAGCTCATTAGGTCCAAGCTTGTATGGGACGCTTGCAAACGGGTTCGATGCGGGCTCAAGATTGATAACGAACTCAATCGGCCGATGAGGAGGCATTCCTGGAAGCTCTTCCGAAAGACATCTTGGTACTCATAAACGATGGAATCGAGAGATAGCATCCAATTCGCCCTTCTCATTGAGAGAAAACAACCGAATGGTTTCATCACGAGCGGCATAGATGATCACATCATTAGAAGAGTGAGTCAATTGAATTTCCCTGGCAGCACAATCAAGCTGAGCTTTGTGCTGAGAAAGCCAGTCCATCCCAAGAATAAGATCAATATCAGAGTCACCGAGAACAATTGGTTTAGCCAGAAATCTATAATCGCCCATCTTGATAGTGACATCGGGAGCAATCAAACTAGAAGTCATAAGCTTTCCGGGAGAAACAACTTGCATAACTTTGGACAAAATCTCTGTGTCAACATTGTGCTTCGATGCAAAAGGATATGACATGAAAGAATGCGATGCACCAGTATCAAATAAGACTTTTGCAGGAATATCATTAACTGGAAGATTACCCATAATCACATCAGAAGAATCCTCTGCTTGCGCTGCATTCATCATGTTCACCTTTGCAGACTTGGGATTATGCTTGACCACTGCATTGCTGGAAGATTTCACAGGAGGAGGAGGCGGAAGGCGCCTTTGGTTGAAGCATTTGTTCGCATAGTGAACTTTCTCACGACATTTGTTGCAAGTCACCTCACGAGAGCGGACGGTGATAAGGAGCATTTGACCTTGGAGCTTGAGAATTAGACTTGTTACGATAGCACAGGTTGGGCGGGTGGGAAGATCCACGACCACCGAGTTCTTCTGGCGATAAGGCCGACGGAACGGAGGAGGAGGAAGATAGAACTTCTGCCGCTTAGCTGCCACTTGAGAGGAAGAAGAAGACCGAATCGCATCCCTGATTCTCTTCTTAGAAGCCTCACATTTGAGCTGGGCAGCTTCTTGCTTCAAAGGCCATGTTGTAGAATTCATCATACTTTTCTCGCTCAAAAAGCACAAGAGCTAATTGCAGATCTTCTCTGAGACCACCTCTGAATTGATAGATCATACTCTTTTCATCGTGGACGTCTTTCTTAGCGAAGCGGCGAGTTTCTGAACTGGATATTGTATTGATGCACGTACATGTTGCCTTGCTTGAGATTGCGGAACTCCTCACGCTTGCTCTCAACAACACTTTTCGGAATGTGGTGAGCTCTGAAGTCTCGTGAACTCATCCCGTAATGACACGACCTCCTCTGGAATCTTTGTATTCTTTGGAACCACTCAAAGAAGCTTGGTCCTTGAGTTGAAACGAAGCAAACTTGACAAAGTCCTCGTGTCTGACATTGCTACATTCAAAATGTTTGCAGATGTCCACAAGCCAATCGTCATGCGCCCTGTGGCCTCGGCTACGTAAACCGGAAGGACTTCGGCTGATTAGCGAGGAACTGATTGAGGGTAGCAAAGTGCGGCTGGTTGTTGCCTTGACCTTTATTGCCTTGATTGCCTTGCCCTTGAGTACGCTCTTGCAAGAGTTGCAAAATCATCGAAGCATTGGCATTGGTGGCTGCCATGATAGCTTGCCATGCCTCCGGCGGCGGAGGTGGAGGTGGAGGGTCTGACCGACTCTCATCATTGCGATCCGGATTCAGACTCGTTGGCGGAGCCATCCTGAAGAGGGTGACATCCGTTAGCACTTTGATAGACAGATAGACAAGTTGAATCAACGGATAGAAATTGCAACATATAGTCTTCACAATAAACATTCGAAAAAGGATGAACGAATGAATTCCAATGTTAACATCACACGTCCATTAAGGTGAGAAGCCACTTAGATAAAGGTATGGAATCATCATCTGCCTTTGAAACAACTCGAATAACACGACTGAAAACAAAACAAAAGATTGGCTTCTAGAATAAGCCGGAACAAACACACGATAGAGATTTCGCCCAAAGTGTTCGTGGTGGGCCCACACGGGCACGACGTCTGGACGTCACGAATGACAAACAAGACGTCCCGAATCAGCATAGCCAAGGATTCTTTAAGGCGCCTCGCGACCACTTTGTAAATCGACCGTGGATGGGCGGACCACTAGACGTTGGACCCCAATCTCAAATCATACATCCGTCGGAAAGATATCCTATAAGCTACTAGAATTCCCACCTAT
The DNA here is from genome assembly GCA_021605145.1 of Aegilops bicornis. Lineage (NCBI taxonomy): Eukaryota > Viridiplantae > Streptophyta > Magnoliopsida > Poales > Poaceae > Aegilops > Aegilops bicornis. Next base: position 187,271,835 of record CM038670.1, read on the forward strand.
AAACTCCCGAAACTTTATGGTTATGCAATCTGGTGTTGGGGATACGAGGGACACAAAATATATCACCCAAACTAACAATACCTAGATCCATTTGTATCCATCCGTCAATACATAACCAAGAAACCTTCGAAATCGTGTACCTCGACCTTGAAAAGCATCCATTATCTGAGTCATGGCAATACTCCTGAGCTCGCCCGATCTTTGGGTTATCGTGGTTATCTCACCAACAATTGCACAAAAGATTTCGATGTCGGCGTAACTCGTGTATTCCAGAATCGCAACGATAAAATTGTGATGACAACACCTCGAGCTCAACTCCCCGGGACACCGCCACAACCCCTAATGTCGGGAGGCACCAAGAACAATGTTCTCGCCACAAAACCATCGGAACGATCCCAAGATACCAACGTGATCCTAAAATTTTTTTAGTGAAATTTGAGGAGAGGAGAGTCAAAACTTCTACGACAGGAGACCTCACCAAAGGCGACGAAGGACCGGGAGTAAAAATAATCCTACTCTCGATATATATAATCCTAAGACTCAAAACATTTTTGTTCTAGACTCAACAACGCCAAAGAAACAATCAAGTAGGGGCTCCTAAGTCGGGAAGGCTCGATTACCAACATAGCAGCCCTCGATGCGGCTATATCTCCCACGTGTCGAAGCACGACTTAGAGGCATAACCGCATTGAAAGCAATGTCGCAAGTGAGGTAATCTTCACACAACCCATGCAATACATAAGCGAAGAGATACATAGTTGGCTTACAAATGCCACTTCACACAATACATAAATAAACATCCATCATCCAGAATACACTCAAGGTCCGACTACGGAACCAAAATAAAAGAAGATACCCCAAATGCTACACAGATCCCCGATCGACCCAACTGGGCTCCACTACTGATCATCAGGAAAAGACACATAGTAACGACCACGTTCCTCGTCGAACTCCCACTTGAGCTCGGTTGCGTCACCTGCACTGGCATCGTCGGCACCTGCAACTGTTTTGGTAGAATCCGTGAGTCACGGGGACTCAGCAATCTCACACCCGCGAGATCAAAACTATTTAAGCTTATAGGAACGACTGAGTTGTGAGGTGGAGCTGCAGCAAGCGACTAGCATATATGGTGGCTACATTCGCAAAAGAGAGCGAGAAGAGAAGCAAAGCACGGTCGTGAGGCTAGTAGCGATCAAGAAGTGATCCTGAACTACTTACGTCAAACATAACTCCAACATCCGTGTTCACTTCCGGACTCCGCCGAGAAGAGACCATCACGGTTACACACGCGGTTGATGTGTATTTTAATTAAGGTCAACTTCGGGTTTTCTACAACCGGACATTAACAAATTCCCATCTGCCTCATAACATGAGCACGGCTTTGAAAAGATAATACCTGCAGGGTGTCCCAACTTAGCCCATTATAAGCTCTCACGGTCAACGAAGGATATTCCTTCTACCGGAAGACCCGATCGATCTCGGAATCCCGTACTACAAGACATTTCGACAAAGAATAAAACACGACCAGCAAAGCCGCCCGAATGTGCCGACAAATCCCGATAGGAGCTGCACATATCTCGTTCTCGAGGGCACCGGATGAGCCAGACGTCGGGTTGGCATAGACCCTGATTGCTCAAGGGGCGCCGGACATCGCTCAAATTGGACCAGCACTCGAAGGAGAACTGGCCCGGGGGTTAAAATAAAGATGACCCTCGGGCTCGCGAAAACCCGGAGGGAAAAGGCTTAGGTGGCAAATGGTAAAACCAAAGTTGGGCCTTCTTTGGAGGAGTCTTATTCAAAGCGAACTGTCAAGGGGTCCCATAAATCACCCAACCGTGTAAGGAGCAGCGAAATCAAGGAACATAACATCGGTATGACGGAAACTAGGGCGGCAAGAATGGAACAAAACACCAGGCATAAGGCCGAGTCTTCCACCCTTTACCAAGTATATAGATGAATTAATTATAGCAGATATATTGTGATATCCCCAACAAGTAAACATGTTCCAATAAGGAACAACATCTCCATGTTCCAACAAGGAACAAACTTCATCTTCACCGCAACTAGCAACGCTATAAGAGAAATTTGAGCAAAGCGGTAACATAGCCAGACAACGGTTTGCTAGGAAAGGATGGTTAGAGGTTTGACATGGCAATAATGGGTGGCATGATATAGCAAGTGATAGGCATCGTAGCATAGGCATAGCAAAAGAGCGAGCATCTAGCAAGCAAAGATAGAAGTGATTTCGAGGGTATGGTCATCTTGCCTGCAAAGTTCTCAGAGTTGTCAAAAGCTTGATCCTCGTAAGTGTTCTCAACAGGTTCCTCGTTCACGTGCTCGTCTCCAGGCTCTATCCAAAGCAAGAACACAAACAAAGGAATCACAATAAATCACGGTGCAATGCACAAGCAACATGATGTAATATATGGCATAATATGCGGGATGTGATATGCAATGCGTATGCGTGCTCCAGAAGGAAAATGATGAACCAGGCATCAACTTGGCAAACCATGTATGCCGCTGGAAAGATGATATGATTTCGGTTGAAATCGATATAAAGATCACCGGAATCGGATGCACGGTTTGCAAATGACAAGCAAAACAAGAATGGCACAAATCTGCCATTAACAGCATGATGCCACTTAGCAAGCAACAAGAAATTAAGCTACTGCACCCAAACGTACCAGAAAAGCATATGTCAGTGATCTACTCAAGATGCTTGACAAAAGATGAACACTGAGCTACGGCTAATTCACATCATAACAGGTCCAAACAAGCATGGCAAAAGTGCAAAATATATCAGCTTCACAGACTTAGGGAAATTACTGAACATGGCAAAATCAGCATCAGGAAGCAATGTTCAGAGCAATGAAACAGCATGCTACAGGGACTTATAATAGCAAAACAATGTATGGCATGAATCTACTCAAAGCATAGAAAAAAAAGTCCCTTACTGACCATAAGCCAAAAAGGATCAGAAAATATAATAGCCCCCATGTAAACATAGCAAGTTTCGTTAACAGATTCAGCAACAGGGCATGACAAAAACAGATAACAAGTAGGCATGTTTAAGAGCTCGATGCGCTCACTACAGAGCATCTCATGATAAACTAAGCATACATCCATCAAGAAGACATGGCATAGAAGCTACACATGGCAAGAACAACATCATAGCCTACACGGATCAACCACAACAACCTTGGCAAAATTGAATAACATGTAAACAATCTGCCCGGAAACATTTTATAGCAAAAGTAGATCTCAATTGACTCAAGCTATGGCACTCCATAATTGCAAACAAGGGCATGGATGGATAGAGCATAGCCATATTTGCAAAACATCCTTACTGAAGTATCTCAAAATATGCATGGATCTCTCGGTAGCATCAAGTTAACATGGCATAAAAATATCAAGAAAACAGGGCTGAAAACAGCAACATCAGGAAGCCTAGTTTGCATGCTTGTGCTAGTCACCACAGAGATCACAAAAATACATTACATACACCCCTGGAAAGATGGCATGGCATATTACAAAACACATGTAGGACTCAAGATCATAGGATGCACACATCAATCATGGCAAAAATGACAAAAGTGCATGTTACGATACGAAATAGAAACTAACATCACATAGCCCTCTTCTAACAGCATTTCGGGCATCAAGATGAGCTCAAATGAAAATGATGCAATGAGATGAAACGATCTACTCTTTCGAGTCGAACATTTTGACATATTACAAGCACGAAACGGAGCTACGGGTACAGAGTTATGGCACGACGAAACTGCAATAAAATAATCACAGGAAAAGACTTGGAGGTTTTCGGGGGGAGAGAAGAAGTCAACCGCCCGTTGGATCTAAGATCCGGCGCGCGCGCGACCCGAGGCGGCGGCCGGAGCGCAGGAAGGAGGGCCGGGGAAGGCGACCGGTGGAGAGGAGAGGCCGGGGAGGAGGCCGATGGCGCGGCCAGGCGACGCAGCGGCCGACGGGCACAGCCATGGCTGGCGGCGAGTGATCTGTGAGGCGGCCGGTCAAGCGGCGACCATGGCGGCAGGAGGCGGCGGCGGCGGCGGAGGCGCGGGTGCGCCCGGGCGCTGGGAGGGCCCCTTTGCCCGTGGCTGGCTGTGGGCACGGGGCCACGTGGCGGCTTCCGGTTCGTCCGGGCGCGTGGGGCGGACGTGTCCGGACGGGCCGATTTCGTCCGGAGGCGCGGGGAGGGAACAAATGCTAGGGTTTCGTCCGGAAATTCGAAGGGGGAGGCATATTTATAGGTAGAGGGAGCTAGGAGACGCCAAATGGAGGGAGTTAGATGGGTTATTGGGCTGTTTTGAAGGGGTGTTGGGCTGCAACTCAAAAGAGGCCTTTCTTGAGAGTGCGGTTAATCGTTGGAGTACCAAACGAGCTCCAAACGACCGAAACTTGGACAGTGGTCTACCGGTGGTGTACCAAGGCCACTTGGCAAGGCTCGGTCCATTCGAGAAAGTTCGATTACCAGCTCCACGGAAAAGCGTAAAAGGGGGCCAGCGGGGACATAGGAGTGCTTGGGATTGCAAAAGCGGACAACGGGAAAATGCTCTAATCATGAGACGAACACGTATGCAAATGAGATGCACATGATGACATGATATGAAATGCATGACATGGACAAAATGCAAAAAAATGAAGAAAAACCCAACCACGGAGGGAAAATCATATCACAATGCCGAAAATGGCAAGAGTTGGAGTTACAAATATGGAAAGTTACATCCGGGGTGTTACAATTACGGTGGCCCTAGTGGCTTCTCGGGGAGCATTGTGCCTCCACACCGGTCCAAACGGAGATTAGCATCCGCAAGGGTGTGAACTTCGGGATACATCGTCGTCTCCGCGTGCCTCGGTTATCTCTTACCCGAGCTCTTTTATTATGCACTTTACTTTGTGATAGCCATATTGTTCTTTGTCATATATCTTGCTATCACATAGTTGATTATCTTGCTTAGCATAAGTCGTTGGTGCACATAGGTGAGCCTAGTTGCTTTAGGTTTTGTTCTTGTCAAATTAACCGCTAGGTTTATTCTGCATTTGTTCAAGCGTAAACCGTAATTATTTTAAAGCGCCTATTCACCCCCCCCTCTAGGCGACATCCTCGATCTTACACTTTTGCCGATCAACTGAAATAGCTAATCAAACTACAGAAGGCGGCGGAACTAGCCATAAACAATTTAATTATCCGGCTATGGCCTGCTGAGCCGATCCCAACTAGCTACTTCGGGCTCGTGAAGCGGCTTGTGGGTGCCTGTCCTCGACTTGATGTCATCAAGCGGTCGGTCTGTATAGAGGGTGCACGAATGGCCTTCGCCCGCGCAAAGTTGCACTGGGGGAAGATGGTTGCTCAAAAGCTGATGACCGAAGGACCGCCGGAGGGGAAGGAGCACCGCAGGCCCGAGTTATATTATGAGAATGTCCTAAAAGGATCCTACCTTGCCGCAGAGCTATGCACCAAGGACTTTATATTTCCATGGATGTAAAGCATGTTGTCCTTTGTAATGTTAAAACAAGGTTGATTATATCAGTTACCGCCTGTTATATGAAAGTTTACCCTCCTGTGCGGCCGTTTTATATGTTAAATCTAAGAGTTGGCGATGTCGGCTTACGCCTTACGTATGAAATGCAGGGGTGTTCGGATAAACCTGAGCACTCTTTATCCCAGTTTTGGGTCCTCCAAGGAGGTGCTCAAGACAACCGAACGAGCAATCGGACTATAGGGCTTTATCACTCTCACTTAGCCATAGGAGCTTTAGTATGGTCGGCGCAGCCCCTGGTGTTCGGAAGACCGTACTAGGTGAGGGAGTCCTCGATTAGGGGGTATCCGGACAGACGGACTATATACATCGTCCGGACTATTGAAGCATGAAGATACAAGACTCAAGACTCCGTCCCGTGTCCGGATGGGACTCTCCTTGGCGTGGAAGACAAGCTTGGCGAACCGGATATTGTGTTTCCTTCCTTGTAACCGACTCCATGTAAACCCTATCCCTCTCCGGTGTCTATATAAACCGGAGAGGTTGGTCCTTAGAAGGCCGATCCCAATTACAATCATACCATCATAGGCTAGCTCTTAGGGTTTAGCCTCTACGATCTCGTGGTAGATCTACTCTTGTACCACTCATATTGTCAATATTAATCAAGCAGGAAGTAGGGTTTTACCTCCATCGAGAGGGCCCGAACCTAGGTAAACATTGTGTCCCTTGCTTCCTGTTACCATCAGCCTAGACGCACAGATCGGGACCCCCTACCCGAGATCCGCCGGTTTTGACACCGACATTGGTGCTTTCATTGAGAGTTCCTCTGTGTCGTCGCTGCGGGGCTTGATGGCGCCTTCAATCGTCAACAACACGGTCGTAGGCGAGACTTTTCTCCCGGACAGACCTTCGTGTTCCCGCCTCACGGGCCAATTCAGCCATTATCTGGAGCAGATCGACAGCTACGCCATCGCCACCAGGTCAGGTTCGGAAACCTGAACTACACGGACGATATCCGCGGAGACTTGATCTTCGACGGAATCGGGCCTCTGCCAGAAGTGTCGGGCAGTCGCGATGACCACGGCCTAGACCTGCTGTCGGACAGTGCTCGGGATATTACCCCTGCAGCAGTCCCGGGCCTAAATCCGGAGCAGACTGCCTTGCCTAAGGATGGACGGATGGACCCCGCCCCGCAGGCCGCACACTCATCGGCGATGGAGCCGAACACAGGCCTCACCTCGGAGGAAGCCTATGACTCCGGACCCCCGGACTCGTATCCGGTTGTAGGTTCCAGTCCGCGCGCTCCTGAGCCCGCCGAGCCTGGTTGGGCTCCGGTAATGGAGTTTACCGTTGCGGATATATTCCAGCACTCGCCCTTTGGCGACATGCTGAACTCACTAAAGTCTCTCTCTTTGTCAGGAGGCTCTTGGCCAAACTATGTCTGGCTTGAGTGGGAAGCAGGCGACGTAGGAATTCGTTCCCCACCCACCACCCACTTCGTTGCCACGGTCAATGATCTAACCGACGTACTCGACTTCGACTCCGAAGACATCGGCGGTATGGACGACGATGCAGGAGAAGAACATGAACCACCGCTCACTGGGCGGTGGACAGCCACCTCTTCCTATGATATATATATGGTGGACACTCCGAAGGAAACCAATGGCGATGAGGCAACGGAGGATAACCCCTCAGGGAGAAAAACAAAGCATGGGCGTCGTCGACGCCGCTCCAAGCCCCGCCACAGCAATTCCGGCCCAGGAGACGAAAACAATCCGGATGGCACCAAAGATGAATACAACCCCGATCAGCCTGCCTTCAAGCAGACCGGACTGGCGACGGTGGGATACTTGGAGAGGGACAACTATACGCCCCCCTCCGAGGACGAGGTAAGCCTCGGCAATGATGAATTCGGCGTGCCTAAAGATCCAGTGGAACAAGTTCGCTTCAAGCGACGGCTCATGGCAACAGCAAGAAGCCTGCAAAGGAAGCAACACCAGCTTAAAGCTGACCAAGATCTGCTCGTGGACAGGTGGACCAAGGTCCTGGCCACCGAAGAATACGGACTTGAACGCCCCGACAAAGGGCACACATGGCACAACTGGCTACCTCAACCTAAGCAGGAGAACCCAAGGCACATACCCCGATGTCAACACATCACTACGGTCCAAGACAACACGAAGGACACACGAAGAGGCATCCTTAAGCCTCAGCGCAATGGTCATAAACGCCAAGTCAGGGAAGCTGAGGCCAAGTCCAGCAACTCCTAGTCCGGTCAGCGGATGAAGAACAGCTCAAGCCTATCCGGCCTGAGCCACACACTCGATCAACCATGTGAAATTCATGGTACTCCTAGAAGGACGGCAAAGCATACCAATAGAGAATGCTGGATCCTCAAAACAAAGCGGCTGGTCATGTGCCGGAAACAATGAGGGGAGGCGTCTAGTCAAGAGACCCCCCCAGAGCATAAAAGTACAGCCGATCACCCCTGATCACATCAACCACAACAATTCAATTGCAGTACCTCTAGAACTAGTAGTCTGGGGGCTCCATAACACATAAAGCCCCCGTGGGTATGAAACCACAAATAAAAAGATGTCAGGTGCAAAGGCCAAGACTTACTGGCCCACCACTCTAACGGTTGTCTTCGGATCACCAAAAAATGCCACGCCAAAGAATAATTCTTCGGCACCTTCCCCTCATACGGTAATTTACCATATGCTAACGGGACGAACCACGTTGCCTAGATTCCACATGGTAAATCATTAGGCCAACACTGTGTGATATAATCACACCTATGGGCAAGGCCGAACCCGCCTTAGAGCGGAAATCATACATTGCCGGAGCAATGAGTTGTGCATGCCTATCAAAATTTTGATATGACAGCCAACTATCGTGACACCAACCGAGGAGTCTGTGCTACTTCATGGTATAACGGTGGGTTAACGTGGTCCGATCAGGAACCCTCGGATCAACCACAAGAGGACATTCAGCTGCCTCCAGGTATTTGCCTTTATAAACTAATTTTGACGCAGAACAGGATTGGCGACGTGGAATCGGCCCGGACACACAAGGGCAGGAACATGCATGTGACCCCCCACAAAGAAGGCGGTCCGAATTCACTTCAGATCCACTCACAGCCCCCTCCAGTCCGGCCATCACAGGTTCCGCCAAAAACACCTCTTTTTATAATTATAAATTGTACTCATATGCATAGACATATCATCCTACTACAATGCGTAGACTTAAATAGCACGCACCAGTCGTCGTTTCTCATCGACGCCTCGTGTCACGCCCGATTATGCCCGGGGCTTCACTGTACGGCAATAAAGTCCGACCACCTTTTCGGTCGCTCGGCACCCCGAACTTATAGCACTATATGCATCAGCTCTGAATCACGTCTTGGGTCATTGGTTGGGTTTGCCCGACTCCCATGTTTTGGTACCTTACGTTCCGTCCCATCGGCTAAGGTAGCGCTGGGAGAACTACTGCGATTGTGTCCCGGTTCTGCCGGACGAGCACCTCGAGAGAAAGCCGAAACTGATCACATGATACAGCGAGAGATGGTCAGCTGTTCGAGAGGTTGTAAAATCCTTAAAGATTCATTCCGCATAACGCCATTATAAATGCAGAGTGCGACGGATCGGTCTTCTGATTAGGCGTCAATAGAGCCCCTAGTTCGGCCTTCCGAATACTTGGGGTTGCGCTGACCATACTCGAATTCCTATGGCTAAGTGAGAGTGGTAAAGCCCTATAGTCCGATTGCCTGGTTCGTGGTGAGGAACACCTCCTTAAAAGGACCCAGCTATGGGATAAAGAGTGTTTAGTTATGTCCCGAGCACCCCATATTTCTTTTCGTAAAGGTTTAAGCCGACGGCCAACTCTCGTGACTTACATACACTAAACAGCCGCACAGGAAGAACAAATGTTCAAACAAAACAGGCAATAGATAATAAAAGTGCCATTATCCCATATTACAAAGAACGACAAGAATGCCCTCAGGGAAATATAATGTCTTTGGTACACTTATCCGTCACAAGGCGGGCTGCCTTCAATACACCTTCATAGTACAGCTCGGGCTTGCGGTGCTCCTTACCCTCTGGCGGCCCCTCAGTCATCAGCTTCTCCGCGTCAAGCTTCCCCCAATGCACTTTTGCACAGGCAAACGCCATGCGCGCACCCTTTATACAGACTGAGCGCTTAACGGCTCCCTTGTTTTGGTACCTTATGTTCTGTTATATCGGCTAAGGTAGCGCAGGGAGAACTACTGCGATGGTGTACCGGTTCTTTCGGACGAGCACCTCAGTAGAGAAAGCCGAAAACTGACCGACATGATGCGGCGAGAGCTGGTCGCTGTTCGAGAGGTCTTAAAATCCTTAAAGATTTTTTCCGCTTTAGGCGATGAATCGGCCTCGTCCGATTTAGGCATATATAGCGCCCCAATTCGGCCCTCCGAATTCTAGGGGCTTCGCCGAAATTTAAAATTGTAGACTTCGATGGCTAAGTGAAAGCTATAAAGCCGCATAGTCCGACTGCCTTGTTCGCTGCGCCGGACACCTCCTTAAGGGACCAAAAATTTGGATAAAGAGTATCCGAGTTTTTCCAGGAAAACCCCGGTACTAGTTACGTGGGGGCGGAAGCCGACGACTGGCCTATTTTCAGAATTCTATAAACAGCCGCATAGAAGGTAATATTTTAAATCAAACAGTGCTACATAGCACAAGTAACTTCGTCTTTATATTACAACAGTGACAGAGGTACATTTATTCAAAGATCTTGTCCTTGGTACATTCATCGGCCATGAGACGAGCGCCCATCATAACGCCATCGTAATACTTCTCGGGATAGCGATGCGCCTTTGCCTCCGGGCCGTCCTTCACCTTCTCCGCATCCAGCTTGCCCCAATGCACCTTCAAGACGGGCAAAGGCCCGGCGGGCACCCTCAATGCAAACGGATCGCTTGATAACCTCAAGGCGCGGACAGGCATTCACCATCCGCTTGATCAGGCCGAAGTAGCTAGTGGGAAGGGGCTCACTAGGCCACATCCGGACTATGAAATCTTTCATAGCCACTTCGGCCGCCCTATGGAGTTCGACCAACTGCTTCAGTTGGTCACTTAGAGGCATTAGTGTTCGCCCAAGATACCGGGACCGAACAGCTTCTCCGTGGAGCTCCCCTCCTCGGCACGGTAGAACTCTGCCGCGTCTGAGATGCTGCGTGGCAGATCTGCGAATGCCCCTGGAGAGCTCCGAATTCGGGTAAGTAAAAGAAACGCCTCCTCCACATGTTTTCTTTGCATAAAGAATGTCTTACCTGCCGCTATCATCTTGGCCGCCTGGATTTCCTGTTGTGCCTTGTCGGCTTCGGCCTTGGTGTCTTTCATACTTGCAAGGGCCTTCGCAAGCTCGGCCTCTTTCATCTTAAGCTCATGCTCCACGGACTCGAACTTCTTGCCAAGCTCATGGAGCTCTTGCTGTACCTCGCCCACTCTAGCATCTTGCTTTTCGCGCTCCTTGCATTCCAAGGCCTCCTTGTTTTCAGCCTCGGACAGCGCTTTCTTCAGAGACACCACTTCGGTGGTGGCCCCTGTTACACAGTCACGACACTTCGTCGTTAGAATAACCAATTTTATCTATCCTTCATTACATGAGAGCGGGGAATCATTCACCTTTGTTCTCTTCAAGCTGCCTCTTCGTGAGGTCGAGCTCCCCTTGCGCCTGCTCCAGGTCCCTCTTTAGTCCGGCGACCTCGGCTGTGCGGGCAGCAGCGGCAAGCCTGCTTATTCAAAATACATACTTACTATCAGACTCCTGCGGATTATAATTGACCCTCTGCTCGGTTTTTCCTTCCGAACACCGAACAGAGTATCAGGGGCTACTACCTATTGGGTGGTAATTTTACATATTCCCTACTTACCTCGAAGCCCATCAGGAGGCTTGTGCAGACTTTGTTTAGTCCGCTCCTAGCGGACAGAACCTTTTGAATCACCGCACTCATAAGAGTACGGTGCTCGTCATCCATGGAAGCACCTCGAAGCGCTTCCACCAGACTATCCGACGCCTCTGGCGTGACGGAAGTCCTCGGCTCACCCTCCCTAACGAGGGGCTGCCCGCCTGAGCCCGGAACCGTTGGAGGTTCCGGAACAGTGCTCGGCTGAGAGCCCGGCCTACTGCAGCTCTCATCGACACGATCCGCGGGAATCTTGAACCCCGCGTGTCTGACATCTGGAATTCCACCTTGGGGCGTCTGCAGTCACCTCCCCGCCTGGGAGCCTTCGGGACAACACCTCTGTGTCATCCGCGGCCGAGGAGTAGTGGCCGTCGGGAGCGAGTTCATCGCTGACTCGTTCAGGGACCCATCCGACGACGATACCTCGGGATGAGCCCTGGCCGGACTGCATATATGTTCGGCGTTATAAAAAGATTATGAAGTAAAATTATGATAGAGTGTGGATACTTACGATCACGCTAGGGGCTTCCCCCTGGGTAGCCACCCCTCCTCGCTATGGGTGGCCGTGGCGGAGTAGTCCGGAAGGGACACCTTTCCATTCTTGGACGTCCCAGCCCCCTCCTCCGGGGCGGCTTTCCTCTTCTTATCCTCCCCAGTGTGGGGAGGGAGAACTTCTTCATGTTTCCCCCCGCTTCCGCGGGAGGAATCTGTCTCGTCGTCTTCGGACGACGTGGGTATGACGGCCTTGCGCCGGGAGCCTTTCGCGCCCCCCTGGTCTGCCTTCTCAGGCCCCCCATCCTCTCCGGATTGGGTGGCCCCTTCTTCTTCTTCCTCCCCTTCGGGGGAGGAGTTTGCCTCATCGTCTTCGGACGAGGCTTCCGGTACAACCTTACGCCGGAGACCCTTCCTGGTCCCCGGGGCCTTCTTTTCGGCCTTCTTCTCCGGTGCCTTGTAGGGCGCCGGGACCAGCATCTCCGTCAGGAGAGCATCAGCTGGGCCTTCTGGCAGCGGAGCCGGACAGTCAATCCGCTCCGCTGTCTTCACATAGTCCTGATTAAATATGCACAATTACTTAAGACTTCCCCACGAATATACTAGGAAGAGCTGAATCCGGTGGTAGTCAGAAAACTCACTGGACTAGGAGGCCGCGCGGCGTGAAGTCCGTGGTCCTCGGATGTGGGAGGAGCTACTTCGGAGGCCTTGAACAACACCCTCCATGCGCCTTTGTGCATCATGTCGTAGAGCTTCCGAAGCGTCTGGTGTTCGGCCGGGACGAACTCCCACAGATTGAATGCCCGTCTTTGGCATGGAAGAATCCGGCGAACGAGCATGACCTGGATCACGTTGACAAGCTTGATGTTCTTGTCCTTCATGCTCTTAATGCAGTTTTGGAGTCCGGTCAGCTCCGCAGGTCGCCCCAGGCCAAGCCCTTCTTTTCCCAGGAGGTGAGCCGCATGGGGGTTCCGGATCGGAACTTGGGGGCCGCCGCCCAGTTGGCACCGCGTGACTCGGTGATGTAGAACCACCCCGATTGCCACCCTTTCACGGTCTCCGCAAAGGAGCCATCAAGCTAGGTGACGTTAGGCATCTTGCCCACCATGGCCCTCCTCCAAGATTCGGGCTTGTCTGGCGCCACGATCTTCGGCTTCACGCAGAAGATTTGTAGCCACCACCAAAGTGAGGCTTGATGCGGAGGAAGGCCTCGCACTGACGATGAACGCCGAGATGTTGAGGACGAAATTTGGGGCTAGATCATGGAAATCTAGCCCATAGTAGAACATGAGCCCGCGGACGAAGGGATGAAGTGGAAATCCCAGTCCACAGACGAAGTGCGACAAACACGATCCTCTCGTGGGGTAGCGGAGTTGGAATGACCTGCCCGTCGTCCGATAGCCGGTGCGCTATGTCTGCAGCCAAGTATCCGGCCGCCCGAAGATTCGCGATATGCTTCTCCTTCAAAGTGGAAGCCACCCACTTGCCTCCTGCTCCGGACATGTTTAGCTTTGCGGAGAAAACTTGGGCTAGGGCGCTGGAGCTCGAGGGGGCAGGGGTGAGCAAGGGAGGAAGAAGGCGTGGGTAAAAATGGGGAACTCTTATCCCTTTGTAGAGGCGACGAAAGCGGTGCGCCTCCCCACTTACCCGTTGAGGATTGCTTGCTTCCCAAGAGCCACGATTGATGGCGCGGTGGGACTACCCATACCCGTATTGATGAGAATCATGTGATAAGGGGACACGGTCTCTGCTTTGACAAGACGTGTCAAGGAAACCGCCTCGCGATATGCGCTATGGCCGGTTGTGGGAAAACGGTTCGAATAATGACCCGACCGTAATGACATGTCACGTTGTCTAAAAAGATGTCAGCAGATTGCATTTGTGAAATATCATCCTCTCTACGGTGCTATGTGAAGATCATTTTGCATATCTGGACACGGTTTAAGTGTTCGATAATTATTATGGAGTATTCGGAGAAGGAACCCGCCTTGCAATGCTGGAGACAAGACTGCGCACAGGACTCATCGTCATTGAAGCCTGGTTCAGGGGCTACTGTGGGAGTCCTGGATTAGGGGGTATCCGGACAGCCGGTCTACATACATCGTCCAGACTATTGGAGCGTGAAGATACAAGGCTCAAGACTCCGTCCCGTGTCTGGATGGGACTCTCCTTGGCGTGGAAGACAAGCTTGGCGATCCGGATATTGTGTTTCCTTCCTTGTAACCGACTCCATGTAAACGCTAGCCCTCTCCAGTGTCTATATAAACCGGAGAGGTTGGTCCTTAGAAGGCCGATCACAATTACAATCATACCATCATAGGCTAGCTCTTAGGGTTTAGCCTCTACGATCTCGTGGTAGATCTACTCTTGTACCACTCATATCGTCAATATTAATCAAGCAGGAAGTAGGGTTTTACCTCCATCGAGAGGGCCTGAACCTGGGTAAACATTGTGTCCCTTGCTTCCTGTTACCATCAGTCTAGACGCACAGATCGGGACCCCCTACCCGAGATCCGCCGGTTTTGACACCGACACTAGGGGCTCTATAAGCGCCTGATCGGAGAAAGAACCAATCCATCGCACGCTGCATTGGTTATGGCATTATGCGGGAGAAATCCTTAAAGATTTTGTGACCTCTCGAACAACTGACCAGCTCTGGCCGTATCATGACAGTCAATTTTCGGCTTTCTCTACTGAGGTGCTCGTCCGGAAGAACGGGGACACAATCGCAGTAGTTCTCCCTGTGCTACCTTAGCCGATATAGCGGAACGTAAGGTACCAAAACAATGGGAGCCGGGCAAACCCAACTATTGACCCAAGACATGATTCGAAGCTGATGCATATAATGCTATAAGTTCGGGGTGCCGGACTTCCATGAAGGTGTTCGGACTTTACTGCCGTGTTATGGGTAAAACGAAGCCCCTGGCATATTTTAGGGCATATCGCCAGTACCGGATGCCACTTGACAGAATGGTTTCAATAAGAAATAACAGCAGGTAAGCATCATATAAATCCACGTGTTGTATTTTAATATTACGTCTATGCGTATGGGTACAAGTAATGTGATAAAAAAAGGAATATGATTGTGGAACCTTCTGAGACCAAGGGGAAGAGGCTGAGTGTGGATCCGCAATATAGCTGGACGGTCACTGCGGGAGATGTCTAAGGATTCGGTTATGCGTTCAAGCTCCGTCCGTGTAGCCCGTCCTGGTCAGCGCAAAGGTGAACCTGCGAAGGAAATGTAAGAAATATTTATGTGCCGGAGGGTGGTTGAGCCGCTGAGTACGGTCTGTCCTGGCCTTCGCCGGAGTGTTTTAGTTGATCCCTGGACGGGCTGGGCTATCCTTTCGTGAAGTAGTTCGGAGTCCCTTGACGGTATCCGTAGGCCCGGATGTCTGCTCGAGGTTCGGTTGCAAGGTGCTGCTCGTTGTCTCTGCTGCTAAGGCAGTGGTGTATATGCTGGTGCCAAGGGAAAGTGCGGCCTTGCCATTAACCGTGATAACGCCGCGTGGACCGGACATCTCGAGCTTACGGTAGGCATAATGTGGTACCGCGTTGAATCGAGCGAATGCGGTTCGTCCGAGCAGTGCTTGATAAACACTATGGAAAGGGACGATTATGAAGTTTAACTCTTTGATACGGTAATTTTCTGGTGAACCGAAGACTACCTCAAGGGTAGTGGAGCCTGTACAGCGAGCCTCCTCACCTGGTATAATGCCTCTGAAAGTGGCTTTAGTGGGCTTGATCGCCGAATGATCGATGCCCATCTTGCGCACTGTGTCTTGGTAAAGCAGATTTAAACTGCTACCACCGTCCATAAGGACTCGAGTGAGGTGGAACCCGTATGTTATTGGGTCCAGGACTAGTGCGGCTGGATTGCCCTGATTGGCGTTGACCGGACGATCCGTACGGTTGAAGG
Source organism: Aegilops bicornis (assembly GCA_021605145.1). Lineage (NCBI taxonomy): Eukaryota > Viridiplantae > Streptophyta > Magnoliopsida > Poales > Poaceae > Aegilops > Aegilops bicornis. The sequence continues at coordinate 187,287,694 of CM038670.1, forward strand.
TGACTGGCCCCAGTTTATACTGTGGGACGACAAGTTCCATTGAGTCACCATCCCTAAGGATGGATATCCGGTCCGAGTTGGTAATTTGGGTGGTATGTATCACATTCACCGATTGAATATGCGGGGAAAATTTCTTTTGCCCTCCTGTGTTCTGTGGTCTGAGCTCTTTGTCGCTATCATCGCTTTGAGACCCCCCTTTGTCTCTGGCGCCTGCCCTGCCGGCTTATTTGAAGACCCAGCATTCTCTGTTGGTATGGGTGGCTGGCGTTTCTGGGGTGCCATGAATTTGGCATTGGCGATCGACTATGCGGTCCAGACTAGAAGGACCCGAATTTTTATTTTTGGGTGGCCCATTCCGCTGACCGGACTTTGAGCCCCTGAACCCGGCATTAACTGTCGTGTTTTCAGCGTTTTCACCATATTTGTGGCGCTTATGTTTGTTGCGTCGTGGTTTGCCGTTGCTATCCCTGGCTTCTAATGTGCCAGGTTTGCTTGATGTATTGGTTCTACGTGCCAACCAGCTATCTTCGCCCGCACAAAAGTGGGTCATAAGTGTCGTGAGGGCTGCCATGGATTTTGGCTTCTCTTGGCCGAGGTGCCGGCGAGCCATTCGTCACGGATATTATGTTTAAATGCCGCTAAGGCCTCTGCATCCGGACAGTCTACTATTTGGTTCTTCTTGGTTAGGAACCGGGTCCAGAATTTCCTGGCCGATTCCCCTAGCTGCTGGGTTATATGACTTAAATCGTCAGCATCCGGTGGTCCCACATAAGTGCCCTGGAAGTTGTCGAGGAATGCATCCTACAAATCCTCCCAACTGTCGGCGGAGTCTGCTGGCAAGCTATTCAGCCAATGCCGAGCTGGTCCTTTGAGTTTTAGTGGGAGGTACTTAATGGCATGTAGATCATCACCGCGAGCCATGTGGATGTGGAGGAGGAAATCCTCGATCCATACCACGGGATCTGTTGTACCATCATATGATTCAATATTTACGGGTTTAAAACCCTCTGGGAATTCGTGATCCATAACTTCATCAGTGAAGCATAGGGGGTGTGCGGCGCCTCTGTGCCGGGCTATATCACAACGCAGTTCATATGAGTCTTGTCTGGCGTGTTCGGCTCGGCCGGATTTACATTTAGTGTATCCGGCGTGACGATCATCGTCGCGTGTTGGTGCGTGCCCCCTTGATCCGTAGATCGATCTTGCATGTTTTGCCTTATTTTCCAATACATCTCGCAGGTTCCGCGTGTTGCCCGGGACCTTGGTATTTTTGTTTGTTTGGCGGCGGGGTGCAGGCTAGACTTCGGGCTGAAATTCCTCTCTGTCTCGGCCACGAGGTGGCCGATCAGCCACATCATACGCTGGTGATGTAGGTTTCAATGCTTCCTCCTCTAGTTGAGGTAGCAACATATGCTTTGGGTAACCCTTGGAGGGGCGTTCGAGTTCGTATTCCTCGACCGCAAGGACTTCGGTCCATCTGTCTGCTAGCAAATCTTGATCAGCTCGAAGTTGTTGTTGCTTTTTCTTCAGGCTATTTGCCGTGGCAATAAGCCGGCGCTTAAAGCGCTCCTGCTCGACGAGATCCTCAGGCATGATAAATTCTTCATCGCTGAGGCTCACCTCGTCTTCGGAGAGAAGCATGTAATTGACATCCTCCGTAACTGATGCCTGTTCTAGAGGGCTAGCTTGTTCATCCTCCTGCTCTAAATCTGGCTGGAGGGGATTGTCATCGTCTTCGGCACTATCCGGGGTGCTATTATCTCCCGTGTCGGTATCATCGCTTTTGTTGTGGCGAGACTTAGAGCGGCGCCGCTGACGTCGGCGCTTGGGTTGCTTCTTGGAGGGGTCATCCTCCACTGTCTTGTCGCCATTGCCTTCTTTGGGTGTATCCACCATGTATATATCATACGATGAGGTGGCGGTCCAGTGCCTTGTCAGCAGTGGTTCCTGTTCGTCTCCGGCATCGTTGTCCGGACCATCGATGTCTTCGGAGTCAAAGTCAAGCATGTCGGTTAAATCATCGACAGTGGCTACTAAGTGGGTGGTGGGTGGGGTGTGAATTTCCTCGTCATACGCATCCCATTCTAGCCGGACATAGTTCGGCCAAGGTTCTCCTGACAAGGAGAGAGACCTTAACGAGTTTAGCACATCGCTGAAGGGCGAGTGCTAAAAGATATCTACGGAGGTGAACTCCATGATCGGTGCCCAATCGGATTCGATAGGCATGGGCGCGGGCGGTTCGGAGTCCGTGGCCGGAGATGAATCCAGTGGTTCGGCGTCACGGCTCTCGTGAGGGGTAAGGTCAGTATCCGTCTCTATCGTCAGCCGAGAGTGCAGCCTCCAAGGCGGTCTATCCGCCCATCCTCGGATGATGCAATTTGCTCCGGATTGAAGGCGGAGTAGTTGCCGTGTGATCTCCCGAACACCGTCCGACCAGAGAGCTATATCGTGCTCATCGTGATTGTGTGGCACACCTGGCATGGGCCCGAGTCCGTCGAAGATCAAGTCTCCACGGATGTCGGCAGTGTAATTCAAGTTTCCGAACCTGACCTGATGGACACGGGCGTAGCTCTCGATTTGCTCCAGATGGCCAAGCGAGTTAGCCCGCAGTGCGAAGCCGCCGAATATAAAGATCTGTCCGGGGAGGAAGACCTCACCCTGGACCGCATCATTACCGATGATCGAAGGAGCCATCAAGCCTTACGGTGACGGCACATCGGAACTCTCAATGAAAGCACCAATGTCGGTGTCAAAACCGGCGGATCTCGGGTAGGGGTCCCAACTGCGGCGTCTAAGGCGGATGGTAACAGGAGGCGGGGGACACAATGTTTACCAGGTTCGGGCCCTCTCGATGGAGGTAATACCCTACTTCCTGCTTGATTGATCTTGATGATATGAGTATTACAAGAGTTGACCTACAACGAGATCGTAGAGGCTAAACCCTAGAAGCTAGCCTATGGTATGATTGTTGGTGGTCCTACAGACTAAACCCTCCGGTTTATATTGACACCGGAGGGGGCTAGGGTTACACAGAGTCGGTTACAATGGGAGGAGATCTACATATCCGTATCGCCAAGCTTGCCTTCCACGCCAAGGAGAGTCCCATCCGGACATGAGACGGAGTCTTCAATCTTGTATCTTCATAGTCCAACAGTCCGGCTGAAGGATATAGTCCGGTTGTCCGGATACCCCCTAATCCAGGACTCCCTCAGGAGCTCTTGCTTATCACATACTTCTCAAAGCATATAGCTCATTGAGCTAATGCTATTCCAAGATGAATATTTCAGGAAAGCTCAATGATTGGCATGGCATGGATTTGAAAGTGGACCCTTCAAAATGCTAAGGACAAAGGATTGGCTCAAGCTCAAAGCACAAGACACATTTTCTATTTTAGTGATCCAAGATGACATTGAGTCTATAGGAAAAGCCAATACTATTAAGAAGGGACGAGGTGTTGCTTAATGAGGCTCTTGCCCAAAATGCTTAGTGATATGCTCCAAAACCCTCCACTACTTTCTCATATCCACATATGTCCTAATCCAAAAAGTCCAACTTGGCCCCACCAAAATTTCATATCCGGAGCCACCGAGTTCAGTTGTCATAGCCACTGCCAGAAACCCTAATAAATTCGGTCTCACCGATAGGGATCTCAATCCGACCGAGATGGGGTTGTAATCTCTGTGTTTCCTTTTTGTAACATTTCGGTCAAACCGAGATGAGTGATCGGTCCCACCGAGATTGCAATGCAAACTCTCTTTTCTTTTTCGTAACGTTTCGGTCCAACCGAGATGAGCAAATCGGTCCCACCGAGTTTGACTGACCAACTCTCTGTTTGACTATTACCAAAATCGGTCTCACCGAGTTTGTGTAATCGGTCTCACCGAGATTATGTTATGCCCTAACCCTAATGACATCGGTCCCACCGAGTTGATCCAGTCGGCCCCACCGATAATCCTAACGTTCAAATTTTGAACTAAATCGGTCTGACTGAGTTTCATGATTCGGTCCCACCGAGTTTGGTGATTTGTGTGTAACGGTTAGATTTTGTGTGGAGGCTATATATACCCCTCCACCCACTCTTCGTTCGTGGAGAGAGCCATCGGAACATGCCTACACTTCCAATACATATTTTCTGAGAGAGAACCACCTACACTTGTGTTGAGGTCAAGATATTCCGTTCCAACCACATAAATCTTGATCTCTAGCCTTCCCCAAGTTGCTTTTCACTCAAATCTTCTTTCCACCAAATCCAATCCTATGAGAGAGAGTTGAGTGTTGGGGAGACTATCATTTGAAGCACAAGAGCAAGGAGTTCATCATCAACACACCTTGTGTTACTTCTTGGAGAGTGGTGTCTCCTAGATTGGCTAGGTGTCACTTGGGAGCCTCCGACAAGATTGTGGAGTTGAACCAAGGAGTTTGTAAGGGCAAGGAGATCGCCTACTTCCTGAAGATCTACCCGAGTGAGGCAAGTCCTTCGTGGGCGACGGCCATGGTGGGATAGACAAGGTTGCTTCTTCGTGGACCCTTCATGGGTGGAGCCCTCCATGGACTCGCGCAACCGTTACCCTTCGAGGTTTGAAGTCTCCATCAACGTGGATGTACGATAGCACCACCTATCGGAACCACGGATAAAAAATCTCCGTGTCAACATTGCGTTTGCTCCTTCAAACTCATCCCTTTACCTTCATATGCAATTGTTTTACAATCCGCTGCTATACTCTTAGAATTGCATGTGTAGGTTGATTGCTTGACTTGTGCTAAGTTGCTAAATTCAGCCAAGAACTAAAATTGGGAAAAGGCTAGATTTTTATTTGGTCAAGTAGTCTAATCACCCCCCGCTAGACATACTTCCGATCCTACACTTTCTAGAGAAGAAGTTTCTCTCGAAAGAAGTGAGTGGGAGGAAAGTAGAACTTGATGAGGTAATTGTACCTTCTCCCAAATTGGAAAGTAGTTCATCACAGAAATCAGTTCTAGTAATGTTTACACCAATTAGTGAGGAAGTTAATGATGATGGTCATGAAACTTCAGATCAAGTTACTACCAAACCTTGTAGGTCAACCAGAGTACGTTCCGCACCAGAGTGGTACGGTAATCCTATTCTGGAAATCATGTTACTAGACCATGACAAATCTACGAACTATGAGGAAGCTATGATGAGCCCAGATTCTGCGAAATGGCATAAGGCCATGAAATCTGAGATGAGATCCATGTATGAGAACAAAGTATGGACTTTGATTGACTTGCCCGATGATCGGCGAGCCATTGAGATTAAATGGATTTTCAAGAGGAAGACGGGCGTTGTAGTAGTGTTACTATCTACAAAGCTCAAATTGTCGCAAAAAGGTTTTCGGCAAGTTCAAGGTGTTGACTACGATGAGAGTTTCTCACTCGTATCTATGCTTAAAGTCTATCCGAGTCATGTTAGCAATTGCCGCATTTTATGAAATTTGGCAAAAGTATGTCAAACCTGCATTCCTTAATGGAATTTCTTAAAGAAGAGTTGTATATGATGCAACCAGAAGGTTTTGTCGATCCTAAAGGTGCTAACAAAGTGTGCAAAGCTCCAACGATCCATCTATGGACTAGTGCAAGCATCTCGGAGTTGGAATATACGCTTTGATGAGTTGATCAAAGCATATAGTTTTATACAGACTTGGTGGTGAAGCTTGTATTTACAAGAAAGTGAGGGGAGCACTACAGCCTTTCTGATAATTATATGTGAATGACATATTGTTGATCAGAAATGATGTAGAATTTTCTGGAAAGCATAAAGGAGTGTTTGAATGGAGTTTTTCAAAGAAATACCTCGGTGAAGCTGCTTACATATTGAACATCGAGATCTATAGAGATAGATCAAAGATGCTTGATAAGTTTTTCAATGAGTACATACCTTGACAAGTTTTGGAAGTAGTTCAAAATGGAACAGTCAAAGAAAGAGTTCTTGCCTGAGTTGTAAGGTATGAAGTTGAGTAAGACTCAAAACCCGACCACGGCAAAAAATAGAAAGAGAATGAAAAGTCATTCCCTATGCCTCAGTCATAGGTTCTATAAAGTATGCCATGCTGTGTACCAGACCTATTGTATACCCTGCCCTAAGTTTGGCAAGGGAGTACAATAGTGATCTAGGAGTATATCACTGGACAACGGTCAAAATTATCCTTACAGGACTAAGGAAATATTTCTCGGTTATGGAGGTGATAAAGAGTTCATCATAAAGAGTTATATCGATGCAAACTTCTACGTCAATCCAGATGACTCTAAGTCTCAATCTGGATACATATTGAAAGTGGGAGCCATTAGCTACAGTAGCTCCATGCAGAGCATTGTAGACATAGAAAATTTGCAAAAATACATACGGCTTTGCATGTAGCAGACTCGTTGACTAAACTTCTCTCACAAGCAAAACATGATCACACCTTAGTACTCTTTGGGTGTTAATCACATGGCGATGTGAACTAGATTGCTGACTCTAGTAAACCCTTTGGGAGTTAGTCACATGGTGATATGAACTATTGGTGTTAAATCACATGGCGATGTGAACTAGATTATTGACTCTAGTGCACGTGGGAGACTGAAGGAAATATGCCCTAGAGGCAATAATAAAGTTGTTATTTATATTTCCTTATATCATGATAAATGTTTATTATTAATGCTAGAATTGTATTAACTGGAAACTTAGTACATGTGTGAATACATAGACAAAACAAATTGTCCCTAGTATGCCTCTGCTCGACTAGCTCGTTAATCAAAGATGGTTAAGTTTCCTAGCCATAGACATGTGTTGTCATTTGATGAACGGGATCACATCATTAGAGAATGATGTGATGGACAAGACCCATCCGTTAGCATAGCACAAATGATCGTTTAGTTTTGTTGTTCATGCTTTCATCATGACTTACAGATGTTCCTCTGACTATGAGATTATGCAACTTCCGAATACCGGAGGAACACCTTGTGTGCTATCAAACGTCACAATGTAACTGGGTGATTATAAAGATGCTCTGTAGGTGTCTCCGATGGTGTTTGGTGAGTTGGCACAGATCGAGATTAGGATTTGTCACTCAGTGTATCGGAGAGGTATCTCTGGGCCCACTCGACAATGATCATCACTATAAGCCTTGCAAGCAATGTGACTACTGAGTTAGTTGCGGGATGATGCATTACGAAACGATTAAAGAGACTTGCCGGTAACGAAATTGAACTAGGTATGATGATACCGACGATCGATTCTCGGACAAGTAACATACCGATGACAAAGGGAACAACGTATGTTGTTATGCAGTTTGACCGATAAAGATCTTCGTAGAATATGTAGGAGCCAATATGAGTATCCAGGTTCCGCTATTGGTTATTGACTGAAGATGTGTCTCGGTCATGTCTACATAGTTCTCGAACCCGTAGGGTCCGCACGCTTAACATTCGATGACGATTTGTATTGTGAGTTATGTGATTTGATGTACCTAAGCTTGTTCGGAGTCTCGGATGAGATCACGGACATGACGAGGAGTCTCGAAATGGTCGAGAGGTAAAGATTCATATATTGGAAGGTTGCATTTGGACATCGGACTGGTTCCGAGTGATTCGGGCATTTTTTCGGAGTACCGGGAGTTTACCGGAACCCCCCGGGAGAAGTTATGGGCCTTATGGGCCATACGAGGGAAGCACACCAGCCCACAAGGGGCTGGTGCGCCCCCCCCCCCCTTGTGCAGGAGGCCGATTATGACTAGGAGAAGGGGTCTGGACCCCCCTTTCCTTCTCCTTCTCCCTTCCCCCTTCCCTCTTTCCTACTCCGTGTGGGAGGTGGAATCCTACTAGGACTAGGGAGTCCTAGTAGGACTTCACACATTGGCGCGCCCCCCTAGGGCCGGCTGCTTCTCCCTCTCCCTCCTTTATATACGTGTGGAAGGGGGCACCCTAGAACACACAAGTTGATCTTTTAGCCGTGTGCGGTGCCCCTCTCCACAGTTACACACCTCGGTCATATCGTCGTAGTGCTTAGGCGAAGCCCTACGCCGGTAACTTCATCTTCACCGTCACCACGCCGTCGTGCTGACAGAACTCTCCCTCGGCCTCAACTGGATCCAGAGTTCGAGCAACATCACCGAGCTGAACGTGTGCTGATCGCGGAGGTGTCGTACGTTCGGTACTTGGATTGGTTGGATCGCGAAGATGTTCGACTACAGCAACCGCGTTACTAAACGCTGATTTTATTCTACGAGGGTACGCAGACACACTCTCCCCGCTCGTTGCTATGCTGCTCCTAGATAGATCATGTGTGATCATAGGCAATTTTTTTGAAATACTACGTTCCCCAACACCGTCACAACCTGGGCCGCAACCCACGGTCAAAAATTGCCCATTGAGCGCCCGAAGGCCTGCTCGGAGCTCTACGTTACTGTGAGCCGCCGGATCTGAACACACGGTTCGATTTGAGCCCCATCAGATCAAAATTTGATCTCGTGCTAACCCTAGACCATTTCCCCGCCCTCCCCAATTCTTACTCTCTGGCAAAGCGGCAACGAGCGCGGCGGCTCGAAGGCGCGCCGGCCATGGCGGCGCGGCGGCTGTGCTTGCCGGAGGAGCGTGCAGCAGGATGAATCCCGCGTGCGCCCTCGTCGAACATGGCCGCGGCGTCCGTGCAGATGACACATCAAAGAGGGAGGATGGGCGTCGGCGGGCCGCGCGGCGTCGGCTCAAGTGCATTCCGCGAATCGGCCAGGGCACGATGGCGTCGACGCGTCTCCACCCTCGCACAACGGTGGGTGTCGTGCGGGCCCTGAAGGGGAAAGGCGGCTACGCGGCGCATTATGTGAGCAGTTCTTCTCAATCTCGCCCAAATCATGTTGTTCATTTGGTGCTTAATTAAGAAAAACAATCCTAATTGCAAAAATTAGGGTTCTACCAAATTGGGAAATAATTCTAGGGTTCCTGGTGTGGGGATTCTACTGTTTGTGTAATGTGTATCACTACAAAAAAAAAGACACATCCATGACATTTTGGGCCGAACGAAAATCTTTTCTGTCATACTTATGACACTTCTATGACGATAATTGTGACAAAACCCGGTATCATCATAGATGTGGTGGGGTCCTACTTCTATGACAAAAAATCATGTCAGAAAATGGGCTTTTCTTCCTGGGCGGGCCGGAGACGCAGATGCATGACATTCTTTGGGCCGTCCATGACAGAAAAAACCATGGTAGGAGCGAGGGCGAGCAAAATATCGGGGTGTTCCCGGTTAGGGTGGGTGGTCGGGGCCAAGCAATGCGCATTTCTCTCGTACACGCACGCGCGTGGGTGCGAGGCATTGGGCTCTAACTCCCAAGCGAGGCGTTGGGCTCTAACTAAACCCGAGCAATTGCACTGTAGGCTACGAGTTACTGAACCCGAGCGATCGATCGATGGCTGTTAATTGAACCGGATCGAGCGATTCCTTCGCTACTGCTGCTAACTGAAGCCGATCGATGCTGCCTCTGGATGAACAGTGAGCGCTGCGGGGGGGTGTTGGATGAATAGTTCCCGGTGGGGGTGGATGAACAGGACCCCGTGGTGTTGCCTCTGGATGAACAAGACCCCGATCGACGAGCCGGTTGGGGCTGGATGAACAGGACCCGTGGAGGGCAGGATGAACAAGACCACCCCGTGGAGGGCGTGGATGAATCAGAGACGGTGGAGGGTTGGATAAACAGAGTCTGTGGAGGGGTGGTTGAACAGGAGCCCGAGTAGAGGTCCGGGCTTGAACAAAGATGGCCAGAGTAGCGCATGGTGGAGGCTGGATGAACAGAGCTCGTGGATGAACAAATGCAGTGGAGGCCGGAGGAGGTCGACGGTGGATGAACAAGAGTCTGTGGAGGCCGGAGCGGTCGACGGTGGAGATGAACAGATCCCGTGGAGTCCTGCTTGCGGTACGCCACACCCTCCCGGCGAAAAGGACCCCATTTCGACCGTAGCGCCCAACACAAGTCCGCTTCTCCGCTTTTGCGGTACGCCACACCCTCCCGATCAATCGACCCCGTTTCACCGTAGGAGGTCTGCTTCTCCGCTTTGGCGGTACACCGCACCACTCCCGGCGAACAGATCCCGCTTTAACGTGGCCGGTCGAACACAAGGCCGTTTCCTCCGTTCTGCGGTACGCTAGGCCTCGTTTCCATCGGCTGTTCCGTCCAAGCCCTCCCGATGAACACGACGACGCATTCCGTTCCGACCCAGCCGGTTGGCTCCCCATGAACACGACGACGACGTTATCTCTTTGTTCCGACCCAGCCATGTACACGAGCCCTGGCCGTAGGTATGTGCGAGTAGGCGTTCGAGACCCTGCCCGTATGTACGTACATGGCCATATTTTCTTTCTTGCACATTGGCCGATCTACGTACGTGTACATGCTACGTGCGCGCCTCTACTACGACAAGTGCGCGCCTCTACATCGACCAAGATGTACGCATAACGTCATGACCGTAATGACAACGCCACGCACGCTTCGACCAGGTGGGTCCTGACTGTCAAGCACTTCCTTGCCTGCAAAGATGTAGCTGGTGGGTCCCAGCAGTCAGGGGGGCGAATCATTTTTGTTTTTTTTTGCCCGGATGCACTTCCTTGCATGCGAAGATGTAGCTGGTGGGTCCCAACAGTTAGGGGGAAACGTTTTTTTCATGAAATTCGGTGGCCCGTCCGGTGGGTCCCCGTTGTTAGGTGGAGGAATAATTATTTTGCGCGTAATAAGGAGGCACTTCCTTGCTACGGCCGTGGACCCGGCTGTCAGCCTCTCCATGTACAGTCCACGTCCGATGGAAGCCGTTCCTTGACGACGTTGACCACGCCGCGCCGAGAGCACGAGGGCGGTGGACGACGGCGAGGCCTAGGAAGGGGACGACACGGAGCCGGGGAAGACGCGGCAGTGGATGCCCACGCATAGAGTACGAGGGTTCACTGCTTCGCTGCAGTGTGAGGCTGTCGTCACTGCAGAATAACAGGGGGTGTGGGTGAGTAGAGGGATGGCCTGGCCAGCAGTGGGAATAGTAGGGCTTGCAGGGCCTCCGCGGCAAAGACAAATGGCCACGGGAGGTAGGAGCATGCGGCACGACCGGGCGCTGCTTTGGGCTGGAGCAACAAGACCAGAGGTTGAAGAAGCACTACGGCCGTTGGATGGACATCGACGGCCACCGGAGCTAGAATCGTTCATATTGACTAAGTTGACAAAGCACTCGCCTCACAACTTAGTAGGCCCACAAGTCAGCCACCCACCAAGGTGGGTCCCAACTAGCAGGGGGAGTATTCATTTTTTTGTGCATAATAAGGAGGCACATCTGGTGGGTCCGAGCTGACAGCGGGGGGAACGTTTTCTCGCGAAATACGATGACCCGTCCGGTGGGTCCCAGCAGTCAGGGGGGAAACGTTTTTTTTTTGCAAAATACGGTGGCCCATCCGGTGGGTCCCTGCAGTTAGGTGGAGGAATCATTATTTTCCCTGTAATAAGGAGGCACTTCTTGTCATGCGGGACCCAACTGCCGCCTCTCCATCGCATAAAGACACTTCCGGCGGAAGTCGCTCTTCGACCACGCCGACCACGCCGTGTTTCGTTGCATGCATGCGCCCATGGGCGGTGCGCCCCCATCGCTGGGCCTTCTCACGCATACCATGTTCTCGATGATCGACGGTTGTTGACCACGTTGACCATACCGTGCCGAGCGCACCAAAGGCCGGTGGACGATGGCGAGGCCCCGGACTAGAATGACCCGGAGATGGGGAAGACGGGGCAGTGGAGTCGCAGATGGAGAGGAGTAGGAAACTTGACTGGTTCGGGTGCGCGACAGCACAGCCGCGGTGCTGCCCATGGGAGACAGGAGCAAGAACAGAGGTTGAAGAAGGAGCACGACTGTTGGATTAACATCCAATGGTCCAGCTGCTAGAATCATTTGTCGATTAAGTTGATAAAGCCCTGCGTACACGTCCACTTAGTAGGCCCACAAGTCAGCCACCAAATCTGACGGGTCCCAAATTCAACGGAGGAATAATTATTTTCAGATAACAAGGAGGCACTTCCTTCCAGGCGAAGATACAAACCGTGGGTCCCAGCTGTCAGGTGGAGGAAACATTTTTTTCCAGCTTAATAAGGAGGAACTTTCCTTGCATGCGACCATGGACCTCGTGGGTCCCAGCCGTCAGGCTCTCCATGTACAGTCCTCTTCCAACGACTCTCGTTTGTTGACCATGCCGCACCGAGCACAGTGATGCGGTGGACGACAGCGAGGCCCCGGACGGGAACGACTCGGAGATGGGAAGGCGTGGCAGTGGAGTCACAGATTGAGTGGAGGAGAAGGGTTATAACTGGTTCTGGTGCGGCGTGGGGCTGCAGTCGGTGGAGAATAACAGGAGGTGTGGAGGGGTGGAGGGATAGCTCCGGCGGTGGGGTAGCGCTCACAATGATGCATGCTAAGCAGAGCCGCTAGTCACGGAGGCCGGACCAAAGTGTCCCGCGACGCTGGAGGAAGAAGACGAGAGATTGAAGGTGCATGTCGACCAAGTTGACAACGCTCACAGAGGCTTCACCTATTGGCCCACATGTCACCGCAAAATGTGGCATATATTTATCCATGTTTTCTAGAATGCACAGTCCATTTGCTGGGCTGGGTGAACAAATAATTTCGTGTCAATGCGGCCCATTTATATTATCTAAGAAATCCCAGCCCATTTGCACTTCCTTCAAATACATGAATTAGTTGGGCTCGTTATATATATAATGTTATGTGAGAAGGAGCAATTAATATAAAAAATAAACCGGAGAGGCACATTTTTTATAGACATAATTAACAAATTAGCGAGTTATTGCTCAAAATAAAAATGAGCGCGTTATTATTACATTGGTCCATAAAATCTTCGCAAGCTTTTGTACGCAATCACAAGGATTTTCCTTGCTAAGAGGCAAAAACAACCAGGATTTTCCTTGCCAACTTCTGTTAAACATTTACTTTGATAAGTTAATAACACGTGGGATGTTTACATAATGTATATATAAGTCTCTATAAAATATATGATAATAGTAATAATATAAATATATATAATGTGGTTAAAAAATACATTGGGCTGCCGATCTTTAAGAAAAAGCCCATAGGCCGGTATGGACCTCAAAAATAAGTTGAAACCACTCACACCAGAGTGTCGTGGGCTACGCATGTTAAAATACAAAACCTAGGCCTAGCAGATACTTGTTCACGCCTCGAAAAAATGATACCAGATCCCCGAGCGAACCGGATTATAGAGGGTGTTTAAAGATGACCCAAGAAGCACATCAGAGAGATTTTTTCTTCAAAGGATGGCTCTCGATGGCGTTTTTTTTACTTGCCTCGCACCATACAACTTGTATTTTAGCCTCCTAGTTGGTGGTGGACCGCGGCCCATTTGTCGGGCGGGCCAACCTACGTAAACCAAAGACTGATTTTTCATCAAGCCCCAAAAACAATGCAGTACTATGTTTGTTTTGAGGCCGAAAACATTACGGCAGGGGTTGAGCGGAGGAGGGGGCAAGACAGAGCAAAAAGATTAAAAAGAGTTGACGCGTCGTTGCTACCCTAACAAAGTAGGTGCAATTCTTCACGGGAAGAAGGTGTGCCATTGATACCCACACATCACATACCCCACAGTAGGCATACTAACAAGTTCACACGCAAGCACAACAGAAAAGGTAAACATTTGTATCAAACTCAGGTTCACAGGACACGTTCATATTCATAGCCAACATTCACTATCAACAACTCAAAAGATTCATATATACACAAGTTCAAAGATGTCTATGGATCCAAATGATTGATAGATCACACAACAATATTCATAGATAGTTCACAAAAAGATTCATACACATGTTCAGTATGTTTATGCATCCAAATGATTGAGATCACAGCCAATATGATCCATGGACGAAGTTTAATTACCTAGGTACAGACTGGTAAACGGTGTTCAGTTGGAGGTACTTCTTGCTAAAATTAATGCTTGTACGAGTAAACTTTCGAGTGCATAAGAGGCAGCACAGACAATTTGAACTTTGCTTGAAGGTTTATCCTCAAATAGTGGCCTCGTGCTGAGGGAGGTTTGAGCAACTTGGCCACTACTTTCATCCAACTAGTTTACTGGCTCATCTTGGTCATGTAGCTCGCCAAAATTCTACATTGCAGACTGGTAAATGGTGTTCAATCGGAGGTACTTCTTGCTAAAATTAATGCTTCTACGAGTAAACTTTCGAGTACATAATAGGCAGCACAGACAATCTAAACTTTGCTTGTAGGTTTATCCTCGAATAGTGGCCTCGTGCCGAGGGAGGTTTGAGCAACTTGGCCACTACTTTCATCCAACTAGTTTACTGGCTCATCTTGGTTCTGTAGCTCGCCAAAATTCTACATTGCGCATCGGGTAAATGGTGTTCACGGAGGTACTTCTTGCTAAAATTAATGCTTCTACGAGTAAACTTTCGAGTACATAAGAGGCAAAGATGCATAAACCGAACTTTGTTTGTAGGTTTATCCTCAAATAGTGGCCTCGCGTCGAGGGAGGTTTGAGCAACTTGGCCACTACTTTCATCCAACTAGTTTATCGCTCATCATGGTCTAGTATCTCGCCAAAATTCTACATTGCGCATTTAGAAAGGAGGCGGTTGAGAAAATGAACCACCCAAATTTTTTGTGCAGTTCAACTGAAATGGAGCATCCTCGGCGCGTGATCGATTAAGTGCCGATGAATATACGCCACAACCAACTTGTCTCGAATCTTTAGACTCCATGCCATACAGTTTGCTACCATATGTGTAGATAACCAAAAGGCACAAGTTGGGACCAAAGATCGGATCTGCTTTTTCGGGCTATGCGCCAAGCAATATTTTTGGCATTAACTCTCCTAATACTTGGAGTTTGACAATTGGTTGACGCCGGTTGATACTCGAATGAATATCGACACTTCTTCTTGTCAACATTGATGCTTGTCTGAGTGAACTTTGGAGTACATAGCAGCAGCATAAGTACCTGACCATCTGAATTTTTTTTTGCAGTTCTACTGAAATCACCCGATGTAATGATTTTCCTGCGAGTTCAGGCTCCAAGTTACTCCTTTATGAAATCGGCAAGCAGTAGCACAATACAAAATTACCAATACATTTGACAAGCACAATAATTAGGATAAAGACCAGTACCAACCTGCGTGAGGTAGCATATCAATTACTATTTCCTTTGACTGGAAGCCGAGATAAGCCAAGCGACAAACTGCAAAGGAAGAATGCAAGCCGAGAATAGCGACTAACAGGAAAGGAAGGAAACTGTCGAGGCAATGAAGCACCCAAAGTTTTTGTGGAGTTCCACCAAAATCGAGCATCCCTGTTGGCACATATATTGAGAGAGTGAGATTACTGTAATAGTGGGACTAGTTGATGAAACATACACTAACAAATAGAAGCACCCTCATTATCTTAATGGGTAAAGTTAGCATTCCCTCCCGCTCCACCACATGATTCACCTCATAGACAAACATACACACGCATATGATTCAACATAGGGTGCTACTAAAGATTTGTTTAACTCTCGACAAGAAATTAGGCAGCAATAAATTAGTGGTACTTAAGTACTCCTAATTAATTAAGTGAGACACAGGCGGAAGGGCTCCTGGAGGATTGTCTCACATGTAAAGTAGTCGTTGTCGAGTTCTTGAATGGCCTCGACAGAGGCCTCTCGCTTCAAAGAAGATCGCTGGCAATCGCTTACTCTTCTTCTTCCTCTTCATGCTCGCTTCTCAAGATCCTCACCAGCTTGGTGAAACCAAGTACATGATTGGCCTTCTATTTCGTAACTGGTTTTGTCGTTGAGGGAGTACAAGTGTACTAGTAAAAAATAGCATTATTTTCTCATGGCGATGTAAAATAGAGATGAACACATGCATTAAATATCATTCTTACCTAAAGGAAGGTTATGGTGCCAATATGGATGATGAGTAATTTGAGGATGCATCATTGACCGTTCAACATCTCGGGAACCGCTACCCTATCCCTCCTTGGCATTCAAGCACCTATGGAGGTGATTGCCACTCGCGTCTATCGTGTGTTAGGAGATGTTCCCGTCGATGACGAGGTGCCTATGGTGACTTCGTAAATTTCAAGATGATAGTACTAGTATAGTCAATTTTGTGCACCACGACCATGGCCGAGAGGAAAACGAGAGAACTAGTACGTATATATTTACGGTGTAGATTCACTCATTTTTCTCCATATGTACTCCGTCTCGGTGTAGTCTAGTCACTTGTTGAAATCTCTAGAAAGGCAAATACTCCTTTCTGGTTTACAAGGCCCGTATGATCTATGGGCCTTCTACGGGCCGTAGGATCCATTGGCCTTCTATACGGGCCGTAGGATCCATGGGCCTTCTACGGGTCGTACGATCCATGGGCCGTTTACAGGCCGTAGGATCCATGGGCCTTCTACGGGGCGTATCATCATTTCGCCAATCATGGGTCGTACTATTCGTGGACAATAACGGGCCGTTTATTGGCCGTATGTGATAACTCTATGAAAACAGCCCAATGGGTTTTTTTCGACATGAAAACGGCCCAACGTATTAACGGGCCGCAAACGGGCCGACTATAACCACGGGCTGAATTTGGCCCACAAGCAGAAAATGACAGTAACGGGCCGTAAGTAACCGGATGCTGGAAATGAGCCCAAGATTAAATGGGCCCTGAGAAGGCCGAAAGATATCATGGGCTGGAAACGGCCAAACGTAATAATGGGCCGTTAATGGGTATAAAGTGATACACTGTTCATTACGGGTCAGTTTTACCACGAGCCGTTAAGGGGCCAAGGGTTACTAAGGGCATCATATGGGCTGAAAGACGTCATGGGCCATACATGGGCGTTAAAACGGGCTGGAATTATATTGGACGGCCCTGATGATGCTACTGGGCTAATTCGGATAGGCCGTAAACGGGCCCTGGGATAGCGGGCTGTAAATGGGCTATATGCGAACAGGCCGTTAACAGGCTTGCCGTCGGCCGAGCCGCCACCTTTTTACCAAGTCAAACGGGCCGGCCTTTTCACACGAATGGGCCTTCACAGCCGTACACGTGTCGACGTATCATAGGCGCTTTGTGTCCAATGAGTGGATGACATCTGTCCCAACAATGAGCCGACATGTGTTTCCTCCAGCCAATGATGATTTTACATGTGGAAATTCCCCATTGGTCGGGGCTGTTAACGGGTTATCGGATCCAAAACCGGACACGATAGCTTAATGGCGTTCCGTTATGGTGGATGCCATGTGTCGGTCATCCTTGACGAAAGCACTTCCGTGACGCGCGATTTATCGTCATGGAAGTGGACACTTCCGTGATGATAATTTTGGTAATGTCATGGAACACTTCTATGACAGCACATGTATGACTATCTTGATTCTGTCATAAATTTTTCATGGATGTACATGCATGACAAAAAATGCGACCTACTATGACAAACACGTATCATCACGGAAGTGTATTTTTTTAGTGTATCCCTTTGCCAGCTAATTTGCTAATCCAAACGGAATCAACACTTAACAGATGATCAATTTTAATTAACATAAACTTAATCATGAGCATTAATTCTCCACAGAGGCTTAAGAGAACTGATGAGGCATGATAGGCAGTGGAGATCCGTGGTAAATTAGAATATAACATGATGATTTACAGAGGACATCAAAATAGTAGCATGCATATTGGGCTAACCAGGGGTTAGAGAAACTCCAACGCACCGACCCAAACGGACGGTGCTTTTGTCCACTTTTTATCCGTTTGGGTCGGCCGCCCGCCATTCCGCCTGTTTTAGATTTGGGTAGTAAGGCTTAACGTGTCGGCACATATGTGTCGGCATATGGCCGCCTTTTTCAACAAACAGCTCATTTTTTTGCATTGTTTCACACACAACTTTCGCATTCAAACATATAGTCCAGAACCAAAAAAATAACATAGTTTCAACCAAATAAAATAGCATAGTTTTACAAGCTGAATAAAAGTAAAAATGTCTCACATAGTTTTGCAAGCCGAATAAAAAGGATACATCTATTGGTTGACAACATGAGCCCACATATGCTCAACCAAATCATTTTGCAGTTGCATGTGAGTTTTCCAATCACGCATGTCGTGATGAAATTGGGCGAACTGTTCAAACGTTGTCGCTCCTCCATGCTCAGGCACAACATTCTCACCCTGAAACTGAAAGCCTTGATCGTACATACGTTCAGGGCGCTCATCTTCTACGATCATATTTTGCATGATCACACAAGAAGTCATCACCTCCTGATAACCCACAAGTATACGGGATCAATTGTAGCCTCTTTTGATAAGTAAGAGTGTCGAACCCAACGAGGAGCTAAAGGTAGAACAAATATTCCCTCAAGTTCTATCGACCACCGATACAACTCTACGCACACTTGACGTTCGCTTTACCGGTAACAAGTTTGAAACTAGAAGTACTTTGTAGGTGTGATAGGGTAGGTTTGCAACATAATAAAGAGCATGCAAATAAAATCTTGGGGCCGTTTAGATAAAGACACAACTAAGTTAGTTTTAGTAGAGAGCTTTTGTCAACAAGAAAGTTATTTGTCCATAGGCAATCGATAACAAGTACCGGTAATCATTCTTGTAATTTTATATATGGGAGAGGCATGAGCTAACATACTTTCTCTACTTGGATCATATGCACTTATGATTGGAACTCTAGCAAGCATCCGCAACTACTAAAGATCATTAAGGTCGTGAAACCCAACCATAGAATTAAGTATCAAGTCCTCTTTACTCCCATACGCCATAACCCACTTATCCGCGTTTGGGCTGCTGTCAACCCCCGCAACACTGACAATAAGTAAACCATGAACATATTGCAACACCCTACAGCGGGGGCCCCTCATGTTTGCACGAGATGGAGGGCACCGTAGGATGGCACCATAAATAAAATATACAATCATACCAACCAAGATCACGATTAACCCATAGGACAAAACGGATCTACTTAAACATCATAGGATAACCATAGATCATTGGGAAATAATATATGGAGTTGAGCACCATGTTTAAGTAGAGATTACAGCGGGGGGAAGAGGTGTTACACCACTGCATAGAGGGGGGAAGTTGGTGTTGACGGTAGCAAGATTATCGATGTAGATCGTCGTCCTGATCGTTGCCCCGGCGGCACTCCTGCGCCACCCGGAGAGAGGGGGAAAGAGCCCCCCCCCCCTCCTTATTCTTCTTCCTTGGCCTCCCCCCTAGATGGGAGGAGAGTTCCCCCTCTGGTCCATGGCCTCCATGGCCGTGGAGGGGCGGGAGCCCCTCCGAGATTGGATCTCCCTCTCTGTTCTCTTTTGTTTCGCGTTCCCCAGATCTGGCTGAAAACCGTTTCTTATATTCCTAGAGATCCGTAACTCCGATTGAGCTGAGATTTTAACACGATTTTTCCGGATATAAGCTTCCTTGCGCCCTAATAGAGCTCCAACCGACGTTCGAAGAGGGCACAACCCACCTCCACGCGCCTGGCTTAGGGGTCGGATCCCGGTGGGTTGTGCCCACCATGGGCCTCCGTTTGCGGTAATTCCAACTTCCAAAAATCACATATATTCCAAAATGATTCTCTGTGAAATTTTATTGCATTTGGACTTCGTTTGATATGGATTTTCTGCGATACAAAAAACATGCAAAAAATAGGAACTGGCACTGGGCACTGGATCAATAGGTTAGTCCAATAGATCATCTAAAAAGTTGCCAAAAGTATGTAAAACTTGTATAATATTGGCATGAAACAATCAAAAATATAGATTCAACGGAGACGTATCATCATCCCCAAGCTTAATTCCTGCTCGTCCTCGAGCAGGTAAATGATAAAAAAGATAATTTTTGATGTGGAATGCTACCTAGCATAAACTTGATCATATGTCTAATCATGACATGAATATTAAGACATAAGTGATTCAAAGCAATAGTATATAATTTGACATAAAGACATCAATACTCAGGTATCCCAACAAACAATCATGTATTTCAAAATATCAACGCTCATGAAAGCTATCGCTACAAAATCGTATAGTCTTGTCATGCTTTGTCTTCTTAACACAAAGTATTTATCATGCACAACCCCGATGACAAGCCGAGCAATTGGTTCATTCTTTTTAACACGCTTTAGCTTTTTCAACCCTCGTGCAATACATGAGCGCAAGCCATGGATATAGCATTACGGGTGGAATAGAGTATGATGATAGGGGTAAATATAAAGAAGACAAAAAAGTAAGAAAGTCTCACACCGACGCGGCTAACCAACGGGCTATGGAGATGACCATCAATCGATATCAACGTGAAGAGTAGGGATTGCCATGCAACGAATGCACTAAGATCTATAAGTGTATGAAAGCTCAACATGAAAACTAAGTGGGTGTGCATCTAATCCTAACGAAAATTTCCAACTAGTATATGAAAGTGACAACATAGGAGACTCTCCATATGAAAAACATGGTGCTACTTTGAAGCACAAGTGTGGTAAAGGATACTAACAATTCCCCTTCTCCCTTTGTTTATTTTTTCCTTTTTCCTTTTTCTTCCTTTTTTACTTTTTCTTTCTTTTTCTATTTTTGCTTTTTTCTTTTTCTTTTTCTTTTCTCTCATTGTCCGGAGTCTCATCCCGACTTGTGGGGGAATCATAATCTCCATCATCCTTTCCTCACTGGGGCACTGCTCTAAAAATGAATAATGATGATCATCACACTTCTATTTACTTATAACTCAAAAGAAATAAAAATTACAACTCGATACCTATGACAAAATATGACTCTATATGAATGCCTCTGGCAATGTACCAAGATGTGCAATGATCTAGCGTAAAATGTATGAAAAATGATGAACGGTGGCTGAGCCACAACTACTATGTCAGCTATATGATCATGCAAATCAATATGACAATGAATGCTCAAGAAATAAAACGGAAGCGGTGGAAGTTGCATGGCAATATATCTCGGAATGGCCATGGAAAAGCCATAATAGGTAGGTATGGTGGCTGTTTTGAGGAAGATATAATAAGGCTTATGTGTGATAGACTGTATAATATCACGGGGTTTGGATGCACCTACGAAGTCTGCACCAACTCTCGAGGTGAGAAAGGGCAATGCACGGTACCGTAGAGGCTAGCAAATTGCAAAAAGGCAAGAGTGCGTATAATCCATGGACTCACATTAGTCATAAAGAACTCATATACTTATTGCAAAAGTTTATTAACCCTCGAAGCAAAGTACTACTACGCATGCCCCTAGGGGGATAGATTGGTAGGAGAAGACCATCGTTTTCCCTGACCGCCACTCATAAGGAAGACAATCAATAATGAATCATGCTCCAACTTCATAGCATAACGAGAGACTATACGTGCATGCTTCGGGAATCACAAACCTTAACACCAATATTCTTACTAAACACAACCATTTACTAGTACCTCCCACATATTCCATCTCTATATCGCAAAACTATTGCAAGGAATCAAACATATCATATTAAGTGATCCACAAGTTTTATGTAGGATTTTATGACTAACCATGCAATTGACCAATTCCTTTTGACTCTCTAAATAGATATAAGTGAAGCATGAGCATTTAATTATTTCTAAAAATACCATGCTCTAATAAATATAAGTGAAGCAAAAGAGCATTCTACAAATAATGGTTTTCTATGTGAAGAGAAACAGGCAATCCAAACTTCAAATGATATAAGTGAAGCACATGAAGCATTCTACAAGGCCATACTCAAAAGAAATAAGTGAAGTGCAATGAGCATTCTATAAATTGACCATGGACTGTCTCATACCATCATGGTGTACAAAAGAAAAATGGAAAATAACCACAAAAGACGCTCCAAGATTTGCACATATCGCATGAATGAAACGAATCCGAAAACATACTGATACTTGTTGAAGAAAGATGGGATGCCTTCCGGGGCATCCCCAAGCTTAGACACTTGAGTATCCTTGAATATTTACTTGGGGTGCCTTGGGCATCCCCAAGCTTCAGCTCTTGCCTCTCCTCCTTCTCCCCACATCGAGACCTCCTCGATCTTCGAACACTTCATCCACAAAAAACTTAACCGAACTTTTAGTGGCGGGGTTAGTGAATATGGCAATGAGATCACATCTACTGCCATAACATTATTGTATAATTATAAACAAACGCTACCCACTGCATTCTATCACTATTCTATGGCCCCAAGTCAAGGAGGCTTCAACAAGAATTCAATACGCAAATAATGAAGCTATAACAGCAATATGTGAAAACATGACAGTCTGTAATGATTCGAACATCCACCATACTTCTCTAACTCTAAAAATTCTGAATTTAGGAAAAATAAACATTTTGTATAGAAAGACAGTGCAAAAAATTTCAGAACCGTTTGACGTTCCAGTAAAAACATGTAAAATCACGCACTACAGCCAAAGTATCTGTTTTGCACCGCGCAAACCAACAAGCAATCTAATCATCCTAAAGGCAATTCTTGGCACATTTTTTTATAATACAATGGAATTGTACAAGGGGATAATTATTTTTGTTAGAATTGATAACCCACAAGTATAGGGGATCGCAACAGTTTTCGACAGTAGAGTATTCAACCCAAATATATTGATTCGACACAAGGGGAGCCAAAGAATATTCTCAAGTATTAGCAGTTGAGTTGTCAATTCAACCATACCTGGATAACTTAATATCTGCAGCAAAGTATTTAGTAGCAAAGTAATATGATAGTAGCGGTAACAGTGGCAAAAGTAACAGTAGCAGTTTTGGTTTTGTAGTGATTGTAACAGTAGCGACAGAAAAGTAAATAAGTGAAGAACAATATGTGAAAAGCTCGTAGGCATTGGATCGGTGATGGAGAATTATGCCAGATGCGATTCCTCATGTAATAGTTACTAGAACATGTAGGCGCGCATTGCCGCGCCCGCATATATTAATAGAAGAATAGTTTAAATGTCTGAAAACAATCTGAGCATCACAAAGATTTCTTGAAAACAAAAATAGCTAGTACATTGTACAGTAACTTGATGTAAATAGTGAAGCATATTTGTTCAATTTTTAGGACCAAAATCAACAAGGGTGGCAATTCCTTCTAATGATCTAAATCATCATCGGGTTGTCATTGTGCGAAGAGAGTTGTCTAAGCATGGAATTAGCCGGGATTTTGGGGTAACTGGTAGATCATTTACCATGCATCGTTCGGCCATGTTGCTTTGTATATATAAAGCGGGGAGAAAACTTATTACAAAATTGGTGTACCATGTCTGATTTCTTATGAAGTAGTAGCATGCAACACCCGCTACTCCTAGAGGGAAGCACACCTGTTCAAACATGTACATGCTCCCCCGGAAAAAAAACTGTACATGCTAATTATGATCTCTGCCCTAGAGATTGTATAGCAGCCCTTTTTTGTGAAAAAAATAGATTGTATAACAGTTGCGGTCGATTTAGACAAATGGGTAAACATCTTAAAATTGAAATATTTTGCCTTACTTTGGAGAATTGATATATTTTGGGTAGGGAAAGCAGAAAATGGATCTACTCATCATTACTGCCGTCCTGATAATGCATAAAAGTAGTAGAAAGATATACTACATAATAACATATAGATGAAAAGTCAAGACGCAAAAGAGGGAGAGAAAACACTTCAATGTATCCTTGCAAATATGTCTCTAAGCCGAAAGACCTAGCTCCTACACCATATATGAATTATTGACCAATCTGCGGCTACATGGTGAGTTGGTGACAAAAAATAAATCAAGGAATGAATATTTGAAGTACAAAAGCCAACACACCTTTTGGTACAAACTACATATCTGAGTACAAACATCCTTATATGCGATTGACATTAGAAAATCCAAAAGAAGATGGCAACATCAGAAACCCAAGTCCGGTTGTGAGAAGTGAGGATTAACATGATTAGAATATTTACTCAAGGATAATTTATGCGCACTGAAATCATATGTTAACAGCAAGGCAAACAATTCAAGTGCAGAAGCTAAAGAGGCATCTAAGTAGAAAATCAGTAAACATTACATCCAAGTTGTGGTGTGTGTGATTCGTGGGTCAAACCCATATCAGCCGGTAGGGTAGTGTTGGAGGTGAGTCTATACACGAGATTGCGGCGGCGGCCGGCGGAGAACCTAGAAGAAGTCGTCGCATCACCAAGTCGCTTCTCCGCCTTGCCGAGCAGAGCTGGGTACGCCCGGTTATGGGTAGGTGGGCTTTAGATATTCTTCCAGGCATAACCCTATTCGCATCTTATTTGGGCCCTCGCGGCAACGAAGCCCACTTCATGAGAAGTCGCGAAGAACGGTCTGCGGAGTAGCGGCCCTTTTTCATGTTGGTCCGGCAGATCGCACAACTGACGACGCGGACGAGGCCCAGGGACGCTGTGCGCGTGATGGAGCGATCTGATTCCTTCGTACGACAGATCCGACGGATTAAAATCTTAAATCGCCGTGAGAGACCGTAAGTAGCTGAGTTATACTGTTTAGTAATAACATAGGGTGACACAGAACTAGCTCCAATTTATCAATGTAATGTAGGCATGTATTCCGAATATAGTCATACGTGCTTATGGAAAAGAACTTGCATGACATCTTTTCTCCTGCCCTCTCGTGGCAGCGGGGTCCTATTGGAAACTAAGGGATATTAGGGCCTCCTTTTAATAGAGTACCGGACCAAAGCATTAACACTTAGTGAATACACGAACTCCTCAAACTACGGTCATCACCAGTAATGATCCCGATTATTGTCACTTCGGGGTTAACGGATCATAACACATAATAGGTGACTATAGACTTGCAAGATAGGATCAAGAACTCACATATATTCATGAAAACATAATAGGTTCAGATCTGAAATCATGGCACTCGGGCCCTAGTGACAAGCATTAAGCATAGCAAAGTCATAGCAACATCAATCTCGTAACATAGTGGATACTAGGGATCAAACCCTAACAAAACTAACTCGATTACATGGTAAATCTCATCCAACCCATCACCGTGCAGCAAGCCTACGATGGAATTACTCACGCACGGCGGTGAGCATCATGAAATTGGTGATGGAGGAAGGTTGATGATGACGATGGCGGCGGATTCCCCTCTCCGAAGCCCCGAACGGACTTCAGATAGGCCATCCCGAGAGAGATTAGGGCTTGGCGGCGGCTCTGTATCGTAAAACACGATGAATCCTTCTCTCTGATTTTTTTCTTCCCGAACGTGAATATATAGAGTTGGAGTTGAGTTCGATGGAGCACCAGGGGGCCCACGAGGCAGGGGGCGCGCCCCCACCCTCGTGGACAGGGTGTGGGCCCCTCGCCTTGATTCTTCCGTCAGTATTTTTTATTAATTCCAAAAATATTCTCCATGAAGTTTCAGGTCATTCCGAGAACTTTTATTTCTGCACAAAAATAACACCAAGGCAGTTCTGCTGAAAACAGCGTCAGTCTGGGTTAGTTCCATTCAAATCATGCAAGTTAGAGTCCAAAGCAAGGGCAAAAATGTTTGGAAAAGTAGATACGACGGAGACGTATCAACTCCCCCAAGCTTAAACCTTTGCTTGTCCTCAAGCAATTCAGTTGTCAAACTGAAAGTGATAAAGAAAAACTTTTACAAACTCTGTTTGCTCTTATTGTTGTAAATATGTAAAGCCAGCATCAAGTTTTCAGCAAAGACTATGAAATAACCATATTCACAATAACATTTAGGTCTCATATTTACTCATATCAATGGCATAATCAACTAGCGAGCAATAATAATAAATCTCGGATGACAACACTTTCTCAAAACAATCATAATATGATATAACAAGATGGTATCTCGCTAGCCCTTTCTGAGGCTGCAAAACATAAATGCAGAGCACCTTTAAAGATCAAGGACTGACTAAACATTGTAATTCATGGTAAAAGAGATCCAGTCATAGTCATACCCAATATAAGTTAATAGTAATGTATGCAAATGACAGCGGTGCTCTCCAGCTGGTGCTTTTTAAAAAGAGGGTGATGACTCAACATAAAAGTAAATAGATAGGCCCTTCGCATAGGGAAACAGGGATTTGTAAAGGTGTCAGAGCTTGATTTCAAAGCAGAGATGAATAATATTTTGAGTGGCATACTTTCATTGTCAACATAACAACCGAGAGATCTTGATATCTTCCATGCTACACACATTATAGGCGGTTCCCAAGCAGAATGGTAAAGTTTATACTCCCCCACCACCAACAAGCATCAATCCATGGCTGGCTCGAAACAACGAGTGCCTCCAACTAGCAACAGCCCTAGGGAAGTTTTGTTTGCAATTATTTCGATTTGGTTTGCTTAAAGCATGGGACTGGGCATCCCGGTGACGAGCCATTTTCTCGTGAGTGAGGAGCAGAGTCTACTCCTCTTGAGAATAACCCGCCTAGCATGGAAGATACAGACAGCCCTAGTTGATACATGAGCTATTCGAGCATACAAAACAGAATTTTATTTGAAGGTTTAGAGTTTGGCACATACAAATTTACTTGTAACGGCAGGTAGATACCGCATATAGGAAGGTATAATGGACTCATATGGAATAACTTTGGGGTTTATGGAAGTGGATGCACAATCAGTATTCCCGCTTAGTACAAGTGAAGGCTAGGAAAAGACTGGGAAGCGACCAACTAGAGAGCGACAACAGTCATGAACATGCATTAAAATTAAAAAACATTGAGTGCAAGCATGAGTTGGATATAATCCACCATGAATATAAATATCATGAAGGCTATGTTGATTTTGTTTCAACTACATGTGTGAACATGTGCCAAGTCAAGTCACTCGAATCATTCAAAGGAGGATACCACCCTATCATACCACATCACAACCATTTTAATAGCATGTTGGCACGCAAGGTAAACCATTATAAACTCCTAGCTAATTAAGCATGGCATAAGCAACTATAATCTCTAATTGTCATTGCAAACATGTTTATTCATAATAGGCTGAATCAGGAACGATGAACTAATCATATTTACAAAAACAAGAGAGGTCGAGTTCATACCAGCTTTTCTCATCTCAATCAGTCCATCATATATCGTCATTATTGCCTTTCACTTGCACAACCGAACGGTGTGATAATAATAATAGTGCACGTGCATTGGACTAAGCTGGAATCTACAAGCATCTGATACAAAGGAGAAGACAAGGTAATATGGGCTCTTGGTTAAATCAACAATAATGCATATAAGAGCCACTTCAACATTTTCATTATGGTCTTCTCCTCTCGACCCACAAAGAAAAGAAAAGAAATAAAACTATTTACACGGGAAAGCTCCCAACAAGCAAAAGAAGAACAAGAAATCTTTTTGGTTTTTCTTTTTATTACTACTACTGCCGGCATCAAAAGTAAATTAACTAAAAGCTACAACTAATTTTTTTTGTTTTTCTTAAGGTTTATCAAACACACAAGAAGAAAGCATAAAAAGGAAAATAAACTAACATGGATATTACAATGAAAAAGTATGAGCACCGACAACTAGAATGAGTGTGTAAACATAAATGTAATGTCGGTGAGAAATACGTACTCCCCCAAGCTTAGGCTTTTGGCCTAAGTTGGTTTATGCCCATGGATCAAAGTTGTAGTTGGGGTCGTACTGAGATGGAGCCTCGGGGTACCATTGATTGGCGATCCCCTCCGGATCCCACTGGTAAATCGACTGACGTGGAGAGTCGGGTTGTGGCCCGGCTCTAGCTCTGTAGCTGATGTGGTGTTCTGGTAGGCATGAAATGCCTCTAGCAGAACAAGATATTTGCCTGAAGATAAGTCAAACAAAGAAGGAGCAGGCAAAGTAATAGTCTCAGGGTGATATTTATCAAATATCAGACTGTAGTTAAGCATCTTTTTCGTATTCTTAACAATAAAATCATGTGCTACCATACTCTTATAGTCTAGAAAAATAGGAGGCAACAACTTTTCTTCTTTCTCATAATGCCTAATAGGTATGTTAAAGTGTGCAGCGAGGCGCGAGGCGAAGATACCTCCCAAGATGGGACCCTTCGTGCGGTTCAGATTTAACCGCTTGGCAATAATAGCGCCTAGACTAAAAGTGTTATCACGGAACAGGGCATGGCACAAAATAACAATAACAGGGGCACTAAGGTTTCCACAGTTTCCGCGACCAATTAAACATCTACTAGCAAATATTGCAAAGTAACGAAGGACCAGAAAATGTATGCTAGTAATTCTTGCATCGGAAACTTTCCTTGTTTCCCCTACAACAATCATATCAATAAACCCTTCCACATCATTACGATGTGGTTCCTCTATGCTGCCCGTAAATGGTATCTTACCGACCCGGCAGAAATCAAAAAGGGACATCTCCTTATGCTCATCATATAAGTAAAATTCCACTGAAGGTGGTGATCTCCTAGCATGGAAATGAAAATTTTGCATGAAAATATTAGTGAGTAAGAGATACTGTTCGCGCTGGTTGTGGAGGAAGTCGGTGAGGCCCGCATTCTCAGCCAAATAATAAAAATCATCATGAATACCAGCTGCTGTCAAGAACTCATCACAAGGCCATTCACACGGCCGAACTTCCATGGTGCGAGGGAGATTATATTTGGGCCTCTTATCCTCTTCACTTTGCTTATCCCTCGAGCTTCGGCTCGAAGAGCCCCTCAAAAATCTCTTCATCATTCTCTAAAAATTTCTGAATTTTTTAGTAACTTAAAATAAAAGTGAACCAAACTCAACAAAATTGATAGCAACTACTCCTACATGTGCCTAGAGACTATATCATGCATTAGAACTACTTGGGACCATATAAATTTGACATGCAAGCTCAAGAACAGGGTCACCTAGGCAGCAAAAATTTGCAATGAATAAAGCACTAGAACAAAAACTAATTGGACCATTGGAGGAGTCACATACCGAAGAACAATCTCCCAAAGCAGTTTTGTGAGTGGAGCTTTGAACAAGGAGATCGAAAATCGCAGCAAAATGAGCAAGAACTCGTGCTTGAGCTGGTTGGTGATTTTTTTTGGGAGGAAGAAGGAGTGTGTGGTCGCTGGAATAAGTGGAGGGGAGCCACCAGGGGCCCACGAGGCAGGGGGCGTGCCCAGGGGGTGGGCGCGCCCTGCACCCTCGTGGCTAGGTGGCTGCCCCCTCTGGTGTGTTCTTAGTGCCAAATATTCTCAAATATTATAGAAAAAATCATATTTCATTTTCAGGGCATTTGGAGAACTTTTATTTTCGGGGTATTTTTTTATTGCACGGATAATTCAGAAAATTGACAGAAAATACTATTTTTGCTTTATTTAATCTAAATAACAGAAAGTAAAAGGAGGGTACAGAGAGTTGTGCTTTCTAACTTCATCCATCTCATGCTCATCAAAAGGAATCCACTAACAAGGTTGATCAACTCTTGTTAACAAACTCATTCCGAATCGCATGAAACCGGAGAATTTTTGAATAGCACTAGGTTACCTCAACGGGGATATGCACGTCCCCAACCATAAGAATATCATATTTCTTCTTGACAGTAGGAAGAGGAAATTCAAAACCTCCAATAGTAATAGATGGAATTTTTCCAATAGAATTGATACTGTGGACTTGAGGTTGTTTCCTCGGAAAGTGTACCATATGCTCATTCCCATTAACATGAAAAGTGACATTGCCTTTGTTGCAATCAATAACAGCCCCTGCAGTATTCAAAAAGGGTCTACCAAGGATAATCGACATACTATCGTCCTCGGGAATATCAAGAATAACAAAGTTCGTTAAAATAGTAACGCTTTGCAACCACAACATGCACATCCTCACAAATACCGACAGTATAGCGGTTGATTTATCACCATTTGCAAAGATATTTCAGTAGGTGTCAACTTATTCAAATCAAGTCTATGATATAAAGAGAGAGGCATAACACTAACACCGCTCGAAGATCACATAAAGCAGTTTTAACATAGTTTCTTTTAATGGAGCATGGTATAGTTGGTACTCCTGGATCTCCTAGTTTCTTAGGTATTTCACCCTTAAAAGTATAATTAGCAAGCATGGTGGAAATTTCAGCTTCCGGTATCTTTCTCTTATTTGTAACAATATCCTTCATATACTTAGCATAAGGATTCATTTTAAGCATATCAGTAAAACGCATACGCAAGAAGATAGGTCTAATAATTTCAGCAAAGCGCTCAAAATCCTCATCATCCTTTTTCTTGGATGGTTTAGGAGGAAAGGGCATGGGTTTCTGAACCCATGGCTCTCTTTCTTTTCCGTGCTTCCTAGCAAAAAAGTCTCTCTTATCATAATGTTGATTCTTTGATTGTGGGTTATCAAGATCAACAACAGGTTCAATTTCTACATCATTGTTATTGCTAGGTTGAGCATCAACACGAACACATCATTAACATTATCACTAGGTTCATGTTCATCACCAGATTGTGTTTCAAAGATCGAGATAGAAATATCATTGGGATTCTCAGGTGTGTCTACAACAGGTTCACTAGAAGCATGCAAAGTCCTATCATTTTTCTTTTTCTTCTTCTTAGAAGGACTAGGCATATCAACATTAGTTCTCTGAGAATCTTGCTCAAATTTCTTGGGGTGGCCTTCAGGATACAAAGGTTCCTGAGTCATTTTACCCCCTCTAGTCATAACTCTAACAGCATTATCATTCTTCTTACTATGTAATTCATTGAGCAAATCATTTTGAGCTTTAATCACTTGTTCTACTTGAGTGGTAACCATAGAAGCATGTTTACTAATGAGTTTAAGTTCACCTTTAACACTAGACATCTAATCACTCAAGTGTTCCATCATATAAGCATTATGTTTCAATTGTCTACCAACATAAGCATTGAAGTTTTCTTGTTTGACAATAAAATTATCAAACTCATCTAAGCATTGGCTAGCAGACTTATAACAAGGAATATCACCTTCATCAAATCTATAGAGAGAATTTACCTTTACTACCCGTGTCGGGTTATCAACACCATGTATATCTTCAACATGCGGCAAATTAAGACCACGTATTTCTTCAATAGGAGGTAAATTCTTAACATCTTCAGTTTTAATACCTTTTTCTTTCATAGATTTCTTTGCCTCTTGCATATCTTCAGGACGGAGAAATAGAATACCCCTTTTCTTCGGCGTTGGTTTAGGAGTTGGTTCAGGAAGTGTCCAATTATTTTCATTAGTCAACATATTATTCAATAGCAATTCAGCTTGATCAACTATTCTTTCCCTGAAAACACAACCAGCACAACTATCCAGGTGGTCTCTGGAAGCATCGGTTAGTCCATTATAAAAGATATCAAGTATTTCATTTTTATTGAGAGGGTGATGAGGCAAAGCATTAAGTAATTGGAGAAGCCTCCCCCTAGCTTGTGGGAGACTCTCTTCTTCAATTTGCACAAAATTATATATTTCCCTTAAAGCAGCTTGTTTCTTATGAGCGGGGAAATATTTAGCAGAGAAGTAATAAATCATATCCTGGGGACTACGCACACAACCAGGATCAAGAGAATTAAACCATATATTAGCATCACCCTTTAATGAGAACGGAAATAATTTGAAAATATAGTAGTAGCGATTTTTCTCATCATTAGTGAACAGGGTAGCTATATCATTTAATTTAGTAAGATTTGCCACAACAGTTTCAGATTCATAGCCATAAAAAGGTTCAGATTCAACCAAAGTAATTATCTCAGGATCAATAGAGAAATCATAATCCTTATCAGTTACAAAGATAGGTGAAGTAGCAAAAGCAGGGTCATATTTCATTCTAGCATTCAGAGATTTTTCTTTCAGCTTAGCTAATAATTTATTAAGATCATTCCTATCATTGCAAGCAAGAAAGTCTCTAGCAGTTTCTTCATCCATAACATAATCCTCAGGCACAACATGCAATTCATATCTAGGGGGAGAATCTTCATCATCACTTTCATCAATATTATCAGTTTCAATAATTTCATTCTCTCTAGCCCTAGCAAGTTGTTCATCAAGAAATTCACCTAGTGGCATAGTAGTATCAAGCATAGAAGTAGTTTCATCATAAGTATCATGCATAGCGTATGGCATCATAAATAACATGCGACATATCGTAATTAATAGCGTAAGCAGGTTTAGGTGTTGCAAGCTTACTCAAAATGTAAGGTGAATCAAGTGCGAGCTAGATGGCGCTTCCTTACCTCCCTTGTAGTTGAGGGAAAAATCTTAGTTCTTTCTCTTTCAAATTCCTCATAGTGACCAGCATATATAAATCCCAAGTGACTCAAAGAATAGAGCTATGCTCCCAAGAACGGCGCTTTAAAATAGTCTTGATAACCCACAAGTATAGGGGATCGCAACAGTTTTCGAGGGTAGAGTATTCAACCCAAATTTATTTATTCGACACAAGGGGAGCCAAACAATATTCTCAAGTATTAGTAGTTGAGTTGTCAACTCAACCACACCTGGATAACTTAATATCTGCAGCAAAGTATTTAGTAGCAAATTAATATGATAGTAGCGGTAACAGTGGCAAAAGTAACAGTAGCAGTTTTGGTTTTGTAGTGATTGTAATAGTAGCGACGAAAAAGTAAATAAGAGAAGAACAATATGTGAAAAGCTCGTAGGCATTGGATCGGTGATGGAGAATTATGCCGGATGCGATTCCTCATGTAATAGTTATAACATAGGGTGACACAGAACTAGCTCCAGTTCATCAATGTAATGTAGGCATGTATTCCGAATATAGTCATACGTGCTTATGGAAAAGAACTTGCATGGCATCTTTTGTCCTACCCTCCCGTGGCAGCGGGGTCCTATTGGAAACTAAGGGATATTAAGGCCTCCTTTTAATAGAGTACCGGACCAAAGCATTAACACTTTGTGAATACACGAACTCCTCAAACTACGGTCATCACCGATAATGATCCCGATTATTGTCACTTCGGGGTTAACGCATCATAACACATAATAGGTGACTATAGACTTGCAAGATAGGATCAAGAACTCACATATATTCATGAAAACATAATAGGTTCAGATCTGAAATCATGGCACTCGGGCCCTAGTGACAAGCATTAAGCATAGCAAAGTCATAGCAACATCAATCTCGTAACATAGTGGATACTAGGGATCAAACCCTAACAAAACTAACTCGATTACATGGTAAATCTCATCCAACGCATCACCGGCCCAAAGAAGCCTACGATGGAACTACTCACGCATCGGCGGTGAGCATCATGAAATTGGTGATGGAGGAAGGTTGATGTCGACGATGGTGACGGATTCCCTCTCCGGAGCCCCGAACGGACTCCAGATCAGCCCTCCCGAGAGAGATTAGGGCTTGGCGGCGGCTCCGTATCGTAAAACGCGATGAATCCTTCTCTCTGATTTTTTCTCCCCGAACATGAATATATAGAGTTGGAGTTGATGTCGGTGGAGCACCAGGGGGCCCACGAGGCAGGGGGGTGCGCCCCCCACCCTCGTGGACAGGGTGTGGGCCCCTGGCCTTGATTCTTTCGGCAGTATTTTTTATTAATTCCAAAAATATTCTCCATGAAGTTTCAGGTCATTCCGAGAACTTTTATTTCTGCACAAAAATAACACCATGGCAGTTCTGCTGAAAACAGCGTCAGTCCGGGTTAGTTCCAGTCAAATCATGCAAGTTAGAGTCCTAAACAAGGGCAAAAGTGTTTGGAAAAGTAGATACGACGAAGACGTATCAAGAATCTTCATGAAAAATTCTATATTGGCATCATGGGCAGCTAGCAGGAAGATTAAGGAATCTACTACTCCTTGGACTATAAGAAAAATTCTGGCTGATTTCTTCTGCTACTCCTCAGATCTTCAGTCCTAGGTGTTTCACATCTCTAGGGAGATCAATGGTATTGCACACAATGTAGCTCACTGTGTTCTAACATCAATGGTAGAACCTGATATATGTTGTTTCGCTTCAGCTCATCAGAATATGACTTGCCCTGTAGTTTCTCTTCTCTCTTCTTTTCAATTTCAGGGCTTTGTAATTCATGCTATATGTTGTTACTGAGCTGAAATGAGAAACTTTGGCACCTCGTGCACCTTCTGTTGTTCAAAAAAGAACACAAGTGTTCAAGGTTGACCCTCACTTCTCCAATGCATAACTTCCAATCGCTTCCCTTTTGTGAAAAAGTTTTTAAGTTCCCCCCTATATTTTTTTTGTTTTTAAACTTTATAAAAGCACTCAACAGAAATAAATGACTCTTTAAAACTTCCAACTTGTCTCTGCTTTCTTTAAAGCCATTAAGCTAGGCATAAAGTGCTCAAGTAATGGATCCACCCGGATCCCAAGGTATATCAAAGCCAATTTGAATCAACAATTATTTAGCATTTAGTAGTGAGCACAAAGAAACATATATATATATATATATATATATATATATATATATATATATATATATATATATATACTCTTCCTATGCGTCAGCATGTCATACAAGAACAATTCATGCACATCAAGTGAAGGTCAGTACATAGCATTAGTAGTTTCTTGCAATTTTATCATGTTGGAAACATAAAGAGGCGGAGATGTAGTTCCTCTCTCATAATAATTGCAAGTAGGAGCAGCAAGCACATGCATATTATATTCATTAAAATCATCATGTGCAAAGGTAAAAGGCAACCCTTCAATATAATCCTTAATAAGTGCAAACTACTCCGATATAGTGTAGTTGGGACAATTCAAAAAGATAATAGGACTATCATGTGTGGGTGCAATAGCAACAATGTCATTATTAACATAAGGAACTATAGCAAGTTCATCTACATAAGCATAATTCATATTGGAATCATGGCCACAAGCATAGCAAGCATCATCAAAAAGGGATATTTCAAACGAATCAATGGGATCATAGAAATTATCATGGCATTCATCCTTCTGTAAGAACGAAGGGGCATTAAATCATGTATAAGTTGAAGAGTTACTCTCATTAGAACGTGGGAACGGGTAGCTACTCCGCTCTTCCTCCTTTTGTTCTTCGCTCTCCTCATCATCTTTTTCATCCAATGAGCTCACATTTTCATCAATTCCTTCTTCCATAGACTCCTGCAAAATATTAATCTCTTCTTGGACAGCGGAGACTCTCTCAATAAATTCATCAATATCGGAATTATATTTATAATTATCATAGCAGTATTTAAGGATGGCAAATATTTCAGGTCTATAAACATCATCATCAAAAGCTTCATACTTTTCAAACAAAGATTCAATTTCATAAGCACCCTTAAAAGCAACAAATTCTTCTATTTGTTCCACACCATAGTAATCATATATACCTTTAGCATAAGAAGCTAAGGTTTCATTATCATTAAATTCACATGAAAAGGGAAGATGTGAAGTGTTCATCCTAGAGCAACAAGGATAATCATATCTCAAGCATAAATCCCGAGCATACCAATGCAACATATAAATTTGATCCCATAAAAGTTTCCCTTTTTGTGTCAACCGATAATGCCTAAAGTATTCACGTTGATCCAACGTTACTCCCATTATCATGTTGAATGGGGTTTTCTCAGGATTATCAAAGTAGTGCATAATATTTTTCACATAACGAGCATCGAGGGCTTTAGGAGGTTCCCCATCTCCATGAGTAGCTAGTACCACTAATTTTTTTGGTGTTTCGTGTTCCATATCCATAACTAAAGATAGATAAAAACTTAGAACAGAAAATAAAAACTACTTAGTGATAAAGCAAACAAGCACACACGAGAATATTCACCCCACGCTATTGCTCCCCGGCAACAGTGCCATAAAAAGGTCTTGATAACCCACAAGTATAGGGGATCAATTGTAGCCCCTTTCGATAAGTAAGAATGTCGAACCCAATGAGGAGCTAAAGGTAGAACAAATATTCCCTCAAGTTCTATCGACCACCGAAACAACTCTACGCACACTTGACGTTCGATTTACCGGAAACAAGTATGAAACTAGAAGTACTTTGTAGTTGTGATAGGCTAGGTTTGCAAGATAATAAAGAGCACGTAAATAAAATCTAGGGGTTGTTTAGATCAGGACACAACTAAGTTAGTTTTAGTAGATAGCTTTTTTCAACAAGAAAGTTATTTGTCCCTAGGCAATCGATAACAAGTACCGGTAATCATTCTTGTAATTTTATATGAGGGAGAGGCATGAGCTAACATACTTTCTCTACTAGGATCATATGCACTTATAATTGGAACTCTAGCAAGCATCCGCAACTACTAAAGATCATTAAGGTCGTGAAACCCAACCATAGCATTAAGTATCAAGTCCTCTTTACTCCCATACGCCATAACCCACTTATCCGCGTTTGGGCTGCTGTCATCCCCCGCAACACCGACAATAAGTAAACCATGAACATATTGCAACACCCTACAGTGGGGGGCCCTCACGTTTGCGCGAGACGGAGGGCACCGTAGGACAGCACCATAAAAAAATATACAATCATACCAACCAAGATCACGATTAACCCATGGGACAAAACGGATCTACTCAAACATCATAGGATAACCATAGATCATTGGGAAATAATATATGGAGTTGAGCACCATGTTTAAGTAGAGATTATTGCGGGGGGGAGGTGTTACACCGCTGCATAGAGGGGGAGAAATTTGGTGTTGACGGTAGCAAGATTGTTGATGTAGATCGCCGTCCCGATCGTTGCCCCGGCGGCACTCCAGCGCCACCGGGAGAGAGGGGGAGAGAGCTCCCCTCCTTCTTCTTACTTGGCCTCCCCCCTAGATGGGAGGAGAGTTCCCCATGTGGTCCATGGCCTCCATGGACGCGGAGGGGCAGGAGCCCCTCCGAGATTGGATCTCCCTCTCTGTTCTCTTCTGTTTCGTGTTCCCCAGATCTGGCTCAAAACCGTTTCTTATATTCCTAGAGATCCGTAACTCCGATTGGGTTGAGATTTTAACTCGATTTTTTTACGGATATAAGCTTCCTTGTGCTCGAAGTAGAGCTCCAATCGACGTTCGAGGAGGGCACAACCCACCTCCACGCGCCTGGCTCAGGGGTCGGATCCCGGTGGGTTGTGCCCACCACGGGCCTCCGTTTGCGGTGATTCCAACACCCAAAAATCACATATATTCCAAAATAATTCTCCGTGAAATTTTATTGCATTTGGACTTCGTTTGATATGGATTTTCTGCGATACAAAAAACATGCAAAAAACAAGAACTAGCACTGGGCACTGGATCAATAGGTTAGTCCAATAAATCATATTAAAAATTGCCAAAAGTATGTAAAACTTGTATAATATTGGCATGAAACAATCAAAAATTATAGATATGACGGAGACATATCACCTCCCATAGTTTCTGCGTGCTCCAAGTATTAGCAGGATACCAAGCGATGCCCCATCGAGATTGCAAAACACCAAAGGCACGCTCGACGTCCTTCCTAGCACTCTCTTGCTCTTGGGCAAATCTTTTCCTCTCCTCTCTGACAGGGTTGGGGATTGTCTTCACAATAGTGGTCCACTGAGGATAGATATCGTCACCCAGGTAGTATCCTTTGTCGTAGTTGTGGCCGTTGATAGTAAAGTTCGTAATGTTGCCTTGACAAGCCTAGAAAACACCGGCATGACTGAAGCACATTAATATCATTGTGTGATCCGCCATGCCAAAGAAAGAGTGCCAGATCCAAAGATCTTGAGACGAACGGCCTCAAGTATGACAAAGGCAAGCCCCGACATGGCCCTTATATCGCCCTTGCCAAGCGAGCGCAATTCTTCCACTCCCAAAGTGCATGCGCCTATGCCGCCAAGCATCCCTGGGAAGCCCCTGCTAGCATTCATCGCCAACAAACGGGTTGTATCTTCAGGAGTCGGCTCTCTCAAGTACTCAGGGCCAAACACAGCAATAACAGCCTTGCAGAACTTATACAAGGAGTCTAGGCATGTAGACTCGCGACTCGTCAATGAGATCATCGGGCACTCCATATGCAAGCATTTGGATGGCGGCAGTGCATTTTTTATAAGAGGAGAAACCAATTTTTCCAACGGCATCCTGTTTGCACTCGAAATAGTCACCATATCCGACCACTCCCTCTCTAATACGGTTGAGAAGATGCCTACTCATACGGAAACAGTGGCAGAATTTCTGATGTTTGAACAACGGGTTTGTTGTGTCAAAGTAGTCCTTCCAAAGAAGGAAATGCCCACTCTCTCGGTTGCGATTCAACGCCGGAAGGTGCCCCAGAATGGAGCCACGGAACGACGGGCGTTGGCTATTAAGGTGGTGATGGACCAACACGGCAGCCAAGATCTCCTCATCATCGTCAGACGAGGAATCGTCAGAGTTGCAAAGAAAATTGTGAAAAAAGAACTCGTCGGCGGAGTCCACTTTGTACCTAGGAAAACTGTCGAACAGCTTGCGGGCGTCGACAAAGGAGACGTCCAGCGAAGGGAGTCGCGCCGCCCTCGGACCAGCTAACTGCCCTGGCGGCGTCCGACGAGCGTGCTGGTGAGGATCTGGACAGGGCGGCGTGGTAGATTCTTTGTCGCGGTCACGGTTGTGTCAGGGGAGCGGGGGTGGGAAGCTTTCGGTTCCCCGGCGGCAAGACGGCGGTGGCGGGCGATGTGGGAGGTGGTGGCGTTGCAGAGGGGATGTTGTGGCGCCGGCAGCTGGCAGAGCCACGAGAGAAATGGGCGGTGTGGGCGGTAGTGGTGGCGATGAAGGAGGCTGGCGAGGGCTTGTTGAAATGGGAGAGGATGGCCAATGTGCCACCGACCAGCAGGTCAGGGGGGAGGAGAAGGCGAGCGTGCGCGCGTCCGTCTCGTGTCCGCGTCGACACAAATCCGGCTCAAAATGGACCGGGAATGGGTCGCCCGCGGATGAAAAGCGGACGCGCATCCGTTTGGGTCGGCGCGTTGGGCCGACTTTTGTGTCCGCGCCGACCCAAACGGACGCCCGCGGATGAAATGGGTTGCCCTGTTGGAGTTGCTCTTAAAACTTTCAATCTTGATTATCAACCCTAAACATGACATTGATCTACTGATCAATAATAAAGAGATCTATTGCAATCAAAATTGGCGACTGATACCATTGTTGGATCTAATGCATCAATTGGATGCTAACAACATGATGAAATTGCATCTAGATCACCCAATAAACATGAACAGAGATGGGTTTAGAGATCCTTTACATGTCACAACAGTGGACATGATCGCCTGCTCGGTGCAGGTGCGATGGAGGGGTGATCTAATCGAGGTAGATGACCTGGACGTCCTGATGCCCTCAGGACGCCACAGACACTGGCCTGGGACGACGACGACAACTGGATTAGGTCTTCCCGTTGCTGCAGCACCCCCAAGAACTGATAGGGTTTTTTGGTATAGGGAGGAGAGTGAATCCTGGCGTGAATTGTGATCGGCACAGGTTTGCCAGCTCTCTCCCGTATCCCCTTATGTGGCGCTGGTGACAGGGGACCTAAACCATGCGTTGGCTTGGGTGCCCCCGTTCAGGGCACTTCAGTTGGGATAAAAGTCCACGTATGTTGGTGTGTGGGCCTTTTCCATTAACATTATTCTTTCCCTTGTTTCGTTAGACTATTAGATTTAACTGGCATGTACAGCCGTCAGGTCAAACCAACATTCACAAGACATATGTCTACTAGCCTAAAAAATTCATTTCCAAAATGAAAACACAAATTGAGAAATAAAAAAGACAAATTCTACAAGAGTTGTGTCACAAAAGAGAAAAGCAAATATGACATTGTTCAGATGTATATTTGTCTTTTTTGTTTCTCGATGTATATTTCAAGTTTGGATTAGAATTTTTTTAGGGATGGTAGACAGATGTCGCGTGAACATCCACAGATTTTTTTATTTTTTTCAACGCAAATTTTGAGGTTTGAAATGTGGTATCATGGTATCATGTGATGCCTGGTATTGTTGGAATATGAGCAAATTACTACGAGATTTAATGCGAATAAATAGGAAATAGATCATGACAGCAATAGCAGAGATTAAACTAATCATGCGAACTAGCATAGTAGATGAACAGATCACATCTAGGGCACATACTAGAAACATGAATTCTACCACGATCTCGAACAAGAAGGACAGAATCACATACGGTGCGGCGGTTGCAGCACCTCCGGCGTTGACGTTGTCGCCCATGTCGTCGAGGATGAGGTTGTCGAGGTCGGGGAAGAAGTCGTCTTGCCAGCAGTCGCGCGAGTGCGCTCCCCAAAAACCTGATCGCCCCTCTCCCGTACAGGATCACGAGAGGCGGGGTTCCGGAGGCCTGCTGTCCCTTCTCCCGGTGCACGCCGAAAGGAGGGACGGAGAAGACTTGCTTGGTGGCTCAATGATCCGAACGGTGGTGAGAAACTACACGGCGGCGGCTAGGGTAGACGCCTCACT
The DNA here is from genome assembly GCA_021605145.1 of Aegilops bicornis. Taxonomy (NCBI): domain Eukaryota; kingdom Viridiplantae; phylum Streptophyta; class Magnoliopsida; order Poales; family Poaceae; genus Aegilops; species Aegilops bicornis. The sequence goes on from CM038670.1 coordinate 187,328,069, forward strand.
GACTATATAGTGCGGGTCGGGTAGGTCGTGGGAGTAAACCCCACGTCCCGAGTCGCCACGATCCAAAAGAATCGGAAGCGGTTTAGTAATTAACGCGTCTGCTAATTATTTATTAATGACTCATTAATTTTTCCGAGCAGCAAAATATAGACAACGTGCATAGCTCGTCCTCGGCTCGGCTCAATCCTGCACCACAAAAGGCCGTGACGAGGCGTGGCGTGGCGAGGCGAGCGAGGAGGAGGAGCGCGCGTGTAGGTCTCTTCTTCTCATGCTCATACAAGTGGTAGAAGATCTCACCTTATAAACAGGTGCCACTCTCTCTCAACTTCCGGGGTGGGACTAAACTTTAGTCTCACTCACTCCACTCACATGTGTGCATGAATGGGCCAAGAGAATTTCAGAATTTTAGTTGGGCTTTGGGCCAAAGGCCTACTAGCAAAATTCCAACAATCCCCCACAAAGTCTCATTGGCACATCTCATCATTTAGTTCCAAAACATTGTTTATATACCGATGCTTAGTGGAGACTGTGAAGTTGAACTTCCACTTAGAGATTTATGCTACACTAGATCACAACTTGAATAGTGGACTATGCCTTGAACTACAAGTTTTCATGAGACTAGTTTCACACAAATTCTTGACCGATACTGGGCTGCCGCAAGGCTTCCCCGCGGGTGGTGTGTATACATCATACTCCAGGGCCTTTTCATGAATTTATTAGAGAACACCCAATTCTCACAGACTGCGACGTTAATAGTCAAATTCATATAGGTGTGTTCCTCAGAAGATGTTCTGCAAGACAACATCTCTGCTTACCCGAATAAGCCACTTGGAACACATTAAGATAAGTATCAACCTGTCATGCAGATCAGGAGAGTATTGCATCTTCACGGAGTGGGATAGGTAATATAGGGATACTCTCCTCCCGGTGACCAACAAATTTTGTCTCCCACTTCTACTTCACGGGATCTCCGATCACATAGATTGGGTTACCACTATGGACAACTCATGCGGTGGGTCTCAGACCCATCTCCATCAATGCATTACCTATCACATTACGTGATAGACCCTTTGTGAAGGGATCTGCCAAGTTTTTCGACGTTTGGATATAATCCAACTTAATAACTCCGGAGTTCCTCAATTTTCTGATAGATTTTAGTCTCCTCTTCGCATGCCTCGAGGACTTCATAAAATCCTTAGAACTTTTTATCTTGACGATCACAGTTTGATTATCACAGTTCATCAGGATAGGGGGTATTGGTTTTTCAACCATAGGTAAGTCCATCAAAAGCTCACGAAGCCACTCTGCTTCAACAATGGCGAGTGTCTAATGTCAGTGAGTTCTGCTTCCATAGTTGACCTCGTTAAGATGGTCTCCTTGGAAGACTTCCAGAAAACAGCGCCACCACCAAGTGTAAAAACATAACCACTTGTGGCCTTAATCTCATCAAAGATCGGATATCCAGCCGAGTCACTATAACCCTCCAGTACCCTTGGATACCCGTGTAGTGAATCCCATAGCTCGCAAAGGCCTTTCAAGTAGCACATAACTCTCTCAAGTGCATGCCAATGATCATCTCCGGTTTTGACACAAACCCGACTCAGCTTGCTAACAAAGAACGAGAAGTCAGCCTCGTGGCACTCGCCAAATACATAAGCGAGCCAATATTCGAGAATACCTCGGTTGATCTCTAGCAATCCGTCGATTCTTTCAAGCAACACGCTAGCATCATATGGAGTTGGAGAAGGTGTGCGTCGCTATACCCAAAACGACTCAAGACCTTTTTCCACATAGTGAGACTCAAGCAGGTGATCCCACCATTCTCATCTTTCAACAGCTTGATTTTTAAGATAACATCAGCTACTCCTAGATCCTTCATCTCAAAACAGCAAGATAAGAAATCCTTAACCTCCTTGATTAAATCAAGTTTGGTTCCAAAGATCAATATGTCGTCGACATACAGACAAAGAATAACTCCTTCGCCCCCACCATATCGATAGTGCACGCACTTGTCGCCATCGTTTACTACAAAGCCGGCAGCAGTTAATGTTCTTTCAAACTTCTCATGCCACTCTTTAGGAGCTTGTTTAAGTCCATATAAAGACTTTAATAACTTGCACACCTTTCCTTCCCGACTGTGTACTACAAAACCATCCGGTCGATCCATGTAAATTTCCTCCGTCAACTCTCCATTGAGGAAAGCTGTCTTAACGCCTATTTGATGAACGAGAAGATCATGTGAGGCAGCCAGTGATAGTAGCACCAATTGTGGTCACCTAGCCACAGTGAGTAAGTATCAAAGAAGTCTTCACCTTCTTTCTAGGTATAACCCTTGGCCACAAGCCGTGCCTTGTACTTTTCAATCGCATTCATCAAGTCTAAGCTTCTTCTTGAACACCCACTTACATCCTACTGTGTTTGCACCCATAAGGACGGTCGGTGATCTCCCAGTACCATTAGCTAAGATGGAATCCATCTTGCTACGCATGCCTTCCTTCCAGAGTCGATCGGAGATGCATAGGCTTCTGAAATAGTCCTGGGTGTGTCATCCACGAGGTACACAATGAAATCATCACCAAAGGACTTAGCAGTCCTCTGTCTCTTACTCCTCACAGGAGTTCTGTTGTCACCCTCAACAGGATTCTCAACGTGTTCCATCGCAATGGTGGGTTCAGGAATTACAAGAATTCCTCACTAGATGGAGTAGGTATCTCCCGATTTGATGAACTCGACATATCCTTCATAGGAAATATGTCCTCAAAGAAAGTTGCATCATTCGACTCCATAATCGCATTCCAACATGCATGTCGGATACCTCAGATTTTATTATCAAAAATCTATAGCCGATGCTATGAAAAGCATAGCCCGGAAGAACACAATCCACGGTTTTTGGTCCAAGCTTGCGCTTCTTGGGAATTGGTATATTGACTTTCGCCAAACAACCCCAAGTACGTAGGTAAGAGAGTTTCAACCTTTTCCTTTCCCATTCCTCAAATGGAGTCATGGTCTTATGCTTTGTGAGAACTCGGTTTAGGACATGACACGCAGTCATTAGCGCCTCCCCCCACCATTCCTTGGATAGACCCGAAGTGTCTAACATGGTGTTAACCATATCGCTTAGAGTTCGGTTCTTTCTTTCGGCTACCCCATTTGACTGGGTGAGTAGGAAGGCCCTATCATGGATTATACCATGTTCCGCACAAAATGTATCAAATTCATTAGAAAAATACTCTCCACCACGATCGGACCAAAGCCGCTTAATTTTTCGATCAAGTTGGTTCTCTGCCTCAGCTTTATAGTTTTTGAAGAAAGTCAAAGCCTCATCTTTTGATTTCGTAAGATACACATAACAATATCTAGTGGAGTCATCAATCAACGCCATGAAGTATCTCTTTCCACCTTTTGTCAACATGCCATTCATCTCACAAAGATCGTAATGTATAAGCTCTAGTGGTGCCAAGTCTCTTGCCTCTGCAGCCTTATGGGACTTGCGAGGTTGCTTAGCTTGCACACATACTTGGCACTTAGAGCCTTTGACAATAGAGATTTTCGAATTAAATTCATATTGGCTAGCCGTCATGCAACCAGAGTTAATGTGACAAAGTCGTGAATGCTAAATATCAGACTCATTGTTGTGGCAAACATTATTAATAACTTTAGTGCAAATATCTGACAAAGACAGGCGGAACAAGCCTCCGCTCTCATAGACTTTTCCAACAAATTGTCCATACTTAGAAATTACAACTTTATTGGATTCAAAAACCAACTTAAAACCATCTCGACATAAACGGAACCGCTTAACGAGATTTTTATTGATGGACGGCACATGGTGAACGTTCTTCAGACGCACGGTCTTCCCCAAGTAAACTTCAGATCGACCGCACCAACACCTCGAACGATGGCATGTGACCCGTTCCCCATCAAAGACGGGAGAAGTCCCAAAGTGGCACGGTAAGAAGAAAACATGGAGGTGTCAAGACAAACATGTACATTGGCACCGTGTCAATTAACCAATCGGGGTTTGGAATATCAAGGGATGGTAGGAAAATACTGCACTCGATTCCTTCATATCAAGATCACCGATGACAACATTAGCGGACTTGCCGCTCTTCTCATGTTCAAGCGCTCCTCAAAGCGGTTAGGACACTTCGAGCCCGGTGATTAGGATCACCGCAGACATGGCAAAGTCCCTTCCCTTCTTATGAGAATTCTTCTTGAAGTTGGTAGAATGTGATGGCTTGTTCTTTGTATCAAACTTGCCTTTGCCACGAAGTTTTGTTTTTGTTGTTTTTGAACTTGTTGGGTTGGAAGTTCTTCTTCCGTACCATGTGGGCACTAGAACCTCCTCAAAGAACTCGAGCACTTGTGTCCTTTGCTCTCGCCTTCTCTTCAACATCAAGAGTACCAATGAGATCCGCAATGGAAAACTCCTGCCTCTCGTGTTTCAGGAAGTAGCAAAATTGTTCCACGAAGGTGGAAGCTTGGCAATGATGCCTCCGCAACAAATTTTTCCGCAACACACACTTGAAGTACTCAAGTTCTTTTATGAAGCGATCAGATCTCATGAGCCCGCTGTACAACAGGGCGCTCATCAGTCATCTTGTAGTCAAAGAATTGCTCCATGACATACAAATCGCTGCCGGCGTCCGAGGCACCAAACTTGGCCTCGAGCGCAGCCCACATGTCCTTGCTGTTGTCAAATGACATATACGAATCCACAATGGAGTCATCAAGAACACTCACAAGAGCGCCTTTAAAGAGGGTATCGATCTTCTCAAAAGTTTCCAGCTGTGCTGGATTAAGATCGCCCTCAGGCTTGCCCTTGGTGGCGTCATAACAGCCCATGGTCTGAAACCGAGATCGCCTCGGCGCCACCTCTTATATTGCGCCCACTTAAAGGCAAAGGGCTTCAGACAAGAAGAAACCACTCGGAGTAAATTGCCTATAATCAGGTTTTTGGATTGTTGGAAATATGAGCAAATTACTACGAGATTTAATCCAAATAAATAGGAAATAGATCATGACAGCAATAGCAGAGATTAAACTAATCATGCGAACTAGCATAGTAGATGAACAGATCACATCTAGGGCACATACTAGAAACATGAATTCTACCACGATCTTGAACAAGAAGGATAGAATCACATACGATGCAGCGGGTGCAGCACCGCCGGCGTTGACGTTGTCACCAATGTCGTCGAGGGTGAGGTTGCTGAGGTCGGGGAAGAAGTCGTCGTTGCCAGCAGTCACGCGAGTGCGCTCCCCAAAAACCTGATCGCCCCTCTCCCGTACAGGATCACGAGAGGCGGGGTTCCAGAGGCCTGCTGTCCCTTCTCCCGGTGCACGCCGAAAGGAGGGATGGAGAAGACTTGCTTGGCGGCGCAATGATCTAGAACGGTGGTGAGAAACCATATGAAGCGGCGGCGGCTAGGGTAGACGTCTGCCTGACTATATAGTGCGGGCCGGGTAGGTCGTGGGACTAAACCCCACGTCCGAGTCGTCACGACCCAAAAGAATCGGAAACGGTTCAGTAATTAACGCGTCCATTAATTATTAATTAATGACTCATTAATTTTTCCCGAGCACAAAAATATAGACAACGTGCATAGCTCTGTCCTCGGCTCGGCTCAATCCCGCAACTCATGCAAGGCCGTGACGAGGCGTGGCGTGGCGAGGCGAGCGAGGAGGAGGAGCACGCGTGTAGGTCTCTTCTTCTCATGCTCATACAAGTGGTAGAAGAGCTCACCTTATAAAGAGGTGCCACTCTCTCTCAACTTTCAGGGTGGGACTAAACTTTAGTCTCACTCACTCCACTCACATGTGTGCATGAATGGGCCAAGAGAATTTCAGAATTTTAGTTGGGCTTTGGGCCAAAGGCCTACTAGCAAAATTCCAACAATCCCCACAAAGTCTCATTGGCACATCTCATCATTTAGTTCCAAAACATTGTTTATATACCTGTACTCAGTGGAGACTATGAAGTTGAACTTCCACTTAGAGATTTATGCTACACTAGATCACAACTTGAATAGTGGACTATGCCTTGAACTACAAGTTTTCTGCGAGACTAGTTTCACACAAATTCTTGACCGATATTGGGCTGCCGCAAGGCTTCCCAAGGTGGAGCGTATACGTCATACTCGGGGCCTTTTCATGATTTTATTAGAGAACACCCAATTCTCACAGACCGTGACATTAACAAATAAATTCATATAGGTGTGTTCCTCGAGAAGATGTTCTGCAGACAACATCTCTGCTTACCCGAATAAGCCACTTGGAACACATTAAGATAAGTATCAACCTGCCATGCGCATCAGAGAGTAATCTTGCATCTTCACGGAGTGGGATAGGTAATATAGGATACTCTCCTCCCAAATGACCAATGCCTTGTCTCCCACTTCTACTTCACGGGATCTCCGATCACATAGAGTGGGTTACCACTATGGACAACTCATGCGGTGGGTCTCAGACCCATCTCCATCGATGCATTATCTATCACATTACGTGATAGAACCTTTGTGAAGGGATCTGCCAAGTTTTTCGACGTTTGGATATAATCCAATGTAATAACTCCGGAGTTCCTCAATTTTCTGACAGATTTTAGTCTCCTCTTCGCATGCCTTGAGGACTTCATAAAATCCTTAGAACTGTTTATCTTGACGATCACAGTTTGATTATCACAGTTCATCAGGATAAGGGTATTGGTTTTTCAACCATAAGTCCATCAAAAGCTCATGAAGCCACTCTGCTTCAACAGTGACAGTGTCTAATGCTGTGAGTTCTGCTTCCATAGTTGACCTCGTTAAGATGGTCTGCTTGCAAGACTTCGAGGAAACCGCGCAACCACCAAGTGTAAAAACATAACCACTTGTGGCCTTAATCTCATCAAAGATCGATATCCATTGAGTCACTATAACCCTCCAAAGACTTTGGATACCCGGTGTAGTGAATCCCATAGCTCGCAGTGCCTTTCAAGTAGTGCATAACTCTCTCAAGTGCATGCCAATGATCATCTCCCAATTTTGACACAAACCGACTCAGCTTGCTAACAGCAAACGAGATGTCAGGCCTCGTGGCACTCGCCAAATACATAAGCGAGCCAATAATCTGAGAATACCTCAGTTGATCTCTAGCAATTCGTCGATTCTTTCGAAGCAACACACTAGCATCATATGGAGTTGGAGAAGGTGTGCAGTCGCTATACCCAAAATGACTCAAGACCTTTTCCACATAGTGAGACTGAAGCAATGTGATCCCACCATTCTCATCTCTCAACAGCTTGATTTTTCATCCGATGACAACATTAACGGGACCCGGTCGGCCGGACTAGTTCGGTGCATTGCTTGTGCGATCCTTGCTTCTTGCGGTGGTCAGTCAGAGTCAACATTCATACACAGCACGGATGCACGGCCTTCTTGCTGTCGTGCCACCAATGCTCGCGTAATTGCGACCTTTGTGTTGCGTGGTCACTACCAGATCGCCTGATTTCAAATGTGAAAATTGACAAATCTACCCGCGCATCAAGCGATCGGTTTTGATGGCAACGCGTCAAGACTTTGAGAGTAGGTACTGGACAAGTATTCAAGTAAGTAGGATCATGCACACAAGATTGGAGGAGGAATGCTCGAACGCAGCCTGGGAGAGACCGTGCACTCGTGGTCCGATCGGCACGATGTTACGTAGGTAGAAGCCTAGAGTCGGTTTAATGAAGGTATATACGCTAGCTAAGCACCATTTAGTAGTAGGGACCTTATGCAAGTACGTACTACTACACAGTTGGCTAGCTCGAATGGAAGCGAGACTTATGAGAAAATCCACACCCCAAGGACACGTACAAATCGGGTATGCCTAGTGTGAGAAGTGTTTACCGTTTGGTTTTGGATGAACTCCACAACGGGCAGGTGGCTACTTCAAAGCCATCGTCTAGATGGCACGCGAGAAGGCTGGAATGCCCTTTGGTCATGCTTCGCGCCCCCAAAGTCCCGAGGTTTGCATGGCGCCTTGCAAACAATTCCCTTGCGATGTGGTGTAATAAGAAGAAATGTAAGTTGGAGACGAGTTCAATTTGCCCTATTTGGGTTGCTGATGATGAAGACTCCTTCCATACGTTTTGTATCTACACAAATGCAAGAGTCCTATGGCAAGCTAAGGCTACTGAATGGACACTCCCGGATGTAACGATGATCAAACCAACTGGGCTTGATTGGTTCATCCAAATTGATCTGTGACATTGATGAGCCCACGCTGGTTAAATAGTTGATCCCGGCCGTGGAGGATATAACACATTCGGAATGAGCTCGCACTTGAAGCCTGCTCCCCCAGTGGATGTCTCTGTCAGGTTCCTTTCGAGCTACTTAGCTTCCCTTCACTCTTTAGCAATCCATCATGATGCCAGCCATGTTAAAGGAAAAGCCCGATCCAGTATTGCTTCCCTCTCACAACACATACATGCAATAATAGTACCACTGATCCACTCCCTTCGGAATCAACTGGTTATCGGGCGTGTTAAACTTAACACTGATGGATCTACCCTGGATGGAGTTGGAGGATCTGGCATGATTGATCTATCCTGGATGGAGTTAGAGGATCTGGTACACTACTTCGTGATCACTCTGGCGCTATTATATTGAGCTCATGTAGGCATCTTTTCACATGCAATGATTTGTTGGAGTCTAAGATCTTAGCAATTCAGGAGGGACTCATCTTAGCAGTACAGTGGAGTAACCTACCTATCGATGTTGAAACCGACTGCTTGGAGGCAGTGAACATGGTGAAAAGTGGAGAGACAAACAAAAATCAAAGTACACCTTTCTCATTGGAGAGATTAAAGAAAGTATGTCCAAACGTAGTTCTTGTATAATTCATATCCGTCGAAGTTGTAATTCGTCTAGTCATGTTTTAGAAACGTTTTGGAGGATCAAGGTCGAACTGCTATATGGCTTGGGATCAGATATCGTTTTGGACGTTGTCAAGTGTGACTCTACCCTTTGATTGAGTAATACACGAATGATTTTGCACAAAAAACTGTGATGCACAAAGCCTTTTATTAATTATTTTAATTTCATCATCCGATCACAATAAACTTTAACAAAAAAATGCCACACATGGCTACTGCAAGGGAAAAATAAAAAGGAAAAACATTGGAAAAGAGTCAAATGTATCAGAAATTCTATTAGCAGACCGCCAACCAAATCGGTTAAACAAATCCCAAGAGAACATCTCCCTTCGGTTGCACCCAAAGACCGTGGGCGTCTCCTCTTGTCGTGATTCTAATTCCAGAGAGGGAGAGAGAGAGAGAGAGAGAGGTAGGCGTCTCCTCCTGTCGTGATTCTAATTCCAAAGAGGGAGAGGGAGGGAGAGAGAGAGAGAGAGAGAGAGAGAGAGAGAGAGAGAGAGAGAGAGATCACGGGATGAGAGCGGAGAATAGGAAGGAAGAGACAGCTTACATGTCAGTCCCACATGTAAGTTAACGGTCAAATAAAACAATCAAACAAATGATTTGTTGAGGAGCGGGCTCGATCTGACATAAACTGGATCAATTTTAAACCACGTGGTCATTTGGGTGTTTTGAAACAGCAAACCACCAACCTGGTAGGTATGTGCGACAAAAAAATGGTAGATTTTTTAAACCCAACCCAAAAATGATACTTTTATGCTATTCATTCAATGTGCATCCAATTGCCCATAATCGCTTGGTGCAGCTGATGCACTTGTTTCTTTAGAGAAAATCCATAAGCCTGGCTTTATAAATAAAACCCACAAACAATAGTCACTGGGCCAACTGGACTGTTGCATTCGTTCTGTTGCACTAGTTAAACCGGGGCACAACATACGTTCACGCTATTTGTTACCTACTCGACGGTCCAAGTAAAGAAAAAACTACTCGGCATCCGATGCACCGCACGAATTCACCAAACAAGAAGAATGGTTCCTTGAGTTTTTCCCGTCTTGGTACGAGTAAGTTCCACAAACACAATAGCTATATGTAAGTCGCACAAATTTGGAATTTGGGTCGGTCGAATTTAGCGTGAAGGAAGGAATAACCGAAGGTAAGGAAGAAGATCGACGGAGAAGCCATGTGGGTCTATCTTAGGGTGGCAGGCGAACCCATTATCTATCTTTGGGGTATGGGGGTGGTGCAGGTTCGCCGGAAAAACAAAACTGTCATCGCTAGGGTTAGGAAGATAGCATGGGCTAGGTCGGTGGGTGTGAGAGGAAGAAGAGAAACAATAGATACTAATTTGAAGTTAAAGACGAAGCACTAATCCTAACTGCTGACACACGAGGAGGAGAATCTAACTGGTCGTTTTTCCAGTTTTCAGATGACTGGCGCCTAGCTGCTCCCTTCCACAAAACAGAGACACGAGAAAGAAATCCATGGAATCAAACGTGCATTGCCACAACATCAATGTGTGTTGTCACAAAAATTCAAATCAAAATTCAAAACGTCGCTCGAGATATAAAAATGACAAATTTAACACTAAATACTAGTACATAACATAAGTTGGGCTTCAGTTTTGGGCCATTAGCATATTGATGTCAAATTTGTCTTTTCGTATCTCGGGTAATGTTTTGAATTTTGATTCGAATTTTTGTGACTATATACATTGATGTTGTGTCGATGCATTAATTTTTTTTGAATTTTTTCAAACATTTTTAAATGGGCAACGGGTCCGGTGCACCAGATAAGTTTCCTTCAACGGGGTATTCGTGCCTTCGTTAACTACTGTACTTGGCAGTCCAAGTCAAGAAAAATGAAAACACTACTCGGCAGTCTCTCCTCGCTGTCATTTCCAATTTCACAGCGGCGCCGCACCGCTGGCCTCCCCTCGCCCCCCAGCCGCTCGGCTATATATGCCGACGACCACGACGGGCAGGAGCAGAGCACAGGCAGCGCACGCGCCACGCTCACCCCACCACCACCACGACCGGCGCCCACGCCCACACGCGCACCCAGCGAGCGAGCTCCTCCCTCCTCCCCACACCTCGCTTCACCTTCCCAAAGTGAATCTTTCTCTTTCGCTTTGCATGTCAACGCGAACAAAAAGAGCCTCCTCTTCCACCTCCACCACCACCGTCTCCTCCGCACGAACCTTCCTCCCCACCACCACCACCACCCGTCTGCCTCTGCGTCTCCACTCGCTCGGGCGTCAGATATAAAGCCGGCGACCTCACTCGCACCGCCAGTGCCAGCTTATTCCACCCGCCTCCTCTGTGTTTTCTCCTCTGTTCGGTCCAAGATCTTGGAGCTGGCGGACATGGCAGCGGCAGCGGCTGCGAGCGGCGGCAGGAAGCGCAAGTGCGAAGAGCTGTCTGCGCCTGAGCTTGGGCAGCTCCACGAGGACATGCTCGAGCGCGTCCTCGCGCGCCTCCCGCCCGCCAGCTTCTTCCGCCTCCGCGGCGTGTGCCGGCGCTGGCGCGAGGCCGCGGGGTCGCCTGCCTTCCTCGCCGCCTGCGCGCGCGTCCCCGCCCGGGACCCGTGGTTCCTCATGCTGTCCGACCAACAGGAGGAGGAGCAGAGCCCTCCCTGCCCCGCCGTCGCGTTCGACGCCGCCGAGAAGACCTGGGCGCGGTGCCGTGGCGCCCCGGGCCCCGTGCCGGTGGCCGCGGCGGGCGGGCTCGTGCTCTACCGCGCACCTGAAACCGGCGCGCTCACCGTGGCCAACCCGCTCAGCGGCGTCTCCCGGGCGCTCCCGCCGCCGCCTCCGGCCGCAGCAGACGCGCTCTACGCCGTGGCCATGTACGGATCACCCTACCGCGTGGTCCTCATCCTGGGCGAGCTTCCGCACCTGTCCATGACGGTGTTCGACTCGTCCAAGAACGCGTGGGAGGACGCGGTGCCTCTGTCGCGGAAGACAGAGGCCTCGCCCGCGGACGCGCAAGCGCCGCACGACGACGACGACATTGACGAGGACATGGACGGCGAAGGCGACGGCGCGGTCTATTACCTGAGCAAGTCCGGCGACGTGATGGTGTCCAGCACGCAGCGCAGCGCGGCGAGGCAGTACTCGTCCGCCGTGACGTGCCGCAGCGACGGCGGCGAGGCCGTGGCCTACTTCCTGAGCCACTCGGGCGCGGTCGTGGCGTGCGACCTGGCGCGCCGCGTGTTCGCCGAGCTCCCGCGGATCCTGCCGGTGCACTTCGAGTACTCGATCGACGTGGTGGCGTGCGACGGCCGGGCCTACGTGGTGGTCCTCTCGGAGTACCTGGACACGGCGAGCCTGCGCGTCTGGGAGTTCTCGGACGGCGCGTGGCGGCATGTGGCCGCGATGCCCCCGGCCATGTCGCACGGCCTGTACGGCAAGAAGGCGGACGTGAACTGCGTGGGGCACGGCGGGCGCGTGTTGGTGTGCGTCAGCTCCGGCGACGCGGACGCCAACGGGTGCTTCATGTGCGACGTGGGGAGCAACGCGTGGGAGGAGCTGCCGCGGTGCGCCGGCGGCGACGGCGAGGCCATGGACTTCGTGGCCGCCTTCTCCTTCGAGCCGCGAATGGAGGTCGCCGTCTGACCGGATCCCCTCGCCGTTGCTTCCGATTGATGTGTGTAGTGTAAGTGTACGTGGTAGTAGTAGTACGATGATTTGTTGCAGTAGTAATTCGGGAGATGTTTTCATGGAGATCAAATCAGCCGTCTGTCTGTCTCCTGGGATGTGCGCATGTGTCGCCAATTCTGTAGAGTAGTTGCCACCGGCTTCCGTTGTTTTTCTCGATTCCCGTGCCGACGGCAGAGTTCAGTGGCGACTGACTGCTCTTCTCTTCTTTCCTTAACAAGCAATTGACCATTCCATCTTCCATGCGTCATACTATACCACCTTTTAATATATATTTTTTATTTATCTTCAGACCAAAGAGTTCAAAAGAATTACTGTACTGTACACTCCAGCTGAATGCACATGAACTGGAATCACCCGGCTGATCTACCGGCGCGTTGTACCAAGATTTAACATCTCTTCTTGAGCAAATACCAACACATCAAGATGAAGCAAATAACACCGAGATGCAACAGCCCTGGTTGTGTGCCATTGCAAGTCTCGCTGACTATCTCGTCCGAGAAACTACTAAAACCAGTTGAGTTGGGTTGGAGGAGGAGAGAAAAAGTAAAAGGGACGGAGGAAACGGAGAGAGCACTATAGAAGAGAAGAGCGGGATGCAGTGATCCTTTGTCTTTGGCGCAGCGCAAGTGCGCGCCCACCCGTCCATGCAACAGCGAAAGCGAGCGCGAGAGAGCCTTTGCTCCCGAAGGGGGCAGTGCGGCCGGCCGTCACTGACACGGTGTCGCTCGCTCTAGCTCGGCGTCAGAGCCCGGCTCGGCTCGCCGCGAGACACGACGGCCGGCCGGGCCGCCCGCAGGCTAAAGTCGCCGGCAGCCGAATCCCCACGGGGATACCGTCTGCCTCCTGCTCCCGGCGCCGCCCTCTGCTTGGATTCGTTTAGTTGGGCGAAAAAGAAGACGAGACGAGGCGAGATCTGGGCGCGGAATTGCGCCGCTGCTGCATGCGTCGCTCGCGAGCTAGGCTGTCGCTGCGTGCGCGCCTAGTGTACGTACGTGCGTGTTGGCTCGCTTTTGTTCCTCCACGGCTTTGCTTTGGGCCGTGGCTGCGCTTTAGCCGCAAGTGCAAACAAAGCTCCGCCAAAGCGTGCTTACGCAGCTTTAGTAGCTAACCAGCATTCTCTTTTTTTCTGCCTCTAACCAACACCAGTGACAGTGAGCGTCCGTTCACCTCAGTAATCCCTCCCGTGGGGCGGCGGAGGGCCCCTCCAGCGCCATCGGGATCTCGATCTCGGGCTCGCGTGGGGCGCGAGTTACTGCCGCCGAACCGCGCCGCGGTCCATGGGCCGGCATGCAACGTAGACGTATGATTTTCACCCGGCTCTGGATCGAGCGTGGCATGGCGTGGTGGGGTGGACTTTGGCGGTGTGGGGCGGGGGCACGGCAGGGGACCGGGAATCATGAGGCCACGCAAAGGAAAATGATGGAGCGGTTGACAAGGCGACGACGGGGGTCGGCTCGGGGGTTTATCATCCATCATCCGCCACACCGTATCATTGCGCTTACATCTCGCGGCCACCGATCCAGGGACACGCACCACCGCAAAAGCCACCACGTTTTTCCGCCCTTTTCCTCTTCTGTTTTGGCCTTGCGCTGGGCGTGCGGAGCCGCAATCATCCACGGCTAAACTAGCCTCACCGCTGACTTGTGGCCTCTCTAAGCTAACCTCTTTTATCCAGTAGCAAGTAGTAACATTTGACGGTCAGACAGTCTCGGCCTGAATCTACCTGTAGTAACAACATGCTGCTGCTTCATGGAGCGTTTGAAGCACGACAGGCTGCTGGTCCAGGACGGTGGACCGAGCGAGACACTTTTGGGCCCATCGGAGTAATGTATGCTACTGTGGGTGGACCATATATATGCACAACAAAGTGGGCGGCCACTCGAGTCACATGGAAAAACTTCTACGCATCTACCGTGTCTCGGTCCCTATAAAAATACGGTATCATTGCTCTTTTAACACTGCGTTCATTGCTCCTTTTTGCAGCTAAACGTGCATTTACAGGTTTTAAAGTGCACTGTTTGACAAAAAAACAAAAAAAAGGGTTTTTAAAGTGGCCATGAAAGCCTCGGACAAGGATGCGTTCGCTTTGATAACAGTGGCTCCTATTGGGCTGCTGGAGATCGTCTTATGTAAACTGACAGGCCCGCTCATCAAACATCTACAATGCTATTCTTTCTGATTTTATAACGTTATGTACGTGCAGCGTCTCTTTTACAAGTAGCATGGTCCAGGAGCAGAAGAAACTCAACTCCGATCACAGAACCGAACACCTAGACAGACAGTGAAATTTAACCCCATATAACATTACCCAAAGGCAGGGATGCGCTGCCGATGCGACATCTCAGTTGGCATCAAGGTTTAGTAAAATCTTGCATCCCCCAGGCCCCCTAAGAACAAGGCAAACAGCGCATTGTTTTGCAAATATACAATTCCCGAGATTTTGTAAGGGGGCTACATGTAAAACAAGCCTGCACAAGTTAGGTTGATTCATCCATTCAAAGGGGGTGGCACGACTGCATGACCTTCATTATTTCGACACAAAGTTTGATTGTATCCGGAGTTTGAATCGCCCGTTTAATCTCCTCCACTTTCAATCGTTGCACTGGTGGGTGCTTCATCACGGCTAACATCACGGAATTCATCCATGAATTTCTCATGGAATTCCTTGAATCTGGATATGATTGCAGGGATTTTGTCCTCCTGTGGCAAGATCGTGCATCTGAAGTGATACGTTCCAGGAGCCTAGGCAAAATTAAGACGCGACAGAAAATGTTAACGCTCTGAACCACAAAAATGAACCTAACAGCTTTTAGTGAGGCTTTGAGATTACCAACCTGACCAAATCCAGATCCAGGAACGACGACAATTCCAGTGGCTTGAAGAAGGCGGAGAGCATAATATGCATCTGGGGCAGCACCAGCTGCTTGGGCAGCCCCAATCGCCTTCTGGGGTAAATGAAGGCGAGGAACAAATACATTGCACCCTCAGCCTTGTTGCAGGTGATGCCTTCTAAACTGTTGAATGCTTCTTCCAAGGCCTATGTAAGGTGAAGAAAGTCAACAAGGATAAGGTCCTTAAATATCTTCAGGTGATGAAGCATAAAAGATGGGAAAGGGAAGTCATGCGTTAGGTAGCAGTTCAACTGGAGCATTGACCAATCTTTCAAATCAAAATAGGTGGGAGCATTAAAAAAAAAGGCAGATCAAACCTTTGCACGCCGAGCCAGCGATGAAATAATACCATCTCTCTCTACCATGAAGGATTCATAGGATTCATCCCCTACCTGTAAAATGAGTAATCATCTATATAGGTCCATAACTATTCCACCTTGCAACTGCTCCATACATGATATACTGACCTTGGGTGGGTTCATTATGAGGCTAGAGAGAATTTGGCCAGAGATATTGGAACAAAGATTCACTGATGCCACCTTGTAAATTTGTTCTCTTACATCGGCATTAAACCCAGTTACTTCCATGTAGCCTCCTCGTTTACCACATTCTCCATAGTAACCTAGCAGGACACAGAAAAAGCCTTACCATGTGCTAAGAGATGCACAAAGAAAAGGACCCCAGACAATAGAAGGATTCAATTACCTTTCGAAACTGACTGGAACGATACCAAAGGAAGATCATCATCGGTGTATCCCATTGACCGTGCAATCTTTTTGAAAGAGTGGAACTGCTTATCCTCAACATATATGTTTTCTTGGTAAACCTAGGGTAAATGAATAAGTATGCTTAGAATACCCATCAAATTTATATGGCATTTATAGTAGCTTGTGCATATTTACACAGGCAAACCTTTGAATACAGATTCTGGACTCACCTCATCTGCAAGAAGAACAAGTCCTTCGTTCTTGCAGAATTCAACAATTTTCTTTTGGTTTTCCTCCGCAAGAACCTTGTGAAAGTAAAAGGTGTTAAATAACCACTCCACTGAGATCAAATTTCATGAAAAAGAAGACTTAAAACAGTATATGTCCGTAAGTTATCTGTCTGTCATTGTCTATCTATGTAAGTATGTAACACAGCAATAATAGCTTACTGACATACAACTTTCCAGAGTATATCACTGAGGAAGTCGTTTAGGATTTTTTGCAGATAAAAGTTTCATCAATAATAACCTGTCCAGTTGGGTTTCCCGGATTTATGACCACGAGCGCTCTGACAGTGATACCCTTAGACCGAGCCTCATCTACTTGTTTTTTAAGCTCGTCAACCTCTAGCCCCCACCCTGTCTCTTCATCAAGGAAATAAGGAACCTGAAGCCAAAATTATTCCAGAAATTAAATCATCAAACATGCAGATCCAACACTTCAAAGCATCAGAAGCACTGTTGTAGAACATACAAAAGAACCACCATGAAGAGCAATTGATGCAGAATACAGCGGGTATTGTGGAAGAGGGCAGAGAATGCCATCCTTCTCAGACCTTATCAGTAACTGCATCATCATGTGGACCTAGGTGAAAAAGAAACTAGACTGGATTAGTGATGACAAGCTGAAATAATATGTACAGTTAGGCATTGACTTCTAACTGGAAGAATCAATGTCCTTATTGCTAGTAAATGATTCACCACTGTTCATATTAATCCAGTATACAATATACATACTGCTGGGCTTGCTCCATCTGTAAGGAAGATGTTATCTCCACTAGCATGGAAACCATCACGAGCAGCAATACCGGCAGCAATTTCATCACGCAAACCTTTCACACCCTGAAATAGACAGCTGCGTGAATGATCAAGATCGGAACCATAACAACATTCTTCCAATAGTATTTAGATACCTGACTATGGCTATATGCTCCTGTCGCTCTTCCTGGGATCTTCTCTAGAATTTGCCATGCTCTCTCTATAGCATCTGAACTGCATGAAAACATGTATATCAACATTTCCAAAATGCAGCAAGCAATATGAGTAGTTAGGCTACTAGCTATAACAAAGTGACCGACAATATGGTGTCAGTTAAAAGTTGAAAATTGAATTCTTCGCGAATATGTAAAAAGATTTTGGTATCATTTCATTAAAATAGAGGGAGAAATAGTTCTACAAAACATGCCTCTAAGGGAGGTAGAAGCCCGACACCCAAATACAAACACATGCCACTATTCTCCTGGGATGGTCGTGCACAACATAGGGCGCCAGCTCTGCACCAAACCTGAGCCTCATCTTGAATTGCAGGAAGCAGCTAGCTGACGCCTGGCATTGCGGCGTTGACAGTGCAGTCATTTCAATGTTTCCAGAGAAGCCAGGCTGTGAGCATGATAAAAGAGGCCATGCCCTTCCACCACTGTTAGAAGTTGTCACCAATGGAGAGAGCTGGACTAGTGGATCGCACCCACAAAAACGCCTCGTGACAAGGAGCGATCTCCCAGCAGGTGCTGCATGGACTCCGGCTATTGATCACAGTGCACGGATGCAGGGGAGTGGGGCAAACCCCGAATATTCGTCATTAGCATGCAACTAAACTCAAAATATTGTAACAATTCCTTTCTGGGAAATTTTAGCTCAGTGCCATAGCAATGCATAATTAAGAAAGTATCGTCCAGTCTGAGGATGTGATGTAGTTATTGATTGTGAATCACAGAATGTTCGGATTTCCATAAGCTGAACAGATCACATGGATTTTTCATACATTTTTTTTGTCAAAAAGGAGCTAAAACCCCAGCCTATGGATTTTCATATCTGCCTTAGCCTAATGCCTCACTCTAGTATTTTAGTTCGGTTCATCTTCCTTCAGTCATTCAGTGTATGCCCTAGAAAATAAGTGTCTTGGACAAAAGTATAGAATAAGAGGGTAAAGAAAATAAAAGAACTTTTCCAGAGCAGCTACTGTACTTCTTGCACTTACGTACGGGTCATTCGGTGTATGCGCTGCTAAATTGCAACCTGTTTAAAATGACTGATACAAAATCTAAGCCATGTTGCTAAGCTTACCACAAAATCATCAGTCATTAGTGTTGAGACAGCCTATTGTTCGAAAAGACTGATACAATAACTTTGTCAGCTTAAGACTCATGTAAAGTCACCTACCATATAAGAATTTGGCAAATATTTTAACACTAATTTACTTATACTCATCCAAGTATAGAGTGGTTTCCGACTTCCCATACCTGTATAGAGCATGAGTCTCACTTTTGTCCAAGAGAGCTGGATGATCACATAAAGAGAGAACCTGACAAAGGCAATGAGCAAATAAGCAACAGTGGAACAAGCATTCATCACAAAACTATAATCCAAGGCGGACAAACTCACTTCTCTGAAAAATGTAACAGGCTGTTGACCAAGGGAATGAGGATTTCCAATGTTACAATAGAGTATCTGCATCAAATTAGATAAACGAAGGTAAATCCATCGATAAAGTGTAGTGGAAACACCTTCCAACAAGCGACGAGTTAATGGAATAACAATCAAACCTCATCAAAAGGAAGCGATTCTGGATTTTTGTGTAACTCTTGTTCTAAGTTCTGCATGACAAAAATACAAAGACCATGATTCAGGTTTCTAAACAATCATACTAAGAATTAAACATAGGAATGAAGTAGCACAAATAAGTATAAATTCTGCAGTTGAGTATGGCAGTAAGACTAATTGGTACTCCATATTTGACATCTGTAAATATATACTAGGGACAACAACAAAAAACTGCTAAATCTGAGGAAAACATTCAACATACCTGAGCATGTGTAACAATCTCTCCATGAACAGCATATTTGAACTCAAGACCTAAATGAACAGACCAAATCACATCAAAAAGATAATGCCATGTGCCAGTATGAACGTTAAAGCTTAAATTTGTGCTATTAGAATCCCATCGCTGCTGAGAAGCACACATGTTATTTTGTCAAGTTATCCAGTACACACAGATTCGAGCTCCACTTGCACGCGTATCAACATCTAATCACTGACTTTAGCATCCCCTAGCAAATGTCCCAAATTTGTAACTCCTATCCTAGGGTCTGATTGCTCGTTTGACCACGAACCGAGCAAGCATAAAAGGGGTAGGTAAAAAAGTTTAAGGTCGCACCTTGGGGTTGATGGTGTCGAGTGACACTGGCGGCGTACCGGCGGCCGAAGTGGACATGGCCCTCGCCATGTAGGTCGCCATCGCCGAAGGAGCAGAAGGGGAAGGTCGAGACAGCGCCGCGGCCGGAGCCGGAGCCGGAGACGGCGCGGCTGGTCTGGTGGCGCCGCGCAGGGAAGCGGCCACCGCGCGGCGCGCCCTGTCGGTGAGGAAGCGGCGCATGGCGGGGGGGAGCGACTGGACGCGGCGGCGGTGATGCTTCGGGCGATGCAGAGATCGCGAGGCTATTGCAGAGGGAGATGCGGAGGTGGTCAGAGCACAGCGCGACCCTTTTTTGGGGGGTCAGTTTTGCGTCCCCTGCAAGAAAGAAATGAGACTACGCCGATATAATTCCTCAAATCAAAAAATTTGCTTGGCCGGAAAGAAATAAAGTGTTTAAATTTGTTTTTCTGGTTATTTCTGAACCTTTTAGGGTCTGTTTGGTTTGAAACAATTTCAAATGGAATTTTGGAGTTACATTCTTCAGGGTTGTTACATGTGTCATTGAGAGAGAGAGAGAGCGAACGAGATTTTTTTATTGCTCAATAATACTCGTATCTCTTATCAAAGTGTGCTATTCTATAATGTTTTTTTAACAGATATCTCGCTAATCCGAAGAGGTACATAACCAGGACCGTACCGCCAAAATTAGGGACCGGCGTGAAATTATAATTTAGGCCCCATTTTTAAGCCACTTAAAATAGGGCATGGATATCCAGCGATATCAGATTTTTAGGCACGGCAAATCAAATATTTTTCATGAATCTTTTTCTTCATCTAGGATGACAAGTTTAGTTCTTGAGAAAAAAATTGGTACGAAGTTGCCGTGCGTGCAAACTAAATTACGGCAAGTTTAGGCAGATGCAATCCATGAAGCGGCGAAGCTTGGGGCTCTATATGCTCTATGCCACAATCATGGACCAAGCAACGAGACATGACTCCAATCGTTCAGATTTTATGAAAGGGACGACTGAATTGAAAATGAGTAGAAAGACACGTACTCTCTCCTTCCATCTATATAGGGCATAATACGTTTTTTAAGACCGCCTTTGACTATTGACAAGATTAACAATACATGACATGCACAATGTGAAAATTATATCATTGGAAGCTCCTTTCACACACGAATTTAACGATGTGATTTGTGTAAGTTGCATGTCATATATTATTGCTCTAATATTTGGTCAAAGCTAGCCTCGAAAAATGCATTAGGCCCTATATAGATGGAAGGAAGGAGTAATTTTTATAGGTCACAACCGAGAAAACCTGCAGTTAATTGCCATCGGCGACTCTCTTCTTGGGGAATTGAGAAGCGAGACCGCGAAGAATCGAGGGAGCATAGGAGGCATACAACAGTTAATTTCCAGCAATTTAATTGGAAGAGATTGGCTAGTATTTTTCTCGTTGGTGAATCACTTAACGAATGCCTAACCATACTGGTGGTGGTGCTAGTAATACCATGTAAAACAAATTTGGGGGCCCCAGAATTTTGGGGGCCCTGTGTTGGTGCTCCGGTTGCACCAGTGGAGATACAGGCTTGTACATAACTCACGCAGCCTTCTCAAGAAGAAAAAAGCTAGGGTTTTCTCTGCCTTGTGCCGGCGTTGCTGACGGTCTACCTCATTCTGGTGGCCTTAGGGCCATGGAGGCGCGGTGACCGTGGCCCTTGCCGGCGGGAGAGATCTTGCTCCGTTTTTAAGTGTTTTTGTGTTATTTGGAGTTTGTGTCTCGTTCAGGAAGACGAGGTGGTGGTGGCTCCCTGAAGCTGAAATAAGGTTCACCCCGCCGTCTACCGTCATTGGAGGGCATGTGGATGAGTGTCTACGGCGGATCTCATAGGATCCGCTTGGTGCTGGTCTTTGGTGAATCTGCTTGGACCCAATTTTTGTTCGTCTTCATAGGTGTGTCTATAGATTGGATCCTTTCAATCTATATTTCTCTTCATCGTGATGGTTCTTTGTTACAGTCTTATTTGGTCTTGTGAGGCCTTAGCAAAACGACTTCATGATTGTTTACAAGTTTGGTCTGACTCCGGTGAAGGAGAGGTGATGATGGTGCTGCGTCTTCGACTCACTCCCGTGCTTGCAGTTGTCGCTAGGTGGTCTACGGACATCGATGCAATTTTTATTATTTCTATGTTCTTTGTATTACCATGACATGAATAGATCGAAAGTTTCCTCACAAAAAAGATTATCCTCTATTCCAAGCGAGTGAATCTCGTCAAGAACTCTTTGTGCTTTGAAAACATACATAGGGATACATTTTTGTGCTTTAAATCAGACTAGAAAAGTCAAAAAAATTGTTTACCCCGATAATCAAACATGTATCCCCTAGTTGAGGAGGATGAGGATTTTAGTAGGGCATGTGCATCCCTATTGTACTCTCTCCGCTCATGGTCAAACACGACGAATAGCCTGAAGGAAATATGCCCTAGAGGCAATAATAAAGTTATTATTTATTTCCTTATATCATGATAAATGTTTATTATTCATGCTAGAATTGTATTAACCGGAAACATAATACATGTGTGAATACATAGACAAACAGAGTGTCACTAGTATGCCTCTACTTGACTAGCTTGTTAATCAAAGATGGTTATGTTTCCTAACCATAAACAAGGAGTTGTTATTTGATTAACAAGGTCACATCATTAGTTGAATGATCTGATTGACATGACCCATTCCGTTAGCCTAGCACTTGATCGCTTAGTATGTTGCTATTGCTTTCTTCATGACTTATACATGTTCCTATAACTATGAGATTATGCAACTCCGTTTACGGAGGAACACTTTGGGTACTACCAAACGTCACAACGTAATCGGGTGATTATAAAGGAGTACTACAGGTGTCTCCAAAGGTACTTGTTGGGTTGGCGTATTTCGAGATTAGGTTTTGTCACTCCGATTGTCG
Organism: Aegilops bicornis; assembly: GCA_021605145.1. NCBI lineage: Eukaryota > Viridiplantae > Streptophyta > Magnoliopsida > Poales > Poaceae > Aegilops > Aegilops bicornis. The sequence goes on from CM038670.1 coordinate 187,350,599, forward strand.
GAGAGGTATCTCTGGGCCTTCTCGGTAATACACATCACATAAGCCTTGCAAGCATTGCAACTAATGAGTTAGTTGTGAGATGATGTATTACGGAACGAGTAAAGAGACTTGCCGTAACGAGATTGAACTAGGTATTGGATACCGACGATCGAATCTCGGCAAGTAACATACCGATGACAAAAGGAACAACGTATGTTGTTATGCGGTCTCGACCGATAAAGATCTTCAGAGAATATGTAGGAACCAATATGGGCATCCGTGTCCCGCTATTGGTTATTGACCGAGATGTGTCTCGGTCATGTCTACATTGTTCTCGAACCGTAGGGTCCCGCACGCTTAAGGTTTCGATGATGCTTATATTATGAGTTTGTGTATTTTGATGTACGAAGGTTGTTCGGGTCCCGGATATGATCACGGACATGACGAGGAGTCTCGAAATGGTCGAGACATAAAGATTGATATATTGGACGGATATATTTGGACACCGGAAAGGTTAGGAGAAGTTTGGAGCTCCGGGAGGTTACCGGAACCCTCCGGGAGGTATATGGGCCTTATTGGGCCCATGTAGGAATAAGGGAGAAGGAACAAGGGAGGGGGGCGCGCCCCCCCAAGCCCAATCCGAATTGGGGAGGGGGGCCGGCCCCCCCTTTCCTTTTCTCCTTCCCCCTCTTCCTATTCCTACTACTAGTACTTATTCCTAAATACTAGTACTCCTTCCTTCCCCCTCCAAGTAAAATAAGGAAAAGAGGAAACCTACTTGGAGTAGGTTTCCTCCCATGGTGCGCCCCCTTGGTGGCCGGCCACCTCCTCCCTCCCTCCTTTATATACGGGGAGGGCACCCTAGAACACACAAGTTGATCCTTGAGATCGTTCCTTAGCCGTGTCTGGTGCCCCCTCCACCATATTCCACCTCGGTCATATTGTAGCGGTGCTTAGGCGAAGCCTGCGACGGTGAAACATCAAGATCGTCACTGCCCGTCGTGTTGACGGAACTCCCCTCCCGGAGCTTTGCTGGATCGAAGCCCGTGGAGCGCCATCGCTGAGCGTGTGCCAAGAACTCGGAGGCGCCGGAGTAACGGCGCTGTGATCGGCTGGATCGTGAGGAGAACGTCTGACTACTTCCTCTCGTCATCATCGACTCGGAGGTGCCGAAGTAACGGCGCTGGGATCGGCGGGATCGTGAGGAGAAAATACGACTACTTCCTCTACGTTGTGATCGCTTCCGCCACGGTCTCACGAGCGTAGACAACACTCTCCCCTCTCGTTGCTATGCCATCACCATGGTCCCGTGTGTGCGTGGGAAAATTTTGAAATTACTACGTTCCCCAACGGTGGCATCCGAGCCAGGTTTTATGCGTTGATGTCATATGCACGAGTAGAACACAAGTGAGTTGTGGACGATACAAGTCATACCGCCTACCAAAGATGTCATACTTTGGTTCAGCGGTATTGTTGGGCCGAGACGATCCGGACCAACCTTACGCGTCACGCTTCTGTGAGACCGGTTCCTTCGACGTGCTTTGCACATAGATGGCTTGCGAAGACTGTCTCTCCAACTTTAGTTGAACTGAAGTGTAGCTACGCCCGGTCCTTGAGAAGGTTAAAACGGAGTCTATTTGACGAAGTATCGTTATGGTTTTGATGCGTAGGTAAGAACGGTTCTTGCTCAGCCCGTAGCAGCCACGTAAAACTTGCAACAACAAAGTAGAAGACGTCTAACTTGTTTTTGCAGGGCATGTTGTGATGTGATATGGTCAAGACGTGATGCTATATTTTATTGTATGAGATGATCATGTTTTGTAACCGAGTTATCGGCAATGGCGAGAGCCATATGGTTGTCGCTTTATTGTATGAAATGCAACGCATACGTAATTGCTTTACTTTATCACTAAGCGGTAGCGATAGTCGTAGTAGCAATAGATGGCGTAACGACAACGATGCTACGATGGAGATCAAGGTGTCGCGCCGGTGACAATGGTGATCATGACGGTGCTTCGAGATGGAGATCATGGCGCCAAGATGATGATGGCCATATCATATCACTTATATTGATTGCATGTGATGTTTATCCTTTATGCATCTTATTTTGCTTTGATTGTGGTAGCATTTTAAGATGATCTCTCACTAAAAATTATCAAGTAGTGTTCTCCACTGGTATGCACCGTTGCCAAAGTTCGTCGTGCCGAGACACCACGTGATGATCGGGTGTGATAAGCTCTCGTCCATCTACAACGGGTGCAAGCCGGTTTTGCACACGCAGAATACTCGAGTTATACTTGTGAGCCTAGCATATGCGAGATATGGCCTCGGAACACGGAGACCGAAAGGTCAAGCGTGAATCATATAGTAGATATGATCAACATAAGATGTTCACCATTGAAAACTACTCCATCTCACGTGATGATCGGTTATGGTTTAGTTGATTTGGATCACGTGATCACTTAGATGACTAGAGAGATGTCTATCTAAGTGGGAGTTCTTAAGTAATATGATTAATTGAACTTAAATTTATCATGAACTTAGTACCGATAGTATCTTGCTTGTCTATATGCTTTGTAGATAGATGGCTCGTCGTTGTTCCGTTGAATTTTAATGCGTTCCTTGAGAAAGCAAAGTTGAAAGATGATGGTAGCAATTACACGGATCGGGTCCGTAACACGAGGATTATCCTCATTCTTTGCCGGAAAGAGTTACGTCTGGATGCACCGCTAGGTGCCAACTCTTCTTGATGTAACCGACGGCGTTAAGAACGTCTGGCGAGCAAAGTCGATGACTACTCTATAGTTCGATGTGCCATGCTTTACGGCTTAGAACCGGGTCTTCAACGACGCTTTGAAAGTCGTGGAGCATATGAGATGTTCCAAGAGTTGAAGTTGATATTTCAACAGAATGCCCGGATTGAGAGATATGAAGTCTCCAATAAGTTCTATAGCTGCAAGATGGAGGAGAATGGGTGCATCGGTGAGCACATACTCGTAATGTCCGGGTATTACAATCACTTGACTCAACCGGGAGTTGATCTTCCGGATGATTGTGTCATTGATGTAATTCTTCAATCAACGCCACCAAGCTACAAAGGCTTCGTGATGAACTATAATATGCAAGGGTTAGTAAAGACTATGCTCGAGCTCTTCGCAATGCTAAAAGCTGCGGAGGTAGAAATCAAGAAGGAGCATCAAGTGTTGATGGTCAATAAGACCACTAGTTTCAAGAAGAAAGGCAAAGGGAAGAAGAAGGAACTTCAAGAAGAAGAGCAAACAAGTTGCTGCTCAAGTGAAGAAACCCAAGTCCGACCTAAACCTGAAACTGAAAGTGCTTCTCTGCAAGCATCCGGTCATCCGAAGCGGAACTGCCCCAAGTATTTGGCGGATAAGAAGGATGGCAAGGTGAACAAAGGTATATGTGATATACATGTTATTGATGTGTACCTTACTAGAGCTCGCATGATAGTACACAGGTATTTGATACCGGTTACATTGCTAATATTTGCAACTCGAAGCAGGACTACAGATTAGCGAACACCGGCAAAGGACGAGGTGACGATGCGCGTGGGAAATGGTTCCAAAGTCGATGTGATCGCGGTCGGCACGCTACCTCTACATCTACCTTCGGATTAGTTTTAGACCTAAATAATTGTTATTTGGTGCCAGCGTTAAGCATGAACATTATATCTGGATCTTGTTTGATGTGAGACGGTTATTCATTTAAATCGAGAGAATAAAGGTTGTTCTATTTATATGAATAATATCTTTTATGGTCATGCACCCTTAAAGAGTGGTCTATTTTAATGGATCTCGATAGTAGTGATACACATATTCATAATGTTGAAACCAAAAGATGCAGAGTTGATAATGATAGTGCGACTTATTTGTGGCATTGCCGTTTAGGTCATATCGGTGTAAAGCGCATGAAGAAACTCCATCTTGATGGACTTTTGGAGTCACTTGATTATGAATCACTTGGCACTTGCGTAACCGTGCCTCATGGGCAAGATGACTAAAACACCGCTTCTCGGTACTATGGAGAGAGCATCGATTTGTTGGAAATCATACATACGGATGTATGTGGTCCAATGAATATTGAGGCTCGTGGCGGATATCATTATTTTCTCACCTTCACAGATGATTTAAGCAGATATGGGTATATCTTCTTAATGAAACATAAGTCTGAGACATTTGAAAAGTTCAAAGAATTTCAGAGTGAAGTTGAAAATCATCATAATAAGAAAATAAAGTTTCTTCGATCCGATCGTGGAGGCGAATATTTGAGTTACGAGTTTGGTCTACATTTGAAACAATGCGGAATAGTTTCGCAACTCACGCCACCCGGAACACCACAAGCGCAATGGTGTGTCCGAACGTCAGTGTCGCACTTTACTAGATATGGTGCGATCTATGATGTCTCTTACAGATTTACCGCTATCGCTTTTGGGGTTATGCTCTTGAGACGGCCGCATTCACGCTGAATAGAACACCGTCAAAATCCGTTGAGACGACACCTTTTGAATCGTGGTTTAGCAAGAAACCAAAGTTGTCGTTTCTTAAAGTTTGGGGATGCGATGCTTATGTGAAAAAGCTTCAACTCGATAAGCTCGAACCTAAATCGGAGAAATGTGTCTTCATAGGATACCCAAAGGAGACAGTTGGGTACACCTTCTATCACAGATCCGAAGGCAAGACATTTGTTGCTAAGAATGGATCCTTTCTAGAGAAGGAGTTTCTCTCGAAAGAAGTGAGTGGGAGGAAAGTAGAACTTGATGAGGTAATCGTACCTTCTCCCTTATTGGAAAGTAGTTTATCACGTAAACCGGTTCTGCGACATCTACACCAAATAGTGAGGAAGTTGATGATGTTGATCATGAAACTTCAGATCAAGTTACTACTGAACCTCGTAGATCAACTGAATAAAATCCGCACTGCAGTGGTACGGCAATCCTGTTCTCGAAGTCATGCTACTAGATCATGATGAACCTACGAACTATGAAGAAGCGATGGTGAGCCCAGATTCCATAAAATGGCTTGAGGCCATGAAATCCGAGATAGGATCCATGTATGAAAACAAAGTATGGACTTTGGTTGACTTGCCCGAGGGTCGGCAAGCAATAGAAAACAAGTGGATCTTCAAGAAGAAGACTGACGCCGACGGTAATATTGCTGTCTACAAAGCTCGACTTGTCGCAAAGGGTTTTCGACAAGTTCAAGGGATTGACTACGATGAGACCTTCTCACCCGTAGCGATGCTTAAGTCTGTCCGAATCATGTTAGCAATTGCCGCATTTTATGATTATGAAATATGGCAAATGGATGTAAAGACCGCATTCTGAATGGGTTTCGGAAGAAGAGTTGTATATGATGCAACCGTAAGGTTTTATCGATCCAAAGGGAGCTAACAAAGTGTGCAAGCTCCAGCGATCCATTTATGGACTGGTGCAAGCATCTCGAGTTGGAATAAACGCTTTGATAGTGTGATCAAAGCATTTGGGTTTATACTGAGACTTATGGAGAAGCCTGTATTTACAAGAAAGTGAGTGGGAGCTCAGAGCATTTACGATATTATATGTAGATGGCATATTATTGATCGGAAATGATATAGAATTTCTGGATAGCATAAAGGGATACTTGAACAAGAGTTTTTCGATGAAAGACCTTGGTGAAGCTACTTACATATTGGGCATCAAGATCTATAGAGATAGATCAAGACGCTTAATTGGACTTTCACAAAGCACATACCTTGATAAAGTTTTGAAGAAGTTCAAAATGGATCGAGCAAAGAAAGGTTTTTACTGTATTACAAGGTGTGAAATTGAGTCGACTCAATGCCCGACCACAAAGGAAGATAGAGAGAAAATGAAAGATGTTCCCTATGCTTCAGCCATAGGCTCTATCATGTATGCAATGTCATGTACCAGACTGACGTATGCTTAGCAAAGAAGCTTGGCAGAAGGTACCAAAGTAATCCAGAGTGGATCATCGACCGCGGTCAAGAACATCCTGAAATACCTGAAAAGGACTAAGGATATGTTTCTCGTATATGGAGGTGACAAAGAGCTAGTCGTAAATGGTTACGTCGATGCAAGCTTTGACACAGGTCCGGACGATTCTAAATGGCAAAACCCGGATACGTGTTTTTATTAAACGGTGGAGCTGTCGGTTGGTGCAGTTCTAAACAAAGCGTCGTGGCGGGATCTACATGTGAAGCGGAGTACATAGCTGCTTTGAGCGACAAATGAAGGAGTCTGGATGAAAGAGTTCATTTCCGATCTAGGTGTTATACCTAGTGCATTGGGACCAATGAAGATCTTCTCGTGACAATCTTTGGTGCAATTGCCTTGGCAAAGGAATCCAGATTTCACAAGAGGACCAAGCATATCAAGAGACGCTTCAATTCCATTCGGACCAAGTCCAAGTGGGAGACATAGAGATTTGCAAAGTACATACGGATCTGAACATTGCGCACCCGTTGACTAAGCCTCTTCCACGAGCAAAACATGATCAAGACCAAGACTCCATGGGTGTTAGAATCATTACTGAGTAAACTAGATTATTGACTCTAGTGCAAGTGCGAGATCAAGGAAATATGCCCTAGAGGCAATAATAAAGTTATTATTTATTTCCTTATATCATGATAAATGTTTATTATTCATGCTAGAATTGTATTAACCTAAACATAATACATGTGTGAATACATAGACAAACAGAGTGTCACTAGTATGCCTCTACTTGACTAGCTTGTTAATCAAAGATGGTTATGTTTCCTAACCATAAACAAGGAGTTGTTATTTGATTAACAAGGTCACATCATTAGTTGAATGATCTGATTGACATGACCCATTCCGTTAGCCTAGCACTTGATCGTTTAGTATGTTGCTATTGCTTTCTTCATGACTTATACATGTTCCTATAACTATGAGATTATGCAACTCCCGTTTACGGAGGAACACTTTGGTACTACCAAACGTCACAACGAATCGGGTGATTATAAAGGAGTACTACAGGTGTCTCCAAAGGTACTTGTTGGGTTGGCGTATTTCGAGATTAGGTTTTGTCACTCCGATTGCCTGGAGAGGTATCTCTGGGCCTTCTCGGTAATACACATCACATAAGCCTTGTGCAAGCATTGCAACTAATGAGTTAGTTGTGAGATGAAGTATTACGGAAACGAGTAAAGAGACTTTCCGGTAACGAGATTGAACTAGGTATTGGATACCGACGATCGAATCTCGGGCAAGTAACATACCGATGACAAAAGGGACAACGTATGTTGTTATGCGGTCTGACCGATAAAGATCTTCAGAGAATATGTAGGAACCAATATGGGCATCCAGGTCCCGCTATTGGTTATTGACCGAGATGTGTCTCGGTCATGTCTACATTGTTCTCGAACCGTAGGGTCCGTGACGCTTAAGGTTTCGGCGATGCTTATATTATGAGTTTGTGTATTTTGATGTACCGAAGGTTGTTCGGGGTCCCGGATATGATCACGGACATGACGAGGAGTCTCGAAATGGTCGAGACATAAAGATTGTTATATTGGACGGATATATTTGGACACCGGAAAGGTTCCGGAGAAGTTTGGAGCTCCGGAGGTTACTGAACCCTCCGGAGGTATATGGGCCTTATTGGGCCCATGTAGGAATAAGGAGAAGGAACAAGGGAGGCGCGCCCAAGCCCAATCCGAATTGGGGAGGGGGCCGCCCCTTTCCTTTTCTCCTTCCCCTCTTCCTATTCCTACTACTAGTACTTATTCCTAAATACTAGTACTCCTTCCTTCCCTCCAAGTGAAATAAGGAAAAGAGAGGAAACCTACTTGGAGTAGGTTTCCTCCCATGGTGCGCCCCTTGGTGGCCGGCCACCTCCTCCCTCCCTCCTTTATATACGGGGAGGGGCACCCTAGAACACACAAGTTGATCCTTGAGATCGCTCCTTAGCTGCAGTGCGGTGCCCCCTCCACCATATTCCACCTCGGTCATATTGTAGCGGTGCTTAGGCGAAGCCCCGCGACGGTGAACATCAAGATCGTCACCACGCCGTCAGTGTTGACGGAACTCCCTCCCCGGAGCTTTGCTGGATCGAAGCCCGTGGAGCGCCATCGAGCTGAACGTGTGCCAAGAACTCGGAGGCGCCGAGTAACGGCGCCGTGATCGGCTGGATCGTGAGGAGAACATACGACTACTTCCTCTACGTCATCATCGACTCGGAGGTGCCGAGTAACGGCGCTGGGATCGGCAGGATCGTGAGGAGAAAGTACGACTACTTCCTCTACATTGTGATCGCTTCCGCTTACGGTCTACGAGGGTACGTAGACAACACTCTCCCCTCTCGTTGCTATGCCATCACCATGGTCCTGTGTGTGCGTAGGAAAATTTTGAAATTACTACGTTCCCCAACATAGCCTTCCCTCTATAATTCTCCTTCGGAATTGAGCCATAGTTGGTGAGTTTATTATTGTATTGCAGAGTTTTAATCACATCCAAACATTTAGAGAAAATTGTTGGGAGATGTAGAAGAAAACAAAAAGTTCCGCTACCACGCACACCCAAGATCAATATGAAGATGCATAACGGGTTGGGATCAAGATCATTGCCGTCACCGAGTTGTAGCGGATGAAGAACGTGTCGGTGTAGATCGTACTTGGAGTCCCTCGAAGAGTCGATGAGCGATCCTGCGAAGTGCCCATGAACAGTCCCTCGAATCGAAGACCGAAAGCGCACGACCTCTCTACTTGGTTGCAAGCATGCAACCTTCACGATCCGGCAGTGCTTCGCCGTCCAGAGCTAGTAGTCGCCGAAGAATTAGAGGGAGGAGATTAGAACCACACTGGGCTTCTAATTTGAGGATTAGAGGAACTAGATCAAGCCCTAATTAGTTAATTAGGACCAACTAGAACTAGGGCTAGATGAACTAGAGGAGGCTCCAAAACTTATGTGTACAATTGTGGCCAACACCTCAAGTATATATAGGTTGGAGGGGAAGAGGAGTGTCGTTACCAAGGAGGGAAAACCTCCTTGGGGAGCCGGCCCAAAGGGGGGATGATTTGGACTCCAGACCTAGTAGGATTCGGGCCCCCCATAAGGAAAGGGGGGTGCCATCTCCACTTGGGCCCTTGTGACCCAAGTTGCTTTCCACCTCTTGGCCTTTAAAGGCCCGTTGACATTTAAATTAGTATAAAAGCCTTCAAATAATTACTAGACCCTTATATATATAATTCAACATCACTAGAAACATTTTACACCTATATATAATACCCGATATTACCCGATACTCTTCGAAACCCTTCCAGTGACCCCAAAACGCTTCCGTATCTTCTCAAAACTACTTTGAATGTTAATGAAATAACTCCAAAAATATATTATCATCACTCCCTCCCTACTAACACTCAGTAGATCATGATTGCCTTAAACTTGTGACCCCGTAGGTTTGGTAACTCATAGACATGAACGAAAGTGTTCATTCAATGACCGATAGCGGAACCGTGGACGTCCATATCAATCCCTATGAGCGCACGAATGATATTCGAGCAAACTTTTGGTTATCATGCGATATTCCCTTTGCTTCGCAATACTTTACAAAACCTAGGATGCATCGGTATCCTCCTGAGTCATCACATGCTCACTATACCGAAATCGTCGTTACGGGTTTTGTTCTTCTTTCTCGTTGTCGTGTTCCTGCATCCCCGTGACGTAGTCACCTGTGCCTGGCCAGACAATGATGGATGTCGTCACACCGAGAGGGCTCTAAGAATATCTCTCCATTGTCGAAGGAGCAAATCCACTCTCGAGCTATCTAGTCCCTTGTCAAACTTTGTGACGAACCTATAAGTTATCGTTATGATCACCGTGTTACATGTGACGTTTAAGAAACCACAAAGTCCACCGTACGGTAAGAAGTGACGACAATACTCTCATGGTCTAAGGAGCAAAATCACATGTTAACACTCCATGTTATTACAATTGATTACGCATTTATATTATCTCAATTCACAACAAACAAGTTTGGGTCGATTCAATATGATCGTTCTTCCAACGTCATAATCTCAATGTTGTTTTAGGACTATCCTTACACTTAACGATATTGTAAGATCCGGAAAACGTGATCACCAACAACACTTGAGCTAGTCTTAGGGGCGAGACTAGGAACCTTTGTTTTATCCGTTTATCATTTCACACGTGCATATGAGTTTTCAACTTAATCGCATATTCTAGGATCATATCGGTTATAACATGAAATATAAACTCTTAATTATGAACATGGAAATATAATAATACAATATTATTGCCTCTAGGGCATATTTTCGACAGTCTCCCACTTGCACTAGAGTCAATAATCTAGTTAGCATATTTTCTTTTACACTAATGGCAATCTGGTGTTTGTTCATGCTTTGCTTGTGGTATAGCCTTCGACCTATCAGATCTTGACAACTTCAGATCTGTGTGTATTATTTGCATATCCATGCACCTATCATGCTTTCACGAGAATTCATGATTTATGTGAAACGACCTTTGTATATATCGAATCACTGGTAGAACCTTTGATTCCTTAGATTGAGCTACAAAACCACTATCGAGAATACTATTTTATTTGCACAATCATCTAGAAATACCAAGTTCATAAATGAACCTTTGATTCATCACCCTCTATTGTTGCTTATAAAGCAACAACATATTCAGCCTTTTGTTATAGAATTCACCACAATAACTTCCTTGGACCAATTCCAACTTACCATGCCACCATTAATCATTTAGTTGAAACCAAAAATTGTTTGGAGCACTGATGAAGATTTTATCGATGTACTACTTACAATAAGTCTGTATTGATGTAACCCCTTACAACAATCTCTTCATCTTCTCCGTATCCGAGAAACATGTCGTTAGTACTTAAAGACATTTTCACTGTTGTCCTCATTTTGGTAACTTTTACTCGCAGCTTACTTGGAGTACTGTATATATCAGGTTGTTTACATACCATGGAATACAAGTGTGATTAAAATCATGTATTTCTCCCAACAGTATTTCAGAATAATGACTCTTGTTTGAGAGAGTCCATATTCATCCTATGCCTCCCACGGATTGATAAACCTTAGGTCATACCCTTGAGGGAAAATTGCTACTGTCCTACAAAACTCTGCGCTTGGAGGCCCAACACGAGTCTACCAGAATAAGTTGCATAGTAGACATCAAGCTCTTTTCTAGCGTTGTTGCCGGGGAGGTGAGTGCTTGAAGGTATATATTTAGATCTTGCAATTGAATCTTTTAGTTTCTTGTTTCTCACTAGTTTGGTTTATGAAAGAAAAGTACAAAAAATGGAATCGAGGTTGCCTCATATTACTCGTCTTTATCATGTCTTTCATGAAAATGATGGATTGGAAAATCATGCTCAATTGATAGAAGAAGAATTCAATAGAATACTTGGTATAAAATATTTGAATGATGAGCGTGATTGCAATTTTGCTAGAATGAATTCTTTGAATATCCATGATGCTAGTGAAATGCAAAGCCATGAGCTTGGGGATGCTATGTTTGATGAAGATGATATTTTTAGTCCCCCAAGTTTTGATGAGCAAATTTATTATGATGATTGCATGCCTCCTATTTATGACGATTACAATGATGAATGTGGGTTTGTAAGAGTGTCAACTCTAAGTAATGATCCCACTTTTTTGGAGGGTGATGAATCCTGTTACAATATTGATGACAGTGGATTTGGAGAGGTCATGACTTTATTTAATGATGAATCCACTCTTTTGGAAGAGGTCTCAGTTGATTATGACAACAAAGTTGTTATCTATGATGATTATGGTGATGACATGTATGCTACAAAGAATAACGATAACCATGAAACTTGTAACCATGATTTTAATTTTCAATTGGATTATGCCAATCAAGTATCACATGATAGTTATTTCATTGGATTTGCTCCAACTATTATGAATGAGAATAAATTTGCTTATGTGGAGAGTAATAAAAAATTATGCATGTGGATCTTCAAAAGAATGATTTATGTGATAGCTATATTGCTGAATTCATTCATGATGCTACTGAAAATTATTATGAGAAAGGAACATATGCTTTTACTTATCCCACTAATATCAAGTTCCTCTCTATATGTTGAAACTTTTGAAGTCATGCTTGTTTTGCCTTCCTACGCTAGTTGATTATTGTTACCATAAATTGTTTGCTCACAAAATCCCTATGAATAGGAAGTGGGTTAGACTTAAATGTTCTTGCCATGTGATTCATGATGCTCTATTTGTGTTTCAATTCTTTACTTCTATCTGATCATCATTGAAATCATCATGCCTAGCTAAAAAGGCATTAAAACGCTTGTTGGGAGACAACCCAATATTTACCCCTACTGTTTTTGTGTGTTCATATGATTAGGCTACTGTAGTAATCATGTTTTATAGATTTTATTTCAATAAAGTGCCAAGTAAAGCCTTTGGGATAGTGTGGATGATAGTTGACTTGATTATGTGAAAAAAAACTTTTGTGCCCAGTTCTAAAATTTTGTAAATACACAGAAACGTGATTTGGTTCTAAATTTTTTACACATCATCGATATACAAAATTTGTATGTTTTCCTAATTTTCCTAATTTTTAGAGTTACATAAGTATGGTCATTGTTCAGATCATTACATACTGTTCTAGTTTTGGCAGATTCTGTTTTCAATGCAAAGTTTGCTTCTTTTAGTGTTTCCATAGATTATATTAAGTGATATAAATTGTGGAAATGACAAGGTACAGTAGATTATGTGAGAAAAATTATGACTCTTGTCTTTGACAGTACCCAAGTGAATGATTTGCTCTTTATCATACTAATCCATCTCACGAAGTTCCGTTGAGTTTTGTGTGATTGAAGTTTTCAAGTTTTGTGTGAGATATTGGTATGAGGAGAAAAATGAGTGGCAACACACTAAGGTTGGGGATGCCCAAGGCACCCCAAGGTAATATTCAAGGAAGATCCAAGCAACTAAGCTTGGGGATGCCCCGGAAGGCATCCCCTCTTTCGTCTTCAACATTATTGGTAACCTTACTTGGAGCTATTTTTATTCGTCACATGATCTGAGTTTTGATTAGAGCGTCATTTTATTTTGTTGAGGTTTTCTTGCTGCTATTTAGAATAATGTTTTGCATGTTTTATTTCAATAAAAATGTCAAGTATAGCCTTTACCATGCTTATTTTGCAAGTCTATATGTTGTTGTTTCGAAAACATAAAGTTTTCTATTATTGTCTGAATTCTTGATAAAAGTCAGAACGTGATAAAATCTTGAAATTTTTACGAAATAAGCTACAAATTTTTTTATGCAGTGTGATTATTTCTAAGAATTTTTGGAGCTAGAGAAGTATGAATATTCTTGCATTCTTTACAGACTGTCCTATTTAGACAAATTGCTTTTATGTTTGCATGTGTTTGATTATTTAATGATTCTATTTGAGGATAGGAGTATTAAATATGCAGAGCCATTTAGTATGCAATGTTAAATTATAATTTTAGTGATTACAGTAGAGAATGATAAGGTTTTGTATTGATTTATACTAACTTATCTCACGAAGTTCTTGTTGAGTTTTGTATGGATGAAGCTTCTAAGATTTAGGGAAACCGTGATATGATAAGAATTAAGGAGGCACAAGAGCTCAAGCTTGGGGATGCCCAAGGTATCCCTAGTTAATATTTCAAGAAGTCTCAAGCATCTAAGCTTGGGGATGCCCCGGTTGGCATCCCACCTTTCTTCTTCAACAATGATCGATCAGTTTTGGTTGAGCCTATGTTTTTTGCTTCTTCACATGATATGTGCTATCCTTGGAATGTCATTTTATTTTATTTTTCTTGTTGTTTGAATAAAATATTTAATATATGAAATTCTTAAATGAGAGAGATTCTTCAAATAGCTACTTAATTATTTGACTACTCATTGATCTTCACTTATATCTTTTTGTAGTAGTTTGTCATTTACTCTCATGCTTCACTTATATCCTATGAGTAAATGGTTGAATAAATTGAATATCATAAATCTGAAATTATATATGTTTCATATGCTTATCCCATGGGGAGTAATGACTTCACGTATAAGAAGTATAAGTGGTAAAATTTATTGAAAGTTAGCAAACACAACATTGGTCACTTGAACAATTCATGAAAGAATATTGAAGGAAGAGAGATTTCACATATAAATATACTATCTTGGACATATTCTATGATTGTGAGCCCCATTAATTATTTTCAAACTTGAGCAAATTAGTTGAAGTTGGACAAGGAAGACAACATAATGAGTTATGTTTCGGTATATTTGTACATAAGTTATATTGTTATGGATCCTCCAACATGTGGTGCTTGCTTAGGAACTTTTGCTAGCCTTCGCCTGTACTAAGCAGAAACACTACTTGTGCATCCATATCCTTAAACCCAAAGTTATTCCGTATGAGTCCATCTTACCTACCTATATGCGGCATTTACCTGCCGTTCCAAGTAAATTTGGATGTGCCAAACTCTAAATCTTTAAATAATAATATGTTTTATATGCCCAAATAGTTCATGAAGCGACAGGCGGCTGTAAGAACCTTCCATGCTAGGTGGGCTATTCTCACGATGAGTGTTTATTCGCTTGTAATTCACGAGAAAGTGGCTGGTAATTGGGATGCACAGTCCTATGATCAAAATCAAAATATAATAATAAAACAAAACTCCCCCGAATTGTTGTTGGTATGGAGGGCACCCGAGGATTCAGCTAGCCATGGCTTGTGTTTGTTGTTGGGGGGGGGAGTAAAACTTCACCATTCTGTTTGGGAACCACCTATAACGTGTCTAGCATGGAAGATGTTGAAAACTCTCGGTCTCTACGTTGACAATGAAAGCACACCTCTCAAAATTATATTCATTTCTGTTTTAAAAGCTTCGAGCTCTGGAACCATTGCAAATCCCTGCTTCCCTCTGCGAAGGGCCTATATTTTACTTTTATGCAATATTCAGTAGTATTCCTTCTCATTTCAACCTCAATTACTCTCTAGTTGGCAAGTATCATGTGGTGGGGAAAGATCCAAGCATATATGGCCATTCAAATATATTTGATCATGAATTATAATTGTTGACAACTATCTATATGATAAATAGGTTGGGAGGCAAAACATTAAACCCCTATCTTTCTTTGTGTTCGATGGATGCTATTTATTCTAAAAATATGCTTTGAGTGTCAGCAATCATGGAAGATTATATGATAGTTGAGTATGTGGAATTTGCTAAATCAAAGCTCGTACATAGACCCTTCCTAAAAATAGAATGAATTGCAATTGTTTGATGACTGCGAGCATAGTTTGTTAGTTTTCAAGAAATTTATGGTCTATGCTTTAACATGTGAATATGTTGCTACTTGATCATGAGAATTTTTATGAGATGAGCTACTGTTTAAGATATACAAAGATGCTAGAAAAAGTGTTTGGAACTATCATTGATCAAACTTATGCACTATGATAGCATTCACACTTCATAAATTATTTCTTTTATCATTTACCTACTCGAGGACGAGCTGGAATTAAGCTCGGGGATGCTGATACGTTGATGTCTGCTAGACTACGTCGGTATTTCCCCAAAGAGGAAGGGATGATGCGGTACAACGATGGTAGGTATTTCCCTCAGTGATGAGACCAAGGTTATCGAACCAGTAGGAGAACCAAGCAACACTACGTAAACAACACCTACACACAAATAACAAATACTCGCAACCCGACATGGTAAAGGGGTTGTCAATCCCTTTCGGGTAACGGTGCCAGAAATTGGCAAACGGACGTGAGAAAGTAGTAATAATTTGATAGATAGATATCGCAGGAACGCGAGATAAAATAAATTGCAGCAAGATATTTTTGTATTTTTGGTTTAATAGATCTGAAAATAAAAGCAAATAAAATAGATCGCAAAGGCAAATATAATGAGAAAGAGACCCGGGGGCCGTAGATTTCACTAGTGGCTTCTCTCGAGAAGAACAGAAAACGGTGGGTAAATGAATTACTGTTGGGCAATTGATAGAGCTTCAAATAATCATGACGATATCCAGGCAATGATCATTATATAGGCATCACGTCCAATATTAGTAGACCGACTCCTGCCTGCATCTACTATACTCCACACATCGACAGCTATCCAGCATGCATCTAGTGTATTAAGTTCATGGAAAAACGGAGTAATGCAATAAGAACGATGACATGATGTAGACAAGATCTGTTTATGTAGAAATAGACCCCATCTTGTTATCCTTAATAGCAATGATACATACTGTCAATTCCCCTTCTGTCACTGGGATCAAGCACCGTAAGATCGAACCTATCACAAAGCACCTCTTCCCATTGCAAGATAAATAGATCAAGTTGGCCAAACAAAACCCAAATATCAGAGAAGAAATACGAGGTTATAAGCAATCATGCATATAAGAGATCAAAGAAGACTAAAAAAATTCATGGATAAAAAGATAAATCTGATCATAAACTCAAAGTTCATCTGATCCCAACAAACAAACCGCAAAAAAAGTTACATCATATAGATCTCCAAGAGACCATTGTATTGAGAATCAAAACAGAAAGAGGAAGCCATCTAGCTACCAACTACGGACCAGTAGGTCTACAAAAGACTACTCACGCATCATCGGAGAGGCACCAATGGACATGATGAACACCTCCGTGATGGTGTCTAGATTGGATCTGGTGGTTCTGAAACTTGCAGCGGCTGGAATTGATTTTTGTCGACTTCCCCCATGGTTTTTGGAATATTGGGGGTATTTTAGAGTAAAGAGGCAGTTCGGGAGGCACCCGAGGTGGGCACAACCCACCAGGGCACCCCTGGGCAAAGCCTTGCGTAAACAAGTCAGCCTCGGAATCTGTGGCATGTACAACCCATTTGCTATTATTTTTATATTTTTTACTCATTTGCTAATTCATATGGAATTTATTGCAACCCATTTTCCATTTTTAGAATTCCTGCCCATTTTTTGGTCAGTGTGAGGGTTAAAAAGTTGATCTAAGAAATGTGCAAAATTTTAAAATTTCGCATATTTTTGTTGGGGGAAAAATATTCTTAATCCAAAAATTAGTAGCCATACTAAAACAAATTTAAAAATAAATTAGTACTATGTCATGTTAAAATCCAATGAAATATAAAATATCAGTGAAGAACAAAAACAAAAAAAGAAACTAATTGCCCATTTGCTATTTTTTTGGAATTTGCAACCCCATTGATATTACTTTTAAGATATATACTGACCATTCTCTTTGGCCAGGCCGGAATACATCCCTCCTCGTCTTGAAAGATTTGCAGCCCAATAAGTCGGAGAAAACTTGGGTTTTTTTTCAAAAAGAAATAGTGGGCTACCTATTTTCCCAAAGAAAAAACTGTTGGGCTGGTCATGTTGTTAGACGGCCACAGAGACCGCACAACCCAGTTTATAGCCTGCTCCTCTGAACAAATCCTCAAAAAAAAGGTTGTGCAATTATGTCGTTAATTGACTATACGTTGACAATGATGTGGGTTCTAGATATCAGCAGGGTGGATTAGAGTAAAAAACGAGGAGTGCATCTGAGTAGTAAAAGAGGCGCTTACTTGTTCGGGAGTTTACTTGTTGGGTCCGTACTATCATACTCACAACTACAGTCCACCCCCGATTCACTATGTTGACACGGCCGGACGGCGGCGCCGCGGCGAGCGCACCAAGGTGGAGGATAAAGTGTTGTCGCCAATGTGTTGGGCTGGGTTGGACATTCTTATCGAAAAATAAAAATGGACTGGAACTATTTACGACGTTGACTACGATTTGCATCGGTCCGCTAGTTGCAGGAAGAAAATGTGGGAGAAAGAAGACTGGTCGCTATCACTATCATAGGAAATAATATCCTCCTGTTAAAATTTGACTTTTTAAATCGTGAATTTAAAGAACTGGTGCATGAGCATTTAGCTTTATTTATTTATTTATTTATTTATGTTTAGGGGACCATGAGCATGTACCTGGGCCGGATTCATGTGAGAGCCTCCCATCCAATTAATTATGGGATCCTCTATTGGACCTTCATCAGTGGGCTGCATGTTATCGACAAGTGGAAAATGTGTTCCGTACCAAAAATAATATACGCTACGTACGGTACGGTGCACTAAAGGATCAGACCGTGCAACGACTTCCAAAACATTGTGTTTATCGTTCTAACAACACATTTATTCAACCAACCGACGAAATATACTACTGGTTGTACATTGAAAACAGCAAAGATCAAGAACTGTATCGGGGTGCAATGTATAGTAAGTAGGCCAAAAGAGTAAAGACGCAACTCTCTCTTCCAAACCAAACATCAGCCATCATTACAAAAGGGCTACCAAAAAAGAACAAGTGTATGTATCAAACTAAACAAAGATCCTACTACACCAAGTGTACGCATCTAACTAACTGGCTCAGTTAGACGTTACTATTTATTAAGCTGTGGAGATTGGGGTTGACGGCTTGAACCAGATGGGTGCCTGACGGGGGAAACTCCAGCCAGCAGATCGAAGTCTGATACTTGCGACCCTCTCTCATACTTTGGGCTGCAGAGCATGGCGGCACATATCAGGGTATGGTGCATGCAGAGACGCATGGTACGATGTGTACACACAGTTTTGCCTGATGAACGAAACCATGCTGCCATCATGATCCTTTCCATCGGTTATCTCCTGGTTAATCGAATAATTCAATCCGAGAAACAAAGAGCGTGTACCAAGGCTACTTACCAGCCTCCAGTCAAAAATTCCTGAAGGCCCAGAGAAGTTGAGATCCTGCTTAAAGACCTTGCAGTGACTGTGATTTTATTCCGCGAAACAACATGTCGGGTACGTGCGAACATCATCAATCGTTCGCCGTCGTCTGATAGAGCCAGGAACCACCTGCAACTACCATGCCGCTTTTCTTTGAAAGGTTTTGGGATTAGGAAGGGTAGGGACACCAGGCAGCCTACAACGTCATATCAAGTTGGAGTCAAATAAAAAAGGGCTCTTACTGTAGTCAATCTTAAGAACAACATGTTATAAGCATGAATATTTTCAGTAAATGTTGACAGTAATATAAGCAAGCCATCATGATAACATAGTAAAGTAATATACTGTTGTAACAGCCGTTTGTAGCGATGACTGGAGTAGGCCAGCAATACGTCCAACCATAGAAGGAGTCGACAGTGTAAATAAAGCCCTTGTGTTCAATGGCATCAGAGAACCATGGAGGATGTATGATCCTGCGATGGACGTGTAGATTTATCCACTTACCGCAGTGACCTATCAGATAGGCGAGACCGCGGTTGAAGAACATAATTAGCCTGAAGTCCTTATAATTCGCAGATCTTGTGGGCACTTGGCAGATTACAACCTTGAGCAAATCAAACTTGGTATCAGGTTGGCTATTGTAAGATTCCGAGTATTCTCGGCCGTGGTGCCAAAGCAGTGCAGTGTTAATTGAAGGAAGGGGGTCAATCGCCGGGTGTAGACCTCCACGAGCATCCAGCTGCCGCGACCGTTGACGAGCACCATCCAAGACGTGTTCATTCCGACCCAGTACATACTGTTAATGTAGTTGAGGGTGACGGGGATCGGATCGCAGTCAAGGGGGTTGATGCTCGCCACCCTACAATGGTTATGCTGCGTGACACGCCGTTTCTAAAGATCAGGCGGCATCAGCAAGCAAGGAGCTGGTTTAAAAAGCTCCGGCCTGAGGGCTTTGAGTAAACGGCACAGCCCCGACGAGCACACGACGAGCGGCATGGTACTGAGATTGTCCACACACGAAACAATGAGCTTGATTACCTGTGTGGGGAGCGAATTCCAGCCACTCTCAACTATCCCTAGGTGGTTTTGGTAATTCATAACAACATATAGCTCATTGAGCTAATGCTATCCCAAGATGAACATTTCAGGAAAGCTCAATGAATGGCATGGCATGGATGATGAAAGTGGATCCCTCAAAATGCTAATGACAAAGGACTGGCTCAAGCTCAAAAGCTCAAGACTCTTCATTTTATATTTTAGTGATTCAAGATCACATTGAGTCTATAGGAAAAGCCAATACTATCAAGGAGGGATGAGGTGTTTCTTAGTGAGCCTCTTGCTTCATGTGCTTAGTGATATGCTCCAAAACCCTCAGCTACTTTCTCACATCCACATATGACCTAAACCTAAAGCCAAAATCGGTCTCACCGATTCTTCCAATCCGGCGCCACAGATTCCATATGTCATAGCCACTGCCACAAACCCTAGGTAAATCGGTTCTACCGATAGGGATCTCGGTCTCACCGAGATGGGATTGTAATCTCTCTGTTTCCTTTTCGTAAATTTTCGGTCTCACCAAAAGAGCGGATCGGTCCCACCGAGATTGCAATGTAAACTCTCTGTTTCCCTTTTGTAACATTTCGGTCTCACCGAAAAGAGCAAATCGGTCCATCGAGTTTACCTGACCAACTCTCTGGTTAGCTAATTACCAAAATCGGTCTCACCGAGTTTGTGTAATCGGTCTCACCGATATTACGTTATGCCCTAACCCTAACCATATCGGTCCCACCGAGATGCATGTCAGTCCCACCGAAAACCCTAACGGTCACTAGGTTTACTAAAATTGGTCTGACCGAGTTTGTTGATTCAGTCCCACCGAGATTGGTAAATTGTGTGTAATCATAGATTTTGTGTGGAGGCTATATATACCCTCCACCTCCCTCTTCATTCAGAGAGAGAGAGCCATCGAGACTAAACCTACACTTCCAACTTACCATTTCGAGAGAGAACCTCCTACTCATGTGTTGAGGCCAAGATATTCCATTCCTACCATATGAATCTTGATCTCTAGCCTTTCCCAAGTTGCTTTCCACTCAAATCTTCTTTCTACCAGATCCAAATCCTATGAGAGAGAGTTGAGTGTTGGGGAGACTATCATTTGAAGCACAAGAGCAAGGAGTTCATCATCAACACACCATTTGTTACTTCTTGGAGAGTGGTGTCTCCTAGATTGGCTAGGTGTCACTTGGGAGCCTCCGACAAGATTGTGGAGTTGAACCAAGGAGTTTGTAAGGGCAAGGAGATCGCCTAATTCGTGAAGATCTACCGCTAGCGAGGCAAGTCCTTCGTGGGCGACGGCCATGGTGGGATAGACAAGGTTGCTACTTCGTGGACCCTTCGTGGGTGGAGCCCTCCGTGGACTCGGCACAACCGTTACCCTTCGTGGGTTGAAGTCTCCATCAACGTGGAGGTATGATAGCACCACCTATCAGAACCACGCCAAAAACATCCGTGTCTCCAATTGCGTTTGAATCCTCCAAACCCTCCCCCTTACTTTCTTGCAAGTTGCATGCTTTAATTTCCGCTGCCAATATACTCTTTGCATGCTTGCTTGAATTGTGTGATGATTGCTTGACTTGTCCTAAGATAGCTAAAAGCTGCCAAACTCTAAAGCGGGTAAAAGGCTAAGTTTTTAATTGGTCAAGTAGTCTAATCACCCCCTCTAGACATACTTCAAGGTCCTACAAGTGGTATCAGAGCTTTGGTCTCCATTTGCTTTGATTTCCATAGCTTTTGGTGGTCATAGCCTTGGTTTCACAACCTAGGAGAGTATGGCGTCTAGAGAGGGAAATTATCACCGTAGAGGTCCTTACTTTGATGGTACTAATTTTGCTAGTTGGAAGCATAAGATGAAAATGCATATTCTTGGACATAACCCCGCCGTTTTGGCAATTATTTGTATTGGCTTGCAAGGTGAATTCTTTGATGGGAGAGAGCCGAACCGTGAAGCTAATGCGGAAGAATTGAAGATGTTGCAATACAACGCTCAAGCTTGTGATATCATCTTCAACGGATTGTGCCCCGAAGAATTCAACAAAATCAGCCGTCTTGAGAATGCAATGGAAATTTGGGATACTTTAATTGATATGCATGAAGGTACCGAATCCATCAAGGAATCCAAGTTGGATGTGCTCCAAAGTCAGCTTGACAAGTTCAAAATGAAGGATGGTGAAGGTGTCGCTGAAATGTACTCTAGGCTTGCACTTATCACAAATGAAATTGCCGGCTTAGGGAGTGAAGAGATGACCGATGATTCATCATCAAGAAGATCCTAAGAGCATTGGATGGAAAGTATGATACCGTGTGCACATTGATTCAAATGATGCCAAACTACAAAGATCTCAAGCCAACGGAAGTCATTGGAAGAATTGTTGCTCATGAGATGTCACTTAAGGATAAGGAGGAACTTCACAACAAGTCAAGTGGTGCTTACAAAGCCTCAAGTGAAGCCCCCACATCATCAAGTGAGAAACAAACCTTCAATGAAGAATTGAGCTTAATGGTGAAGAACTTCAACAAATTCTACAAGAGTAGAAGCAAAGAAAGAAGCTCCAAGTCAAGGTCTTACAATGACAAAAGATCTTCTAGTCGAGCGTGAAATTGCTACAATTGTGGGAGACCCGGACACTATTCCAATGAGTGTACGGCACCCTACAAAAGAAGAGAAGACTCTCCAAAAAGAAGAAGTAGAAGAGAAGAATCACCACCAAGAGAGAGAAGGAGTAGAGATGATCGTTATGAACGAAGACCCTCACGGAGAAGCAAGGATTCGGAAAGGAAGGACAAGTCATCAAAGAGCTACACAAAACGAAGACATCAAGCTCATGTTGGTGAATGGGTATCCGGCTCCGACTCCGACCATCACTCCGAGAGAAGCTATCACTCCGACTACGAATATACTCAAGATGAAGGTGTTGCCGGTCTAGCACTTGTGTCAACCAACTCCTACGACATATTTGAATCACCAAATGAAGGAATTGGTAGATGCTTCATGGCCAAAGGTCCTAAGGTAACACACCCGAGTATATTGATTTTGATATTGATGAAGATGACTTGCTAGGTGATGATGATTTACTTGTTGACAACTCTAGTGATGAATACTATGATGAAACGTCAATTAATCATGCTAATCAAGTTGAAACGAATGACAATGATAAGGAGAAAATTGAGCGTCTAACTAAAGAACTAAACACTCTTAAGTTAGTTCATGAAACTATCTTTGAAGATCATCGAGAACTTTTAAGGGCTCATGCGAAGTTACGCTTTGAAAAGCTCAATCTTGAGCAAGAGCATGAGTTCTTAAAAGCAATCAATGATGATCTTCGTAAGAAAAGTTCTTCTTACATTGCCAAGCGTTTACTCTTATCTACTTACATGCCTCAAGTCAAGTCTAGTAACAAGAACAAGAAAGATTCTTCTTCTAGTAGTAACAATAACAATGCTAAATCCAATATTGTTGCTTCTAGTAGTTCTCTTGATTCCACTAATGATTCTCTTAGCCAAGTTACACTTGAGGAAGAAAATAGCTTATTGAAGGGAAATATAGAGAATGGTGTATACAAGAGCCTTGCCGGGAGTAAGCAATTCGAGGAAATTGTACGCAAGCAAGGAAGGCACCGGAAGAATCAAGGTGTTGGCTTTGAACGAAAGTTCAATGCCAATAGAGTTGAGTGGGAAGAAGATCAATACCCCAAGACGAAGTTTGTTCCTCAACAAGAGAAGTATGATCCTACTTCCTTCAAGGGAACACATGCACAAGATGATCTTCCACCACAAGACCACAAGAACAAAGGCAAGGACAAGCTTCAAGAAGAGATTGATGCATTTGAAGAAGCACCTAAGGTCTCGGTCAAGTGGATTCCCAAGACTACGTCAAGTTCTACCTCATCAAGTACAACTACAACTCCAAGGATTCCCATCAAGATGATGTTGATCCAGAAGAAGAAGAACTAGAGAGTTCTTGAGGGTGACTCCGCCAACATATTTCACTCATATCATTATGGCAAGGACAAGTGCAATCAACTTCCATATCTTGCACTAGTTCAAGGAGTCACAAACCTCATGTTGGTAAGGCAAGGGACAAGGTAACCAAATGATTTCATGGACATCATTTTGTGTGTGCATCACTCTATGCCTATGGATATACTTGTTTGTTCCTTGAGGGACTAACCCATGTAGGTATTGAAAGTGCAACTCACTCCAAAGGATTGCTCCAAAAAGACCTACATCAACATTGAGCATCCACATCTTCAACACCTACATGAAGCCATCATCGACAAAACCCAAGGTTAGTTCATCCCTCTAAGGGGGGATCTCACAACTAGGGGAGCTTAACTCTAAGAATTGAGTCAAAGCAACTCTAATGATGTGAACACATGAATGCTTTATGTAAAAGTGGTAACCCCACTTGAGCTTAACGATGAGTATGACCTATGATCAAATGTCTATCATTTGACTCCTAAGTCAATACACTCATATATAGATGACCTAGTCATTGCCAATTGTTTGATAGATGCTAGAATTGGTTGTGCATGCTTTGTCACATATTTCATTTGCCATCTTATTGTGTGAGCATGTTGGTTGCATACTTTACTCATTCGAGGACATCCACTTGTTGTTTTGATTGATTGGCTTCTTTTTCTTTTGCCAAGTGGATGGACAAGAATGCCTAAGAACCTTCATTAGCTATCTATGCTTTTCTCGTCTCAAACTCTATTCATGCTACATCACAAAATTTGATTAAGTCAGATTCAAACCACTCTGTGTGAGGAGCACTCGGAGTCCCCGATTAAATCATAGACTTAAACTTCCAAAACTTCTTTGTGATTTTCGGTCTGACCGATTCCTCCATTTCGGTCTTACCGAGATCACTTAGTCGATCTAGGTTTTCAATCTCGGTGCAACCGATTTGAACTCTTCAGTCACACCGAGTTGCAATAATCAGCATACGCTTTTGCATCTCGGTGCCACCGAGTTGTTCCACTCGGTCACACCGACAGGGTCGGGCTATATATATTGTCACGGGCAAAAATTTGGAAATTTCTCCGAACCTCTTCACCCGCGCAATAGCTCGATCTGCCTCCGTGGTCTCTGGATCGTCTCCTCGTCGCCAGCCGCCCCCTGTCGCTGGTATCCGCCGCCGTCAACAGAAATCAACCCCGCCGTTGCCGCCATAGCAAGTCTCCGCCGAACTAGGGTATGGACTTGATCACTGTGCTTTCCTCGTCCGATTCTCAGCACATTGTGTTCTTATTGATTCTTGCCACGATTGAAACACTCCTACCAGTCAATGCAATCCTTAGAATAGTCTTGATTCGAAAATTTTAGGGTTAGGTTTCACATGAAACCATCTCGGACCCACCGAGTTGAAAAACTTCGGTCCCACCGATTTGGCTTATGCCATTGCACTAGTGAGACTTCGGTCTGACCGAGAATTGCTAATCGGTGAGACCGATTTTAGGACTTTGTGAAACCCTAGCAGTCTCGGTGCCATCGAATCGTGACTCGGTCCAACCGAGTTCATCGATTTAGGTTCCAAAACTGCTTCGGTATCACCGAGTTTGAAAATCGGCAGATCCGAAATGCTTTCGTGGAAAACTAAAACTGAATTTTTGAGTCATTCTTTGCAAAAATCTCTGCATTTTGTGATGCTCATCCACTCTACCTCATCCATAACTCTTCACAGGTCAGAGTCGGGCCTTTTTGCAAAGCATGTCGCATCAGTGACAAATGTAACAGGTCAGAGGAACAGGTGAACATGAGTGAGGGCACTAGTCCCTCCAGCTCTTCAGTTGAAGGCAGCAGGAGCACCCCAAGCAATCTGCCTAAAGCTGCCACCAGGCAAAGGAAGAAGAAAACCTCAGATTCAGAAGATGAGGATTATAGGGCAGAAGAGGATGAGACAACCTCCAAGAAGGTTGTGCTCAAAAAGGAGTATGACTCGGACATAGCTCAAAGCACGGACTCAATAAGAAGGTTCCCGCCAAGAGGACACCTATGCCAAAGGCCAGAGCATCAACTCAAATTCTGAAAAGCCTGATCCCAAAGAGCCACCGCAATTTGAAGGGAAGAAAAGGAAAGAGAGGGTCAAGAAGACCACAATCGAGTTATTGGGAAGCCTTCCATGATGGAAGAGGAAGAAGAGATAGTCAAGACCAAGACCAAAGGCACCCAAGCATATGGGTGATGCTATAAGACCAGGGGCTGCCACATCTAAGCCCAAGGAAGCACCCAAAGCTAACCCCAAGGCCAAGTCTGCACCAAAGAGGAATACCAGGAATATTCCAGCTACTGAGAAGAACAAGGCCCCAGTGCCCGAGGTTGCTGAAGAAGAAGATGAAGAAGGACAAGTTTTGAGGAAGCTCAAGCCCAAGATACCAGACCACAATGATGCCCATCCTGTGGCTGAGGATATGAAGATCAGAAGAGACAATGGGTTGAGGCTATGGAGGATGACAGATCCATATGCCACAAGGAGAAGAACTGTCAGGACTACAGGTGTTCCACACCAAGGAACAAAGATGACTTTTATGAGACTGCTCACCGGATAAGAAGCCCATAGTGTGTGACATGAGGTGGGTCGACTGGACCTACATGAAAGAAAATGTAGAGCACTATCCTGGAGTGCAAGACAGTTTTGTTGCTGTTGGAGTTGCAGACTTTGTTGGGCAAAAGCTCACCAACTGGAACGATGAACTTATCATGCAGTTCTACTCCACATCACACTTTTATCCAGATGGCAGGATAGTGTGGATGTCTGAAGGTACAAGGTACCAGTCAACTGTTGAGGAGTGGGCAAAGCTGATAAATGCCCCAAAGGAGAATGAAGATGATCTTGATGTATATGCCAAGAACAAAATGGACCACAACTCCATGGCACATATGTACAAGGAGATCCCGGACACAGCCATTGAGACACATAAGTTTGGATCAGTCCACTTTCTTCTGTCAGGGCTGCCTACTATCAATACCATCTTAAGGCATACCCTACTGCCTAAGTCTGGTGACCACAACATGATAAGAGGGCATGCAATCAACATGTTGCATTTGTTTGATGTGCCATAGAAATTCAAAGTCATGAGCCTTATGGTTGAAACCATTAAGAGGACTGCAGCAGACCAGAAAAGAAGTTGTGGATATGACCCTCAGACCCAGGAGTTGATTAACTCAAAGATGGGCACAGACAAATATCTATTGGATAAAGAGCATTTTCCACTTTATCCAGACTTTGAGGACAATGAGGTTGTCATGAATGAGAATGATCCATCGTCAGTTCAAGCACAAGAGAAGAAGGAGAAGGCAAGGATGCCAACTCAAGAGGAGGCATCTGAGTATTTCTTGAAGAACAAGCAGGAGCAGCTTGGATACTTAATAGCATCAACCCTGAGGATTGAGAAGGGATTGGCCACCCTCACTCAAAATCAGGAGAGCTTGGAGAGAATCATAGAACAAAAGTTCTATGACTTAGATGTGAAAGTAACTGAGATTCACCGCAGTGGAGCAACTACAAGATGACATGCAGGAGAGGAAGGGCAAAACAACAAGCGATGCGTTTGCCAGTGCCTAGAGCCCAGAGGTCATCTCATGCTGCCTCGACACGAGCCACTTGCCGTGCACTAGCTACAACCTCAAGGCACCAGCTCCAAAGACCTACATCAGCTCCAGCTCCATCTACTTCAACTGAAGCTTTCGTCCTTGGCGCTATCCGGACTCCACCACCTGAAGATCAAGCCTGAGACTCGATCTAGCACTATGCATTTTCTTTGAACTTTTTGGTAACTTGTTGCCAAAGGGGGAGAAAAATGTATAGATCATAGGCTTCGAGAGAGAGAGTGTTGCTTTTGTTCTCTCTTGATTTGGTGGGTTTTCAAACTTGTTTGCTTTTAATTGCTTGATACACTATGCTATGTTTGTGAGACATTGATGATCATGTGTTTGATCATAAGCTACACTTATGCATGTTTGATGATATTATCTTATCTATCCTATGTGATCATTCAACTTTGTGCTTGGTGATGAGTGCATGTATTCATTCCGTATCATTTTGAGCGCTCCACCAAGATGTATGTGACATGGAAGAGTAACCCATGAGCCTAATTCCTTGTGCATTTGCAGTCCAAAGCAAATCTTAAACTATTCACAAATTTAGGGGGAGCTCTTGCTTATCACATACTTCTCAAAGCGACGATGTTTTTCAATCTTATTATCATTTGTCGAAGCTTTGATCTATAAGTTGTCATCAATTAACAAAAGGGGAGATTGAAAGTGCAACTATCCCGAGGTGGTGTTGGTAATTCATCACAACATATAGCTCATCGAGCTAATGCTATTCCAAGATGAACATGTCAGGAAAGCTCAAGGAATGGCATGGCATGGAGGATGAAAGTGGATCCTCAAAATGCTAATGACAAAGGACTGGCTCAAGCTCAAAAGCTCAAGACTCTTCATTTTATATTTTAGTGATTCAAGACCACATTGAGTCTATAGGAAAAACCAATACTATCAAGGAGGGATGAGGTGTTGCTTAATGAGCCTCTTGCTTCATGTGCTTAGTGATATTCTCCAAAACCCTCAACTACTTTCTCACATCCACATATGACCTAAACCTAAAGCCAAAATCGGTCTCACCGATTCTTCCAATCCGGTGCCACCGATTCCATATGTCATAGCCACTGCCACAAACCCTAGGTGAGGGAGTCCTGTACTAGGGGGTGTCCGGATAGCCGAACTATCACCGTTGGCTGGACTCCAAGACTATGAGGATACAAGATTGAAGACTTCGTCCCGTGTCCGGATGGGACTTTCCTTGGCGTGGAAGGCAAGCTTGGCGATACGGATATGTAGATCTCCTACTATTGTAACCGACTCTGTGTAACCCTAACCTATCTGGTGTCTATATAAACCGGAGGGTTTTAGTCCGTAGGACATAACAACAATCATACCATAGGCTAGCTTCTAGGGTTTAGCCTCTACGATCTCGTGGTAGATCTACTCTTGTACTACCCATATCATCAATATTAATCTAGCAGAGTAGGGTATTACCTCCATCGAGAGGGCCCGAACACAGGTAAAAACATCGTGTCCCTTGTCTCCTGTTACCATCCGCCTAGACGCACAGTTCGGGACCCCCTACCCGAGGTCCGCCGGTTTTGACATCGACATTGGTGCTTTCATTGAGAGTTCCTCTGTGTCGTCACCGATAGGCCCGATGGCTCTTCGATCATCAACAACGATGCAGTCCAGGGTGAGACCTTTCTCCCCGGACAGATCTTCAGATTCGGGCGGCTTTGCATCATGGCCAATTCGCAGCCATTTGGAGCAGATCGAAAGCTACGCCCGCCATCGTGTCGATTTGGAAGTTTGAACTATACGGCCGATATCCGCGGAGACTTGATCTTCGACGGATTTGAGCTGCAGCCTAGCGTGCGCCGACCGTCTCGATGGGCATGATCTAACTCTGCAGCGAGCGAAGGCCCTGGAGGCCGCACCAGCATCCGCTCCGACCCTTAATCCGGATCCGGATTCCCCGATCGTGGACGAGTGGTTGGACACCGCCTCGGGGGCTACAATCTCTACGACGATTGAGCCGAACTCCGTCCCTGTCCTTTGCAAAGACCTCGACTCCAGGGTGCCGGACTCCTTTCCGGACTCCGAACCCTCCGCGCCCCTGCCGATCGAATCCGATTGGGCGCCGGTCATGGAGTTCACGGCCGCGGACATCTTTCAGCACTCGCCCTTTGGCGACATCCTGAATTCACTAAAGTCTCTCTCTTTATCCGGAGAGCCCTGGCCGGACTACGGTCAGGAGGGTTGGGATGCGGACGACGAAGAAATTCAACGCCCACCCACCACCCACTTCGTAGCCACCGTCGAAAGCTTACATGACATGCTCGATTTCGACTCCGAAGACATCGACGGCATGGACGACGATGTAGGAGACAACCTTGAACCAGCGCCTATAGGATGCTGGACAACCACTCCATCCCATGATGTATACATGGTGGATACACCTAAAGGAAATGAAGACGAGGAACAACGGGACGCTACGATGGATAAATCCCTCGAAAAGCAGTCAAAACGGCAATGTAAACGCCGAACTAAATCCCGCCTCAGCAGAGACCCAGCCATAGAGCAAGGCGAACCGGTGGACGACGAACATGCTATCGAGCAATCGTCCGAACAAGACAACTTGGATAAACAACCCGTCCCCGGCGAAGACAACAGTCCGGACGATCTCACGCCGGACAAATTGTTGGAGCAAGATAACCTCGAAAAGGCTCGTCGCCACTGCGCGTAGCCTGAAAAGCGTAAGCGGAAGCTCAAAACAGCGGAAGATGCACTCAGGATCAGATGGAGCAAAGTATTCAACACCGCAGGCAAATACAGCGACAGTTGCCGAACAAAGAGTTACCCAAAAAGAAAGCTACTGCCCGAATTTGACGAGGAGGCCTTAGAGCCCCCACAATAAAAAAGTAAGAAGGCCACCCGGTCGGATGGACGACCCCACGGCAAAAAGAGAGCGGCAAATGGCGCCGCACACAAGCTGGTATGCGATCTATGGGCCAAGAAGTCAAGCTCTTCAAAGCAATGCAACAGGCCAAAAATCCGAACATCACGACACACCCAAATATAGGGGCGCCGCACACCCCCTATGTTTCACCTATGAGGTGCTGGATCATGAATTTCCAGCGGGATTCAAACCCGTAAACATAGAGGCATACGACGGAACAATGACCACGAGTCTGGATTGAGGATTACATCCTCCACATACACATGGCTAGAGGAGATGATCTCCACGCCATAAAATACTTACCCCTTAAACTCAAAGGGCCAGCTCGGCATTGGCTTAAAAGCCTCCCTGAAAACGCCATTGGAAGCTGGGGAGAGCTCGAGGATGCGTTTCGGGCAAATTTTCAGGGGACCTATGTCCGCCCTCCGGATCTGACGATCTAAGTCACATAACTCAACAGCCCGGAGAGTCAGCCCGAAATTTCGAACAGGTTCCTTACTAAAAGAACCAAATAGTCGATCGTCCGGACGCCAAGCCTTAGCAGCTTTCAAACACAACGTCTGAGACGAATGGCTCGCCAGACACCTCGCCAAGAAAAGCCAAGAACAATGGCCGCATTAACAAGCCTCATGACCCGCTTTTGCTGGAGAGGATAGCTGGCTAGCAAGATGCGACCAGTGACCCAAGTACATCCGAAGTCAGGGATGGAAACGGGAAACCACGGCGCAACAAGGACCAGCGCCGGATTAAAGGGAACGGTCCAAAGAGCGCGTCGGTCAACGCCGGATTCAAAAGCTCACGGCAGAACAACAAAAAACTGCCACTTAAGGACAATAGCGATGAGCTATCCAACTTACACAAAATCTTGGACAAGATATGTCAAATCCACAGTACGCCCGGGAGGCCTGCAAACTATACCCACATAAATTGTTGGGTCTTCAAACAGTCCGGCAGACTCAACGCCGAACACAAGGGGCTCGACACACCAAGTGAAGATGATGACGAGCACCACAAGAAGAGCCCCGGAAAACAAAAGAATTTCCCACAAGAGGTTAAAACAGTAAACTCACTTCACGTGATCAAAGGGAAAAAAGCGGCGCCCACTAAAATGCGCTACCGCACATTGGTTGTCAAAACCAATCACCTTCGACCATCGTGACTATTCCGAAAGTATCCGGAACGCAGGATGGACTGCCTTGATATTGGATCCTATAATCAACGGATTCCAATTCACACAAGTCCTCATGGATGGCGGCAGTGACATAAACCTGATATGTCAGGACACGATCCGCAGGATGGGGATAAACCCAACCAAAATTCGCCGTAGCAACACCTCCTTTAAAGGAGTAATGCCAGGCCTATATTCCCATTGTATGGGCTCCATACTACTAGAAGTTGTGTTCGGTTCATCCGACAACTTCCGTCGCGAAAGGTTAATCTTCCATGTCGCCCCGTTCAAAAGTAGCCATCAAGCACTACTGGGACGCGAAGCTTCGCCCGCTTTAACATAATACCGCATTATGCATCTCTCACACTTAAAATGCACGGTCCACGCGACATCATCTCATTAAAAGGGAGTATTAAGTGTTACTTGAGCACGGAGGAACGGAGACTGCCTTGACAGCCCCACACCTATCCGGCTCGCTAGTCAAAGAACCTGAATTGGTCATTCAAACCCCGGACACGGCTAGACGAGTCCGGCGCCTACTAGCGGCATACCCCCATACAAGGGCTGCATGCATGTATCACAAGAGACAATAAAGCTCAATCTTATCCACTTCTTCGACTCGTACTCTGTTTATTTAATATAAAGTACATCTTTCGCACGACCTTTTTTTTCTTTTTTAAACTAAGTTCCTCTCTCTTACAGATGAACAACGTGCTACACCCGTCCAGGATACGGCTCAACGGAGACACATGCGCAGGCGTGCAGTAGGGACCCGTTGCAAGGATTCTTTTCAGATTAAGACCCTGCGTAAACCTTTTTTACTGTCTCTTGTTGATATACATCCCCCGGTTTCTTACTATAACCGAGGAGGAGGTGGCGTTTTGGCATTGGCCGCACTGCAGAATTTTTTGCTGCACCTAGACACGGGGCTTAGGGCATTATTCTGCCCGTTTTATAAAGACCGAATACCTTAGGGAGTATTCGACGTCTCGAGTTAGGCCTTATATGCATCAGCTCGAATCATGTCTTTGGTCAAATGTTGGGTTTGCCCGGCTCCTGTGTTTTGCTGCCTTACGTTCCGTTTTATCGGCTAACGCGGCACCAGGAGAACTACTGCGATTGTGCCCCGGTTCGGCCGGGCGAGCACCTCAGTAGAGAAAGCCGAAAAATGACTGTCATGATATAGCGAGAGTCTGGTCAACCACTCGATGACTCACTAGAATGTTTAGGATTCCTCCTAACGAAGGACCGGTTTTCGGTCAGGCACATACGCACTCGAATTCGGGAGAGTGCGGTGCCCCTGGGCTATATAGTAGCCCCACCCTCGAACTCCTATGGCTAAGTGAAAGTGATAAAGCATTATAGTCCGGTTTGCCTAGTTTGCTACGCTATCACCTCCTTAACAGGACCAAGACGTTGGATTAAGTGTGACAAAGCGCTTTCTTTGCAAACACCCCGCACTATGTGCGTGGGGCTGAAACCAAGGACTGCCATCTTTCGTGTTATATATACATATACATTAACGGCCGACAGGGAGTAGTTTACTACTTGAACGCACAAGTATAAAAAGCTCTTATATTATATTGAAACATTGTTTTCACAAATCATACATGTCATTTAAAACATAATATCCTTCGAAACCTGCGTCTCTATTAAACGAGCGCCTGCGGAGACTTCTTCAAAGTAGTGCTCGGCAGCACTCGGCTTCTGTCCGAATCTTGGGATGCAACGTCGGTGGCCTTCATCTCTGCCCACTATGTCTTGACACGGGCCAGAGCCATCCGCGCTCCCTCAATACACGCCGACCGCTTCATTGCGTCGATACGTGGTACCGCACCAAGGAACTGCTGCACTAAACCAAAATAACTCTTCGGCTGGGGTCTGCCCGGCCACAAACGAGTCAAGACATGCTTCATTGAAAATCCGGATAAACTATTCAGCTCGGCCCATTCGGCCAACCGATCGGTCAACGGAAGAGGACGCTCCGGACTATGGAATTGCGACCAATATAGCTCTTCCCTTCTGTGCGCCTTCTGGCCCCGGAAGTGCTCAATCAAGGCTGCAGCCGCCGCCAAGTCCAGATAAGCATCCTCCGAACTCCACAACTTGTCCAACTGAGCATACTTTGGATCCGTATATTTCCTCCGCAGCAAAAACGGTTTTCTAGCCGTAATAGCCCGGGCCTGACTCAGCTCCTCCTTGGCAGCTCTCAAAGCGGAACGGGCATCCTTGGATTCGGCGGTGACCCTTTTCAGGCCCTCTTGCTCCGCTTGACGTTCTTTTTCAAGAACCTCGCAGTGGTCGGTAATATTCTTCAACTTTCTGGCCATATCGGCCATTTCCTCCCTGCTTAGGCAGTGAGCAGCCCGTTCGGCTTTTAGCTCTTCGGCCGCCCTTAAAGCGGCCGCATTACTATTTCTAGCTTGCTCTTTCGCTCGGGCGAGTTCCGCCCGAAGCTCCTCCACAGCAGCGGCACCACCTGCATTACGCATAGAAATAGTAAGACATGGGCGTCAAGCTCCCTTACCAGGTGTCCACGTAGAAGTCGCATACCTTGTGACTCGCCGAACCGTTTATTGACCAGCGCGATGTCCGCATCCGCCTCGTCAAGCTGCCGCTTTAATTCGGCATATTCATCAGTCCGGCTAGCCACCGGACGCCCCGCCACCTGTTTAGGAGCGGCGATATGTTATAACTGAGATTTTGATCCTCGGCACGCTATCAATTTTGACAACACACCGAGTCTCAGGGGCTACTATCTATACAGGGCGCATTTCATATGCATAACTGTCAGAAGGTACATCATTTTTGCGTACCTCGAACCCCGTCAGTAAGCTTCTGACGGCTTCATGCAATCCACTCTCCGCGGATGCAATTATTTCAATCACCGTACCCATTAGAACACGGTGATCTTCTGAGATAGCCGCTCGCCCGAGCAGATCCTTCAGCTCCTCTAACCGCACACCCTTTGGCGCCGGACCTTCCGGCCCCGCGGGGAACCCTCCGCGACGACACCTCAGGGTCGTCCGCCTCGCATGACGGTGCGATAGGTGGAGGCGTTTCGCTCTCCATCATCTCCGGAAGAAGATCCCCCGAAGACGAGCTCTGCTGAGAAGGGCTGAGACCCGAACTACAAGGTACAATTTCGGTTATCTTTAGAAATAAATACAGGGATGTTCCTTATTTACAAGACCCCTACTTTTTACTTACGGCTCGCTGGAGGGCTGATCCCCTTGGGGAAATAGTGCGGCTGGGTTACTTCCCAGCGCCGGACTCTCTGACGAAGATCCCTTTCCCTTCTTCGAGGCCTTGACCTCCAGATCTTCCGAAGCGGTCCTCTTCTCTCCTTGGAGGGTGGGACTTTTGATCCCTCCCTCCTCAAATACCTCCTTCATGGAGGCAGTTGCCTACCCGCTCCCCTCGCCTTCTTTAAAAGGCGCGGCCTTCAACATCTTAGACAGCATGGGATCCGGCGTGTTCTCTGGGAGGGGAGCCGGACACCTTATTAACTTTGCCTTGGCTATCCACTCTTGTTCAAGAAACGGCTCCTTTAAAGGGCATGTATATAGGATAAATGATTGAACAGCTTGTCGATTCTGAGGACTACTTACTTGAGTATCTGGGCGATTGCAGCTTAGTCCTGCGTCCTCAGTCAAGTCCTGACACTTCTCTTGTGATCCGAAGAACAGTTTATACATCTCCACGGGCGTCGTGCCCATAAAATTTTGGAGAGCTCGTGGTCCCTCCGGGTTAAATTCCCACAGGCGGAGGGGGCGACGTTTGCAGGACAGGAGGCGCCGGATCAACATAACCTGCACCACTGCAACCAGATTGATCTCTCTTTCTTGGAGGTCTCGAATACGGCCCTGCAGCAAAGGAACGTCCTTGGACGGCCCCTAGTCGAGTCCCTTGTTGACCCATGACGCCAGCCGCTGTGGTGGACCTGCGCCACCCATTTGGTGCCCCTAGGAGCGGTATTATAAAACCACTCCCGTTGCCACAAACCAAGCTCCTTTTGAAAAGAGCCCTTGGGCCACGGAGCATCATCACATTTGCTTATGACCGCCCCTCCGCACTCTGCTTGCTGCCCCTCGATCATCTTTGGCTCCACCTTGAAGGTCTTGAGCCACAATCCAAAGTGAGGGGTAATATGGAGGAAGGCCTCACATATGCCAATGAATGACGAGATATGGAGGATGGACTCGGATTCAAGTCATGGAAATCAAGCCCATAATAAAACATGAGCCCCCGCACAAAGGGATCCGTCGGGAAGCCTAAACCCGAAGGAAGTGGGACACGAACACCACGTTCTCGCCGGGCTCAGGAGTGGGAATGACCTGCCCTGGAGCAGGCAGCCTATGCGAGATCTCGCCGGTTAGATACCTGGCGTCTCGCAGCTTTAGCACATCCTCCTCTGTGACGGAGGAAGGCATCCATCGGCCGTGCTGGTCGGAACCGGATATCGTCGAAGGTCCGAAGCACCTGAATTTGAAGCTTTGGGTGTTGGAACTCGAAGCGCGAGGCGAACTCGATGGAGGGTGTAAAAAGAAGAGGGCCTTGGTCTCATTATAAAGAGGTTGAATACCAAGAGTCCACCCCGTGGTCGATTAGGACTCGCCTTTGATAGAGGAGGCGTGCCAACGGGCATGGTTGGTTTACCCACGTCCGTATTGATGAGAATCCCGGAATAAGGGGGCACGATCTATGCTTTGATAAGACGTGCCAGGGAAACCGCCTCGCTAAATGCACTAAGGTGGAACGGTAAAAAACGATTCATATAAAGGCCTGGCCGTGGTGTGATGTCACACCGCGGGATACGTCAGCAGATCTGTGCAAAAGTTATTCTCTCTACGGTGGTATGTGGAACTTGTTTTGCAGAGCCGGACACTATCCTTGTGTTCAAAACCTTCTATGAAGTATTCAGAGGAGGAACCCGCCTTGCAATGCCGAAGACAATATGCGCGCCGGACTCGTCGTCATTGAAGCCTGGTTCAGAGCTCTTGAGGAGTCTGGACTAGGGGTGTCCGGATAGCGAACTATCACCGTTGGCGGACTCCAAGACTATGAAAATACAAGATTGAAGACTTCGTCCATGTCCGGATGGGACTTTCCTTGGCGTGGAAGGCAAGCTTGGCGATACGGATATGTAGATCTCCTACTATTGTAACCGACTCTGTGTAACCCTAACCTATCCGGTGTCTATATAAACCGGAGGGTTTTAGTCCGTAGGACATAACAACAATCATACCATAGGCTAGCTTCTAGGGTTTAGCCTCTACGATCTCGTGGTAGATCTACTCTTGTACTACCCATATCATCAATATTAATCAAGCGGGAGTAGGGTATTACCTCCATCAAGAGGGCCCGAACCTGGGTAAAAACATCATGTCCCTTGTCTCCTGTTACCATCCGCCTAGACACACAGTTCGGGACCCCCTACCCGAGATCCGCCGGTTTTGACACCGACACTAGGCAAATCAGTTCTACCGATAGGGATCTCGGTCTCACCGAGATGGGATTGTAATCTCTCTGTTTCCTTTTCGCAACTTTTCGGTCTCACTGAAAGAGCGGATCGGTCCCACCGAGATTGCAATGTAAACTCTCTGTTTCCCTTTTGTAACATTTCGATCTCACCGAAAAGAGCAAATCGGTCCCACCGAGTTTATCTGACCAACTCTCTGGTTAGCTAATTACCAAAATCGGTCTCACCGAGTTTGTGTAATCTGTCTCACCGAGACTACGTTATGCCCTAACCCTAACCATATCGGTCCCACCGAGATGCATGTCAGTCCCACCGAAAACCCTAACGGTCACTAGGTTTACTAAAATCGGTCTGACCGAGTTTGTTGATTCGGTCCCACCGAGATTGGTAAATTGTGTGTAACGGTTAGATTTTGTGTGGAGGCTATATATACCCCTCCACCTCCTCTTCATTCGTAGAGAGAGCCATCAGACTAAACCTACACTTCCAACTTACCATTTCTGAGAGAGAACCACCTACTCATGTGTTGAGGCCAAGATATTCCATTCCTACCATATGAATCTTGATCTCTAGCCTTTCCCAAGTTGCTTTCCACTCAAATCTTCTTTCTACCAGATCCAAATCCTATGAGAGAGAGTTGAGTGTTGGGGAGACTATCATTTGAAGCACAAGAGCAAGGAGTTCATCATCAACACACCATTTGTTACTTCTTGGAGAGTGGTGTCTCCTAGATTGGCTAGGTGTCACTTGGGAGCCTCCGACAAGATTGTGGAGTTGAACCAAGGAGTTTGTAAGGGCAAGGAGATCGCCTACTTCGTGAAGATCTACCGCTAGTGAGGCAAGTCCTTCGTGGGCGGCGGCCATGGTGGGATAGACAAGGTTGCTACTTCGTGGACCCTTCGTGGGTGGAGCCCTCCGTGGACTCACGTGAATCAGTTACCCTTCGTGGGTTGAAGTGTCCATCAACGTGGAGGTACGATAGCACCACCTATCGGAACCACGCCAAAACATCCGTGTCTCCAATTGCGTTTGAATCCTCCAAACCCTTCCCTTACTTTCTTGCAAGTTGCATGCTTTAATTTCCGCTGCCAATATACTCTTTGCATGCTTGCTTGAATTGTGTGATGATTGCTTGACTTGTCCTAAGATAGCTAAAATCTGCCAAACTCTAAAACGGGGAAAAGGCTAAGTTTTTAATTGGTCAAGTAGTCTAATCACCCCCCCTCTAGACATACTTCAAGGTCCTACAGTAGACCTCCACGAGCATCCAGCTGCCGCGACCATTGACGAGCACCATCCAAGACGTGTTCATTCCGACCCAGTACATACCGTTAATGTAGTTGAGGGTGACGGGGATCGGATCACAGTCAAGGGGGTTGATGCTCGCCACCCTACAATCGTTATGCTGCGGACACGCCGTTTCTAAAGATCAAGCGGCATCAGCAAGCAAGGTGCTGGTTTAAAAAGCTCCGGCCTGAGGGCTTTGAGTAAACGGCACAGCCCCGACGAGCACACGACGAGCGGCATGGTACTGAGATTGTCCACACACGAAACAATGAGCTTGATTACCTGTGTGGGGAGCGAATTCCAGCCACTCTTTCGGCGGACGCTGCTCGGTTCTGCCATTGTTAGTGCTTCGGTTTCGGAAGAGGGGGGAGGTGGCTTAGCGGGGATGGAAGGTTGGACGATTATGTGCCGACAAAGATGGAGAAACGAGTATGTGCCGCGGGAAGTGGACAGGTGATGATGACTACAACATGTCGCTTCACTTACGAGACACATACCAGCAGCGTAGGGTCATATCGATGCCAGACAACTTGCTTGAGTGATCATAGTACTAGTACTCCCTACAGTACCTACTACTATGCCCTAGTTTGCATATAGAGTAGTGGAGTAGGACTCTGCTCTACTACTAGCACCAGAGGAGTAGTATATTCTAATCTAAAATAGTTAGAAACTTCAATGCCCGAGCGTGGAACGACTACAAACCGCCATCGGTGCTAATTCCAATCCCCAACAAACGTTCACTAGGAGACATGGCAGTTGCAAACGCCATACGCCTTGATTCTGATGCGTGTGTAAGGGTGACGGTTTTGTCAAATACTATGGCTTAAAAATAGGCCACCGTTGGATGGAAATCTGACGGTTACGTGGGATTCGCCAGGATTGAGCTCGTGGCCAACAATCGCCAGATATCATTACTAAAAAGAGGTTAAAACACCTGTATTATAACTTGCACCTACCGACCACTAACAATGATACTAACATAGTTGTAAAATGGTCAAAGACCGTGTCTACGTGGTGTTTGGAATTATATGCAAAAAACTAGCAAGATGCCCGTGCATTGCACGGAACATCAAAATGCATATTTTTACAAAACACCTGTTGTGATTGACTCATGCAGGAGTAATCCCATGTGTAAAAACTAATGATATCTCGAGAATTTTATCGGAAAAATGGTATCTCGAGAATTTCATCGAAAAAATGATATCTCGAGAAAGATGAGAGATAAGGTGAGGAGGAGTGGGTCGTGGTGGTGACTGGTGGTCGGACTGGGCGGAGGCATGGGGATGGATGGCGCCGGTAGGCAGCAACGACCACCATGCTAGATTGTTCAATAGACTTCCTTCTTTAATTGCTCAGCAATGAGGTTGTGGGAGATAAGGATGAACGAGGCAAGGCCTTATCTATAAATATGGAGGGAGGTGCGGGTATCTTTTGTAAAATTGTCATAGTTTGCTTTCTATCCGTCAGATATAGATCGGACGGTCTATACTACAAGATGGCAGGCACACCATCATCACCAACTCAGTTTTTTATAAGAGTAGTAGAGAGTAGAGATAAGAGTAGAGATAGAGACTAGGGAGGAGCACCATCTACTACTTCGTGTGCTACTCCTGCGCTCCATTCGGCATCCACAACGTCCCCTACAGCCACTCCCTCCCGCGCTCCATTCGGCGGGCGCTGATGGAATTTGGGGAGAGCACTCGTGCGACTGCTGGCATCAACGACTTCACCAAGGACGACTTCTTCCCCGACCTCGGCAACCTCTTCCTCAACGACATGGGCGACAACCTCAACACCAACGGTGCTGCTCCCGTTGCACCATATGTGTTTCTGTCCTTCCTGTTTGAAATCGTGGTAGAATTCAAGTTTCTAGTATGTGTCCTAGATTCGATCTGTTCATCTAATATGCTAGTCCACATGATTAGTTTAATATCTGTTATAGCCGTCATGATTTATTTTGTGCTTATTTGGATTAAATCTCGTAGTAAATTGCTCATATATTCAACTGGCGCAACGTCCCCTACAGCCACTCCCGTTTCATGGATGGCCTGGTCGATGCCTCCAAGGTGCCCTGCGTCTACAAGACTTTCGGCTGCGAGAGGTATGTCAACCAGCACTCGCTGGCGGAGCATAGTTCCAGATGCGCGCACGCA
Source organism: Aegilops bicornis (assembly GCA_021605145.1). Taxonomy (NCBI): domain Eukaryota; kingdom Viridiplantae; phylum Streptophyta; class Magnoliopsida; order Poales; family Poaceae; genus Aegilops; species Aegilops bicornis. The sequence continues at coordinate 187,391,014 of CM038670.1, forward strand.
CCCTGCTACTCCTATGGGTGCATGTCGCCGTTTTGGGGCTCGCCGGCGAGCCTCATGCATCACCTCATGCAACCGTCCGTCGATCACTGGCCCGCGGCAATGAAAATCAAGTATGAGACGTGCTACCCGTTCGCCGTGCTGGAGTCGCTGGAGGATCACCACTGCCTGCTAGTCTCGAAGGAGGACGACAACGTCTTCCTCTTGATCGTGGGAACCGGCTAGGCCCGTGTAGGCCGCCGCCCCATCTTTGTAGTGTGCGTCAGGGGCAACGCCGCTGATGCTGACACTGACACGAGGCTGGTGTACGGGTGCATGCTCACTATTACTGCCCCTCAGAGGTCCGTGGGCGCCCACACCGCCTCCATCACGCTGACTGGGACTGTGCCGAGCTGGTCCGTTCCCGCCGATGTGGACATGGAAGACACATGGTATGATTTGCCCCCCCCCCCCCAAGATGGTGCACAGGGACTCCAAGGAGGTTCATCTGGACATATGCATTACCATGTTAAATGTTGATCATTAGTCTTCGCTCAATGTAATATGTTGTCTAAGCATGTGGAGACTTCTTATTTATATAGTATAGAACCTTCCATGCATGATCTTGCTCTATTAGAGTATCGCACTTGAATACAAGTGTATCCATTTATGGTTTAGTCTAGAATCTTCAATGTATGCTTTTGGTCCATTAGAGTTCTCGCTTGCCATTTATGAGATTAAGTGAGAATTTTTACTACAGTACTGGTGAAATACTTATGGTGAACCATTTCTTACATCTCCTCTGCCCCCTTCCAAGTCATCCTGATTTAATCCTCTGTCTAGGTGTATAAGAGCATGGTTAATACTCCCTCCATTCCTAAATATTTGTATTTTAGAGATTTCAAATGGACTACCACATACGGCTGTATATAGACATATATTAGAGTGTAGATTCACTCATTTTGCTCCGTATGTAGTCACTTGTTGAAATCTCTAGAAAGACAAATATTTAGGAACGGAGGGAGTACTTAATAGTATAGCCAACTGTTGACTATAAGAAAGTGCCATGTCATCTGTAGCCAACATGTATAACAATCGATACTCAAAAACTAATTCTTAAAGATCATTTCTTGCAAAGCACAATAAGTGTTATTTCTTCACAAGTTTTGGATGCAGGTTGAACAGTTGAACGCTTTTGTTTGCAAAAGATACCTTTTTATCTATTTCACCCCGATGTTTGTGAGCTCTAGAAAAGAAATAGTATCCGAAGAAACCTATCAATACTCGTTACACATGAGATGACCCCCACATTCTTTGTCAAAACAAACAACTCCCCGATCAATGCATTTCACTGTTCCGTGCAACGCACAGGCACCTTACCATATATTAATATGACCATAAATTTAACTAACATTGTATATAGTACGATAAATGCTCATGCATGTCACCAAAAATTATATCATTGAAAACTATGTTCAAATACGAATCCAATGATATAGTTTTTGTTGACATGCACTAACATTTTGTCAGTTAAATATTCAGTCAAATTCAATGGGGGGCTACTAATAAACCACGACCGAGGTAGTACTAGTGTAGAGGGCGGCGCTGCATGGGAGACTCACCCTGCTCGTGGCGCAGCAATAAAGCCGTCATATCACAAAACCCCACCACTCCCAGTAATAAGTGGCCTAGTAAAATAAACGGACAAGCAACCATCACATCCCTCCGTCTTTTTTGCATTTCATCTCTCTATATTTACTTTCTCCGGTTCATCTCGCACACTCGATCCCTAGCTACTACTCCTAGTATCCCTAGCCACTACTCCTAGTATCCCTAGCTACTACTCCTAGGGTCAGTTCTTTTGGCGGCTTAAAAAATAAGCTGTCTCTTCCCCAACTTTTCCCATAAGACTAGTCACAGTCGAGAGTAACATAAGGCGCCTCACTCATTTATTTGGGCTTCTAAACTACTACTAGTACCTCCGTCCTGGTTTATTCGTCACCATTGTAATTTGTGCTCAATTTTGACCAAAGATTTAACTGATAAAATGTTAGTGCATGTGACATGCATAAACATTTCATTAATTAAATTTATGGTCAAAATTTGACACAGATTAAAATGGGGACCAATAAACTAGGTCGGAGGCAGTAGTTATGGGATTACTAATCTAGAAGCCCAAAAGAACTGGCCCCTGGTACTCCTAGTAGTAGTACTCAAGTTGGAATTCCAATTGCACGGCACAACTTGTTAGGCAAAAAATTCGATACAGGGTGTAGGAAGCGGTTTGGGAATTTGCATGCCTTCCCCACCAGTGAGATACTCCGTACAAAGTACGATAGAGAATTAACCACATAGAAGGAAGCTAAAAGTAAACAATCAAATGAGCATTTTTGCATTTGTTTTGCATTGAATCATTTCACAAGCTTGATCTAGTGCTGTTTTTCTACTTTTACAAAAACCGCATCATAATGTTAAAACGTGCATTTGCACGTACATAAGTAATAGTAGTAGTATAGTCTGCAAGCATATATAGAGAGACGTGTAGGGCGATAGTATATAATAAAGTTTGTGCTATATGCACGTGCTTACAAAATGCGTACCGATACACAAGGTTTCCAAACCTTTTCTTTTACATACTTAATTAAGGACGCTAATAATTCCCGAACGTTCAGGATTTATCATTTGCGTCCCATAACTAATGAGATTGCCTTATGAAACTAAATTATTCCTAATAAAAGCCACACGCTCGCAGGAGCGCTTGTGGCGCGCCACGAGTGCCCTGGTGCGCGGTCGTTTCCTAGTGTGCCGACACAACACCTCTTCCTCAGCCTCGCAACTCGCGAGGTGCTGATTAATGACTTGCTTGCGGCAGCGATCTCACCGGTGTGGTGATCCGACGCCAATGGGTACTCCTCCTCACTGGAAGCGTGCACCCGGTCCATGTACCGCCAAGCATAGATGAGGCGCTTGGGCCCGACTGCACTCAGGGCTTTGGCACAGGCGTCCTCCGCCACCCTCACGGCCCTCGCTCGAGCCTTCTGCCAAAGAGTCAATTGCCTAACTCTCTCGGACGCAACATAGGCCTGCCAAGCAGCATGCCTCGCGGTGCGCTTCTATTCCCCGGCCCCACAAGGCGACATCCATTTCTTTCCAAAGCTCCTCAAGGCTGAGGGCTCGGCGGGCGGCGCGGCGTTCTCCTCAGAAGCGGGAGCCGACGCGTCCTCGGCAGCGTCTTTGGCGAGATCGGGAACACCGACACGTCGCGGCGAGGAGCGGAACGCCGACGCTTCCTCCTCGACTAGTGGTGGCAAGAAACGGAACGCCGACGCGTGTCCGTCCGCGCGGTGCAGCGAAGGGCGCCTAGGGCTTGGGAGGGGCGATACCATGGTGGTCGATGTGAGAGGGAGGGGGAGGAGATAGCGATGAACGTGAGCGTTCTTCCGAATGCCGTGGGAGGCGTAGTATTTATAGCGAGCAATGGCACACCTACGTAAGATATGGACTGAGCTTCAGTGACTTAACTGCAGGTGCAGTTGCATCACTGACATGTGGGCCAGATGCCTGTTGGGCTCACATGTCAGTGGCCCATTGCACCTGCAGTTAAGTAACTGAAGCAGCGTCCCGTAAGATATGTTGCGTGATTAACGTAACAGCTACGTGGGCATATTTGTTGGAGTAAATTACAGGGGAGGGAAGGGGTGGAAATATTGCTGATCACAATGGATTGGACGAGCGCAGGGGGAGGAGAGTCATGCATGCAGATTTTTTCCACACCGGGTGGAGTGGTTGGACTGCCGGAGGGAGAAGGAGAGTTAAGCAGGCGTTCAGATTTCAAGGTGCACTAAATTATTGCATGTGATGATTTAGGCTGGCCATAGTGGTGGTAATGTGGTATCTTACTAGCTGGTATCATGCACACGGGAATAGCAAACATGCTGATGTGGCAAAGAATTAAAGAAGAGAGGGGGTTAGAGTAACATAGGTAGATACCATATCATGTTAAATACTATGCTACTTTGTGTCATGCATGGTACTATAAAGGTAGTCCCGTATCATGCAAATGATACTAGTATATGATACTTTCTACTATGAGTAGCCTAAAGAGAATATTAACTAATCTCTACTCTCTACTCTTATAAAAAGCAGAGTTGGTGATGATGGTGTGCCTGCCATCCTGCAATATAGGCCGTCCGATCTATATCTAGCGGATAGGAAGGAAACTATGACAATTTACCCACGCTCCTCTCCACATTTGCAGATAAGGCCTTACCTCGTTCATCCTTTTCTCCCATAAGATCTTGATGTTCCGTGCAACACACGTGCATCTTGCTAGTGCATGTAAAAATCTTTGTCATTTACTAGTGTTCATGCATGCATGCAATGCGATAATGCACTGGTAAACACGTTTTTTTGTGAAGAACGAGATCATTAATTGAGTATTGCAGACTACAAAAACTATTCCACCGCATCTATCTTGGTAAGAGTAGGTGAAATTTTTGAATCGAGCCCTTTAAACTAGAAGGGAGGTAGTAGTACTCTAATAGCTAACCTTGTTGTGATGACTAGATAAGACATGGCACGCACCTGGACGGAGGAACTAGTCTGCATTGTGCATATAAGTTTTGTCTGAAGTCAATGTACCTCTACTTTGACCAAACTTATAGAAAAATGCATCAACATTCACAATGTCAAATCAATATTTTTATACTCATTATAAAATGTAGTTTCATAAGATATATATTTGGTATTGTAGATATTGATATTTTTAGTATAAATTTGGTCAAAAACTTTGCAAACTTTGACTTGGCACAAATCTTACGCGGAGTAAAAAGGACCAGAGGGAGTATCATGCATGTGGAGTAGGCAAAAAAATTGCTCATTTATAGCCGTCCGAAGTCTCAAAGGGCGCGATCGTGCGAGGGAGGCGAAGTTCGTGGAAGGTGCGACGGTTGATGGAATTAAGTGAAGTTACATCCATGCGCCGGCATCACGTGCGAACACGCAGAAGCTATACCGTTAGGCCTACGATATGGGTCTAGTAGACATGACATCTAGTGGGTCCCGCATAGTACTCGAGAACTCTTTGGGGGCATGCAGCCGTTTATCCACCGGGCAAGCCAACAACCCCATGCCTTTCGCACGCCCTAATTGTCCCCGTCTTCTACCTTGCAATTGTTCGCTCCCAGTCATCCCGTCCTTTCACATTACACCGGTTCAACTTCTCCTAACACGCCTCCAAAATCCATGGCCTCCCAAATCTCCATGATCACTGCTGAGTACCAGGTTAGAGCCATCACCGGCGATGAGTTCATCGTCATCTACACCGATAGATCCGCTATGGTGGAAGCTTTCCTTGCTCTTTTCCTACGCATGTTAAAAAGTTCAAAGGATGAGTTGGTCGCTGGGCTAGATGTTGAGTACACCACAGTCCTGGAAAGCGAGAAGATTCTAAAGGAGGCAGAGAAGAAGAAGCCCGCCGTGATCCAGGTTCGCGTACATAACGTGTGCTTGGTCTACCACATATGCCATGCCGACATTGAGTGCCAGGATTTTAAGAAATTCCTCAAGGATGAAAGAGTGAAATTCATTACTGTAGACTTTAGGAACGACATGAGTGTCCTGGGTCGGATAGGCCTCATTGTAGGCCAGCCCTTCAATCTCCAGAAGGCAAGCCTGGTGTCCTCCTCTCAGCCTTCAATGCTGACCCTGGCAGCAGCCATGATTGATCCTTCATATGCTCAACTGAATAAACCTCACCACGAGTTTCATCATGCATGGGAGTCGAAGACAATAGATGAAGATCACATCCTGTATGCAACAATGGATGCCTACCTTTGTTTAAATATCTACAAGGGTTGGATGAATAAGCAGAGCCCAGTGTTCGGTTCAAGCAAAGAAGCGTCGGCAAAGAGGAAGAGGAGGGACGAGGACGAAGTTGAGGATGTGGACTCATACTCCGAGTAAGGTGGCAGTGCTACCGCTCATGCTGGTTCTACTGCAGTGTCAAACGGACTAGTTGCTTAGTTTGATTTCAGGGGTGTGTTGTGCTGAGCCCCCAGCAGAACTATGTTTATGTTCTTTCTCATTATTTGAACTCTTTAGTACATATAGTAGTACTAGTATGTATTACTACTGTTCTTCTTGTAGTTGGTACTACTGCTCGTATCTTCGTGTTCCTACCGTACTTAATAGTACGTACTAGTAGTATAATTTGGGTCAGTCGATTTGTGAAAGAAGTTCGACAGAGCGAAGGAAGAAGACGACAGAGAAGCTACCCCAATATCTATATTAGGGTGGCAGGGTGCCCATGATCTATCTTATGAGTGTTGGGTGTGGAATGCGATTCATTTGGAAAAAATGGATCGTGCCCGGGGTTAAATGGATGGCGGGGGTGGGGGGAGCATGGCGGTGGCAGGCGGTTCAGGGGAGGACGGGGCGGCGGCGGCATGCGGTTAGGCGTGTGGCAGGCTGGCGACTCGATGCCTGAGAGAGAAGATGAACAGTGCATCAATTTCGGAGGTTGAAGAAGCCCTTCTGGCTAGGGATGGCAATGGGTACCCATTACCCGCGTACCCTGTGGGTAAAAACCCTATTAGGGTAAGGGTATGTGACAAAAAATTATCCATCGGTACTTAAATGGGAAAATATCATACCCATCGGGTAGAGAGGGTATGGGTATGGGATCGTATAACCCATGCCCGCTGCACTCCATGTACCCATCTAAAATGTTGATAGGTGGGTTTCCGTTAATATCCCAATGTATTCATTTCCCCTCCTAATCACGCTAGGTAAAAACTCTAATGTGTATTCAAATTATCTCTATAATTTATCATGATTTCGTGAACTTAAAGTGTATGCATATGTGTTATTATTTATGATTATGTGTTGTTGTTTAACATTTTTATATGTCAGTTTATAGGCAAGTACTTTTGTTTATGAGAATATGTTGTTGTACATTGTTGTTTAAGATGTGTTGCTATTAATAACTTATGATCATATGTTGCTTTTTACGACTATTTTCTACCCAATTGATGTGTTGTAAACGCGGGTATTTTTACCCGCGGGTACCCATATACCCTGTCGCGTGACGGGTATGGGAAAAATTTATACCCTTGACGGGTATGGGTATGGGTGATGGGTAAACTCACGGCGGACGGGTAAGGGTATGGGGTAGCTCCACCCATACCCATACCCTGCGGGTGCCATCCCTACTTCTGGCCATCCATGTTGCATCCAAAGATTCACAAGAGTCGACTGACCCAAATTGCTCCTTCAGATTGCAGGATCCACGTGGCATTCAAGGTCTCGAAGGTAGATTCCGCGTCCGCACCCGGTTTGCGGGCTCGGCATGGGCGCGACCGGCTTCCACCGCGACAGCCACCATGTGCGCCTCCTCCGCGCGGGCGGATACGACAATGACACACTAGCTCCTCCTCATCGGCCTGCTGGAGCACGCGCTCGTCCTCCTCTTCATACGCTGCATGCATAGACGCGGCTCCACCAGCTGCTCGCGTGCTTGGCAGCGCGACTGCATCGCGAGGAGGGACTGCAGACTTTGGCTTCATGGCACATGGATGGCGCCGACACGGCGGTGATGGGTGAGAAATGGTTGACCGGAGCAGGCGGGCGCCGGCATGCACAACGGCGGCGGCGGCATATTGATGAGTGCGCGTATGAGAGCTTAGTTTAGTTTTATATAGGGTTGGTCAAACTTAAAAGAACACCATACTAGTACACGTAAACATTAGACTGAGGCAACGCTTATATTAGTTACCACAACAACGATACAGAATCCTGTGCAAGCGCGTGTACCGCGGCCGCACGGTCGGTCGAACAGTGCGTCACCGTGTCGCGCTCGAAGGACATCCACCGATCCTTTTTGTGTGTTTGAAAACAATCCCCGAATATTACTGAACTTTCTTTCATGGAAATTCTTCCCGCTACAATATTTTCCATATATTTGAATTTAGCTTCAGTTCGTGTTTATTTGGATTTGGACGTTTTAGGTGCGCCCTAGTTTTTTTAATACTAATTTTGTGTGTGTGATTGAGAGAGAACGTGTGTATGTGTCCATATGTGTGTTGTGGCGGAAGGGCAATGTGGAGATGGTGTGCGTGTGATAGAGACATAGAGAGGTGTGAATGTGCAAATGATCATGCATGAGTGAGACATAGAGAGATGTTGAGACGTTGTATATACATGAGAGAATGGTCTTCTATTTGTACTTGTGAGTGTGCGAGAGAGAGAGAGGTGCATCCGTAACACAACAAGCATCTCTCTCAATTCATCCATCCCTCGCACGATCGCATGTAACACATGCATCAACGCACACATTTTGACACCCTCACCCGGCCCCTGCCAACCTCAAGGCCCACCCATCGCTCTCTATCTCGCATGCACAATCTCTTCGTGAAAACCCTATTTAGCATGTAGCTTTCCGTCACACACACACACATTCTCTCCATAGGTTAGATTTCTCTCAATTTCTGACACACAGACACACACACACACACACACACACACACACACACACACACACACACACACACACACACACACACACACACACACTGCACGCACACTCCCCCCTCCCCCGAGCACACAATTCATCCCCATCCAAGGTTATATGGTGACCACTCTCGCTTGTGCTTCTCTACACCCCAGCATGCACACCACCTCAATTTTCAAAGAGGGCATCGAGGAGATCGAAGATGGCGACCACACTGCACTAGGGAATGTGGGGCCATTTGGAAGCAGGATGATGTGACGACGGCTGACTGACTCCTCCCCCCTCTCTCTCCCGCACAAATTTACCAATCCGTCTCTCTCCCACACAAAATTATCAATCCCTCAACCCACGAGATCCTTCCCCTCTCATCCATGTTTTTCCAGCTCTCTCATCAAACCTGGTGTCTCTTCTCCTTCCACGTGTACAAAATCTGGATGCACACGCATCTCACGTATATTACATGTCTCCATCTTCCTCACAGACCTAACTTCTTCCTCTCTCTTTCTCTCTCTATATCTCTCTCGTTAGGTTTGTCTCCTACTCTCTCGCCCACATACATACAATCTTTCCCGCCCTATCTGATCCATCTTCGCAAGCTCTCTCTACAAGTTTCATTCACACATTGGGATGTGTTCAAAATGTTGCTTTTATAATGGATGATGTAGAGTTATGGTTGGTTTTGTTGCATCCTACAAAGTAATAACTATGAAATGCATTTAGATTTTCATTTGACTGGGATTATGTGATTTTGAGCATATTGTGAAGTACTATAACCTCGTATACATCTTGGAATTCAACAATGATTCTAACTATTGAATTGTATAGACCATTACATTCGAAGTCAGTAGCCTAATATATTTATTTCACAATTACAACAAATGATTAATTCACTACAAACTAAGAAAACAAATGTGTACTCCCTCCGTTTTTATTTAAGTCCGCGTATTAGCATTGGTCAAAGTCAAGTTTTGTAAACTCTCACAAAGTTTATAACAAAAAATATTAACATATACAATAACAAATAAATACCATTAGATTCATTATTGAATGTACTTTCACATCATACATATTTGTTATGGTAAATGTTTATATTTTTCTATAAACTTGGTCAAACTTTAGGAAGTTTGACTTCGGTCAAACCTAATATGCAGAGTTAATTAAAACGGAGGGAGTACTAGTAGTTACTAGTACTACTAACTACTAGTACTACTCGCTAGTTGCTTAGCCCAATCACCCAACACGCCACACGGGGAGTTCAGTGTCACAAAATTTTGAGGTCGGCGGGAAAATCTCCCGCGACCCTGATTCGAGCAGTGCGAAGTTACCATCATACCCTTCGGAACAGGCCTAGAGATGACGCTTGGTAGGGGGATGTTTTGGTAACTTCAGGTTCACCTACCCAGCCAACCCCACCCCGGCACCTAGAGTAGTACACCTGAACACTCATTTTCTATCCCCACGGCACCATAGCCTTCGTGCTCCTCCCCTTCTACATCGGCACACTCATCCACCGCAGCGCATCTGCCTCATCGACGATGTCGTACGCCGCACTAGAGCCGGTGCACCGTCGTCGTCGTCGTACACAGAGCCTCTTCCCCGGCACCGTCTTCCACGGTCTCGGATCTGCTTCCGGGAAGCCGACGCCAAGCACAGAAGCACCACCATCGTGGACAATGAACTGACTCCCGTTGCCGACCATGATGCATAGAGGCCGCCGCGACCGTCGTACTCCTCCTCGATTGGTAATGTGTGTACTGAATCTCTTAGCAGTACATGTGCAGTTCCAATTTTGTTCATACCTACCCTTCAAATTTCCTGGTTGCTATTGTTCCCGTAAAAGTAATTGGTTATAGCCTCCATTGTCCAACAGAATATCACCTTGTAATTGTGCGTCGCTCCTGTATCGTGCTATGCATGGGTAGGTTCTTCATCTGCGACCAATAGTGTGGCAAATGATGGAAAGTTTTTTAGAACTAGCAAGATGCCCATGCGTTACCGCGGAACATAAATATGCATCCGTATGACTCCTTTATCTTGTGGGAGAAAAGGATGAACGAGGGAAGGCCTTATTTGCAAATGTGGAGAGGGGTGTGGGTATCTTTTAGCAAAATTGCCATAGTTTCCTTCCTATCCGTCGGATATAAATCGGACGGACTATATTGCAGGATGGCAGGCACACCATCATCACCAACTCTGTTTTCTATAAGAGTAGAGATAAATATAAATATAAATAAATATAAGAGTAGAGATAGCAGGGACGCCGGGAAAGGATCGCGCGCGCGCGAGAAAAAGTGGCCGGGCGCGTGCTAGTTTTGGCACGCGGCGTTCGACGCGCTTTATAAAATCCAACACCCTCCCACCGCTCTGTGCCTTGCCACCGCTCTCTTCCCGCTCTGTGCCTCGCCACCGCTCTCTCCCCGCTCTTTCTCGCCTCACCGCCGCCGCGCCACCATGCTGCCGCGTCACCGGGAAACTTGGGGATACCGCGACATTCACGCGCGCCCCTCCGGCGGCTTCTTCGCCGAGATCCGATTCCATGGGATGCGCCTTGGCACTTTCGACAATGCCCACGAGGCCGCCCGCGCGTACAATGCGGCGATGTGGTGCCTCCGGTGGCCTCATGGAACATTGAACTTCCCCAACGTGCTGACACGGGAGCGGGCGCAGGAGCTCGTGCCTCCGCCGCAGCTTATCACCGACAAGGATCGTCGTGACAACCGGAGGCGGGAGCACCGTCTCGACATCGCCGAGATGGACGAGGAAGCCATGGCACTATGGCGCCAACGCTTCCCGTAGGACATCATCAACGAGCGCGAGTTCTATGAGCAAAGGAGGGCGGAGAGGGAGAAGAGGAGGGCGGAGCGAGCCGCCTATCGCGAGGACAAGCATACGCGGAAAGCTGCCGCTCAATTCAACATGAAGCTAGCAGCAGCGCCGCCCTAGGACTCCGAGGACTATCGGTATCTTGACACCTACATTGAGACGTCGGAGGAGTACATCACCCAGGAGGAGTCAGACGAGGAGGAGTAGTTGAACTATCTATTTTTTATTTACCTATGCTATATCTATGCTGAGAACTATCTATGTCTCTACTCTCTATCTCTACTTCTCTATCTCTACTCTCTACTCTTATAAAAAAACATAGTTGGTGATGATGGTGTGCCTGCCATCCTGCAATATAGGCTGTCCGATTTATATCTGACGGACAGGAAGGAAACAATGGCAATTTTGCAAAAAGATACCCACACCCCTCTCCACATTTGCAAAGTAAGGCCTTCCCTCGTTCATCCTTTTCTCTCACAAGATAAACTACTCATACAAACACATCTTGATGTTACATGCAAAGCACGACCATCTTGCTTGTATCTATCTATGCCAATATCGACTCGGAGTCGAGTGTGTATCGAGTCAGAGTAGAAAGGAGAAAAAATATAGCGCGTGTGGAGCGGGGCGCGCGCACAATTTTTTGCAGGGGCCGCTGGAGCCAGCACTCTGGGCCCGCAAAAACTGGCTATTCTGGCTCTTTAAACACTTTTTTAACGTGCCGCACGTTGCGCTTCTGTTGGAGATGCTCTAACATGGTAGATGAGTGCTTTAATGTTGCCCACAAGATGCCTGAGTATTACTATATTTCTCTTGCCATGTTGAGATTTTAAAACCACAAGTGCGAACATGCAGAGGAGCAATGAAGACCAAACACGGGATATTGGGGACATCTTCAAGGAGCGTGTCAAGTTAAAGAGGAGCTGCATCGAACCTGTAAAACGAGCTTTGGTAAGTAACACCCTTTCAATTACTTTCGTTTAGCCTCGTGTTCTTCGATGTGTATATGTTGCAGTTTCTGTTTCTCTTAGCCTCGTGTTCTTCGATGTGTAATAAGAAGGGTCTTAATCGTCCTAATGCTTTTGTTTTTAGCTTGATGTAGGAAGTGGGTGTTCTCACCTTGGAGTCTATCTTTTATTTTTCCTATTGAATTCACTTCTCCGATTCCTGTTTATCTGGCTTCTACTAAATGGATCTTGGTTGCTCTGAGTATTGATCTAAAAAAGTAGTAACTTCATGCCAGGATGCTGTTCCTACGAGGAGGGAAGTATGGTCAACCTCGAGATCATGTTTCCAAAATGAGGCTGGATTACACACAAGGTGCCCTTTCCCTAATAATGCTGGATTAGACACAAGGTGCAAATTCCCAGATGATGCTGGATTACACACAAGCCAGGTGGAGTCGTCAACTGTTCATGTCTTCGTGGCTCTAGTAAAGGCTGAAAGAAAGCGTGTAGCAACCCTTGAGAATGTAGCTAAGTTCCCGAAGAAGCGAAAAAGAGCAATTGGATGCTCTCTTCACCCAAGCCAAATAAGAGATGGAAGAAGCCAGAAAGAAGCTAGCAAAGGTAGAGCAGGCTAGCCGTCTCTTGCTATCTAAAACTGTTGTCAATACAAATTTTCCTTCATAATAGCTAGGTTCAAATGTTTATCCAGTCAGCATGCCTATTATGATGTCTGTGCATCTACTGATGTGGCACAAAATAATTTTTTTGGGTCATGTAATAACAACAATTACATTCCAAACAATAATGTATTTAAGCATTGGACATGGTATAGTTCACGCGCAAGCCCAACATTCCAAGTTCAACTTCCACATCAAACTCATGTTCACATATATCTGCACATTCATAGATAATGTCCACAACCATGATTCACTTCAAAGCCAAAAGAATGTGAGGAGAGTTATAAATAAAGAAAAACCTCTAGTTCCTACTACCACTGCGAGCACAACAAGTCAAGACCATGCATAATTAATTATATTTTGGTCATTTTTTGACTAATCGCGAATAACTTCTGGAAGCAGGTATAATTTCTAATGCCGGCCGTGGCTGGGGTCCACAATGTTTTGAGCCAAACCGGGCAACACACCGGGTGTCTATGCCGGTGATGCGGTGGTCATAGAATTCGTGGGTTCTGTCGTGGATTTAACACGACAGATGCCCTAGCAAAAGGACTTAGGTGTGGAGCCATCGCAACTAGGTTAGCTTGAAGGGGTTAAACGGGACAAAGGACACAGAGAGCTTACCCAGGTTCGGCCCCTCTCAACGAGGTAAAAGCCTACTCCTGCTTTAGGTTGTATTGCTTGGGTTTCGATTACCAGGGAGAGAATACGCTTGACCTAGTTCTTAATGAGTTGTTTCTTGAGTTAACCCACCGCCGGGTCACCCCCTTATATACAGGTTGATGCCCGGCGGCTTACAGAGTCCCGGCCGGCTCATACACAACGTGTCTGGCTCGGTAACTAACTAAGCTTGCCTTACAATACAAGTTAGACATACAGCGACTCACACCCGTGGGCCTCAAGTCGTCCCCGGGTCTTGGGCCTCTTCATCTTAAACCGCCAGTGGTATGACCTGACCCCACTTGGGCGGGTCATACCCAGTAGTTATATCCCCAACATTAGGCCCTAGGTTGATTTGAACTTGTTCACATCAATCTTCAGTACTTGACTTAGCAGAATCTTCCGTTGCTATTCTCTTACCAAATTCATTATAACCCGCCATGACGTCACATCTCAGAATTCTGTTAACCCGCCATGACATCATCTCGCATTAATTTTGCACAAAGCCGAGAACATCTTATCAGAACTTTATTCTTAATGGGCCTCCCGAAAATTGAGGCGTCCGCGTAGGCACATAATCATTTTTTCGGCCTCCTCGATTCCTGCACATGCCATTTATCCATGTCCTTATACATAGGGACAGGGGGTCCTCCTTTTCACTTTTACCCATGCCTCTGCCTCTTCTTCTCCTTCCTCGCGATGACCGACGCCTCTGGTGCTCTGCCGCCCTCGTCGACTATATCAACCTTGGCCGCTGCATCAACTTAACCTCGACTAGAGCACGACAGCGCCCTTCCGCGGTTCATCAGCATCCCCAGGTACATATTTTGACTTGTGTTAGATCTGTGCTAGGGTTTTCCCAGTTCACCGGAGTTCGTCGCCGTTCTTCCTCTGACTTCCTTAGTTTTGCATAATTAGATCTGAACTACAACTTCAAAGACATGCCATAATAGTTTTAGGCTTTATTTTCAGTAGCAAAAGAAATATCCCTTGTGTAGAAGATCTTATCTGAGCACATGAATACTTTTGCTGCCGCCACCTTAGGTTTAGATTTTATTTCATTTTTCTAAACCTCTGTAGATCCAAAATCTTAGCACCAATTCCATGACTTAGCAAAAATCACTCATATATCTGTTGTACTGGAACCGTGCGGGCGGTTCATACGATAAACCATAACCCACGATATAGCATTAGTCCCCTTGTTAAGCCGGCAAGATATGTTCTCCATGCGCATAACCTCGTACTATCTTCCGGTTTAGTCATGTCAATCTTGGTAGCGCTCATTTTTTGATGACTAGCCGGCTTAGCATCACAATCCTTAACCCAACAATATTTTCCTTTGTAGTCAAAAAATGTCTAAAGCCAAGACCGTCACCTCATGTAACTGGGTCGTTTCCTGGGTCACCGAGGAAACATTGAACGAATATGTTCAAATGGGCGTCTTAGCCAAAAAAAAAGATGTCATCCCTTGGAGGGTCCCAGGCACAGAAACCCCTCCTTAGCCCAAAGAAGGTGAAGTAATTGTCTTTACCGATCATCTGGTCCAAGGTTTCACCCCTCCCGGCTCAAAATTCTTCCGCTATGTGCTGCACTTTTTCAAGCTCCACCCTCAAGATATTGGGCCCAATTCCGTTACAAACATCTGCAACTTTTAAGTGTTCTACAAGGTGTACCTTCAATAGGATCCCATTGTAGAACTATTCAGGGAATTTTACTATTTAAACCGGCAGACTGAGTTCACAGACGGGTCCAGCCTAGAGTTAGGTGGCATTTCGATTCAGAGGTGGAAAGAAGCCACCTTCCCAGCTGCCAAACTACCCAGTCATCCCAAGGACTGGAACCAAACTTGGTTTTACCGCCAAGACACTTCTCCAGAAGGGGAGAATCCTCTGCCGGATTATCGTGAAAACCCGCTTAACAACAGGCAACCTCTGCTAGAACGGATTAGTACAGAAGAACGGGCCAAATATATGCCCATTTTTTCAAAGATTAGAGCCTTAATGGCTAACGGCTTGACTGGAATCGACCTAGTTCGATGCTGGGTCGCCTGGAGAATTTTGCCATTAAGTCATTGCTCCGCTTTTAATGTGTGAGTATACCGCCATGCCAAAGACCCTCAAATACCACCGCCGATTGAGTCGATCGATGAAGATATCAATGATATGACCAAGACTCTGCTAAACAAGAGCTTGGAAGATTGCAACAAGACCGACTTAGTCCCTTTTTGTACCCTTAACAAACGTCCAGCTGTAAGTATTTGGAATAATTTCCAGTTTACTCAGTTATTCACTTAAAAACTGCCTTCTTAGTCATTTTAACTTCTACAGTCCGATTCTTCTTTCTGGAACAAGAAGCTGCAAGACAAGCAGGCCAAGAAGACCCGGACAAAGAACAAGGCTCAGAAAAAGCCTGCCAAAAAGAAGACCGCCCCCTCCAAGTTATTTAACTTGGATGATGATGAGTCGGAGGTAGAACTTGACTCCCTTGGCTCATTTTTTGTACATCTTATTAACAATGATCACTATTAGGATGAAGCGGAAGGCAGCCACGCAGATGGTGAAGAGGTAACTATCCTTTCCTCCAACTCAGAACCTTTGCCAAGGCAGAAAGTTCGTCAAGCGAGCCGGAAAGTAAGGTTTTCTCATCCTTTAGCTTACTTGGATCCCAACTTTATTTTGAAGAAGCAGTAGCATGAATCTCGCCGCACAACCCGGAACAATGGCGGCGGGATTCTATCCTCCGGCTTACCCAACACGCTGGCTCCTCACAAGCGTCGTGTAGAGGTTTCACAGATTTCTGACTTAGCTTTTCCCAAGGTGGGTCTTTTTCGACAGCCTCTTAACCCTTTTGATTCAAACTATCAGGGAACCTCTCACTCGTCATCAGGTGATTCCACTGGGACTTAGGTTCCTCTGTTCAAGACTGTTCCTGGGTAAGAACACCTAATCCTGCTTGCCTTACTCAATTGATATACTAATCTCATCATATGTTTTGCTTTCAGTGCTATGGCCAAACTCAGCAAGAAGCTGAAGGTTAATAAACCGGCTGAAGATCCCAAGGTTGCTGACCCGGAGAAGCAAACAATGTCTGAGTCTTTGCATCAAACTTCAGAAGCAACCATGGATGATCCACTGCCAGAAGAGAACCCTGTCATAATGGACCCCATGAATATTGACCCGGAGAATGCTAAGCCGCCCAGTCCCGATCAGCCGGCTCAGGAGACTGAAGACATAATGGTTACTCGGACGGCTTATACAGCACCAGGCAACCGCACTGTCCTATCCAAGCACAGCGCCAAAGAAGAATTTTCTGCTGTTGATAATGGCAAGTGGAAATTGGACTTGGAAAGCTATGACCAGTTCAATGCTCAAGAGATTCACTCCGGTTACTTAAACCGCCTTCACACCAGCCGTGACTTTGAAGCCGGCCTAGTCAACCTTATGAAGGAACGTTTTGAGGTAAACGCTACAATCTTCTCCATATAAATATATCTCTGCCAGCCGCCAAGTCTACTGGATATGATAGAATGGAATATGCTGTAGACTTTTAGGTAGCCTCTTTAACCTGATATCCATATCATAGCATGTTGAAATAGCAGAATCAACACGAGTAACCCCCAAGGGCCTGCTTAAGCTATATAGCTGAAGCCGGGACTTCAAATTGTAGTTCTCAATTTCGCATATGTAGCTCCCAAAGGCCGGCTTAAACTGGCAAGTTAAGGGACTTCAAATAATAGTGCTCAATTTTGCACATGTAGCCCCCAAGGGCCGGCTTAAACTGACAAGTTAAGCCGGGACTTATCACCATAATTATGAACAAAATCCAAATCTGTAGCCCCCATGAGCCGGCTATAGTCGTAGAAATTTAACCGGGTCATCGTAGAATTGTCTTTTAAAAAGAGCAATGTACATTAGCCCCCAAGTGCCAAGTAAAATACTTGTATTATGCTTGGGACTTTAAATAAGATGATCATCATAACATTGTCTTGCCTGTCATTTGCATCGCAAGCTGAATTGAACATGAAGGAATCTCAAGTGGCAGATCTGAGGCAAAATATCCAGTCACAACAATCAGAAACTTCAAGCTAAATCATAGCTGAAAACTGTGTTAGAAAATATTGAGAAGCTGAAGAAGGATTTCATCACAGAGAGAACTGGTTGGGACACCGAAAAGGTAGCTCTACTGAAAAGAGCAGAAGATGCCGAAGCTGCCCTTAAACCGATGACTGATGAGTTGTCCGGTTTAAAACATCAAATTAATAGCATGACAGCCACCATCTTTGGTAAGTAATACCGTACTTCAATCTTTCATCATCAATGCCTTGAATAATCATTCATCCCGCTTATCAAGTTCTTTGGTAATGCAGGATCCAGAGTTTCCCACCTTGGCTCAGACATCGACATGAAGTTGAAAGCCGCCTACACTCTTGTAGAGCAATTATACACTGGCGCTTAACGAGCTATCTCTGGTGCCTCCCATAAGAAGCAACCACCTTTCCTCGTCAAGGAAATGTTGGAAAAGCTGTCTGTGCTACCACAAAGGGCTGAAGAGTTAAAGCGATCAACCGCCAGAGCCGGTGCCATCACTGCCCTGAGCCGGGCAAAGGAGTGGCAAGCAGAACTTGACCTGGAAGAGATATCAACCAGCTATCCTAGTTTAAAAGAAGATGGGTCTCCCTTCAGCGCTGATGACTTCACCAAAATAGTAAGGGAGATGCGTCCTTGGGCAAGCAAACTAGCTGAAGAGATGGACCTCTCCAAGTATCACCCGGTTTATGATGCTGAGAATACCAAAGTGAAGGCGCCGGTTCATGAAGCTGTGGACCTTATCCCGCCCACACGTAAGCACACCTACGCTCCTGACATTGACCCGTCAACCCTTCTAGACGATGAAGCTGTTTTCAAAGCTTTGAATGGGATCAATTGGACCACATCTAACTTCCAGCCAACAGGTGAAGAAGAAGAAGAGCCGGTGCAAGCTAATCCGGAATCTTCAACACGCCAAGGCCAAGACAATTGATCCAAGGGCAGGCTTATCATCCACAACATGGGATTCTGTGTACATCAAGACACTTATTCTTTTGGGCCACATGACGCCTTGTAATAGGCTAGTTGAAAACAATGATCTGCCATGCCATCGTGCATGTTTATTCGCATAACACTTTGAACTGCTGATCTGATGGTGAAGATCTGCTGCTTATGCTCATAATTTAATCATGCAGACCATATGTATCATATTCCTTGCACACAAGCAGATGACATGTGCCCTGGTGGTTTACCCCAGGGCGGGTCATAATGCCCCATATAAAATTTTTGGTGACTATATAGTCCATAACCAGGGCGGGTTATCAAAACCTCGCATATTCATATAACAAGTAAATAACATACCTGTGCAATTTATTCATACTGCCGGCTTACAACGCCATATGCAGCAAGGGTAACATCCCAAAGACTTAGAGCCCCGAACTTCAAGCGCATAATCAAAGCACACTAGCGACTTATCGTCCAAAGCCAGGCCGGGTTATCAAAAACCTGAGTTATGCTCAAATATGAGCCATAAAGATTAAGACTACATGGCCTGAACTGTTTTTAAACCGTATGTCAATATGGTACAAATGATGAACCCAAAAAATGTTCAAATAAAATCAAACTAGAAAAAACAAGGTTTTCATAGGTTGCCAAACCTCAATATCAAGTGCTATTCAAGGGCCGCACGACCACTGAGTTAAACCTTTATTCAAACCTGTAAGCCGGGCCTCACATGACCAATCATCATTTTAACTTTGACAAGTGCAGGGTCTTTATAAGATTGACTGTCAGGAGTTTGGCGAGTCATCCCAGGATTACCTGGGCGGCAGACATACAAGGGCAGGATAACCCAGATTTTTGGTGAATACACCTGGCGTCCAAACCGATCAAAAGGGTAAAGAAAGCTATATTCATTGAATAGGAAGCCCCCAAATGATTTGCAATCAAGGCGTACAAGTCGGATCAGTAGGGTAGTCATAGCTATGCTCAATGAGCAGGAAGCCCCCAAGTAATTTTGTAACAAGGCATGCAAGCCGGATCAAGAGGGTAGTCACAGCTATGCTCAATGAGCAGGAAGCCGTGAAGTGACCTTATGATTTGACAATAAAGACTCAAATACTCAGAAATGAAATGAAAGAGGCCCTGAATTATCAGGGACGCCAACTTTATTATACTTGATCATAATATATACATGGATGAAAATATGTACAACACAAGAGCCGGTGGCTCAGGTGTAATAAGGCCGAAGATGAGCAATGTTCCACGGCCGGCGGGTCTCCTCCTCAGACTTGCGTGAGTCCTTGTGATCTCAAACATCAATGAGGTCGTATGACCTGTTGTTCAGATTTTTGCTGACCACAAAAGGCCCTTCCCAAGATGGGGACAACTTGTGCATGGCAGTTTGATCCTCGATGAGCCGGAGCACCAAGTCACTGCTACGTCTTGAGCTTGCGTTGGTTTTCCCCGAAGAGGAGAGGATGATGCAGCACAGTAGCGTAAGTATTTTCCTCGGTTTTTGAGAACCAAGGTATCAATCCAGTAGGAGGTCACGCGCATCGTACCTGCACAAAACGATAGCTACTCACAACCAACGCGATTAGGGGTTGTCAATCCCTTCACGGTCACTTACGAGAGTGAGATCTGATAGAGATAATATTTTTGGTATTTTTGGTATAAAGATGCAAAGTAAAAAGTAAAAGCAAAGTAAAAACAAAGCAAGTAAATAAATTGATAGAGATTGATATGAAGAGAATAGACCCGGGGGCCATAGGTTTCACTAGTGGCTTCTCTCAAGAGCATAGATATTCTACGGTGGGTGAACAAATTACTGTTGAGCAATTGACAGAATTGAGCATAGTTATGAGTATATCTAGGCAATGATCATGTATATAGGCATCACATCCGAGACAAGTAGACCGAAACGATTCTGCATCTACTACTATTACTCCACTCATCGACCGCAATCCATCATGCATCTAGAGTATTAAGTTAAAAACAGAGTAACGCCTTAAGCAAGATGACATGATGTAGAGGAATAAATTCATGAAATATGATAAATACCCCATCTTGTTATCCTCGATGGCAACAATACAATACGTGCCTTGCAACCCTTTCCACACTGGTAAGGACACCGCAAGATTGAAACCAAAGCTAAGCACTTCTCCCATTGCAAGAACTACCAATCTAGTTGGCCAAACCAAACGGATAATTCAAGAGACTTGCAAAGATAACTCAATCATACATAAAAGAATTCAGAGAAGAATCAAATATTTTCCATAGATAAGTTGGATCATAAACCCACAATTCATCGGTCTCAACAAACACATCGCAAAAAGAAGATTACATCAAATAGATCTCCACGAGAGAGGGGGAGAACATTTTATTGAGATCCAAAAAGAGAGAAGAAGCCATCTAGCTACTAGCTATGGACCCGAAGGTCTGAAGTAAACTACTCACACTTCATCGGAGGGGCTATGGTGTTGATGTAGAAGCCCTCCATGGTGGATGCCCCCTCCGGTGGAGCTCCGGAACAGGCCCCAAGATGGGATCTCGTGGATACAGGAAGTTGCGGCGGTGGAATTAGGTTTTTGGCTCCATTTCTGATCTGTCGGGGGTACGTAGGTATATATAGGAGGAAGGAGTACGTCGGTGGAGCGTCAGGGGGCCCACAAGGCAGGGGAGGGCGCCCCCCCACCCTCGTGACCGCCTCTGGCACTCCTTGGAGTAGGGTCCAAGTCTCCTGGATCACGTTCGGTGAGAAGATCACGTTCCCGAAGGTTTCATTCCGCTTGGACTCCGTTTGATATTCCGTTTCTTCGAAACACTGAAATAGGCAAAAAACAGCAATTCTGGGCTGGGCCTCCGGTTAATAGGTTAGTCCCAAAAATAATATAAAAGTGGAAAATAAAGCCCATTATAGTCCAAAACAATAGATAAAGTAGCATGGAGCAATCAAAAATTATAGATACGTTGGAGATGTATCAGTCACCTTCTTGAAAGGTCCGGGTTTTAACCCGACGGCTATGATAATGATGCAAATCTTGCTGGTAAATCACCGAACGAGCAGCCGCAAGGTCACGCTCTTCATCCAGGAGGTCAAGAGCATCCTGACGTGCTTTTTCATTATCAGCTTCAACATAAGTGATGTCTACTACGCAACCTTCTTCTTGTAGACGTTATTGGGCCTCCAAGTGCACAGGTTTGTAGGACAGTAGCAAATTTCCCTGAAGTGGATGACCTAAGGTTTATCAATCCGTGGGAGGCATAGGTTGAAGATGGTCTCTCTCAAGCAACCCTGCAACCAAATAACAAAGAGTCTCTTGTGTCCCCAACACACCCAATACAATGGTAAATTGTATAGGTGCACTAGTTCGGCGAAGAGATGGTGATACAAGTGCAATATGGATGGTAGATATAGGTTTTTGTAATATGAAAATATAAAAACAGCAAGGTAACTAATAATAAAAGTGAGCACAAACGGTATTGCAATGCATTGAAACAAGGCCTAGGGTTCATACTTTCACAGCAGCGACGCGAGACTCCAGTCGGAGCACATTCATGGCGGCTTCATCCTTCACGTGGGAGTTAATGGGGTCCAGGCTTGTCTCCACTCGACTAGTCTCTTCCTCGAAGTTCTGACAGAATTCTGCAAACACAACTCGAGTTCAAGCTAATGGTTCTATGATGAGTCACTGATACCAAGCCATTCGGATAAGAGGAATTACCTTCAAGCATGAGGAGTAACTTCTTGGCAAGCCCTCCCAGATAAGCCTCTAGATCATTCCTCTTCCCCGCCAGTTCGCCAGCCTTGTCGCTCAGAGCTATCTTATCGTTCTTCAGTCGGCTAACCTCCTTGTTGGCCGCGTCGAGAGCAACTTTCAGATTGGCGTTCTCTTCTTCTAGTTTTCCGACTGAAGACAGCTTCTCTTCCGCGAGCTTGGTTTTGTTCTAAGCCGTTTTCTGCGCCTCGGCAAGGTCATGATCCTTCTTCTTCAGAGCCTCCTCCATTTTGTCTGCAAAATGACAATGAGATCAGAATTAGGAAGGGACAGAAAGACAAGGACAGTCGTCAAGTTCTCACCAGGCCAGGCGAGACACTCCAAAATGACCTCGAGTCTTTGATGACTCGACTGAATGACGTTCCAAGTCGAGTGCAGGAATGGAAAAAGTCTTCTGCCAGATGCGGTGCCGATGTTGCTCTGTCTCTGGTCCGTGTTCACTGCAAGGAGGCGCGAGAGGAAAGGCTGGCGTCCATCAAAGTTGCCAATACCAAGAAGTACGACTTCTGATCTTTCATGGAGACTTTCATTGGTGCTGCCACTCGGATCGCTGATGGGATCGACCTGGACCAGTTTGTCGCGCCTTCCAGTCCTCCACCTGAGGAGTAAAAAACTTCTATGATTCGTCTTAAATTTGCCTCGGAATGCCGAGTGATCTTGTAACCGATAAACTTTAACAGGCTTGAGGCCTGGGTACTTCTGCATCCATAGGATGTTATCCGAACTTTACTTATCGTTGAAATATGCTTTTGTTTGCCTTCGAGTGAACTTTGTTCTTCACTCGGATTATGCTTCAATGCTTGAGATGCAGCTCTGAGGTGGATCCAGTCGACCTACACTTCATTGTTCTTGCAGGTAGGGATGGATCGTACTTATGGCGCAGCTCCGCAGGAGAAGGTAGCAGTCGACCTGCACCTCGTCGTCCTTGCGGATCGGGATGGAGCGCACGTTGTACTTGTGGCGCAACTCCGAAGGAGAAGGTAACAGTCGATCTGCACCTCGTCGTCCATTGGAATGGATTTCGTACTTAGGTGAGTACTAGACTGCAGCTAAGCCCCCGAGTGGGAGGTTCGCTCTCCACTCGGTAGGATTTTCAGATACTTAGGCGTAGCATTGATCGCAGCTAAGCCCCCGAGCGGGCGGTTTGCCCTCCACTCGGTCCGATTTTTCAAACTTAGGTGAGTACTGGACTGCTGCTAAGGCCCAGAGTGGGAGGTTTGCTCTCCACTCGGTAGGATTTTTCAAACTTAGGCGAGTACTGGACTGCAGCTAAGCCCCCGAGTGGGAGGTTTGCTCTCCACTTGGTAGGATTTTTCAAACTTAGGCGAGTACTGGACTGCAGCTAAGCCTCCGAGGAGGATTTTTGTGTCGTAGCTCTAAAGGGGAAGGCAACAGTCGACCTGTACCTCATCATCCTTGCAAAGCGTGCATTGTATTAAATACTTAGGCGGGTACTTGGACTGCAGCTAAGCCCCCGAGTGGGAGGCTGGCTCCTCACTCGGTAGGATTTTAAAACTTAGGCGAGTACTTGGACTACAGCTAAGCCTCCGAGTGGGAGGCTGGGTCGCCACTCGGTAGGATTTTCAGATACTTAGGCGAGTACTTGGACTGCAGCTAAGCCTCCGAGTGGGAGGCTGGGTCGCCACTCGGTAGGATTTTCAGATACTTAGGCGAGTACTTGGACTGCAGCTAAGCCCAAGAGTGCGAGGCTGGCTCCTCACTTGGTAGGATTTTCAAACTTAGGCGAGTACTTGGACTACAGCTAAGCCCCCGTGTGGGAGTCTGGCTCACCACTCGGTAGGATTTTCAGATACTTAGGCGAAACGGATTCGCAGCTAAGCCCCCGAGTGGGAGGCTGGCTCTCCACTCGGCAGGGATTTGTTTACAAACTTAGGCGAAACGGGTTCACGACTAAGCCACCCACTGGGGGAAATTTCTTATGTAAACGAAAAGTAATAACAATCACTGGGAAAATTATAACATTCTTGTCTTTGATAAACAAACTACAGAGGTACTTTTATTACATCTCACCCGAGTGAGTACTTAAGTGTAAAAGGCGGAGCAGCTCCGCATTCCAAGCTCGAGGCTCATCAATCAAGCGATCGACGTTGTAAAGATGGTATGCTCCATTTTGGAGAACTCTGGTGACGATGAAGGACCTTCCCAAGTGGGAGCGAGCTTGTGTGGTTTGTTGATCCACTCGGAGGACTAAGTTTCCTTCTTGAAAGGTTCGGCTCTTCACATTTCTAGCATGGAATCGACGCAAGTCCCTGTTGATAGATGGTCGAGCGGATCAGGGCCATCTCTCTCTCCTCTTCAAGGAGGTCGACTGCATCTTGCCGGGCTTGCTCCGCTTCATCTTCAGAGTAGAGTTCGACTCGGGGTGCATTGTGAAGCAGGTCACTCGGCAGAACTGCTTTAGCTCCATAGACCATAAAGAATGGAGTTCTCCTAGTCGACCGATTAGGAGTGGTCCTCAATCCCCAGAGAACTGACGGAAGTTCGTCGACCCACGCTCCTGCTGCATGCTTGAGATCACGCATCAGCCGAGGTTTCAGTCCTTTGAGAATTGGACCATTTGCTCGTTCTGCTTGTCCATTCGAGTGGGGGTGAGCGATTGAAGCATAGTCGACTCGCATGCCCTGAGAGGCGCAAAAGGCTTTGGACTTGTCGGAATCGAAGTTTAACCCATTGTCAGTGATGATGCTGTGCGGAACTCCATATCTGAATATCAACTCTCTGATGAAACTGATAGCAGTGCACGCATCAAGGTTCTTGATAGGCTTAGCTTCGATCCACTTTGTAAACTTGTCGACTGCCACAAGCAAATGAGTGAAACCGCTTCTGCCAATTCTCACTGGTCCAATCATATCCAACCCCCAAACAGCGAAAGGCCAGACGAGTGGAATGGTCTTCAATCTTTGAGGCGGGTTTGTGTGACATCTTTGGAGTAGAACTGACATCCTTCACACTTGTCGACTATTTCCTTTGCCATTTCATTTGCTTTTGGCCAGTAAAATCCCGCTTGGTATGCTTTAGCCACGATGATCCGAGAGGACACATGGTGACCACAGGTCCCCGAGTGGATATCATCAAGAATTATCTGACCTTCTTCTGGCGTTATGCATTTCTGGCCAACTCCAATCACGCTTTCTCTGAATAACTGTCCTTTGATCACTGTAAAGGCCTTGGATCGGCGGACGATCTGTCAAGACTCTTCTTTGTTCTCCGGGAGCTCTTTCCTTAGGATATACGCGATGTACGACACCGTCCAGTCGGGAGTGAAGACCACGACTTCCATGACCAGGTCGACCACGGCTGGGACCTCAACTTCAGTCGGGTCAGTGGCACTTTTTGGCTGCAGAGCTTCTTCGGTGAAAGGATCCTCTTGAACTGACGGTGTGTGGATGTGCTCCAAAAACACATCACTGGGAATGGCTTCCCTCTTGGATCCTATTTTCGCCAAATCATCAGCAGCTTGATTTTTCAGTCGGGGTATATGATGAAGCTCTAACCCCTCAAACTTCTTCTCTAGCTTCCTCACTACATTGCAGTAACCAGTCATGGCCGGACTTCTGACGCCCCACTCCTTCATCACCTGATTAACCACTAGATTCGAGTCGCCATAAACCATGAGGCGACGTACGCCGAGTGAAATGGCCATACGCAACCCATATAACAGTGCTTCGTATTCTGCTTCATTGTTGGAAGAATCAAAGTGAATCTGGAGCACATATCTGAGCTTATCACCTCGGGGGGAAACCAATACTACCCAAAGACGGAACCATTCAGCATCTTGGAACCATCAAAGAACATGGTCCAGTGCTCCGAGTGACCTTGAGTCGGCAACTGTTGTTCAATCCACTTGGCAATGAAATCTGCTATTGCTTGGGACTTGATGGCTTTCTTTGCCTCAAACTTGATATCAAGGGGAAGGAGTTCAATCGCCCATTTCGCCACTCGACCAGTTGCATCTCTGTTGTGCAGAATCTCTCGATAATGGGCGTCACGATTTAATCGTAATGGAATGATCGAGAAGTAATGAGCAACCTTCTTCGCGGTCATATAAATCCCATACACAAGCTTCTGATAATGAGGGTATCTTTGCTTTGATGGGGTTAATACTTCAGAAAGATAATATACTGGGCGCTGAACTTTGAAGGCCTTTCCTTCTTCTTCCCGCTCGATCGTAAGTACTGTACTAACGACTTGTCCTGTGGCTGCAATGTAAAGCATCAACGGCTTTTTGCTGATTGGGGCATCAAGCACCGGCTGGGTGGAGAGCAGAGCTTTGAGCTCTGCAAACACTGCATCACCTTCAGGAGTCCACTCGAACTTGTCTGACTTCTTCATCAGTCCGTAAAGAGGCAATGCCTTTTCACTGAGGCGAGAGATGAATCGACTTAAAGCGGCCAAGCATCCAATAAGCTTCTGGACATCGTGCACATGCACAGGGCGTTTCGTTCGGAGTATAGTGCCAACTTTTTCTGGGTTGGCGTCGATTCCTCGCTCGTAAAGCGAGAAAACCGAGTAACTTTCCACCAGAACTCCGAATGTGCACTTTGATGGATTAAGCTTGATATCATACCTCCCGAGATTGGCAAATGTTTCAGCAAGGTCACCAACAGGTCGGAACCTTTCCGTGACTTGACCACAATGTCATCCATATATGCTTCCACATTCGACTGATTTGAGTGAGCAAACACTTCAATCATCCTCATGAACGTGGCTCCGGCATTCTTGAGGCCGAATGGCATGGTGACATAACAGAAGCACCCGAATGGAGTGATGAAAGCTGTTTTGATCTCGTCGGGTCCATACAGACGGATCTGATGATACCCGAAATAGGCGTCTAAGAAAGACAACCGCTCACATCCCGCAGTCGAGTTGACTATTTGGTTGATGCGGGGGGAGAGGAAAATGATCTTTCGGGCAGGCCCCATTGATATGTTTGAAGTCGATGCACATGCGCAATGAATTGTCCTTCTTAGGGACCATGACAACATTGGCGAGCCACTCGGAGTGGTAAATCTCTCGGTTAAACTCTGCTGCTAAGATCCGAGCCACCTCCTCGCCAATGACCTTTCTCTTCTGGACGGCGGACCGTCGAAAATGTTCTTTGTCAGGTTTAACTTTTGAGTCGACTCGTAGACGGTGCTCAGCCAGTCCCCCGGAACACCCGGCATGTCAGCAGGCTTCCATGCGAAGATGTCCCAGTTCTCACGGAGGAACTGGATGAGCGCTTCTTCCTATTTGGAGTCGAGTGTTGTTGAGATGTGAGTCGGAGCAACATTTGGATCAGTCGGGTGAATATGAATCGGTTTCGTCTCCCCGGATGACTGAAATGCTGACTCCATGGCGGGCTTCTTGGCTCACAACAAATCACTCAGATCTGCAGTTTTTTGGTACTCTTGCAGCTCTACCACCGCCATTTGAGCATCAGCGATCTTAGAGCCTTTTTGAAAACACTCTTCTGCTTTCTTCTGATTGCCAGTGACCGTGATCACACCTTTGTGACCTGGCATCTTCAAATTTTGAGGTACACATAACATGGTCGAGCCATGAAGCAGCGCGATATGCCGGCCTCCCCAAGATAGCGTGATAAGCGCTCTGGAAATCCACGACCTCAAAGGTCAACTTTTCCTTACGAAAATTCTTGTAGTCACCAAAAACCACATCGAGAGCAATTTGGCCGAGTGACTCAGCCTAATGACTCCATGGAAGCTCATATTGCTGGTGCTTAGTCTGGACATCGGAATGCCCATCCCTTTCAACATCTCCGCATACAGTATGTTCAGGCCACTGCCACCATCCATCAAAACTTTAGTTAGTCAAGTGCCTTCGACGACTGGGTCGACCACCAACGCTTGCCTCCCAGGGGTGGCTATGTGTGTCGGGTGATCAGACTGGTCGAACGTGATGGCGGTCTGTGACCATTTCAGATAACTGGGCGTCGCCGGAGCGACCATATTCACTTCTCGGTTGATAACTTTCAATCGACTTTTGCTTTCAACGCCAGAAAAAATCATCATAGTGGAATTGACCTGGGGATATCCACCGTCACTATCTTCCTTGTCCTCAACTTTGTCCGACTCCTTCTCCTTGTCCTTGGGCTGCTTCCCTGGGCTAACTGAATCAAGAGCCGACACTGTCGAGTGGTATGCTTTGGGTAAATGAGTTTACCCTCTTCATCTTTCTTTGTGTGAATGTGACATGGAAAGTCCAACACATCATTTCCATCTTGGTCTTTCACTTTCTTGGGGTTCCAAGGTCCCTTGGGTTTCCCCTTGAACTTTCCTCGAGTCACGGCCAAGGCTTCTCTAGGAGCAGCTGGCTCGGCTTTCCGCTTCTGTTTCCGACTGGAGTTCCCTCCCCCGGTTTCATTAGCGGCTGACTTGTACTTGCCACTCCGGAGCCGATCCTCTTCTTCACCATTGGCGTACTTGGTGGCAATCTCCATCATTCGACTCAGGGTCATGTCCCCTGTCCGACCGAATTTCAGACTCAACTCTCTATTCTTAACACCTTCCTTGAAGGCACAGACTGCCTGATGACCAGATACATTCTCTACTGTGTGGTGCAAAGTGATCCATCTCTGGATGTAATCCCTCAGAGTTTCATTCGACTTTTGCACACATGACTGCAACTCTGTCAATCCTGCTGGCCACTTGCAAGTTCCTTCAAATGTCCTGACAAACTCTCGGGCAAGATCTTCCCAAGTGTAAATGCTGCTGGGTGCTAACTGGTTCAACCATGCTCTGGCCGAGCCCTCCAACATAAGAAGCAGGTGTTTCATGGCCACTTCATCGTTGCCGCCGCCGATCTGAACAACCACTCGGTAGTCCTCAAGCCAAGTATCCGGCTTAGACTCACCAGTGAACTTACTGACTCTAGTCGCCAACCTGAAGTTGGGAGGAATCACCACGGCTCTGATGGCTCTGCTAAAACAATCTGGTCCCAAGACGTGTACTCTGCTGTTGACGGGCGCATTTCTGTCATGGCCTTCTCGGTTAGCTCTGTTCCTGTCAACCAGACCTTGAACGATGACGGATCTCGCATCAAAGCCTGGTTCCCTGGGGTCGACTGGAATCCTTCGCCCAACACTGTGCTGGCGTCTGTCATCTTGCTGTCGAGGCGCATATGACCCACCCCTTGAGGGAGGAGTGGGAACTCGACGTCGATCATCACGATCGAATCAGTCCTCATACTGATCACGCCGGCCTCCATGTCCCTCACGCCTTGGGGGCGATCTTGGGCTATGTGCCGACTAGACTGTATTCGCGGCGACGGATCTGCTGTGAATCCTGTTCCGCGACTGCGATACAGCTGAATTTTGATCTCCTGCTACTCGGAGCAAATCTCTGATCTGGAGTAAGCCTCTGCCAGCCTCCGACTGGGAAGGCTGAATGGACTCTGCTATATGGGCTGCAGCTGCTAGATTCTGAATGGGAGTTCGGTATACCTGAGTCGGTTGTGGAAAGAGTTGACGTCGGTGGACGACGGGACCCGCTGTTGTGCTCGTTAAATCGAGCACTCGCTGAAGATTTTTCGATCGAGTGCGCTCAGCCAAGTTGGCGAGCAGCGCATCTTCTAAGGCACAGGCCTCGGGGTTTCTCCAACGATAGGAGTGTGAAGCGCATCCATGTTCCGGAGAAGCTCCTCCTCTGCAGCCGAAGTGAGGGCTCGGGTTGGTACTCTTCGTGAGCTGCGCCCGGCTCGCCTCCGCCAACGCCTCTCCGTGGCTGGGGAAACCAGGAGGACTGCATGGTCCGTCGACCATCAGAACCTCCACCGCTGAATCACTGCTATCGCACTCGGATGCAGTCTCTGCGGAGCCAGTCGACAGATCGAACAGGCCGTAGAGAGATTCGTCGGGCTCGATTGCCGTGACTTGAGGGGTGGCTGACTGGCGGGCCACCGCGTGCCTCACCCACCCCTGAAGCCTCGATCGACTGGAGCGCTTGCGCCGGCGTGAGACTGGGAGGGAGGACGGTACAAGAGCCGACCGATACTGGGTCGACGGCTGCCGCAGGAGGACGCCAAGGACGCACGCCTGAAGTGCGCGTCTTCGCCGGACGGGAGTGCGTCGACGTCGAGTGGAGCCTCCTGCAACCAAGCAGAGTCGTTGGCGACGAACGTGAGCGCACCGAGACGGATCTCGCGGCCCTCAACCAAAACTCCACCTGAAACCATGATGAATGGGATCGGAAAAACTGTAACTTCTCCAACAAGTCGCTAAGACACCCTCCCCACGGTCGGCGCCAACTGTCGTGGTTCTAAGCCTGACAGTAGAATGGGGGGTAGGTATGGAGAGGCAAGATCCTAGCTATGGAGTGGTTGTATACGCAAGATGTTTACGAGTTCAGGCCCTTCTCGGAGGAAGTAACAGCCCTACGTCTCGGAGCCCGGAGGCGGTCGATCAGATTATATGCGTATGAGTTACAGAGGTGTGAACCCTTTACACCGAGGAGGGGTGGCTTATATAGAGTTCGCCAGCCCCTCCGGCCCTCGATTATGCAGGATTAAAGTACATTAAGATAGGGGTTCTTGGTAACACCCACATAAAGTGCTATGATGACCATAAAAGCTACTTAATGACCGATCGTTTGTGTGCAGACTGGCTTTAGATCTCCTGGCGGTCGAGTGGTTGACTTCATGGCCGAGTGTCTTCCAGTTGGTCGAGTGGAACCCTTCCAGGTCGACTGAAAGGTAGTTTCTTCTAGAGATGTCCTTGGGGAGGGTATCTTGGACAGGTCCATGACCCTACCCTAGGTACATGACTTCATCATCTACTATGCAACCTTCTTCTTGTAGATGTTGTTGGGCCTCCAAGTGCAGAGGTTTGTAGGACAGTAGCAAATTTCCCTCAAGTGGATGACCTAAGGTTTATCAATCCGTGGGAGGCGTAGGTTGAAGATGGTCTCTCTCAAGCAACCCTGCAACCAAATAACAAAGAGTCTCTTGTGTCCCCAACACACCCAATACAATGGTAAATTGTATAGGTGCACTAGTTCAGCGAAGAGATGGTGATACAAGTGCAATATGGATGGTAGATATAGGTTTTTGTAATCTGAAAATATAAAAACAGCAAGGTAACTAATAATAAAAGTGAGCACAAATGGTATTGCAATGTGTTGAAACAAGGCCTAGGGTTCATACTTTCATCAGTGCAAGTTCTCTCAACAATAATAACATAATTGGATCATATAACTATCCCTCAACATGTAACAAAGAGTCACTCCAAAGTCACTAATAGCGGAGAACAAACGAAGAGATTATGGTATGGTACGAAACCACCTCAAAGTTATCCTTTCTGATCTATCTATTCAAGAGTCCGTAGTAAAACAACATGAAGCTATTCTTTCCGTTCAATCTATCATAGAGTTCGTACTAGAATAACACCTTAAGACACAAATCAACCAAAACCCTAATGTCAACTAGATACTCCAATGTCACCTCAAGTATCCGTGGGTATGATTATACGATATGCATCACACAATCTCATATTCATCTATTCAACCAACACAAAGTACTTCAAAGAGTGCCCCAAAGTTTCTACCGAGAGTCAAGACGAAAACGTGTGCCAACCCCTATGCATAGGTTCATGGGCGGAACCCGCAAGTTGATCACCAAAACATACATCAAGTGGATCACGTGATATCCCATTGTCACCACAGATATGCACATGCAAGACATACATCAAGTGTTCTCAAATCCTTAAAGACCCAATCCGATAAGATAACTTCAAAGGGAAAACTCAATCCATCAAGAGAGTAGAGGGGGAGAAACATCATAAGATCCAACTATAATAGCAAAGCTCGCGATACATCAAGATCGTGCTGAATCAAGAACATGAGAGAGAGAGATCAAACACATAGCTACTGGTACATACCCTCAGCCCCGAGGGTGAACTACTCCTTCCTCGTCATGGAGAGCGCCGAGATGACGAAGATGGCCACCGGTGAGGGATCCCCCCTCTGGCAGGGTGCCGGAACGGGGTCCCAATTGGTTTTTGGTGGCTACAAAGGCTTGCGGCGGCGGAACTCCCGATCTATTCAGCTCCCCGAAGGTTTTAGGGTATATGGATATATATAGGCGAAAGAAGTCGGTCAGGGGAGCCACGCGGGGCCCACGAGGGTGGAGGGCGCGCCCAGGGGGGTGGGTGCGCCCCCCTGCCTCGTGCTCTCCTCGTTGATTCCCTGACGTGTACTCCAAGCCTCCTGGATTGCTTCCATTCCAAAAATAACTCTCCTGAAGGTTTCATTCTGTTTGGACTCCATTTGGACTCCGTTTGATATTCCTTTTCTGCGAAACACTGAAACAAGGGAAAAAACAGAAACTGGCACTGGGCTCTGGGTTAATAGGTTAGTCCCAAAAATAATATAAACGTGTTTAATAAACCCATAAACATCAAGAACATATAATATAATAGCATGGAACAATAAAAAATTATAGATACGTTGGAGACGTATCAATAAGCCGCCACACGGGGCGAGTCGTGAGGAATGTCACTGGGAAGAACCGCCTCTGCTCCATAAACCATTAGAAAGGTGTGTAACCCGTAGATCTGTTGGGGGTAGTATTAATACTCCATAGTACTGAAGGCAACTCTTCCACCCAACAACCCGGCGTCCTCTGGAAAGGGAGCATAAGCCGGGGTTTGATGCCTTTCAAGATTTCTTGATTGGCTCTCTCCGCTTGACCATTAGACTGGGGGTGGGCCACTGACGAGACATCAAGACGAATATGCTCTCGTTGACAGAATTCTTTCATAGCACCTTTGGATAGATTAGTGCCATTATCAGTTATAATGTTGTGAGGGTAGCCAAAACGGAAAACCACCTTTTTGATGAATCAAACCGCCATTGCCGCGTCACACCTACTGACCGGCTCTGCCTCAACCCACTTTGTTTCAACTGCACCAAGAGATGAGTCTTTTTGTCCTTGGACCGCTTAAAAGGCCCAACCATATCCAGCCCCCAGACTGCAAATGGCCAAGTAATTGGAATCATCCTCAATTCTTGAGCCGACACATGAGCTCGTCTTGAAAATTTCTGACAACCATCACACTTGCTAACGAAATCCTCTGCATCAGCATAAGCCGCCAACCAATAGAACCCATGATGAAAAGCCTTCGCCGCGAGAGACTTAGAGGTGGCATGATGGTCACAATCTCCTTCATGAATCTCTCGTAGAATCTCACGGCTCTCCTGAGGAGAAACACACCGTTGAAAAGCCCCCGTGACACTGCATCAGTGCAACTCTCCATTGACAATAGTCTTTGACTTAGACCGCCGGGTTATCTGCCTGGCTAAAGTTTCATCTTCAGGTAACTCACCCCGGGTCATATAAGCCAAATATGGAACTGTCCAATT
The DNA here is from genome assembly GCA_021605145.1 of Aegilops bicornis. Classification (NCBI taxonomy): domain Eukaryota; kingdom Viridiplantae; phylum Streptophyta; class Magnoliopsida; order Poales; family Poaceae; genus Aegilops; species Aegilops bicornis. The sequence goes on from CM038670.1 coordinate 187,424,787, forward strand.
AGGAATAGCGTGAAGAGCCGCCACCAACTGTGCCTCCGGGTCAGGAACAACAAGATCTTCCTCCGTAGCCAATTTAACTGAAGGATTATGCAAAATATCAAGGAAAACATTAGGTGGTACCAGCTTACGCTGGGACCCTAGCCGGCTTAAAGCATCAACCGCCTCATTTTTCCCGCGATCAACATGTTCCACTTGATATCCCTTGAAATGACTAGCAATAGCATCAACCTCTCAGCGATAAGCCGCCATGAGTGGATCTTTGGAAACCCAAGTTCCTGAAACTTGCTGAGCCACCAAATCTGAGTCGCCAAAACACCTCGCCCGGCTTAGATTCATCTGTTCAGCCATCCGAAGACCATGGAGCAAGGCTTCATACTCAGCTGCATTATTAGTACAAGGGAACATCAACCTTAAGACATAACAAAATTTATCACCTCGCGGGGAAGTCAAAATAACTCCAGCCCCGAGCCTTCCAATTGCCTAGACCCATCAAAATGAAGAGTCCAATATGTGTTATCTGGCTTCTCCTCAGGCATCTGCAACTCTGTCTAGTCATTGATGAAATCCACAAGTGCTTGAGATTTTATAGCTGTCCGAGGCATGCATTTCAAACCAAGGGGTCCAAGCTCAATGGCCCACTTGGCCACCCGGCCTGTGGACTCTCTGTTTTGAATAATATCTCCTAAGGGAGTAGAACTGACCACAGTGATGGGATGACCAAGGAAATACTGCTTTATCTTACGACACGCCATGAACACTCCATAAACCAGCTTCTGCCAATGTGGGTATCTCTACTTAGATTCAATGAGTACCTCACTGACATAGTAAATCGGCCACTGAACCGGATGTTCCTTACCTGCTTCTTTCCTTTCCACAACAACCGCTACACTAATGGCTCTGCTCATATAACAGCAAGGGCTCCTTATCAATAGGAGCTGCAAGGATTGGTGGCTCAGCCAACTGCTTTTTCAACGCCTCAAATGCCTGATTGGCAGCATCACTCCAGACAAAGTGATATGTTTTCTTCATCATCTGATACATAGGGATAGCCTTTTCGCCCAACCGGCTTATAAACCGGCTTAAAGTCGCAATACGACCCGCCAGACGCTGGACGTCATTGATGCACGCCGGTTTAGCCAAGGAAGTGATAGCCTTGATTTTCTCCGGATTAGCTTCAATGCCTCTTTCAGAAACCATAAAACCCAAGAGCTTGCCTATTGGCACACCAGAGACACATTTGGCCAGGTTAAGAATCATCTTGTAGACCCGGAGATTGTCAAAGGTCTCTTTCAAATCATCTATCAAGGTTTCCTTCTTCCTGGATTTCACAACAATATCATCCACATAAGCATGAACATTGCGTCCAATCTGGTCATGAAGGCAATTCTGAACACACCACTGATAAGTCGCCTGGGCACTCTTGAGCCCAAAAGGCATAGACACATAGCAGAAGGCTCCAAAGGGAGTGATGAAAGATGTCTTCTCCTAGTCCTTAACTGCCATCTTGATATGATGATAACCAGAATAAGCATCCAGAAAACTCAAATGCTCATAACTCGCTGTAACATCAATGATCTGATCAATACGAGGGAGAGCAAAAGGATCAGCCGTACATGCCTTATTAAGATCTGTGTAATCCATGCACATGCGCCAGGTGCCAGTTTTCTTAAGTACCAGCACCGGGTTAGCCAACCATTCAGGATGAAAAACTTCAATAATGAACCCAGCCGCCAAGAGACGGGCCACTTCTTCATCGATGGCCTTATGCCTCTCTTCATTAAAACGACGAAGGAATTGCTTGACCGGTTTAAACTTTGGATCAATATTGAGAGTTTTCTCAGCGAGTTCCCTTGGTACACCTGGCATGTCTGAAGGCTTCCATGCAAAGATGTCCCAGTTCTCACGGATGAACTCATTGAGCACGCTTTCCTCTTTTGGATCCATATTAGCACTGATACTGAACTGCTTGGATGAATCGCCAGGAACAAAGTCAAGTAGCTTAGTGTCATCTGCCGACTTAAACTTCAACAAGGGGTCATGCTCCGTGGTTGGCTTTTTCAAAGGTGTCATATATGCCGGGTCAACATTATCTTTGTAGAACTTCAACTCCTCTGTCGCACAAACAGACTCAGCATAAGCAGCATCGCCCTCTTCACACTCCAAAGCTATCTTCTTGTTGCCATGTACTGTGATAGTGCCCTTACAACCCGACATCTTAAGCCGCAGATAAACATAACATGGCCGTGCCATGAATTTAGCATAAGCCGGCCGTCCAAACAGGGCATGATCAGGGCTCTTAATCTTGACTACTTCAAAAGTCAATGTCTCAGCTCTGTAATCATGATCATCGCCAACGGATACCTCCAAAGCTATCTTACCCACCGGGTACGCTGACTTACCAGGCACCACCCCATGAAAAACAGCAGAAGACAACTTAAGATCTTTGTCAGTCAAATTCATACGGCGAAAAGTATCATAGTAAAGGATATTGATGCTGCTGCCTCCATCCATGAGCACCATAGTGAACTTGTACACTCAAACTTGAGGCGCAACCACCAAAGCCAACTGACCCGGATTGTCAACCCGGGGCGGGTGATCCTCATGGCTCCATACAATAGGATGTTCAGACCATCACAGGTATCGAGGGACTGCCGGCTCAACTGCATTCACTGCCCATTTATGGATCTTCTGGTCTCGTTTGCATAAGCTCATGGTAAACACATGATATTGACCACTATTCAGCTACTTCGGATTACTCTGATAACCAGCCTGCTGCTGCTGATTCCCTTGACTAGGTTGTTGATTAAAACCACCTTGATTTCCTTGGCCCCGAAAACTGGAGCTTGAGCTGCCACCTCCAAAGCCAGGTCCGTGAGAGCCGGATCCTGACCCGCCATGTGGGCCATGATTGTTCTGGAAAAAACTGGAATTTCTATACTCCCTCATGATGAAGCAATCTTTCCACAGATAACTGGTCGGCTTCTCTTGCGTACCGTGCTTTGGGCAAGGTTGATTCATCATCGCCTCAAGGTTGAACTTTGCCCCCCAAACTGGGGCGTTGACGCTTTCCCCTTACGACGCTGATTATGACCCTGTGTGTTGGTATTGGCCACAAAGTCTGAACCGCCGTCCATCTGCTTGCGCTTACCATTATTACCTTGACCCTTCGTATTATGTTGCTGTCCCTTTGCATTGCCGTCCTTCTTTCCCTTGCCATCTTTCTCCTCATCGGACTGAGGGTCCTTAGTACTATCAGAGTCAGCATATTTGACGAGAGCCGCCATGAGTTCTCCCATATCATTGTAGCGACATTTAAGCCGCCCCAGCTTCTGCTTAAGGGGAAGGAACCAACAATTCTTTTCCAACATCAGGACGGCTGAACCGGCGTTGATACTGTCCGATGAGTGGATAAAAACCGAGATCTTGCACACCCAGTTGGTGGTTAACTCGCCCTCACCCTGGACGCAAGATTCTAAATCAAGGATCGACATAGGTTGCTTGCATGTGTCTTTGAAATTTTGGATAAAATGCGTCTTCAACTCAGCCCATGACCTGATAGAGTTAGGGGGCAATCCTTTCAGCGAAGTGCGCGCCGGTCCATCCAACATCATGGTGAAGTATTTAGCACATGCAGCATCATTGACATCCAACATTTCCATGGTCATCTCATAGATCTCAATCCAAGCCTCTGGGGGTTGACCCGCCGTGTATTTAGACACCTTGCGGGGGCCCTTAAAATCCTTAGGCAAGCGCTCATTACGTAGAGCCGGCACTAAACATGGCACACCAAGGGTTCTAGAGGTCACTCCAGCCTCCACAGACACTGATGGGTAAGTCGGAGACTGTTGTTGAGCCGCCAACTGAGCCACCAGCTCAGCCTCCTGACGCGGCCTGCCCTGATCCACCAAAGTATGGGCATCGTTACCAGCACGCGATGGGCCATGCCTACGAGGCTGGTTATGGTGCCGCTCACTGCTTGAAACTGCTGGCGAATCAATATGCCTGCTATAACTCTGGCTTGGATGCGGGGTTGTATGAATCCGTTCACGGCTATATGAGTAAGCCGGGTGTTGAGCCACCGCTGTTTGAACAAGCTCTCCAGCCCTTCGTATCTCCATCGCGGCTGGAGACTCGCCTTCAATGGGGAGAGCCGCCAATCATGTAGCCACAATAATCATATTGTCTAGAGGAATAATGACCCGACGGTGTCGGAACATGCTGAGGCAGAGTCAAATTCAAATGAGGCGGGTTTGCAGTACATGGCTGAACCGGTGCTCCGGTCATGGGTGCCTCGACAACTCGGTTTACCACGGGCAGGTCACTAGTTTCTGCCCTAGGTGTGTTGGAAAGGTTCCTAGCTTCAAACTCGGTGGGAAGATGGGTCTGGTGCCTCCTCCTCATAATGGCATTTGAAGCGTCTTGATCCAAGGTAAGCTGGAATGATTCTGCCTGAATCCGTTGTGCCTGAGTGTCCAAAGCAGCTCATTCCGTTGCCATCCTAGCATTCTCAGCATTGAATTCCTCCTTAGCTTGAGCTACCTCATCTATCAATTTCGCAACATCCACCTTATGTTGTGCTTGATTCTCTCGTGTCACCTCCGCAGCCAATAAGGTCGCCAAAGCCTCCAAGAGCTCGGATAATACTTGAGCCAGCGAGCCCACATTGCCGCTAGCACCAGCCGTCTTTGCAGCCGTTAAACTAGAGGTCATAGCCGCAGTAGTCATTGAACCGAGCACCGGTTGTGTGCCGGCCATGAAGATCGCAACCCTGTTTGGTGTCTCATAGGGGTCGGGAATACTGTCACCATCGGAACAACCCCCAAGCCCGTTGTCCTGCAGTTGATACATTGAATCGGTCTCACCAGTTGAAGAGTCACCATCAGAATAGATTACCATTTCTCCACCGGACGCAGATCCTCCCTCAAGATCCACTCCATGAGTAAAACCCACAAAAGCGTGCTTCACGGCGGGTTGAACCTTGGCGGTCTGTGCACGCTGAGTGATACGTCCATTTTGCATCATGCTTTTATATCGATATTTATTGCATTATGGGCTGTTATTACACATTATGCCACAATACTTATGCCTATTCTCTCTTATTTTACAAGGTTTACATGAAGAGGGAGAATGCGGCATTTGGAATTCGGTTGGAAAAGGAGCAAATATTAGAGACCTATTCTGCACACCTCCCAAAGTCCTGAAACTTCACGGAAGTCTTTTTGGGAATTAATAAAAAATACTGAGCAAAAAAATACCAGAGGGGGCCCACACCCTGGCCACGAGGGTGGGGGTGCGCCCTACCCCCAGGGCGTGCCCCCCTGCCTCGTGGGCCCCTGGCAGGCCTCTGGTGCCCATCTTCTGCTTTATGAAGTCTTTCACCTGAGAAAAAACCATAAGCAAGCTTTCGGGAAGAAACTCCGCCGCCATGAGGCGGAACCTTGGCGGAACCAATCTAGGGCTCCGGCAGAGCTGTTCTGCCAAGGAAACTTCCCTCCGGGAGGGGGAAATCATCGCCATCATCATCACCAACAATCCTCTCATCGGGAGGGGGTCAATCTCCATCAACATCTTCACCAGCACCATCTCCTCTAAAACCCTAGTTAATCTCTTGTATCCAATTTTTGTCCAAAAGCCTCAGATTGGTACCTGTGGGTTGCTAGTAGTGTTGATTATCCTTGTAGTTGATGCTAGTTGGTTTATTTGGTGGAAGATCATATGTTTAGATCCACTATGCATATTAATACCCCTTTGAATATGAACATGAATATGATTTGTGAGTAGTTACGTTTGTTCCTGAGGACATGGGAGAAGTCTTGCTATTAGTAGTCATGTGAATTTGGTATTCGTTCGATATTTTGATGAGATGTATGTTGTCTTTCCTCTAGTGGTGTTATGTGAATGTAGACTACATGACACTTCACCATTGTTTGGGCCTAGAGGAAGGCATTGGTAAGTAATAAGTAGATGATGGGATGCTAGAGTGACAGAACCTTAAACCCTGTTTATGAGTTGCTTCGTAAGGGGCTGATTTGGATCCATATGTTTCATGCTATGGTTAGGTTTACCTTAATACTTCTTTTGTAGTTGCGGATGCTTGCAACAGAGGTTAATCATAAGTGGATGCTTGTCCAAGTAAGGACAGCGCCCAATCACCGGTTCACCCACATACCAAATTATCAAAGTAACGAACGCGAATCAAATGAGCGTGATGAAAACTAGCTTGACGATAATTCCCATGTGTCCTCGGGAGCGCTTTTCTCTACATAAGGGTTTGTCCAGGCTTGTCCTTTGCTACAAAAAGGATTGGGCCATCTTTTTGCACCTTATTTACTTTCATTACTTGTTACTTGTTTCCAATTACCTTATCACAAAACTATCTGTTACCGATAATTTCAGTGCTTGCAGAGAATACCTTGCTGAAAACCACTCATCATTTCCTTCCGCTCCTCGTTGGGTTCGACACTCTTACTTATCGAAAGCACTACTATAGATCCCCTACACTTGTGGGTCATCAAGACTCTCTTCTAGCACCGTTTCCGGGGAGTGAAGCGCCTTTGGTAGGTGGAATTTGGTAAGGAAAAATTTATATAGTGTGCTGAAATTTACCGTCACTTGTTACTATGGAAAACAATCCTTTGAGGGGTTTGTTCGGGGTATCTTCACCTCGTCCGGAACCACAATTAGCTACCCCTCAACCTACTGAACCTACTGAAAATGTTTACTTTGAAATTCCTTCGGGTATGATAGGGAAACTGCTAGCTAATCCTTTTGCAGGGGATGGAACATTGCATCCCGATTTACACTTAATCTATGTGGATGAGGTTTGTGGATTACTTAAGCTTGTAGGTATGCCCGAGGATGTTATCAAGAAGAAGGTTTTCCCTTTATCTTTGAAGGGAGAGGCATTGACATGGTATAGGCTATGTGATGATATGGGATCATGGAACTACAAATGATTGAAATTAGAATTTCATCAGAAGTTTTATCCTATGCATCTTGTTCATCGTGATCGTAATTACATATATAATTTTTGGCCTCGCGAAGGATAAAGCATCGCTCAAGCTTGGGGGAGGCTTAAGTCAATGTTATATTCATGCCCCAATCATGAGCTCCCAAGAGAAATGATTATTCAAATTTTTTATGCTCGGCTTTCTCTCAATAATCGCTCGATGCTCGATACTTCTTGTACTGGCTCTTTTATGATGAAGACTACTGAATTCAAATGGGATTTATTGGAAAGAATTAAACGCAACTCTGAAAATTGGGATCTCGACGAAGGTAAGGAGTCGGGTATAAAACCTAAGTTTGATTGTGTTAAATCTTTTATGGATACCTATGTTTTCCGTGAATTTAGCACTAAATATGGACTTGACTCTGAGATAGTAGCTTCTTTCTGTGAATCCTTTGCTACTCATGTTGATCTCCCTAAGGAGAAGTGGTTTAAATATAATCCTCCCATTGAAGTAAAAGTAGTTGCACCTATTAAAGTTGAAGAAAAGACTATCACTTATAATGATCCTGTTGTTCCCTCGCTTATGTTGAGAAACCACCTTTCCTCGTTAGAATAAAGGATCATGCTAAAGCTTCAAATGTAGTCAACAAAAGTAATGTTAGGACACACAAACCCCTGAGCAAGTTAAAGTTGAACCTAAGATTGCTATGGTTAAACATCTATTGGCTGATAATATCGATGGGCATGTTATTTACTTACGTGATGAGACTGCTAGAATTGCTAAACCTGGTGCTAAAGATAAACATAGACTTGTGGTAGGCATGCCTGTTATTTCTGTTAAAATAGGAGATCATTGTTATCATGGCTTGTGTGATATGGGTGCTAGTGCAAGTGCAATACCTCATTCTTTATACGAAGAAATTATGCATGATATTGCACCTGCTGAGATAGAAGATATCGATGTTACCATTAAGCTTGCCAATAGAGATACTATTTCACTGATTGTGATTGTTAGAGATGTTGAAGTCTTGTGTGGGAAGGTTAAATATCCTGCTGATTTTCTTGTTCTTGGTTCCCCACAAGATAGCTTTTGTCCCATTATATTTGGTAGACCCTTCTTGAACACTGTTAATGCTAGGATATACTGCGAAAAGGATGATGTTACTATTGGTTTGGGTGATATGTCTCATGAGTTTAATTTTGCTAAATTTAGTAGACAACCCCGTGATGAGGAATTGCCTAGTAAAGATGAAATTATTGGTCTTGCTTCTATTGTCGTGCCTCCTAGCGATCCTTTAGAACAATATTTGCTAGACCATGAAAATGATACGTTTATGAATGAAAGAAGGGAAATAGATGAAGTATTCTTTAAATAGGGACCTATTCTGAAACACAACTTGCCTATTGAAATTCTAGGGGATCCTCCTCCCCCCAAGGGTGATCCATTGTTTGAGCTTAAACCATTACCTGATACTCTTAAATATGCTTATCTTGATGAAAATAAGATATATCCTGTTATTATTAGTGCTAACCTTTCAGAGCATGAAGAAAAGAAATTATTGAAAACTCCGAGGAAGCACCGTGCTGCTATTGGATATACTCTTGATGATCTTAAGGGCATTAGTCCCACTCTATGTCAACACAAAATAGATTTGGAGAAAGACGCCAAACCAATTATTGATCACCAACGATGGCAAAATCCTAAGATGAAAGAAGTGGTAAGAAAGGAAATATTAAATCTCCTTGAGGCAGGTATAATTTATCTCGTTGCTGATAGTTAGTGGGTAAGTCCTGTCCATTGTGTCCCTAAGAAGGGAGGTATTACTGTCGTTCCTAATGATAAAGATGAATTGATCCTGCAAAGAATTATTACAGGTTGTAGGATGGTAATTGATTTCCGCAAACTAAATAAAGCTGCTAAAAAAGATCATTACCCTTTGCCTTTTATTGATCAAATGCTAGAAAGATTATCCAAACATACACATTTTTGCTTTCTAGATGGTTACTCTGGTTTCTCTCAAATACCTGTGTCAATTGAGGATCAAGAAAAGACCACTTTTACTTGTCCTTTCGGTACTTTTGCTTACAGACGTATGCCTTTTGGTTTATGTAATGCACCTGCTACCTTTCAAAGATGCATGATGGCTATATTCTCTGACTTTTGTGAAAAGATTTGCGAGGTTATCATGGATAATTTCTCCGTTTATGGATCCTCTTTTGATGATTGCTTGAGCAACCTTGATCGAGTTTTGCAGAGATGTGAAGAAACTAATCTTGTCTTGAATTGGGAGAAATGCCACTTTATGGTTAATGAAGGCATTGTCTTGGGGCATAAAATTTCTGAAAGAGGCATTGACGTTGATAAAGATAAAGTTGATGCTATTGAAAAGATATCGTATCCTAAGGACATCAAAGGTATAAGAAGTTTTCTGGGCCATGCCAGTTTTTATAGGAGGTTCATTAACGACTTCTCAAAAATTTCTCGGCCTCTGACTAATCTATTACAAAAAGATATTCCTTTTGTCTTCGATGATGATTGTGTAGAGGCATTTGAAATACTTAAGAAAGCTTTGATTTCTGCACCTATTGTTCAGCCACCTGATTGGAATTTACCTTTTGAAATTATGTGTGATGCTAGTGATTATGATGTAGGTGTTGTTCTAGGAGAAAGAGTTGATAAGAAATTAAATGTTATTCAATATGCTAGTAAAAATTTAGACAATGCTCAGAGAAATTATGCTACTACTGAAAAAGAATTTTAGCAGTTGTATTTGCCCGTGATAAGTTCAGACCTTATATTGTTGATTCTAAAGTAACTATTCACACTGATCATGCTGCTATTAAGTATCTTATGGAAAAGAAAGATGCTAAGCCTAGACTTATTAGATGGGTTCTCTTGCTACAAGAATTTGATTTGCATATTATTGATAGAAAGGGAGCTGAGAACCCCGTTGCACACAACTTGTCTAGGTTAGAGAATGTTCTTGATGACCCACTACCTATTGATGATAGCTTTCCCGATGAACAATTAGCTGTCATAAATGCTTGTCGTACTGCTCCATGGTATGTTGATTATGCTAATTACATTGTTGCTAAATTTATACCACCTAGTTTCACATACCAGCAAAAGAAAAAGTTTTTCTATGATTTAATACATTACTTCTGGGATGATCCACACCTTTATAAAGAAGGAGTAGATGGTGTTATTAGACGTTGTATACCTGAGCATGAACAGGAACAGATCCTACGCAAGTGTCACTCCGAAGCTTATGGAGGACACCACACTGGAGATAGAACTGCACATAAGGTATTGCAATCCGGTTTTTAATGGCCTACTCTCTTCAAAGATGCACGTAAGTTTGTATTATCTTATGATGAATGTCAAAGAATTGGTAATATTAGTAGACGTCAAGAAATGCCTATGAATTATTCACTTGTTATTGAACCATTTGATGTTTGGGGCTTTGATTACATGGGACCGTTTCCCTCCTCCAATGGGTATACACATATTTTAATTGTTGTTGATTATGTTACTAAGTGGGTAGAAGCTATTCCAACTAGTAGTGCTTAAAGAAGCCATTTTCCCGAGGTTTGGGGTCCCTAGATATTTAATGACTGATGGTGGTTCACATTTTATTCATGGTGCTTTTCGTAAAATGCTTGCCAAGTATGATGTTAATCATAGAATTGCATCTCCATATCACCCATGATCCAAGTGGTCAAGTAGAATTGAGTAATAGAGAGCTCAAATTAATTTTGCAAAAGACTGTTAATAGATCTAGAAAGAATTGGTTCAAGAAACTTGATGATGCACTATGGGCCTATAGAACTGCATATAATAATCCTATGGGTATGTCTCCGTATAAAATGGTTTATGGAAAAGCATGTCACTTACCTCTTGAACTAGAACATAACGCATATTGGGCCATTAAAGAGCTCAATTATGATTTCAAACTTGCCGGTGAGAAAAGGCTATTTGACATTAGCTCACTTGATGAATGGAGAACCCAAGCCTATGAGAATGCCAAACTGTTCAAGGAAAAGGTTAAAAGATGGCATGACAAAAGGATACAAAAGCATGAGTTTAATATAGGTGATTATGTGTTGCTATTCAACTCTCGTTTAAGATTTTTTGCAGGAAAACTTCTCTCTAAATGGGAAGGTCCTTACGTCATCGAGGAGGTCTATCGTTCTGGTGCCATAAAAATCAACAACTTTGAAGGCACAAATCCGAAGGTGGTGAACGGTCAAAGATCAAACATTATATCTCAAGTAATCCTATAAATATTGAAACTAATGTTATTGAAACCGTAACCCCGGAGGAATACATAAGAGACACTTTCTAGAACGTTTCAGACTCCGAAAAGGAATAGATACATGAATGCAGTAAAGTAAACCGACTCCAAAACAGTTCAAATGGCAATTTTTCTCCGTTTTGGAATATTTAAGAAAATAGGAAAATAAGAAGTAGTCCGGGAAGGACACGAGGCTTCCACGAGGGTGGGAGGCGCGCCCTACCCCCCTGGGCGCGCCCCCTGCCTCGTGGGCACCTCGTGTGCCCTCCGGACTCCGTTTTCTTGCACGGTACTTCTTTTGGTCGGTAAAAATTCACTATATAATCTCCCGAAGGTTTTGACCACCTTATCACGCAAATATCCTCTGTTTTTGTTTCGAGCTATTTTCTGACAGATCTAGATCGCCATGACGTCTTCAAGTGCCCCCAAGGACAAGTTCTTCGAGAAGGTCAACAACCCCTACCTTGCGGAGGTGCTGCAACACCCTCAGACCATTGAGATGCATGAGGGGGTGCTGCACATCCACGATGTTGAGGGACCAAGGAGGACGGAAAGCATGGAGACAAGGCTCGAGGAAATGGAGCAACAAGTTTTCAAGTGTCAGGAGATGGTGGAGCACGGACTTGACTCCAATCACATAATTATCACAGAGTTCACTAACAACCACAAGCTGGACACCAAGGACATTGGGGAGGCCATATTCAAGCTTCACGAGAAAATCGAGTACCTCCAGGCCCAGATCTATGACCTGCAAAACCAAAACTGTGAGTATGAATATAGATTCAAGAGGATGAGTTTGGCTGCAGATAAGGATCCCGGAGACTCGATCATCATTCTATGATGGAGAGCCTATGCCTTGGAAGATGGATGACAAGCCTACATCATCAACAATTCCTTCACCAACAAAAGAGACATAATCACATGGGTATGGGCACTACCCTTGGCAACTGCCAAGCCTTGGGGAGGTGTCCCGGTATCGTATCACCATCACACTCCTATCTTTACCGTTTTTCTTAGTTTGATCCTTTTAGTAATATCTTGACCTAGTAGAATAAAGTTTTAGTGTGATTTAGTTTTGAGTTTTGCTTTATGATCCTTCTATGTAATCGAGTCCGTCAAGGGTGACCGACACGTGGCAAGGACCGTAACGGGTCGCCGTTAAGCTATCGGGTCTGGTTTTGGATCCGATAACCCGTTAACAGCCCGGACCAATGGGGATTTTCCACGTGTAAAATTCTCATTGGCCGGAGGAAACACGTGTTTGCTCATCGTTGGGACAGATGTCATCCACTCATTGGACAAGAGGCGCCTATGATACACGTGCACGGCTCAATAGAGGCCCATTCCGGTGAAAAGGCTGGCCCAGCTAAAGGCCCACCATGTTTTTTCACACACTAGTGGGCTGGCCCGTTAACGGCCTGCCATGTTTTGGGCCAAATTGAGGCCCATAGAAGATCAGGCCCGTTCATAGCCTGTCATGTTTTGGGCCAAATTACGACCCATATCGGATGAGGTCCATTAACAGGCCACTATTCTTTTGGGCCCATTCTAAGACATGTTTGTATTTCAGCCTGTTAAATGCTCGTTAACCAGTTGGCCCGATAATAGTTTCGGCCTGTTAGCGGCCCGTGGTGCATCTGGGACGTTGTCGGCCAGGTTTAACTTTAGGCCCTTTAACGGCCCATGTAGAAACTGGGCTATTTCTTGTCTAAAGTAACTTTAGGGCTCTTAATGGCCCGTGGTCTTCGTGGATAAATTTCAGCCCAATAGGCCTATCGGCATGTTAATGGCCCGTGGAACAGTTGGGCCTAACTACAGCCCGCGTTGAATCAGGCCTGCTTACAACCCATCTGATAATGGCCTGTGACACTTTTGGGCCTATGGCCCGCGTGGATACTGGCCTGCTTAAAGCTCATAATTTTATTGGGCCAAACTGGCTCGAGATATATTTTGGCATGTTAACTGCTTGTCCTATTTGGGCCAAACATGGGCCTTAGGCAGTTTCAGCCTGTATTGGCCCGTGAATTTTTCGGGCCAACGCTGGCCCAATCTATGTTTTAGTTTGTTAAAAGCCCATGGTATTCTCTAGCCCAACTGGCTAGAACTTTACTTGGCCTGTTAAAGGCGGAAAACTACTATAGGTTTAGACCTGCTAATGGCCCAAGATGATTATAGTCCCACGTTTTGGCCCATATGAGTAACGGGTCGGCCTGAAGACCGATAACACTGAGATCCACTGAACCTTCTGGCCTAAATTACAACATACCGACCAAAGAATATACCTAGACTATACAATAAAGAAATTATGGCATATTACATCCACTCGGAACCAAAGTTTGATACCGGTGATAATAAAGCGCAACGTGACCACGGATTACATACACTAGGCATCAAAGGTCGCCACCAGTGCATATAAACGCGCCGACAAAAGAATATACAAACCGAGAGCACTTAAGAAGGCACTAGGCCTGGCTAGGGCGGGCCCTGCAAGCAGCCGAACAAGCTGATGAGACCTCAGTTGTGTCAACGATAGATGCTCCATCCCTAGCTATATGGCACCATAGTGCGCAAGGCAGTCCTCTGACATCTTCCTTGCATCTTTGACTTCAAGTCGGAGCTGAGCTGAAGCAAGCCTTTCCGCTTTAAGTTGAGATTGAAGAAGTCAAATTGATTGAGGCAGCGACTGCACAGAGGTTGTCTCACACCTGCTGGTGAGTAGCTTCAAATCACTGTCTTCATCAAGACAGGACCTTGGGGTCATCTCACTGCCCTTAGTATGATTTGGCTCACTATCTTCCCTAAAGTTCTGCCTGGCATAAGAGATACGACTCTGAAAGAGAAACAAGGAGACACGTAACAGGTTTCAGAATTATATAAGCAAATAAATGGATCTGTTCTGCATAAGGAACATGTTTTTACAACTACAATTTAAAACTGGCAGTTGTTGCAAACATCCAATCAGATGTAAAAAACAAAGTGAACAGCAGTGGATGAAATGATGCCTATCCAACTCTATACTAGAACAAAGTTTGAAGGCTTGAGAAGGATGAACTTACATTACATGTTAACACGGGCTGGACAAAGCCCATCTCCGTGTTGATGGAAGGATAATTCAATAAATTCCCCAAAGAAAATTCTTTATAAGCGTTGCCATTTTTCTACATTTTGCGAAGAGTAAATATAGATCAAATAATATTGGAAGAAACAGAGGATAATGAAGCTCAGTGCGGTGATGATACATAATCAAATAGCAATTAATTAAGTATGTGGTTACAAGGCAAAAGGTAATGACAAGAGGAATGCAGACATCAATGTGTGCAGTGGCATTGGCTTTATTCAACATTTTGGTAAGAGTAAATGTAGATATGATAATTTGGAGAAAGTGGAGGGCAGGGCAGATAAGTTGCAGAGTAATGCTAGACAATAAACTATCTCGCGATGCAAGTATAGTAATACCACCACCGTCCGTTAATACTTGTCGTTCAAATGGATGTATCTAGCACTATTAAGTTCTAAATACATCCAATTGATCAACAATTAATTCGATACAGAGGGAGTACATGACAACAGGTACTTATATGAGCAATTCAAAACTTCATTACCATTGTGTTAATTCTACATTTATCTAAGATTAAATATAGATCTTATAATTTCAAGCAAAAGGGAGGATAAAGAGGCGACATTTACAGTGATGCTACATAATCAAACAGCAATAAGTGTAAGTATGCTGACAAAGGGCAAGAGGTACTGACAAGAGCAATGCAGAGCCTAGTATTTTTGTGAGATCCTATGATCCTTTGAGCAAGGAGCTTCATCTGAAATTAGTTTTCAAAGAAGAGAGAAGGTAAGGCACATGCAGCAATTTAGGAGTTCAAATTTGAATTGATATCATAGACAGTACCTGACGCTGGGCTCTCAGCAGTTCTAATAGGGGTTTGGCCAGTGGAGTAGGGGTAGAGTGTGGTACAGTTGGGCCTGTGTTTTCTGTGGCTGCTGATCTATCTGATTTATCAGGTATCACTACCTTTTCCAAATACCTAGTTTGTACTCCTTGAGGATCTGCACTCACCCTCTTCCTTTTGGACATCTATTATGAAAGAACAACATTTGACTAGAAAAACATAGTATGACGACACATGGAATAGGTACAGAAAATGGATAGGTATGGCATATACTCATATATGATGCTTAAACTAAGCAGATGGTGTAACAAAGTAGAAGTAATGCAAGAGGTCAGATGCAAAATATGTGCGACTAATACAACCTTGCCAAGTTAGAGCAAGAACCTTGATGGGTGAATAAGATTGGCCATCCTCCACCATGCCAAGTTTGTTAGCAGTGGATTGTTCCGCAATATTCCTCTCGTGCGCCCATTCTCATATTCATTTTGATAATGTTCAGTACCTGACATGCATGAAAACATAAAAACAAGTGAGGTTATCTTGGAAATGTAGAAGTGATTCTAATCCAATATTTCCTCCCTGTACCCCTTTCTGTTATCTCTGCAATTCTTCTGAGAGATGCCATGCATGCTGTAACTTGGTGTGTGCATTAATATAATGTGGCCTACTACTCAAAATATGAGAGCTCCAGAAGTGATGATACTTCGCAGATGATAGCTTCAACATATAGTAAAGAAGAACAAGTCGACCTGACCTGACAGATTCAAAATATACTAAGGGAGAACAACTTGACCTGACCAGTCGACCGCAAATGTCTCTGCTACTCTTCCCAATAAGGAACATACTTATTAAAGAAGAGAAGAGGATCATCTTAATGAAGAGCAGAAGAGCAAGCAGATTGGAGATATTACAAGTCTTTCTATACAATGTCGGTTTCCCACCCATGATGAACCAGAGCGCATAGAGAAATAGTATTCCTTCTGGGCTCTCCATATGTGGCTCACATGCATTTTGAAACTAACGTAGGAACATTTAGCTGACCAATTAAACATCTCTCAATTTTACTAATATCAGTATAATATCAGATTTGAATTTGTACAACTAAGCTTGTTTAGCTCGATGGGTGGAGAAGTGCTATTACGACACGAACCACGTAGGCTGGTCGTGGTCATCATAAAATGGGGAAACCGTAAGCATGATGAGTATAGTGTTGACCGTGACAGTGGGATGGCAGATCTGAAGCTGCAAACCGCGCAAAGGGTAGTTAGCAACCGATGTTTTCTTTGAAATAACAACTAAGATTTGGTGTGGACAAGAAAGTACAGTCAACAAGTGACAAAGAAATGCAATTATGTTGTCTCTCTATATGTCGCACATGCATTTGGAAACTCAAGTGGGACCTTTAGCTAACCAATTAAATGTGTCTGTTAACTAATATCAGTATCATATCACAATCATATTTGAACAACCAAGCTTTGGAATTTTGAGTGTTGTGTTGTTTAGCTTGAAGGGTGGAATAATGCTAGTACGACATAAAGCACCTACACAGATCATAGTAGAGTAGATAAAAGGGGAAAACCCTATGCATCAAGAGTAAAATCAGGAAAGTGGAACTAGCTGGACCAGTGGGTGGCGCACATGCTTTTCGAAACAAATATAGGAACATTAGGTGACCAATTAAACGTTCTCTATTTTAGTAATATGAACATCATATCATATTCGTATTTCAACACCTAAGCTTTGGAATTATGAGTGGCATGTTGTTTTGCTTGATGGGTTGAGGTCTTGAGGAGCATTGCTAGCACGACACGAAGCACATACGATGATGGTACTGAATATAAAGGGGGAAAACCATAAGCTTTACGAGTATAGTGACCGTTCCATGGCGAATCTGAACGTGCAAACCGGACAAAGCTACTGCGCAACAAATGTTTGCTTTCAACTAGCCACTACGATTTTGTACGGACAAGAAAAGTACAGTAAACAATTTACGATCTATTTTTTGGGTGAGATCAATTACTTAAGCACATATGGAAGAGTAACACCTCTCTTGCGATGCCGTGTAGGCCCATGCTGATATGTTGAGGGTGCTGCGGCTGCGATGGCTGTCGGCGGTGGGGAAGAAGACTTTAGACGGCAGACGACCGGGTCGGGGGATAAATCATGTTGCCGTGGACGAGGCGGTCGTAGGAGCGGCAACTACAAGGTGGACGACAACACCGATGAAGCGAGAGGACGCGATGAAAGGATCCTGGTCCGACGCCGTGGATGAGAGACGTCCATCTCTTGCAGTGGACGACGGGGTAGCGGCTCCAGCAAGGTGGAGGATGGGGTGGCGGACGGAGGAGGTTGGCCGCAATGAGGAGGTTGTTGTGGCACCGACGGTGTATGAATGGGGAAATGAAGGGGGAGGGGGGGTCTCAAACTTTGGGACGCGCTTGTCTGAAATGTGGGAGAGTTATGAACTTATCTCCTGTTTAAAATTTTGGACATCACGTCGGTTGGGGATAGGACGGTAATGTTGCATCTCCCAAATATTTGCCGGTAGCGATTTCGGGCGAGGAGAGGGTGTTTTGCCGCCCATGGTTGGCGCCCACGGTGTATGAACGGGGCTGACAGGTAGGGTGGTTGTGTCATCTCTGAGGGAAGTTACGCATCTACCCCTATTTAAAATATTTGCCTACATCAATTTCGGGCGAGGAGAGTTTGTTTTGCCGCCCACCGTGTATGAATGGGGAAATGGAGGGAGAGACACATGTCTTTTGGACAAGCTTGAATCAAATGTGTTTTGCCGCCCATGTTTGGCGCCCACCGTGTCTGAACGGGCTCAGAGGCGGTCGTGTCACGTCTGATTGAAGTTACTAGTCTACCCCTATCGACATCAGTGTAAATCCGGTCGATAAGGATGTCAAAGTGTCAGGGGTAGATAGTAATTTCCATCTCGCAAACACTTTCTTTGGACAGCCCACAAATGATAATGGGTGTTTATCCGCTTCATTCAAAACTTGGGAGAATTAGCATTCACGTTTGCCCTGGGCCCTGGCAACTAAATTCAAATCTGTCGTGGAATTGTCACGACAGATGTCCTTAGTGTGAGGACTTAGTCATGAGGCCAACGCATCTATGAGGTAGCTTGATAGGGGTTGAGCGGAAT
Organism: Aegilops bicornis; assembly: GCA_021605145.1. Classification (NCBI taxonomy): domain Eukaryota; kingdom Viridiplantae; phylum Streptophyta; class Magnoliopsida; order Poales; family Poaceae; genus Aegilops; species Aegilops bicornis. The sequence goes on from CM038670.1 coordinate 187,443,090, forward strand.
CAAGAGACACAACACAAGACAAAGATTTTAGAGAGCTTCGGGCCCCGGGAAACATCATCCGGTAATAGCCCTACATGCTGTTTGAGGCTAGGTCTCATTATGATCACGTGGGAGTCGCCGTAAACCGGCTCTCCTCTCGTTGTGTCTAGCCCTAGAGATTATTGCTTCTTTTTCGTCCCTCTTTGGGGAGCCCTGCCCCTCCTTATATATGTTGAAGGGGCGGGTTACATGTAGAGTCCTATTAGGATTAGAACTAACTTATTCTCTATTACAAGTCGGATACAAGTAATGCAGGTCTTGCTTCCTCGTAAAGAAAATATTCCTCATGCCTTCATCTTAAGCCGCCCACCATAATATGAGCCGCCTCGGGCCTTGGGCCTAGTATTCTATGTGACCATACGCCGGGTCATCCGTGAGTCATCGACCAGTGAGCCGCCCAGACCCGTGAGTCACCGATCCTCCCAGGTCATCGGTGAAGCGCCAAGTCCAGCCGGGTCATACTTCTGGCCGGGTCATACCGCTGGGTATATCCCCGACATTAGCCCCCAGTTTAATTTGGATTTATCCATGTTAAACTGATCCTGTAAAACAAACACAAGAACAACTTTGACAAATTGTGTTTCGGGTTAAAAATTCTTGTACGCCGGCACCTGATCATCCTTAATTCCTTGTGCTCCGGATTAAATACTCTCCTGAGACAGGACCTGATTATCCTTACGTCCAATTGTCATTTCCTTCATCTAGAAAATCTGGGTCAAATAAGCTAGCTTCATACTCAATTTGCTGATGTTGGCTTCTCACAGAAAAATATTGTGAAGAATAATCCACTTGAGTCGGCTTCCAAGGCGCCGGGTTAAATAATTTTGGTCTTCAAATATTCATCTGATATTCAGCCGGCTTGAAGATGTAAAACTTGCCGGTTTATCATTAGCAAAAACTGCCTGATTATAAAACAGACAATGTCGGGTCATAATTGTTGTTGACACCGTTTTATGTAATTGATCCTCCTGATTTGCTCAAAACTGATAATTTGAAGATTTTTCTCCCTTATATCCATATTACCTGTAGCCCCCAAGTCTTGAGCAAAACAAAGTGATGGTTTAAGACTTGCTCCAATAAATGTTGCAACCTTGAAGAAATCCGGTTTATTCATCTCAATCATATAAACTGAATATTCCACACATGTAGCCTCCAAGTGCCGGGTTGTCATGCTTGCAGCAACCTGGGACTTGTAATTGCTTTATGCTCATGAAACTTCAACCAGTGTAGCCCCCAAGGGTCGGCTTAGTAAGATAATACTGAGCTGGGACTTTGTATATAATTGATAATAACATCATATAATATAGTCTCCACCATGGGGCTTGAACCCACGTCCACAAGGTTAAGAGCTTTGTACTCCACCAACTAAATAGTGGACCGTTCAATATAATGGATTAATGCTTGTGTACCTTGAATTTTTGACAGGGCCAATTGGTAGCCCCCAAGGGCCAACTCATCTAGAATGTGATGAGTCGGGTCTTCAATAAGTTGAGCAAAAAATGACTTTGCATTAGCCCCCAAGTGTCATGCTGCATGCTTGCAGCGACATGAGACTTGCATATTTGATGTAACCTCAATTTGAATAATGTAGCCCCCAAGTGCCGGGTCGTAAGCCTGCATCGACTCGGGACTATTTCCTCCATTGTAAAATAAATCATGACCATTGATAAAAATAATAGCCGTTGCGCTAAAGCGACTTTGAAAACCTCAATCATAACACTGGTTATTGATAATCACAATAGAAATCTAGCCATGTTGGCTATTCAAGATTTGAATAATATAATCCGGTATGAAAACCTCAATCATTCAATATCATCATGAAAATCCAGCCAGTTTTGGCTATTAAAGATTTGAATACCTCATCGGTTGACAAGTAAATCCGGAGTTTAAATACCTGGCGGCTCTTGGCCGATGACGACTTAATGCGCATTCATTGTAAGCCAGAATTTTTGTAACCCGGTGGCCTATAGCCCTTGAGAAAATCAATAATTGATAACCCTTTTGAGACACCAATTTCAATGATGAGCTTGGACTGAAGCATTTATATAAGTCATAATTCTGCAAATCCTGCACAGAGTTTAAACAACATATGCCCTGGCGACTTAACGTCAAGAGCTAGGGCGGGTAACCACGCAAATGTAGTTTTATCCTGCACACAAGTAGATTACAAGATCCCTATGATCCTTTGAATGATACCGCCGGTTTATGTGACCCGGACAGTGAAGTTGATTCTGTAAGAGCCGGCACATATGATATTTGTGATAACTCAAATACTTGCGATTGTATAAAAACAGATAAATTTTTTGAGGCTTCTGATTCGAATACAATCAGTAAACCGTTCCAAATGGGTTAAGCTAAGATTCGAATACGATCATATAGCCCCGATGGCGTTGGCGTTGCCGATCAAAGTGGGTATCGACAGCTATGTTCTCTTTGGTTAGAATACGACCTATGTTTGAACAGGAAGCCCCCAAATGACCTTAAAAATTGTTTAACGACGCTGATTCGAATACGATCCACATCGATTCCCAAAGGGGTTGAGCTATGATTTGGATACGATCAAGAAGCCCCCAAGTAGGTTCAGCTGTTTGCTAATCAAAAGGGTATCAAAAGCTATGTTCTCTTTGGTTCGAATACGACCTATGTTTGAACAGGAAGCCCCCAAGTGACCATATAAGTTTTGGCATTGCGCCGATCAAGAGGGTACTGATAGCTATGCCCGATGAGCAGGAAGCCCCCAAGTGACCATATAAGTTTTGGCATTGCGCCGATCAAGAGGGTACTGATAGCTATGCCCGATGAGCAAGAAGCCCCCAAGTGACCATAATAAGATAAGCCGTAAGGCAGGATACCCATGTTTTGAACCGTGCATCATGGCAGCAAGTTTTCTTTGGTAACCATTAATTTTTCTGAGACCTCGAACTTGCGAGAGATTAATTCTTTTTGAACCGGAAATTCTTAAACCGGATATTGAGATCCTCAAAGCTTTGTAAGGGACAAATTTACCTTGATCCGGATGTTGAACCGGTTTTGAGAGCTTCAAAGCTTTGCGGGAGAGAGATGTCACTTGAGCTGTATTTTAAACCGGAATCTTCATTTTGAACCGGAAATTTTTCTGACAGCTTTAAAATATTCGCCAATAAAGCAGTAGCCTCCAGAGCCGGGTTATCTTCCCTTAAATGACCTGGAGTTCTTGAATTCTTTGAAACCGGCTAATTTTGCCGAGCCATACCATTGTAGCCCCCGAGTATCAAGATGACTCGAAGAGTTGGCTTGAGATTCTTCATATTTGGCCATAGCAGAAGGTGTATATCATTGGCGTTGATAACGCGATGTGAATCCACAGAAGGTTGAGGTGACTGCAGCGGGTTATAAATGATCCCGTATGAACCGTATCGGCAACTCGGCCAATGGTTCCTTCCAACTGGTTGTTTGAAGTTAACTAAACTGCAGTGGCGGCGACTTGTGCGCCTGTCCATTGAGCCATCCAGTGCAGACGGCGGCTGATAATACATGATAATTTTCCTCCAATTTGTAGGAAGAAAACCGAGCTTCCCAAGTAGTGACTTGCTCATACTCAATAAACAACTCATGGAGACAGGTGCGGCCCGATGTGTTGATGTAGACCAGGCCACGAGAGAGGGACGGTAAAGACGACCGCAACATCTGAGGTGGCACAGATAGATAAACTGGCTGTGGCGTTGTAAGTCGGTGCAGACGGGCAAGTTGTCCTCCTTGTTGTAAGCCGGCGTGGTCTCGAGAGACGGCCACGGCGTTGTAAGCCGGCGCGGTCGCGAGAGACGGCCACGACGTTGTAAGCCGGTGTGGGAGTCCGTTGAGTAATGACGACCACCTGTGCCAAAAGATGTTGGCGTGCCTCCATCTCCGCAGTATAATATCACTTTTGTCATAAATAATTGCCCTGCATAAACAATATTGCAGACCAAGGCAAAGATAAACTGTTCTTTGACAAAAAACAACATGTGCTAATAAGACAAACTTGGATGGATATGACCTGATTTGTTCGGATGACGGATGATCCGTTTATCGCTACAGAGGTGGCTCAGGTAGACAGCGACTCAATATAGTTCCGGCGGCTCAGGCAGAACGGCGACTCTCCCGCGAGGCGCGACGGTGATTGGATAAGACGGCGATGGGAAAACAAGCCGTAGAGGCAGCTCATGATGGAAGATTCACCAAGGAGCTCGAGGTGGTCTGACGTCTCAAGGTACGACCGGAGGAGGGGAGCGTCAAGGTGGCCGATGGTTTGAGGCACGTCTGGAGGAGAGGACGTCGTGGCTGCAGCCATTGTGGCGGCTCAAAGGCGCCGGGCGAGTCGGCGGTTTAGATGGGTGGCGGCTCTCTCGCTGCAGTTGAGACAAGTGCCTCATAGACGGGCTACGACAGAACGGCAGTGGGACGCGAGACCGTAGGTGTGAAGGCGCTACCGACGAGGCCAACCCGCGATTCGCGGATGCGTTTCCGGCGAGGTGAGGCAGCCGGTTGGAACTTTAGATAGGCGACTCGGGAGCGGAGGCTAGGTCGCCGAAAGCCGCAGACGGCTCGGAGGCGTAGCTGTACAAGCGATGAGTTCAGGCCGTGACCGTATCTAGTTTGGCACTTGTTCGCTTCGTTGCTCTTGCCGGGCTCACCGAGCGGCGGTGGGGAATCCTAATCTAATAATACTAGTAGCGATCGATTGCCTTGCCATCGGGACTCGTGCTGATGCAACTCGGATATACCATGACTTTCCTTTCTCTGTGGGATTAACTTAACTCCAGATGTACACCATGATCATCAGTTCTCACATGGAAATTTCCTCCTTTATCTGACAGGTCAATCTTGTCTTTACATAAATAAAATAACAGCCACAAAAACGCTTTTGGTTCTGCCTGCTCTCATCACTGTAGAATTCCTCTGAACTTATAGTTCCTTTAGCGAAAATCGCGCAAGGTAGACACCATGAAAAAGTCTCTGTCTTGGTCTCGGACTCGGCGGACCATCACGGCGCGTCTGGCGGCCGTACAATACAATATGCAACCCTAAAACAATCTCAATCTCGTATCCGCCGCCGTGGAAACTTCTGTTAACCTTGGTGATGAACTCATAATTGATGTGAATGTTTCCACGCCAGCTCCTGTTGAGCCGGAAAATTGCGAACTTCTTGAACCCTAGAAAAGATCCCTCCAAGAACTCAACACCACCGTGCGCGTGCCCCAAGGTGGGCGCCAACTGTCGTGGAATTGTCACGGCAGATGTCCTTAGTGTGAGGACTTAGTCGTGAGGCCAACACATCTATGAGGTAGCTTGAGAGGGGTTGAGCGGAATCGAGAGACGCAACACAAGACAAAGATTTTAGAGAGCTTCGGGCCACGGGAAACATCATCAGATAATAGCCCTACATGCTGTTTGAGGCTAGGTCTCATTATGATCACGTGGGAGTCGCCGTAAACCGGCTCTCCTCTCGTTGTGTCTAGCCCTAGAGATTACTGCTTCTTTTTCGTCCCTCTTTGGGGAGCCCTGCCCCTCCTTATATATGTTGAAGGGGCGGGTTACATGTAGAGTCCTATTAGGATTAGAACTAACTTATTCTCTATTACAAGTCGGATACAAGTACGGGTCTTGCTTCCTCGTAAAGAAAATATTCCTCATGCCTTCTGTCTTAAGCCGGCCCACCATAATATGAGCCGGCCTATTGGGCCTTGGGTCTAGTCTTCTATGTGACCATACGTCGGGTCATCCGTGAGTCATCTCGACCAAAGGAGCCCCTGCACTGCGTGAGTCACCAGTCCTCCAGCGGGTCATCGGTGAAGCGCCAAGTCCAGCCGGGTCATACTTCCGGCCGGGTCATACCACGGGGTATATCCCCGACAAAATCCATTTTGTATTCGATTATGAATATCCACCAATAATTCTATGTTTTGTTATTTATTTCTTCAAAACCACAACAAAGATTTATTCCACCTTTATGTATGATTATGATTTAGAAATGCCATGATCTTCGAATTCAGTAGGTTGGATACACTTTGAGTCAAACAGTTATTTCATCCAATACAATATGCTCACACGAAAAACAGTTGACCTTATGTCAATCGTACAAGTACTGAGGATTACCTCGCCTAAAAAATCCGGATCATTACAACACATGGACAACATAGGGGGTCTTACAACATAATCCATTCAGAGACATGACACAACATGCAAGTACAATAATCTATTGACATCAACTGGTATCTAAAGAAGATCTGGGATTACCCTGGGCTTCAGATAGCAGAAATAGCAGGACCTCCTCCATCTTCAAATGCAACATTCTTACTTCCTCCAATTCTCGGGTTGCTTGCATAATGTGTGTAGCTAATTGCATAATTTCCAGCCTCAAGATCAAGATTACCTCATTCATGGCAGCCACACCATCTCTTTCTGCCTCTAGTAGAGCCTCAAGAACTATAATATCTGTGCTCGCATCGCTCTCCGTGGTGTTGCCTCTGAATCGCTACCATCTGGTAACATGGATGGCGACTGCTTCCACAAATAGATTCTGGGGTTGTACATTGTGTCCTAGTGTGAACGGCATCCTGAAAGGTTTCTGCTGGACATAAGTAAGAGATAGTTATCGCATGATCCAGGTAGTAAGCTTACATCTTAAATGACATATGAATTATTGCCGAGCATGGCAAGCTATATTTAAATGGTGCAAAGCAGCATCAGCCGAAAAGAATTAAAATCGTAAGATGAACCTAGGGATGTAAGTGGCAAATAAACGACATCCACCAGTCCCATCTAGTTAGTTTTTGCTAGCTCCCTAGTTCATTCTCCTTCAAAAACAAAAACTCTTTTGAACTATCATACCACTAATGGACTTTAATCGGGATTAAACGGGACCAAGTTGACATCCCTAGTTGAAAGGGAGTGTACCACCGCTATATTTAAGTTGCCAAGGCATCTAAGGAGTTGAAATAATCTGAGAAAGCACTTAACAGTGTGGCCTCATGTAAACTACGAAGACAGTCTTGTGATGAAGTTCAGAGGAAAAGTTAAGGACTCAAATGAACTAGGCATGCATTTCTTTATGATAGTACAACAGGCACTGCTGACATATTGGCCAACTCAGGTATAGCCTAACAAGTAACAAACAAGCATTCAAATCAAGCAATACAACAAATCAGACAACTGAACTATTTGTAATTCTGTAGGATTACAGGTTGAGGCCACAAGCCAAGAAAGCAGCCCACGCGCATTACATTTCACATGTACTAAAACACACTGGCTTACCATATGTTGCTGTGAAGCCTCACTGCTGTTGCAATGTTCTTTGAAGATATCGTCAGCATCCCGTGGTTGCAAATCTAGTTGTTGTAGTTTATTCTGCACCCTCTATTTAGGTAAAATTAATTTTAATCGCATGCACTGGTTCGAATTGATCATCAATGGTTCATCTAAACTAATGAAAGAAGGGTGTGTGCTTACACGACAATATATCTGCTTCACTCTATTTTTATGCTTGTTCGAGGTGACTGACCCTAATGAACAAATATTTTGGTTGATGTGGTTGGCAGCTCCATAATTAATAGAAGCATCAAATTAGTCATGCAACTTGGGAAGATCAAGAACACACAAAAAAGTAATGAATTGAGGCTCAGAGCAGTGATGCAATAGCTAGCATCAAAAAATGTAGGGTAAAACAAACAAAAAGCAGCAAAACCACATGCTAGTTTGCTAATGTGTAATTAAGCATAGAGAACATGAAGCAGTTTGATGGAACCAACAGGTGGCATCAGAACAAGACCATTATCATAAATATAACATGCAAGAAGTAAAATAGTAGGCAGTGATATCTAGAAAGTACATTAATACTTAGGACAAAACTAAAGCATATTAACTATATGTGCACTGGTATGTAATTTAGCACATGTAACATGTTCACTGCCAGAAGTATGGCCCTACAGGTGCAAGCAGAATAATGCATCTCATGAAAAATTGAATGATGCCCTAAAGAAATTCAAAGGTGCGATGCTTATGCTAAGAAAGTGAACGTAGGCGCTGGCCATTTGATAATAGTACCTGATTCTCAGCGGCGTATGGGTATCATTGTCATACTTGATAACTAAGGATCGTCGATGGTGCTCGTGTTGCGGCTGAGTTTGGGCCGGCTGTCGCCGTCGCTGAAGCGGCTCTGGTGCTTCGGTAGCGGCGCCTATCAACATACAAGAAAGCTCATCTGTGGTAAGTGAACAGTTGCACGATAAAGAAGAGAAAAACCGAAGGAGTACAAATCGAAATAACCTGATGAGGCTGCGGCGTCAGTAAAGCAGGGCCGATAGAGTTGAATATGGCGTCCGTGGAGCGGGTCCGGTGCAGTGGACAAAAGGCTTCGGCGGGCGCGGTGTACAGTGCTTTCGTTGAGGCGGATCTGTTGCGGCGGACGAGGGCTTGTATGAAGGGCCAACGATGGGGTGGACGAGGGAGTCAGTGAAGGGCCTACACTGTGGTGGATGAGGGCGCTGGTTAAGCAGATCCGGTGCTGTGGACCATGATGGCGGTCAAGGAGATCTGGAGCAGTGGACAAGCCAGTCGGTGAAGCGGCTCCGGTGAAGTGGTGAGTTGGCAGTTGGGGGTTCCAAGGTGCGGAAGGTAGATCCGTGGTGTGAGGTCCACTGCCACGGCGGAGGACTAGATTCGGCGGCTTGCCGTGGTTGGGGGGGGTCGGGGAGGGGAAGGAGAGGGGCTCTGGGGAAGAATGTTGGGGGCAAAGAGGGGGAAACAATGGAGTTACCAAAGCAACCCTTTTCCATTCATGTGGAAGGGGTAAAACATGAATATCGCAGGCTAAACTTTGGTAGCGAGATATTTCGATGTGAGCGGAAGTTTGAAAGCTTTTACGCTGAAATTATAAGTGCTCTGCTCTTGTACGGCTGACTATGATATCATGGCCGAGAATTTATTTGTTTTGCACGCAAAAAAGTGCAAGTTTTGAAAATCAGTGCCTCCAACTCGAAACTTAGATTGTCCATTCAATTCAAATATGAATCATTGAGCTAGTACAAGCAAATACCATCGTACGGTCCAATTAAAGTGAAATTCCAAATGTGTTTATCCTAAATACGATGACAAAAGCAAAAATGTGTATGTGTATGAATAAAGTGGATGATTATAAAGTTTGAACATGCCCGTATGTGTATATCTCTAGGTTTGATATATGAATTTGAAATCACGAAATCCCGGCTTAAAAAATGTACCTCCGCTTAAATGAATTACAAAAGCTAATGATGGAGTCGAATTCCAAAATTCCAATCTTAGGTTTGTAATTCTGGTACATCAAGGTATATCACGCATGTTCAAAAGTATCGTTATCTCATAGTCCAAACTGTGAAACAAATTGATCAACCATGAGTGCACACACTATTGACCATATATATATCTCAGTTACGCTAAAGTCCCTCAAATATAGACACCTAACTCATTATCTGAAGCCAACCCCCCCCCCCCCCACCCCCATACCCTCCGTCGCCCCCACCCACCCCCCCCCCCCACATACACGTCGTTCTCTCCCCTGCACACGAACACACGAGCACATTAACACCCTCTCTTCTAAAGTCCCACCCCAGATAGGTCTCTTATCACTTTGTCTCTCGGGCATGCACACATCTCTTCCCCCACTCTCCAGGTCTCCTGGCATCTCTCTTTCCCAATCACACACACTATGTAGAGTGTATCTTTCCCATACACACAAAACGTCACCCCCAAATGTCTCTCTCCCTAGTTATGTAGTTCTCGCACACTCACCTCACACACCACCCCCGCTGCAAACAAGCACACTTTGTCTCCTTGTGCACCACTCTCCTCTTTCTATCTCTCCCACATGCGGACCAACCCCAGCTCCTTCCCTATATACATATATGCCGTGACTCTTTCCATAGCTCCCTAATGTATCATCGTTCTCAATCTCGCACGTTGTTCTCTACACCATCTTTTCTAGATCTCTCATGAAGTCCCTATCACACACACGATGACTCGCTTCCCTTGCTTCTCCGTACATAGGACAATTTCGAACAACATCAACATTGTCTCCCTATCTATACGCCACTTATGGACACAAACGACCCCTCTCTCCCCCCTCTTTTCCTATCTCTCTCTCTCTCTCTCGCTCTCACACCCCTCTCCCACACACACTCGATGTCTCTTCAAAATAGTCTGCTCCCCGCCCGCACCCATGCTATCCCACTACTACACATGCCTTTGTCTCTCTTTGACACACATGTCACACCATTCCCCCTTCCCTTATACTAGGTTTACATCATTAGTGGTCTCTCTGCTCCACATACACACACTCCCTCTCACACACAAACACGCACACAAACACACATAGACACGCACAAACACCCATCTAGCTATCTGGATCCTTCTTTTAAGACACACACCCTTGCATATTCTCTACAGCTCTAGATATGTATATATCCCCCCTCTAGCTCAGGTGCACACCAAAATTCTCCATCTCTCTAACTCACACATCTCTCCCCATGTCCGCATGTGTATCTCACACACTCACTCTCTGATTATGTCTATGTGTCTCCATGTTACACAACACAAAGCCCCATGTACATGTCTCTCTCTATCCTCCACACACATAGACACAAATAATCTCTTATCATTGCCTCAGTATCTAGACATATCACACACACACACTCTCTCTCTCTCTCCCTCCCTCTCTCTCTCTCTCTCTCGCAAACACACTCAACAAGGGTTTCCCCGTGAATAACTTACTGTCTATTCATCAACAGTTGTGTGTCTGGCAAACACGAGACGTGAAAAAGAATAAATCTACACGCATGTAGACCACCTAATATGACTACTAGGACTAGAGCAAGCCGAAAGCGCCACGTCACCCCTCCTTATCGGCGACGGAAAACCTTTGTTTTACACAGTCGAGAAGTCATTGTGCTAAGGCCCCACATGTTGAGCCGTTGAATAGAATGTAGATCCTAGTTTACGGAAACAAGTATCGATAATACGTTTGTATCTCCATACTTATATTTATTCTCTTATAAAAAACTGAGTTGGTGATGATGGTATGCGTGCCATCTTGCAATAGACCGTCCGATCTATATCTGATGGATGGAAATGGAACTAAAAGATACCCGCACCTCTCTCCACATTTGCAGACAAGGCCTTCCCTCATTCATCCTTATCTCCAACAACCTCATTGTTGAACAATTAAAAAAGGAAGCCACCGAACAAAGCGGCTCGGTGGCCGCCGGCTTCGTCCATCCCTTGCCTCCGCTCGGTCAACCACCACCAATCACCACCACGCCCTCCTCTTCACCTTATCTCCTCTTTCTCGAGATATCATTAGTTTTTACACATGGGATTACTCCTGCATGGGTCAATCACAACAAGTGTTTTATAAAAATATGCATCTTTATGTTCCGTGCAATGCACGGACATCTTGCTAGTACTTCTACAGAAGACTAAGTTGGTGATGATGGTGTGTCTGCCATCCGTCGTCTCTGACCATTAGATCTACATCTAACGACTGTGAGGTAAGTTGTTGCCTTTTCTCACCAACATCCCACTTCTCTACCAATTTGCAGAAAAACCCATAATTAGTATCTTAAAACCAACCACACCCCTTCCTCACCTCACCAAAATAGCCCAAGGAATATTTTTTTGATTGAAACATAATATATCTCTAGTGATATATGTATATCAAAATTAGAGTGTTTTGTACCAAGTTTGTGAATAAGTATTATTCTAATTATGATTCGTTGCAACGCACGTGAACATTGCTAGTATTTCCAACCATTCCGAAAAAATGCTAGTATTTCCATAGTTTCGAGTTTTCCATCATATTAGTCACTCATGGTTGATATTTACTTTCAATCACGTACACATATGCATTATGTAACTAGCCTTGATTATTGGCTTCCAAAGCTTAACTTTCACTCCTACTTACAATATGTAGAGTATTTAACAAAAAATTACCACTTCCAACCAGCCCTAGTGAGGGAGTCCTGGACTAAGGGGTCCTCGGGCACCCGGCCTGATAGTCATGGGCCGGACTGATGGGCTGTAAAGGTTCGAAGACCGAAGACTCTACCCGTGTCTGGGTAGGACTCTCCCTGGCGTGGAAGGCAAGCTTGGCGACCAAATATGAAGATTCCTTTGTCTGTAACCAACGTTGTATAACCCTAGTCCCCTCTGGTGTCTATATAAACCGGAGGGATTAGTCCGAATCATCATCATAGTCATACAGGCTAGACTTCTAGGGTTTTAGCCATTACGATCTCGTGGTAGATCAACTCTTGCAATATTCATATTCATCAAGATCAATCAAGCAGGAAGTAGGGTATTACCTCCATAGAGTGGACCTGAACCTGGGTAAACATTGTGTCCCCTGTCTCCTGTTACCATCGACCTTAGACACACAATTCAGGACCCCCTACCCGAGATCCGCCGGTTCTGAACCATGCGCATCCACGTGCGTCGAGCTCGATCAGTCTTCGATCGTAGAATTCAGCTCCGCGAACATTTTTCGGCACTCGCCTTTGGGCGATGTGTTAAGCTCGTTAAAAGCACTATCCTTAGCGAGTGGCTCACAGCCGAATTATATCCAGTTCGAACTGGAGGCTGATGACGGAGAATTTCGCTTCCCACCCACCGCCCACTTCATAGCCACTGTTGAAGACTTAACCGACATGCTCGATTACGGCTCCGAAGACATCAACGATATGGACGACGATGCCAATGAGGAGCAAGGCCAAAACCCGCCGTTTACTGGACGTTGGACGGCCACCTCTTCTTAAGACGTGTACACGGTGGATACACCTAAAGAAACTAACAACGATGATAAAGAAAATCCAGTCAAGGATAAACATCTTGAGACACAGCCAAAGCTCCGGCATCAGCGGCGCCGTTCTAAGTCACGTCGTGGAAAAGACAGCAATACCGGCATGGGAGAGAACAATACTCTGGACGATGCCGAAGACAATGAAGATCCCGTTGAGGCAACTTCCGAACAGGACGAACGGTAAGACGGGCAAGCCAGCCCTGATGAACAGGCCATACATGAAGACTCGGAGGACAGTAATTATCTTCCGCTCTCCGAGGATGAGGTGAGCCTTGGCAACGAGGATTTTATCGTGCCTGAGGAACCTCTCGAGCAGGAGCGCTTTAAGCGCCGGCTAATAGCCACTGCAAGGAGCCTGAAAAAGAAGCAGCAGCAGCTTCAAGCTGATCAAGACCTTCTCAATGATAGATGGACTGAGGTCCTGGCAGCCGAGGAATATGGCCTCAAGCGCCCAGCCAAAATTTACTCGAAGCGCAAATAGCTAGCTCATTTCGATGATGAGGCACCGGAGCCCATACCATCATCGCACAATGCGGCTAACCGACCACCACACTGTTGGGACAAAGCGGCAACTCAAGCTGAACACCGGCCCACCCTACCTCACCATAAAGTCAGAGATAAAACAACTCGGGGTTATACATATGACTTTCGGCAGGAGCTGGACAGTAGAGCAGGACATACCAGATCGATCTACGGATCGCGAGGACGTGCCACGACACGCGGTGATGACTATCTACTCAGAGGTGACAAGCCCAGTCGCGCCTGGGCCGAAAACCGCAGATGGACTGAGGGAGTCCTGGATTAGGGGGTATCCGGACAGCCGGACTATATCCTTTGGCCGGACTGTTGGACTATGAAGATACAAGATTGAAGACTTCGTCTCGTGTCCGGATGGGACTCTCCTTGGCGTGGAAGGCAAGCTTGGCGATACGGATATGTAGATCTCCTCCCATTGTGACTCTGTGTAACCCTAGCCCCCTCCGATGTCTATATAAACCAGAGGGTCTAGTCCGTAGGACAACAACAATCATACCATAGGCTAGCTTCTAGGGTTTAGCCTCTACGATCTCGTGGTAGATCAACTCTTGTAATACTCATATCATCAAGATCAATCAAGCAGGAAGTAGGGTATTACCTCCATCGAGAGGGCCCGAACACAGGTAAACATTGTGTCCCCGCCTCCTGTTACCATCTGCCTTTACACGCATAGTTCGGGACCCCGACCCGAGATCCGCCGGTTTTGACACCGACATTGGTGCTTTCATTGAGAGTTCCACCGCCGCCACCGTAAGGCTTGATGGCTCCGTCGATCATCGATAACGATGCGGTCCAGGTGAGGTCTTCCTCCCGGCAGATCTTTATATTCGGCGGTTACATCGCGGGCCAACTCGGCCATTATCCGAGCAGATCGAGAGCTACGCCCGCCGCCGTGTCAGTTTGGAAACTTGAATTACATCACGACATCCGCGGAGACTTGATCTTCGATGGATTCGAGCCCATGCCAGGTGTGCCGCACGATCACGACGAGCATGATATAGCTCTGCCGTCGGACAGTGTTCGGAAGATCACACCGGCAACAACTCCGGCCTTCAATCCGGAGCGAATTGCGCCCGAGGACGAGCGGGTAGACCCCGCCTTGGAGGCCGCACTTTCAGTGGCGATAGAGCCGAATACTGACTTTACCCCTCTCGAGAGCCGTGCTGCCAAACTATTGGATTCGACCCGCCACGTGCTCGAGCCGCTTGCCCATGCCTATCGAATCCGTTGGGCGCCGATCATGGAATTCACCTCCGGATATCTTTCGACTCGCCTTCGGCGATGTAATCAACTCGTTAAAATCTCTCTCCTTGTCAAGAGAAACTTGGCGAACTATGTCCTGCTAGGATGGGATGCGCATTTATCGAAGAAATTCACTCCCTACCCACCACCCACTTAGTAGCCACTGTCGACGATTTAACCGACATGCTCGACTTCGACTCCGAAGGCATCAACGGTATGGACGACGATGCAGGAGACAAACAGGAACCACCGCCCACAAGGCGCTGGACCGCCACTTCATCACATGACATATACATGGTGGATACACCCAAAGAAAATGATGATGAGGAACGGAAGGATGCAACGAAGTATAACTCCCTCGAGAAGCAATCAAAGCGGCGGCGTAGACACCGCTCCAAATCCCGCCTCGGCAAAAACAGCGATAACAGTGCAAGAAAAACTAATACCCCGGTCGATTCCGGAGGAAACAACATAGACCCAGCGATAGAGCAGGGTGAGCCAGCGGACGACGAACGCAGTACGGAGACGCTGTCCAATCACGGCGATGCCGAGCGTGAAGCTAACCAACCCGGAGAGGAGAACAGTCCGGATGACGATGCACACATCATCCCAGAAAGGCACTTGGAGCAAGAGAACCTCCATAGAAGGCTTATCGCCACTGCGAGGAGTCTGAAGAAGCAGAAGCGAAGGCTCAAGGCCGCGCAAAATACACTCAACAGTAGATGGAACAAAGTGCTCGATACTGCAGAAAAGTACGGTGGCAGTCGCCACACGAAGAGCTATCCAAAGCGCAAGCTGCTGCCTGAATTCGACGATGAGGCCTTAGAGCCCCCACAGCCAAAAAATAAAACAGCCGACTGGTCGGACCGACGATTTCATGGCTGCGATAGAGCGACTAATGAGGCCGCACATAAGTCAGTACACGATCCACGCGAGGACTCACATCAAAGGGCCGGCGCAACCAGATCCATCTACGGATCAAGGAAACGCGCTCCAGCGCACAACCAAAACCGAACACCACAACCGTCCGAACGCCATGGTACATCTAAATATAGGGGTGCCGTACACCCCCTATGTTTCACCGATGAGGTGCTGGACCATGAATTCCCAGAAGGATTCAAACCAGTGAACATAGAGGCGTACGACGGGACCATAGACCCTGGGGTCTGGATTGAGGACTTTATCCTCCATATTCATATGGCTCGCGAAGACGATCTCCACGCAATCAAGTACTTGCCCCTCAAGCTTAAAGGACCAGCTCGGCACTGGCTGAAAAGCCTCCCTGATAACTCCATTGGAAGTTGGGAGGAGCTCGAGGATGCCTTTCGGGCCAATTTTCAAGGGACCTATGTCCGACCTTCCGGATGCAGATGATTTAAGTCATATAATTCAACAGCCCGGAGAGTCAGCCCGAAAGCTTTGGAATAGGTTTCTCACTAAGAAGAACCAAATCGTCGACTGTCCGGATGCCGAAGCCTTAGCAGCTTTCAAGCACAGCGTCCGACATGAATGGCTCGCCAGACACCTCGGCCAAGAAAAACCAAGAACAATGGCAGCCCTAACAAGCCTCATGACCCGCTTTTGCGCGGGTGAGGATAGCTGCTTGGCCCGCAGTAGCACCAGCGACCCAAGCACATCCGAAGACAGGGACGGCAATGGAAAACCACGACGCAGTAATCACAAACGCCGGAATAAAGAAGACAGCCCAGATAACACGGCGGTAAACGCCGGATTCAGAGGCTCTCGGCCAGGTCAGCGGAAAAATCCTTTCAAAGGCAACAGGGATGGACCGTCCAGCCTAAACAAGATTCTAGACAAACTATGTCAGATCCACGGCACCCCCGATAAACCTGCAAATCATACCCACAGAGAATGTTGGGTCTTGAAGCAGGCCGGCAAGCTAAATGCCGAACACAAGGGGCAGGATACACTAAGCGAACACGAGGATGAGCCTCGCCAACAAGGCACTGGGGGACAGAAAAAAATCCCACCAGAAGTCAAAACAGTAAACGTGGTACATGTGATGAAGGGGAGAAGCAAAACTGCACTCCGAGACACACACGCCCTAGAGCCCGTCACCACTAAGTTCAACCCCTGGTTGGCCCGTCCGATCACTTTTGATCGCAGGGATCACCTGACAAGTACCCGGCATGAAGGATTGGCTACTTTGGTGTTAGACCCAATGATAAATGGATACCATCTCACACGAGTCCTCATGGACGGCGGCACTAGTTTAAACCTGATATATTAGGACACAGTCTGCAAAATGGGGATAGACCCAACAAAAATCAACCACAGTAATACTACCTTCAAGGGAGTAATACCAGACCAAGAGGCCCGCCCCACGGGCTCTCTAATACTAGAAGTAGTATTCAGTTCACGCGACAACTACCGAAGTGAAACGTTACACTTCGACATCGCTCCATTCCGAAGCGGCTATCAAGCACTACTCGGACGAACAACCTTCACTTGTTTCAACGCTATACCGCATTACACTTTTCTCAAGCTCAAGATTACTGGTCCGCGCGGCACCATCACAGTTAATGGAAACATTGAGCGTTCTTTACGCGCGGAAGAACATGCGCCTGCTTTAGCAGCCGAACACTAGACGCCCCCACCAACCAGAACAAATGAACGGTCGTTAAGACCACAGACACGGTTAAACGAGTTCGGCACATCACTAGATATACTTGAGATAGGTTTGGTGGTTGCACCCTTATAGACGGTACCAGGGGCTTCCGGCGTGTAAACAGGGCTACGGCTCAATTTTACTTATCTTGAATTTTAAATGGTTTATTTAGAGTAATCAATTTTTCGCACAACAACTTTCAACTAAGTTCCTCTCTTTTATAGATGACAATCGTGCTACACCCATCCAAGATATGGCACAACGGAGACACAGGCGCAGACGTGCAGCAGGGACCTGTTCAAAGGTTTCTTTTTAGATTAAGACCCTGCGTAAACCTTTTTTACTGTCTCTTGTTGTTCACATCCTCCAGATTCTCTGTACAACCGAGAAGGATGCTGATGTTATTGGCATGTGGCCACGTCAGAATATAGCACGTACCCGGACATGGGGCTCATTTTCAAGGGCATTGTTTAGCCCGGCATATATTATAAAGATCGAATACCTTAGGGAGTGTTTGGCGTCGCGAGTTTGGCCTTGTATGCATCAGCTCCGAATCATGTCTTTGGTCAAATGTTGGGTTTGCCCGGCTCCTGTGTTTTCTACCTTATGTTCCGCTCTATCGGCTAAGGTGGCACCAGGAGAACTACTGCGATAGTGCCCTGGTTCATCCGGACGAGCACCCCAGTAGAGAAAGCCGAAAACTAACTGTCATGATAAAGCGCGATACTGGTCAACCACTCGACGACCTAGCAGAATCTTCGGGATTCCTCCACATTAACGAAGGGCCGTTTCCCGACCAGGCATGTACGCGCCCCATATTCGGATGAGCGCGGAGCCACCAGGGGCTATATAGTAGCCCCACTGTCAAACTCCTATGGCTAAGTGAAAGTGTTAAAAGCAATATAGTCCGGTTGCCTAGTTCGCTGCGCTATCACCTCCTTAATGGACCAAGACGTTGGATCAAGTGTGAACACGCGTCTTCTGCAAACACCCTCGCATTATATGCGTGAAATTTAAGCCGACGATTTGCAAACTTTCAGGTTATATACATATATACATAAACGGCCGCACAGGACGCATCATAACACTTTCAGGCAAAAGTATAAAAACAGCCTTTACAATTCAGTAAAACATTATTTTTTCAATGGGAATACATGTCACTAGAACATAATATTCTTCGAGCACTGAGCTTCTATTGAACGAGCGCCTTCAAGGACTTCCTCAAAATAGTGCTCGGCAGCTACTCGGCCAACGGCCGAACCCTGGGTCACAATAGCGGTGGCCTCCATGTCTGCCCAGTATGTCTTGACACGAGCAAGTGCCATCCGCGCACCCTCTATGCACGCCGACCTCTTCATAGCGTCGATACGCGACACAACACCAAGGAACTGCTGCACCAAACCAAAATAACTATTCGTCTGCGGGCCCTCTCGGCCACAGATGATCCACAATGTAACCCCATGGCAAGCCCGGACAACTTATGGAGCTCGCCCACTCGGTCATGCGCGCTCATTTAACAGCAGCAGACGCTACCGACCGTTGAACTGCGACCAGAATAGCTTTTCCACTTCATGATCTTTTTGATCCTTGAAGTACTCGGCTGCATCAGCCGCACTGGCTGCCAGATCCGCATACGCGTCCGCAGAACTCCATAGCTGATCAAGAGGGGCATACTTCGGATCTCTGAACTTCGCCCGCAGCAAGAAGGGCTTTCCTGCCGCGATATCCTCATCTTGACGCAGCTCCTCCTTCGACGCTCTGATCTTCGAGCGGGCTTCCTTGGCTGCTACCATGGCCTTCTCCAGCTCCGCTGCCTTCGCTTGGTTTTCCTTTTCAAGAAGCTGGTACCTGTGACGCCCGGATAATTAAGCTACAGTGATCCCACGTTAATGATGCCAGGTCACCTCGGTTACTGCTGCTAATCTTGCATTAGTTCGAAACCGGTTCGAGTCCAAATTAAAAATCAAACAAACAATAAAAGTTTTCAAACCTTAAAACAAAAATGTTCGGGTTGTACCAAATAATGCATAGGTAATTATGACGGAGAAACCACATTTTATTAAGATGCTTAAATACTCTAAGATGATTAAAATAGTAGCAAAAACAATTATTTAAATGAGGTTAAAATAATAAACCGTTACAAACTATTTTGTTTTAGTTGTGAAGCTAATTGTGGTAGTGGCATAATTAGTAATGTTCTTTTAGGTACAACTTTTGTATTCTATAAAAGCTAAAATTTAATAAAATAGAAAGGAGAATAAAATAAAAAATAAAAGGCAAAACTGTAAACAAAAACAAAAAAAATAAAATAAAAACAAAAGGCCCCCCTCCCCCGCTGGGCCTCTTGGCCCAATCGGCTCAGCGGGCCCAGCTGACCAGCCGGCCTACCCCGCGCCTGGCCTTCATGCCCCCCACCCCCAGAAACCCTAGCCTATCGTCCCCACTTCCCCCAGGTGGATCCTATTTGACGCCCGCGAGCGTCCAAGAGGAGTGGCTTCACTGCCGAGCAACAAGGCCACGGCCGGCCCACCACGCTAATTAAAGCGTTGCTGAGCAAACCGGTTTTGGGAACCTTCTAGAAGGTTTCCTAAACCGGGTTTTTTATACTCTTTGCCGGTTTTCTGTTTTTTCCTTTTTCTTTATTCTTTTATTGTTTCTGTTTTTTAAATTCTGTTTCTGTTTCTGTTTCTTTTTCTTTCTATTTTTCTTTATCCTTTGTCGTATTTATTTTCATAATTTGTTTTCAAAAAGTTTAAAATTCCTTATTTTCTTCATGATTTCAAAAAAAACACAAAGCTTTTAAAATTGTGTTCACAATTCAAAATGTGTTAAGCATGCATTACAGAAATGTTCAAGGTATATTTTAAATTTGTTTGGGATGTTTCACAAAAATGTTCAATATGTATTTTAAAAATTTTCAGCGTACATTACAAAAATGTTCAATGTATATTTTAAATTTGTTCGGGATATATCACAAAAATGTTCAGTACATACTTAAAATTGTTCAGCGTATGTTACAAAAATGTTCAATGTATATTTAAAAAAATTGTGTTCAACTTTTCAGTAATTGTTCATGTTTGAAAAGTTTGTTCAAATTTTAAAAGTTGTTCATGGTTTTAAAAAAAGGTTTCACGTTTGTAACCTTTTCTATTTTTGTTCTTGATTTTCTTGAGTTGTTCAAATTTTTTCAGAAGTTGTTCTATACTTTAAAACCTCGTGCTGCTTCCAAACCGGTAGAAGTTATTAGCTCAACTGGTTAGGTTCTTGAATTCCCGAGTGGGATGTCATGGGTTCGATCTCTTGCTAGTGCGTTTTATTTTTGGCGTTTATTTTCACGCGCTCGAGCTCCATACCTTCAAATGGGCCAGCCCATCAGCGTCTACCTTCAGCGAACTCCCCTTCCCCCACGTCCCACTCCTCCCTCAGCCTCCCTCTCCAATCCAAATCGGGATCGGGGGCACCGAGCGCGCTACCCAATCGCGACCCCCCCGACCTCGCCTCTGCCCCGACGGCAGCCGGCGCCCTCGTTGCTCGACGCCGCAGCCCATCGCCCCGTCCACGACCGTGCCGTCGCTGGACCTCGCCCGAATCTACCTCGACCCCGCCTCCCCGACGCCTCATCGCCGGACCGCTCATCTTCGTCCTCCTCCACGACCGGCCTCCTCGCACCTCGCCGCCCCGCTTCTCTTCAACACTGGTGAGGCCACCGGCCTCCTGCTCCCCCTACACTCCGTTGTCGATTCGACCACCGCGCCGGCGCACGCCCCTGACCACCGCCCCGTACGCGCGCTGACCGCGCTCACCATATCCTCGCCTCGCCCGACGTGCCTCCGCACGCGCCCACGGCCGCGCTGTCTTGCTGTCGTGCGGCCGCGGCTCCCTCCCCATCCGCCACAGCGTCGCCCCTCGCCGCGCTCCTCGGAGCTCCCCTACGGCCCCTACGCCGCCTCGTGGCCGCGCTCCCGCTTGGCCCCTGGCCTCGCCCGCTGCCCCCCCTCGTGCTCTGCTCCGCGTTCGCCCGCTCGGCCGCAGCCACCGATCACCCAGACGCTGCCCGCTTCTTGCAGCTGCTGCTACCTCGTCGCCCCGGCCTTCCCCACACGCACGCATCTGCAGCCGAACGCCCCCACCTCTGCTCCTGCGCCCCGGCGCCGCCCCGCCGTGGCCTCGCCACTACCGCCTCCGGCGGCCAGCCTTGCCGTGCCCATAGCCGACGCCTCACAGCCGATGCTGGCGTGTGCTGCAGGCGCCACCGCCTGCTAACTCCCGCCTGCACGCCTGTTAAACCGCCCTGTTAACCTCCTGGGACTATGACATATGGGGCCCATGCCAAAAAAAGAGATTAATTAAATAATAATTGTTAATTAATTAATTAATTAGTAAGTTAATTAGTTAACTTAATTAACCTGCTTAATAACCTAATCAACCATATTAGTTAATCAAATGTTGTTTAGTAAAACATGTATCTATGACATGCGGGTCCCATGGGCCCTTTTTGACCAGTCAACGGTCCAGTCAAACGCTAACTGGACATTTGACCAGGGCCCCACCTGTCAGCCCCTTAGACATGCTCTGGGTACACTTCCTGTGTACCCATAGCATTTAAATACAAATTTAATTTCGAATTAAATTAAATCCAAAAATTAGAAAATTATTTTAAATCTTTAAATTTTAATATAAAATAATCCGTACCTCGGATGAAAATACTTTGTACATGAAAGTTGCTCAGAACGACGAGACGAATCCGGATACGCAGCCCGTTCATCCGCCACGCATCCCTAACCCATCGAACCTGCAACTTTTCACCTCCGGTTCATCTGTCCGAAAACGCGAAACATCGGGAATACTTTCCCGGATGTTTTCCCCCTTCGCCGGTATCACCTCCTACTGCGTTGGGGCACACCTGGCACCATTACTTGTTATGTCATGCATCGATATGCATCTGTTTCCATTGTATTCATTTTTTCTTCCCCCTCCTCTCTCCTAGAGACTACGAGATCGACATCATATCGTACCCCGATCGACTACGGTGTTGATTTAATTCTCCTTCTCATTTGAGCTTCCGTGCAAGCCCCCACGATCACCAGATATCGCCTATACTACTCTTTGCTGCTTGCGTTAGAGTAGTGTAGCGTGTTACTGCTTTCCGTCAATCCTATCCTGATGCATAGCCTGTCCTTGCTACTACTGTTGTTACCTTCACCTGCAATCCTAAATGCTTAGTATGGGATGCTAGTGTTCCATCAGTGGCCCTACTCTCTTGTTCGTCTGCCATGCTATACTACTGGGTTGTGATCACTTGGGAGGTGATCACGGGTATATATTATATACTTTATACATGATACATGTGGTGACTAAATTCGGGTCGGCTCGTGGAGCACCCGCGAGTGATTCACGGATTGGGGGCTGAAAGGACCTTTGTCCCGACGGCCCTCTGTGTGGATCTTTGTGGCGGAGCGTCAGGGCAGGTTGAGACTACCTGGGTGAGAGGTGGGCCTGGCCCTGGTCGGTGTCCGCGGTTACATCATTAACACGCTTAATGAGATCTTGGTATTTGATCTGAGTTTGGCCACTTGGTCTATACGCACTAACCAACTACGTGGGAAAGATATGGGCACTCAGCGTCGTGGTATCAGTCGAAGCCTTCGTGACGTCAGCGACTGAGCGGCGCGCGCCGGATTGGACTAGAATGCCTGCTAGGCTAGGTCTGCTTCCGGCCGCCCACACAACGTGCAGGTGTGCTAAGGGCGATGGGCCCAGACCCCTGGGCGTTTAGGTTTAGACCGGCGTGCTGACCTCTCCGCGGCCGGGCATGACCCAGAAAAGTGTGTCCGGCCAAATGGGATCAAGCGTGTTGGGTTATGTGGTGCACCCCTGCAGGGAAGTTTATCTATTCGAATAGCCGTGATCTTCGGTAACATGACGACTTGGAGTTGTACCTTGACCTTATGACAACTAGAACCGGATACTTAATAAAACACACCCTTCCAAGTGCCAGATACAACCCGGTGATCGCTCTCTAACAGGGCTACGAGGAGAGGATTGCCGGGTAGGATTATGCTATGCGATGCTACTTGGAGGACTTCAGTCTACTCTCTGCTACATGCTGCAAGATGGAGGCTGCCAGAAGCGTAGTCTTCGACAGGATTAGCTATCCCCCTCTTATTCTGGCATTCTGCAGTTCAGTCCACCGATATGGCCCTTTACACATATACCCATGCATATGTAGTGTAGCTCCTTGCTTGCGAGTACTTTGGATGAGTACTCACGGTTGCCTTGTTCCCCCTTTCCCCCCTTTCTTTACCCTATTGTTGCGACCAGATGATGGAGCCCAGGAGCCAGACGCCACCTTCAACGACGACTCCTACTACATTGGAGGTGCCTACTACTACGCAAGGTGTCACCGACGACCACTGTGAGTAGTTAGGAGGATCCCAGGCAGAGACCTGCGCCTCTTTGCTCTGTATCCCGCTTGTGCTAGCCTTCTTAAGGCAACTTGTTTAACTTATGTCTGTACTCAGATATTGTTGCTTCCGCTGACTCGCTCTATGATCGCAGCACTTGTATTCGGGCCCTCGAGGCCCTCGGCTTGTATTATGATGCTTGTATGACTTATTTATGTTTTAGAGTTGTGTTGTGATATCTTCCGTGAGTCCTCGATCTTGATCATTACGCTTGCATGCATGATTAGTGTACGATTGAATCGGGGGCGTCACAAGTTGGTATCAGAGCCGACTGCCTGTAGGAATCCCCCTTTCCAACTCCTTGGCCGAAGTCGAGTCTAGTCGTTGAAAACTTTTACTAACATGGCTGTGTGGCTTACGGGCCCACGTTGCCATTGGGTGGTATTAGGATCTTTTACTCCTCGACCTTTACTCTGGGACTCTGATCTCTCCTCTACTCGGGTTAAACGATTTTACTAACTCTGACTCTAGGTTCTCGTAACTACTTCCACCCGGAGAACCCCTTATTACAGATGATCGCTGGCTGCACCAGAAGATTTGGGAGATACTCTCCGATATTCTCTCGAGACCTTGTGCCCATTGCTTTTGCAATTCCCTACCACCAAAATATCCCTATGGATAAGTACTTACACCTGTCGTGCTTACTTTTTTTCCCAGTCGATCCTGTTATTACAAGATACCCCGAGAATACTTTGTGCCTACTGCCTTGCAGTTCTTTGCCACCTGAATACCCCTACGAATAATTTCTCATACTTATCGAGTATCCGCTCATCCCCAGTTGATTCAAGTAATTCACAAAAGTCTTTGAAATACTATTTGAACTTCCGAAAGTCCTGAGCAGCCTATTGCTCTTGAAATTCTTGCTTGCTTGTATTATGGTTAATCTCATAAGTCCCGTAATCTTACTGTCATCCCTTGTCATTATCATTTTGAGTCAGTTGATTCAAAATATTGCAAATGCTCTCAATCCTCAATTAGATCCTAGAATTCTTCCTTCTTGCTCAGACGCCATTTTAAACATGAGCTGGTTCTCAACCAATCCAATTGCCGTCGATTGTACCCCTAAGGCTATTCAACTTATCCATCTGAATCAGAACATTGCTTCTGATCCCTTGATTTGAAAATCATAATTCCTTTGCATTTGAGCTCTGGATTAGTCAGTTGTTTCTATAATCCAATGCCTTTGCATTGTTTCTTCCTCTGGTTGTGAGCCAATACTCACATCAGCTTCCCTATGGACCGCCGGATCCTTTGATGAAATATCATCCGACAGTGTCCTTCGGATACAAAAACCTTGAGAAGTTCTTTCCCTGATACATAATGCCTTTGGTAAATTGTATCCTCTCGTTTTGTCACCCATGCTCTACTATCGAGCTTGTGTTATTTTCTAATGAAGCTTGTGGTATAAGTACCCAAGATGCCCCTAAGGGTTGAACCTATGCCTTTTCTAATCTGGGTGAACCCGGAAACTACTACGGGTCATACTCTATTGCTATTCCAGATAAAACTTCAACACTACAACTTCGTCGAAGGCGAGAAGTGAATGAAAGGTTATGCATTAGAGAAGTGGGAGTCGACCTTGAACTTTTTGTTCATGCCGATGTAAATGATGTAGATTTTATCATGGAAGCTTCTTGCAATAATAACTATTTCCTTGAAAATATCATCTGGATCTGTGAATTCATCCTTTGCAACCGTGGTTCCGACCGTGATTGTTCTCCATTGATCCTAATTCTCTGACAAGTTAAAGTACTTGCCTTCTGCAGATCAGTACACCTGCCCAACCTCTATTTTGTTCTACCTTCGAGTATTACCCCCTGGTATCCCGAGGATATCAACCCATTGCACTTCATCTTATGAATTTCTGATGAAGTAGTTCCTTGCCCCGTCATAGTCACTCCACGGGTTCTGGGTTGTCGTCAACCGAGAACACCAAATAGTGAATCAAGTCCGCACTCTGATTCAATAACTCTAAGTAATTTTCGTTGCTTACGAGTTTAATAATCCTTCAAGTCATCCCAAGCCTGATCGGCTATATCATTATCGTACTAAATTTTAACTGTGCTACCTGGTCCTTATTCCCGGAGCACCACTTTTGACGATGAGCCAAGCTTACGTCGATCTTCCTCGTTTTATCATTTCGCCTTGAACATCAAGCTTGATTCCGAGTGTGTGTCGTATCCGTGTTTCCAATGAACCTTCGCTTCACCATTGCTTTTTCTTGATGTCGTCGCTGTTTGATTGATTATATCTTCATGAAATCTCTTGACACATGTGTCGTGATCATCATCAACATCCTGAGCTCTTCCAGGATACCAATTGAATTCATGATGAGAAATTCCATGCTTGCCCCCTCGATGATTTGTGTTAACATCGACAACATTCTTGATTTCCCTCTCAACACAAACTTGTTCGTGTTTTGTGTTAGACCTTGAGATCCTTGCTACCCAGCATTTGTTCTTCTTTACCTTGGAAGTATTACCATCTCTTTTGTCAAGAATGTGGTGAGAATTTCACCACCTCTTAAGAATTCTTGATATAATAATACTTCTCGCCATCTCCGTTCATTCATTGGTCTCCGTGTTATTTCTAACCGGAAAACCGACAATCGAACTATGATCTGCGACATCAAAACTTCTAGCAACCCTATTGCTTCGACGTTAATGGTTGATATTTCATTCTTAGACCATTGGTTACCGAACCACCATTCTAACATTGATCCTGCTACTTAAGCCCATATTTCGGGTGCACCTTTCAACCAATGTTTAACTGTGTATGTTTTTCTCGGGCATACATCATTATATCATTTGATCTGACTAATGTTATCTCCTTGTTCACATAACTGTGGAAACCCCATCTTTTGGGAGTCTAGATGAATTGTCGCTGAGTTCATCAGCTACCACCTTATCCCTTCATTGGTTTAATGATGAGCTTTTGTTTCGGAACTCGCTTCCGTAGTAAATTTCTCGAGAATCTTACAATGTCGTCTCGTCAAATTGTTTTGCACCTTTTCTTCTCAGGCATCCTGAGTTTGAGGTATCCTAACACCGATCAGATCTGAATCTCGGTTAGATATGATGGTCAGTACATTTTTCCAAGAGTTATAACACTGGTAGTTTATGTCTCGGTAAGGTGATGGCATGCCCAGCACACCTGGCCGGAGGACCTACTGTTATAAGTTTCCTTTTTAGCAAGGTTATCCATTCTTCCACGAGGAAATTGTAAGACTTATTCTATGGTATGTTCCTGATGGATCCTTCGTGTATCCAGAGTTTGAACTTTACTTGAAGACCATGTCAATGCTATCTCGAAGCGTGTCTCTGATACTCCAATTTTCAATAAGAACATTTGAAGCACCATGCTAAATGTTCTTGTTCAAATTACCCAAACACCGTTGTATGGGTAATGTCATGAAATTTCTCTCCTCTTATCTAAAGGGTTTTTCTACTTTATATCCTGTCTTGGATATCATCCTCTGCTTGACTTTGGGAAGGATATACCCCTGATATATGTGTCTAAACACATTTTCCTTTCTGTTGTTTTGTTCAAACTTTCTTGTAATCTACTTAACTGAGAAGTGGCAATTCCCTGCTTAGGTAAGCACCTCGTGGTACAACTCTGCCAGTAAAACCCTATTACTATAATTGAAGACATTTCGGTAGCCACCGATGGACGAGAACTTTGCCTAATGGTCCGCCTCGTTCAACAAGCAGGAAAATGGTTCTCTTCGTCCCTCGCCCTTGGTATCGACATTGTTGCCAACATAACTGAAAGGCTACCCTTTGACATGCCTTGCTATCATGACCGCGCAAGATATGAACGCTTTTCCTACTTTTAACCACATGGTGGGCCCATAACCCACAGTTCCACAGGATCGAAACCTGACTCTTCTGTACACCCCCTGATCCCAAGGTTGTTCCTTGCGCGTGGACTCGTATGTAAATTCATGAGCCACTTCTGAGAGATCATCAATTATGGTATCAAAGGCAATACTTATTCCCATTTCTCTGAACCCCTTTCACACTTCATTTTAGGCAACGAACGATTGCCTATCCGCTTGAGACTTCGTATTGCACCTTCTTACCTTTCTCTCGATGACTTTCTTAAATATCAACCCGAGAGATGCCTCTATGCCTTGTCCACGGAGATAGCCCGAGATACTTGACATGTATTGAGCTCCGCCCTTCCCAAGTCTTACCCCTTATCTTTCCGTAAGTACAATGGAGATCCCGAAGAAAGGATGTCGGCTTCGTCATGATGACTTGAAGCAGAGAAATGAAGACGATAATGGAATGGATCAACCTCTTCGAGAAGAGCAACCAAGACCGAGAAGATTCGTAAGAATTTCGTAACCAGACCTTTCCCCCTTATTCCACCTCTTAAATCTCGGGACAAGATTTCTTGTAGTGGAGGAGAATTGTGACGCCCGGATAATTAAGCTACAGTGATCCCACGCTAATGATGCCAGGTCACCTCTGTTACTGCTGCTA
The DNA here is from genome assembly GCA_021605145.1 of Aegilops bicornis. Lineage (NCBI taxonomy): Eukaryota > Viridiplantae > Streptophyta > Magnoliopsida > Poales > Poaceae > Aegilops > Aegilops bicornis. The sequence goes on from CM038670.1 coordinate 187,471,335, forward strand.
ATCTCGCGTTAGTTCGAAACCAGTTCGAGTCCAAACTAAAAATCAAACAAACAATAAAAGTTTTCAAACCTTAAAACAAAAATGTTCGAGTTGTACCAAATAATGCATAGGTAATTATGATGGAGAAACCACATTTTATTAAGATGCTTAAATACTCTAAGATGATTAAAATAGTAGCAAAAACAATTATTTAAATGGGGTTAAAATAATAAACCGTTACAAACTATTTTGTTTTAGTTGCGAAGCTAATTGTGGTAGTGGCATAATTAGTAATGCTCTTTTAGGTACAACTTTTGTATTCTATAAAAGCTAAAATTTAATAAAATAGAAACGAGAATAAAATGAAAAAGAAAAGGCAAAACTGTAAACAATAACAAAAAGAATAAAATAAAAACAAAAGGCCCCCCTCCCCCACTGGGCCTCTTGGCCCAGTCGGGTCAGCCGCCCAGCTGACCAGCCGGCCCACCCCGCGCCTGGCCTACATGCCCCCACCCCCAGAAACCCTAGCCTCGTCCCACTTCCCCCACGTCCCACTCCTCCCTATGCCTCCCTCTCCGATCCAAATCGGGATCAGGGGCCAGGGGCATCGATCCCGCTACCCAATCACGACCCCCCCGACCTCGCCTCTGCCCCGACGGCAGCCGGCGCCCCCGTCACTCGACCCCACAGCCCATCGCCCCGTCCACGACCGTGCCGTCGCTGGACCCCGCCCGGATCTACCTCAACCCCGCCTCCCCGACGCCCCGTCGCCGGACTTCTCGTCCTCGTCCTCCTCCACGACCGGCCTCCTCGCACCTCGCCGCCCCGCTTCTCTTCAACACTGGTGAGGCCACCGGCCTCCTGCTCCCCCTGCACTCCATCGTCGATTCGACCACCACGCCGGCGCACGCCCCTGACCACCTCCCTGTACGCGCGCTGACCGCGCTCACCACATCCTCGCCTTGCCCGGCGTGCCTCGACGCCGCCCACGGCCGCCTTGTTTTTTCTTGTCGTGCGGCGCGGCTCCTCCCTGTCCGCCACACAGCGTCGCGCCTCGCCCAGCGCTCCTGAGCTCCCCACGGCCCCTCACGCCGCCTCGTGGCGCGCTCCCGCTTGGCCTCAAGGCGTCGCCGCTGCCCCCCTGAGCTCTGCTCCCGCGTCCACCCGCTCCAGCCGCAGCCACCGCTCGCCCCGCGCGCGCTGCCCCGCCTTGCCGGCGCTACTGCTACCTCATCGCCCCGGCCTTCCCCACATGCAGGCATGTGCAGCCGAATGCTCCCGCCTCTGCTCCTGCGCCCCGGCGCCGCCCCGCTGTGGCCTCGCCACTGCCGCCTCCGACGGCCAGCCTTGCCGCGCCCATAGCCGGCTCCCCCTCCGGTCAATCTGGGCGTGTGCCTGCAGGGCGCCACCGCCCGTTAACTCCTGCCCAGACGCCCGTTAAACCGCCCTGTTAACCTCCTGGGACTATGACATATGGGGCCCATGCCAAAAAAAGAGATTAATTAAATAATAATTGTTAATTAATTAATTAATTAGTAAGTTAATTAGTTAACTTAATTAACCTGCTTAATAACCTAATCAACCATATTAGTTAACCAAATGTTGTTTAGTAAAACATGTATCTATGACATGCGGGTCCCATGGGCCCTTTTGACGATCAATGGTCCACCAAACGCCGATCGACATTTGACCAGGGCCCCACCTGTCAGCCCCTTAGACATGCTCTGGGTATACTTCCTGTGTACCCATAGTATTTAAATGCGAATTTAGTTTCAAATTAAATTAAATCCAAATATTAGAAAATTATTTTAAATCTTTAAATTTTAATATAAAATAATCCGTACCTCGGATGAAAATACTTTGTACATGAAAGTTGCTCAGAACGACAAGACGAATCCGGATACACAGCCCGTTCGTCTGCCACGCATTCCTAACCTATCGAACCTGTAACTTTTCACCTCCGGTTCATCTGTCCGAAAACGTGAAACACCGGGAATACTTTCCCGGATGTTTCCCCCCTTCACCGGTATCACTTCCTACTGCGTTGGGGCACACCTCGCACCGTTACTAGTTATGTCATGCATCGATATGCATCTGTTTGCATTGTATTCATTTTTTCTTCCCCCTCCTCTCTCCGGTAGACTACGAGACTGACGCTGCTACTGGGACCCCTCCTTCTCGGCTGAGCTTCCAGGCAAGCCCCCCCCCCTTGATCAAAAGATATCGCCTATTCTACTCTCTACTGCTTGCATTAGAGTAGTGTAGCATGTTACTGCTTTCCTTTAATCCTATCCTGATGCATAGCCTGTCCTTGCTACTACTGTTGTTACCTTTACCTGCAATCCTACTTGCTTAGTATAGGATGCTAGTGTTCCATCAGTGGCCCTACTCTCTTGTCCGTCTGCCATGCTATACTACTGGGCTGTGATCACTTGGGAGGTGATCACGGGTATATATTATATACTTTATACATGATACATGTGGTGACTAAAGTCGGGTCGGCTCGTGGAGCACCAGCGAGTGATTCATGGATTGGGGGCTGAAAGGACCTTTGTCCCAACGGCCCTCGGTGTGGATCTTTGTGGCAGAGCGTCAGGGCAGGTTGAGACTACCTGGGTGAGAGGTGGGCCTGGCCCTGGTCGGTGTCCGCGGTTACATCATTAACACGCTTAATGAGATCTTGGTATTTGATCTGAGTCTGGCCATTTGGTCTATACGCACTAACCAACTACGTGGGAAAGATATGGGCACTCGACGTCGTGGTATCAACCGAAGCCTTCGTGACGTCAGCGACTGAGCGGCGCGTGCCGGATTGGACTGGAACGCCTGCTAGGCTAGGTCTGCTTCCGGCCGCCCACGCAACATGCAGGTGTGCTAAGGGCGATGGGCCCAGATCCCTGGGCGCTTAGGTTTAGACCGGCGTGCTGACCTCTCTATTGGCCTAGGTGGGGCTGCGATGTGTTGATCTTCCACGGCCAGGCATGACCCAGAAAAGTGTGTCCGGCCAAATGGGATCAAGCGTGTTGGGTTATGTGGTGCACCCCTGCAGGGAAGTTTATCTATTCGAATAGTCGTGATATTCGGTAACATGACGACTTGGAGTTGTACCTTGACCTTATGACAACAAGAACCAGATACTTAATAAAACACACCCTTCCAAGTGCCAGATACAACCCGGTGATCGCTCTCTAACAGGGCTACGAGGAGAGGATTGCCGGGTAGGATTATGCTATGCGATGCTACTTGGAGGACTTCAGTCTACTCTCTTCTACATACTGCAAGACGGAGGCTGCTGAGCGTAGTCTTCGACAAGATTAGCTATCCCCTCTTATTACGGCATTCTGATTCAGTCCACCGATATGGCCCTTTACACATATACCCATGCATATGTAGTGTAGCTCCTTGCTTGCAGTACTTTGGATGAGTACTCACGGTTGCCTTGTTCCCCTTTTCCCCTTTCTTTACCCGATTGTTGCGACTGCACGATGGAGCCAGAGCCGATGCCACCTTCAACGGCTCCTACTACACTCGGAGGTGCCTACTACTATGTGCAGATACCGGGCGGCATTTACCGTGAGTAGTTAGGAGGATCCTGTAGGAGGCCTGCGCCTCTTTCGATCTGTATCCCAGTTTGTGCTAGCCTTCTTAAGGCAACTTGTTTAACTTATGTCTGTACTCAGATATTGTTGCTTCCGCTGACTCGTCTATGATCAAGCACCTGTATTCGGGCCGTCGAGGCCCCTGGCTTGTATTATGATGCTTGTATGACTTAATTATGTTTTAAAGTTGTGTTGTGATATCTTCCCGCGAGTCCCTGATCTTGATCGTACACGTTTCCGTGCATGATTAGTGTATGATTGAGTCGGGGGCGTCACAGTACCTGTCGGCGGCATCCTTTAACTCAACGGCCATCTTGGCCATCTTTTCCTTACTTTGGCAATGGATAGCCTGTTCGGCCCTCAGCTCTTCGACCGCCTTCAGAGCGGCCGCATCACTATTCCTGGCTTGTTCTTTGGCTCGGGCAAGTTCCGCCGAAAGGGTCTCCACGGCCGCAGCTCCATCTGCAGTCACATCATATTAAAGATACTGGCATTATGCTGCTCTTACTACGTGTTGATAATGGGAGAAATCACATACCTTGTGCCTCGTCAAGCTGCCTCTTGACAAGCACGATGTCGGCATCTGCCGCATCAAGTTGCCGCTTCAGCTCGGCAAACTCACCAGTCCGGCTAGCCACCGGACCTTCCGCCACCTACATATGAAGGCGGATTGATTATTACCTGGGATTATGATCCTCTGTTTGCCGCCGTTCTTGACGGCAACCAAAGTCTCAGGGGCTACTATCTGCATAGGGCACACCTAACATGTGCGGTACTGCAAAAAATGCACACTATTTCACGTACCTCAAAACCTTTCAGCAGACTCATAATAGCTTCATGCAACCCGCTTTCGGCGGATGAAATCCTCTCAATCACCGTACCCATTAGCGTAATATGCGCCTCTGAAATAGCCGCTTGCTCTAGCAGATCCTTCAGTACGTCCGACCGCACACCAGACGGTGCCGGGCTCTTTCGATTGCTCTCTTCAAGAGCCGGATACTGAGGACTTTGGGTGGCCAAAGGATTACCCTCTGGCCTTGACAGATCAGGAGAAACCCTCCACGACGACACCTCGGGGTCGCCCGCCTCATGAGGTGAGATGGCAGGGGGAGGCGTTTCGCTCTCCATCATCTCCGGAAGAAGATCCCCCGAAGACGAACTCTGCCGAGAAGGGCTGCGATCCGAATTACAAGATAAATGCTTCGGTTATTTTCCTCAGAAGTAATGCAGGATATCTTCACTATGAAGTACCCTTTTACTTACAGCTTGGTGGAGGGCTGACCCCCTTGCGGGCATAGTGCGGCCCGGTACCCCCAGGCGAGACCCTCCGCGAAGATTTCTTCCCCCGTTTGGAAACCATCGTTTCCGGGTCTTCAGAGGTGGTCCTCTTCCTTCCTTGGGGAGAAGGAATTTCAGATTCTTCTCCTCGGTTATCCTCCTTCGCGGAGGCGCTAACTCCCCTAGTTTGGATGAGCGGTGAGCGAGGTCTGCTTTCAGCCTCTTTATCCCCCATGTATCTTCCCCTGACGGCACTTGATAAGGCGCGAGCTCCAGCATCCTGGCTAGTACAGGATCCGGTGAGACCTCGGGGAGGGGGGCCGGACACCTGATCATCTGTCACGACCGGTTTTCCAATAAAAATGTTTATTGAGAAACCAACCTTTTGAGTCCAACACGAGGAAAAATCCTCCTGACTGGTAGACAAAATCTTGATACAATAAGCCAGTAGCATTAGAATATATTACAGGGTCGAGCTGGGGTGCTCAACCATTTATTACAAGCACGCCAATAATTATACATAATGGCGGATATGACACAATTGAGTGGTGGCATACTACTGACTCGAGGTAAAGAGGTGGTGGAATAACACAGTGGAGTGGATAACATGACTCCTACACTGGCGGTTCATCGGGCCGAGGTGAGACTCGATGAATTTATTTGGGTAGCGGAAGCGGAAGTAACATAGTGACTAATCCAGGGTCGCATACGAGACCGACCGATTCCTCTAAGCATCGGACTCGCTATCGAACTCTTCATCCATGAGATCGCCTTCACAAGATCTCGCCAAATCAACAAGCCAGGTGAGTACTTTGAAAGTACTCGCAAGACAGTTCGGACAATAAATATAATAAATGCATGCATGAATGCGTCATGAGCAATTAATATGGTACATCCACATGAGGAAGTAACACAACATTAATTAGCAAGAAGGAAATCAAGTGGTAATAAAAATAACTGGAAACCAATCGGGTGTCTGAAGCGACGCCACGAAGGGTGAACAAATAATTAAATTATACCACAGTCGGGCGTCTGAGCGACACCACATAAAGGGCTTATACTGAAAATAAAAGACATGCGTGCCCGCGATGGACGTTAGCGACATCACGTAAAGGGCTTATATCAAAAGTAAATAAATAACAATGCCGCAATCGGACGTCTGAGCGACATCACGTAAAGGGCTTATGTCAAAAGTAAATAAATAACAATGTCAGTATCGCCCCGAGCGACATCGCAGAAAGGGCTTATATCAAAAGTAAATAAATAACAATGCCGCAGTCGGACGTCTGAGCAACATCGCAGAAAGGGCTTATATCAAAAGTAAATAAATAACAATGCCGCAGTCGGACGTCTGAGCGACATCACAGAAAGGGCTTATGTCAAAAGTAAATAAATAACAATGCCGCAGTCGGACGTCTGAGCGACATCGCAGAAAGGGCTTATATTCATTATTCATAACTTGCAAGAATTAATGCTCACCGGTAAATATTCAACACGCGATAAATAACGGGTTAGTCCATCCACAGGAAATAAACCTTTAACATTCATGTGGTTTTTAAGAGTTTCCGGTCACCGAGACTGACTCTTGACAAGATAAGATAAGCACAAAACTTGGATATGGATAAGATGATTCAAAGGGATTATTGACTCTGCAGAGTTTGTACTAAATTACCCACAGCCAACGGATTTCCGTAGTCACGAAGGACTAGTTCCGTTTACGGTATTTCGGAGGAAACACGTCTAACCAGTACACACCCATCCCACCTCACGATGCCAGGAATCACCCTAGACATCGTTCAATAAAAACCTTGAGACGGGGAGATCACAATATCGAATAGCATGGGATCAAATTTATATACGCGCTCTCTAAGGGGTGCCCCCCTCTCGGTCCCAACCGGAAACACCCATGCCCCCTGACCGAATGATAGGCTTTAATCCAGGGCCATGGAACCCTCATCCCGGCCTCTCGATTTGGTGTGTACCAGAAAGCGGTTTGCAACTTACTAGGCCGTATCCTTTGCGGAAAACATGTGGTAGTACGGAAGGGAAGACGGACGTGAACGGGACTGATTCATGTTGACCCTGGGTCAACGGTCTGGCGTAAGACTGGCATGCCACAACACTGCCATCTTACCCATTCTCATGCCATCTCATGGCCATGCAAACTCATATCCAACAACTTATGGATTATCGAAATTCACTTGTCTCCATTTTGCATGTAATATGACAATCACTGAGGTGCTCATGATCATGCCATGCAACTACTTAATGCAAACATGCCCAAACACTCATCATATCAAAAGTTCAAACATGCTTGCCTGGTTCGGAGTAGTCGGGGCCTAGCTCGGTGAAGTTCATGGTTCCGGCCACCTCCTTCGGTATCTACGACATACAAAATACACGCACTAACGTAAAATACCGTGGGGTGCACAAAAATATTCCAAATATTTCTCAAATAAATCTGGTAAAAAACTAGACAAAATTTTGAAGAGGACAGAAAAAGAATCACTCAAAAATACTTTTCTGTTTAAAAGTTATAAGAGTTTTGGTCCAAGGACCACTTTGTAATGAAACAGAAACTTCCTAGGGGGTTATGCAGAAAAGTCCAGAAAACGGTTCAAACTGGAAAACGCATTTTGCCAGAATATGTTTTCAGAAAACGGTTCGTTTAATAAGAATGAGAGACAGACAGGCGGGTCCCACCCGTCAGGTTTAAAAATTTAAAAGGGGGAAGACGGAGCTCGTCGGCGCCGAGGGTCATGGTCGCCAAGCGATCCATGGCGAGGCAAGGGGATCGGGTGGTACCTCCATGCTCAGTGCATCATTCTGTGTCGGTAGGTGGTGGTGGTGGTCGCCGGTGAGTACCACGTCGACGGCGGCCCTTGCTCCGGCGGACGGTGATTCGGGAGGGGTTGGATCTCGCCGGAGAGTGCTGCGAAGGGCAAATTGAGGTGGGGGTTAGGCTACTGGGTGCTCGAGGGGAGTGCTGACGAGGTTAGGGCGCAGGGAATGGCCTCACCGGAGTGAATCGAGGTGGAGGCCGAGGCGGAATGGGGCGGCCGGAGTTGGGGGAGGAGACCTCCTCGAGGTCCTCCTAGTAGCCTGGCGGAGTGTTGGTGAGGTGTAGGGATGGTGCGTGCTCGAGGGCGAGCTCGGGGCCCCTTTTTGTAGGCGATTAGGGGGGTTGGCCGTGCACGGAGTTATCCGGCGAAGGTTACGGCGGCGCAGGGCTTGGTCGGGATGGTTTAGCGGTTGAGCTTCAACGTGGAGGTCTACTGGCTCCATTTAGACAATAAACGAGTTTGGACGAGAAGCTTTGGGAGAGTTCGACGGAACGGGGCGGCGCGGGCCCGTCGGTGGCAGAGGGCGTGCCCTGTGCTTGCCGGCCACGGCGACGGTGCAACGGGGTTGCGCTGGCGTGCATGATCCACGCGGAGGGCCAGGGAACGATGGGCGGCGACGGGTGGCGTGGCGAGCGGGCTCGGGCCCTCGCTGGCCGCCACGGGTGGCGCATCCACCATAGAAACCGCCAACACCGGCGAGGCTCGCCGCCACCGACGCCTGCATCCGTCCAAGGGGGCGTGCGGCGCTCTGGCCAGGGAGGAGAGGCCGTGCGCAACGCGCCAGGGCGCACTGTTGACAGGTGACCCGACTCATTTAAACTGAATTTATCAAACTACGAATTTCTCTCGAAGTGCAAAGTGACAAGCAAGCCGTGTGTTCGACAGAATGATTTTGGTATGTGGGGATTTTTCCTTGAGCTGATTTTTGGTGGAGTGGCTTCTCATTGCATCTGGGGGCTGCCTGAATTTTGGTGGAATTTTTGGAGAAGAGGAGATATGAATATCATCAAATTTGACAAATCTGATCCAAATTTGCGTGTGAAACTTGAAAATTTTGAAAAGAAGAAGAGTGGATCTTGATGGTTCTAGGTTGTGGGTGCTAGGGAGTATCCAGAGTAGTTGGTTTGAGAACAAAACTCAAAGGCATTTAGGTACTTGCTTTGCAAATCACCTAGGCTCAACATAGTGGACATAATTGTTTTGGGGAAAGAAATAATTGAAATAAAATCCAAAAATGAGTTGGACCTGTTGGGACAGAATATTTGGATTGCCCCAAAGTGGAATGAGGGGTTTTGGGGAGATTTACCACATGAGACATGGTAAAAAGTATGGATGGATTCAATATAAGAGAAGACCCAAAACTCCTAGGTTTTCTTTATTAAAAGAAAAATAAACCAAAAAGAATAAATTGAGAGGGAGAGAATCAGAAGAAAGGTTTTTAATAACCAAACACCAAAGTTGAAGGAGATGCCAAAATAAAAATCCTTTGCCAAAGGGGAAATTTTTGAGAGAGAGATTTTTGAAAGGATTTTAAATGACTTCCTTCAAAACCAACAAGGTTTTTGTTGAAAACCAAACAAAAAAATTTTGGGTGTCACATCATGTTCGCCTTTGTTACCCAGTCCTGGTCAAAGAACGACTTTTTAGAATGATGTCATGATAAATAAAAAGACAAAAATGTTCGACTACAGGATTACTTACTTGGGTATCTGGGCGATTGCAGCTCAGACCCGCATCCTCGGTGGTGTCCGGACACATTATTTGTGGTCCAAAGAACGATTGATACATCTCTTCGAGCGTCATATCGAGGAAGTGCTGAATAGCTCACGGTCCCTCCGGGTTGAACTCCCACATGCGGAGGGGACGCCGTTTGCAGGGCAGGACTCGACGAATTAACATGACTTATGCTATCGTGGCTGCATCGATATCTCTCTCGAGGAGAACTTGGATGCGGCTCTGCAATGTCGGCACATCCTTTATCGCCCCCGCCTAGCCCTTGTTAATCCATGACGCTACCATGGCGGGGGCCGAGCGAGAAGTAGGGGCGGCCACCCACTTGGTGCCCCTGGGAGCTGTGATATAAAACCACTCCCGTTGCCATAAGCTGGACACCTCCTGGAAGGAACCCTGACCATGGGGCATTGGCACTTTTGCTTATTACGGCACCTCCACACTCTGCGTACCGCCCCTCGATCATCTTCAGCTCCAAATTGAAGGTCTTGAGCCACATGCCGAAGTGAGGAGTAATGCGGAGGAAAGCTTCACACACGACGACGAACAACGAGATGTGGAGGACGGAATCAGGAGCCAAATCATGGAAATCCAGCCTGTGATAGAACATGAGCCCCCTCACAAAGGGATCTAGAGCAAGACCTAGCCCTCGGAGGAAGTGAGAGATGAATACAACGCTCTCGCCGGGTTCGGGAGTGGGTATGACCTGCCCTCGAGTAGGCAACCTGTGTGAGATCTCGCAAGTCAGGAATCGAGCCTCTCTTAGCTTCTTGACGTCTTCCTCTGTGACGGAGGAAGGCATCCACCGACCTTGAAGGTTGGATCCGGACATGGTTCAAGGTCTGAAGCGCCTGACCTGAGCCTGGGGTGTTGGAACTCGAGGTGGGGGAAGGATTCGATTGAGCATGAGAAGAAAAAGGGACAGACCTTGGCCTCTTTATAAATGAGGTGAATATCAAGTGTCCTCCGCGTGGCCGTTCGGGACTTGCTTAGAATTGGGAGGTCATACCGACGTGCACGATTGGGTTACCCACATCCGTATTGATGAGAATCCCGTAATAAGGGGACATGATCTTTTCTTCGACAAGACGTGCCAAATAAATCGCCTCGCAAAACGTGCAGTGGCAAGCTGATGGAGGAAGATGGTTCGCCATGACCAAACCGTGGTGATATGTCATGTTATGAAAAACGGTCGGCAGATTAGATGTGTGGAAATATTATTCTCTCTACGATGATATGTGGAATTTGTTTTGCGGAGCCGGACACTATCCTTGTGTTCAAAATATTCTATGGAGTATTCGGAGGAGGAACCCGCCTTGCAATGCGGAAGACAATCTGCGCGCCGGACTCATTGTCATTGAAGCCTGGTTTAGGGGCTACTGAGGGAGTCCTGGATTAGGGGGTATCCGTACAGCCGGACTATATCCTTTGGCCGGACTGTTGGACTATGAAGATACAAGATTGAAGACTTCGTCTCGTGTCCGGATGGGACTCTCCTTGGCGTGGAAGGCAAGCTTGGCGATACGGATATGTAGATCTCCTCCCATTGTAACCGACTCTTTGTAACCCTAGCCCCCTCCGGTGTCTATATAAACCAGAGGGTTTAGTCCATAGGACAACAACAATCATACCATAGGCTAGCTTCTAGGGTTTAGCCTCTACGATTTCGTGGTAGATCAACTCTTGTAATACTCATATCATCAAGATTAATCAAGCAAGAAGTAGGGTATTACCTCCATCGAGAGGGCCCGAACCTGGGTAAACATTGTGTCCCCCGCCTCCTGTTACCATCCGCCTTAGACGCACAGTTCGGGATCCCCCCCACCCGAGATCCGCCGGTTTTGACACCGACACGGACTCCATCGGAGCTACATCGCAATGTGGCCCGATATAGAGGCGCCGCACACCCTCTTTGCTTCACAGACGAAGTAATGGAGCACGAATTCCCCGAAGGGTTTAAACCCGTGAATATCGAATCATATGATGGAACAACTGATACTGCGCTATTGATCGAGGATTTCCTTCTCCATATCCATATGGCCCGCGGAGATGACCTTCATGCCATCAAATACCTCCCACTAAAACTCAAAGGGCCAGCTTGGCACTGGTTAAACAGTCTGCCTGAAAACTCTATTGGCAGCTGGGAGGATTTGGAAGACGCCTTCCGCGACAACTTCCAAGGTACATATGTCCGGCCACCAGATGCCGATGACTTAAGTCACATCGTCCAGCAGCCCGGAGAGTCAGCCAGGAAGCTCTGAACTAGGTTCTTAGTTAAAAAGATCCAAATCGTCGACTGTCCGGATGCGGAAGCCCTAGCGGCCTTCAAACACAGCGTCCGAGACGAGTGGCTCGCCCGCCACCTCGGTCAAGAAAAACCAAAATCCATGTCAGCTTGTACCGCTCTGATGACCCGCTTATGCTGGAGAAGACAAATGGCTCGCCAGAGAAGCAACAACGCCAGCGATCCGGGCACTTCCGAAGTCCGAGACGACAACGTCAAGCCACGACGCAGTAAACACAAACGTCGGAACGATAATGAGGGAACGCACGACACAGCGGTCAACGCCGGATTCAGCGGCCCCAAAGCCGGTCAACGAAAAAATGCCATTCAAGGCAAACAAAGATGGCCAATCCAATTTTGACAAGGTATTGGATCGGCCCTACCAGATTCATGGCAACCCCGATAAACCAGCTAATCACACCAACAGAAGTTGTTGCGTCTTCAGACAGGCCGGCAAGCTCAACACCGAACACAAGGGGAAGAGGCCACCCGATGATAGCGACGACGAAGAGACTCACCAACCAAATACCGGGGGTCCGAAGAAATTTCCCCCCGAAGTAAAAAACAGTGAACATGGTACACGTGACACACACCTCTACAGGGGAGCATCGGAAGCGCTCCCTCCGGAAAGAGGATCATACTACGGTTACTTCAGCCGAAGTACAAAGCGGTCTTATTAAACTGCATACTTTGCCGTCCATTAAGCCGTCGGTCTCCATTCAACAGGACCGACCAATTTCGGAGCTGGACTAGCCGTTCGGCTTCCGCCGTCTGCCTCATATACCTACGAAATCTGTACCGTGCATACAGAACTATGCACTTCAAATACCCTGGGCATCGACGTAAGCACAATACGGACGGGCCTACAAGTACTCCCATAACCCCTTCCTTTTTCTTTTCTAACTACTCTTTCTTTTTTCATTATCCTTTACCACAGGTGGCTCAAAGGCTGACCATCTCACTGACTCTATCGAAGTTCGGGTTCGTACATTCACCCAAAGGCTACTCCTGTTAAGGAGCCCCTTCACCGAGGAAAGGCGGCGCACACGTGCGACAAGAGGTCCAAAACAACTTTTTGTAGACCACACTCTCTATTTTGCGAGCCTGTAAAGTGGCTTTTTCCTCAGCCGTCGACCCCTGGCATGTCAAATAGCCGGGGTTGTGGCGTTATTATTTATAAAAATGGCGATTGACATATCGATTAGGTCCCAGTGAACACAATCCATACCCAGTATTCGCTTTTTCTAAAGAGCTGAGTTTTTTCGGTCGTTTCACACTCACACCCCAGCACAGGTTGCGAGGGGCTCGATATGAAAACAAATGAGTTGCCGACAAGTCCGAATAGCTTTATAGCACACTTCGGCGTCGCGAGTTTGGCATTATATGCATGAGCTCTGAATCATGTCTTTGGTCAATAGTTGGGTTGCCCGGCTCCTGTGCTTACTACCTTACGTTTCGTTATATCGGCTAGGGTAGTAAAGGGAGAACTACTGCGATTGTGTCCCGGTTTATCCGGATGAGCACCTCAGTAGAGAATGCTGAAAACTAATTGTCATGATGAGGCGAGAGCTGGTCAACCACTCGATGACTTATTAGAATCTTTAGCGATTCCTTCCGTATTACACAAAGGACTGTTCTTCTGGTCACCAACGTAACGCACCGTATTGGGATAACCGCGTACACACCAGGGTCTATATTGTAGACCCACCGTAAAACTCCTATGGCTAAGTGAAAGTGTTAACGCCCTATAGTTCGATTGCCTAGATCGCCGCATTGACACCTCCTTCATGGACCAAGACGTTGGGTTAAGAGTGATCAAGTGCTTTTTCGAACCCCCCCCCCCCGTATTTTCCACAAGGGGGATGAAGCCGACGACTGTAAAACTTTCAGATTATACAAAAACGACCGCACAGGAGGAACCAAATCTTTTAGGCGACACTAAAATGAAAGATAGCTTTATTATATCATAATATTGTCTTTTACAAATTCAATACATTTCACTCGAATATCATGTCTTTCGAGCACTGACCCTCTATCAAGCGGGCACCCTCTAAGACATCCTCAAAATAATGCTATGGTGCGTGGTTGTCCTTGCCCTTGGGTGGACTCTTCCCTGCAACGTCGGTGGCCTTCATCTTCGCCCAGTATGTCTTGACACGGGCAAAGGCCATCCGTGCACCTTCAATGCACGTTGACCGCTGCAACCTCTTGAGCACTGTGTTGGATTTCCTTGAAGAGGAAAGGATGATGCAGCAAAGTAGCGCAAGTATTTCCCTCAGTTTTTGAGAACCAAGGTATCAATCCAGTAGGAGGCTACGCGCGAGTCCCTCGTACCTACACAAAGCAAATAACTCCTTGCAAACAATGCGATAAGGGGTTGTCAATCCCTTCACGGCCACTTACGAGAGTGAGATCTGATAGAGATGACAGATAATATTTTTGGTATTTTTGTGATAAAGATGCAAAGTAAAGTAAAAAGCAAAGTAAAAAATCAAAGGCAATAATAAAGTGATGGAAGATTGATATGATGAAGATAGACCCCGGGGCCATAGATTTCACTAGTGGCTTCTCTCAAGAGCATAAATATTTTACGGTGGGTGAACGAATTACTATTGAGCAATTGACAGAATTGAGCATAGTTATGAGAATATCTAGGTATGATCATGTATATAGGCATCACGCCCGAGACAAGTAGACCGACTCACACTGCATCTACTACTATTACTCCACTCATCGACCGCTATCCAACATGCATCTAGAGTATTAAGTTCAAGAAAACAGAGTAACGCCTTAAGCAAGATGACATGATGTAGAGGGATAAATTCATGCAATATGATAAAAACCCCATCTTGTTATCCTCGATGGAAACAATACTATATGTGCCTTGCTGCCCCTACTGTCACTGGGAAAGGACACTGCAAGATTGAACCCAAAGCTAAGCACTTATCCGATTGCAAGAAAAACCAATCTAGTAGGCCAAACCAAACTGATAATTCGAAGAGACTTGCAAAGATAACCAATCATACATAAAAGAATTCAGAGAAGATTCAAATATTGTTCATAGATAATCTTGATCATAAACCCACAATTCATCGGTCTCAACAAACACACCGCAAAAAGAAGATTACATCGAATAGATCTCCACGAGAGAGGGGGAGAACATTGTATTGAGATCCAAAAAGAGAGAAGAAGCCATCTAGGTACTAACTATGGACCCGAAGGTCTGAGGTAAACTACTCCCACTTCATCGGAGGGGCTATGGTGATGATGTAGAAGCCCTCCGTGGTGGATGCCCCCTCCGGCAGAGCTCCGGAACAGGCCCCAAGATGGGATCTCATGGGTACAGAAGGTTGCGGCGGTGGAATTAGGTTTTTGGCTCCGTCTCTGATCATTTGGGGGTACATAGGTAAATATAGGAGGAAGAAGTACGTCGGTGGAGCATCATGGGCCCCAAGAGGGTGGAGGGCGTGCCCTGGGGGGGGGGGGGGCGCCCCCCAACCACGTGCCCACCACGAAGCTTCCTTGACGTAGGGTCCAAGTCTCCTGGATCATGTTCGGTGAGAAAATAACGTTCCCGAAGGTTTAATTCCGTTTGGACACCGTTTTATATTCCATTTCTTGAAACTCAAATAGGCAAAAAAACAGCAATTAATTTGGGCCTCCGGTTTATAGGGTAGTCCCAAAAATATTATAAATGTGGAAAATAAAGCCCAATATTGTCCGAACAGTAGATAATATAGCATGGAGCAATCAAAAATTATAGATACGTTGGAGACGTATCAGGCATCCCCAAGCTTAATTCCTGCTCGTCCTCAAGTAGGTAATTGATAAAAACAGAATTTTTGATGCGGAGTGCTACTTGGCATAATTTCAATGTAATTCTTCTTAATTGTGGTATGAATATTCAGATCCGAAAGATTCAAGACAAAAGTTCATATTGACATAAAAATAATAATACTTCAAGCATACTAACTAAGCAATTATGTCCTCTCAAAATAACATGGCCAAAGAAAGTTCATCCCTACAAAATCATATAGTTTAGTCATGCTCCATTTTCGTCACACAAGAATGCTGTCATCATGCACAACCCCGATGACAAGCCAAACAATTGTTTCATACTTTAATAATCTCAAACTTATAAACTTTCACGCAATATATGAGCGCAAGCCATGGACATAGCACTATGGGTGTGGAATAGAATATGATGATGGGGGTTATATGGAGAAGACAAAAAAGGAGAAGATCTCACATCAACGAGGCTAATCAATGGGCTATGGAGATGCCCATCGATTGATGTTAATGCAAGGAGTTGGGATTGCCATGCAACGGATGCACTAGAGCTATAAATGTATGAAAGCTCAACAAAAGAAACTAAGTGGGTGTGCATCCAACTTGCTTGCTCACGAAGACCTAGGGAACTTGAGGAGGCCCATTGTTGGAATATACAAGCCAAGTTATATAATGAAAAATTCCCACTAGTATATGAAAGTGACAAAACAAGAGACTCTCTATCATGATGATTATGCTGCTACTTTGAAGCACAAGAGTGGCAAAGGATAGTAGCATTGTCCCTTCTCTCTTTTCTCTCATTTTTTTGGGCCTTCTCCTTTTTTATATGGCCTTTGTTTTTTTTATATTCCTCACTTGGGACAATGCTCTAGAAAATGATGATCATCACACTTCTGTTTATTTACAACTCAATGATTACAACTCGATACTAGAACAAAGTATGACTCTATATGAATGCCTCGTGATGTACCGGATATGCAATGAACCAAGAGTGACATGTATGAAAGAATTATGAACGGTGGCTTTGCCACAAATACTATGTCAACTACATGATCATGCTAAGCAATATGACAATGATGAATGTGTCATGATGAACGGAATGGTGGAAAGTGCATGGAAATATATCTTGGAATGGCTATGGAAATGCCATAATAGGTAGGTATGGTGGCTGTTTTGAGGAAGATATAAGGAGGTTTATGTGTGAAAGAGCGTATCATATCACGGGGTTTGGATGCACCGTGAAGTTTGCACCAACTCTCAAGGTGAGAAAGGGCAATGCAGTGCATCAAGAGGCTAGCAATGATGGAAGGGTGAGAGTGCGTATAATCCATGGACTCAACATTAGCCATAAAGAACTCACATACTTATTGCAAAAATCTACAAGCCATCAAAAACCAAAGCATTACGCGCATGCTCCTAGGGGGATAGATTGGTAGGAAAAGACCATCGCTCGTCCCCGACCGCCACTCATAAGGAGGACAATCAAAGAACACCTCATGTTTCAAATTTGTTACATAACGTTTACCATACGTGCATGCTACGGGACTTGAAAACTTCAACACAAGCATTTCTCAAATTCACAACTACTGAACTAGCACTACTTTGATATTATTACCTCCATATCTCAAAACAATCGTCAAGCGTCAAACTTTTCTTAGTATCCAACACACTCATAAGAAAGTTTTTACTATTTTAAATACCTAGCATATTAAGATTATTTAAGAAAATTACCATGCTATTTAAGACTCTCAAAATAATCTACGTGAAGCATGAGAGATCAATAGTTTCTTTGAAACAAATCCACCACCGTTCTCTAAAAGATATAAGTGAAGTACTAGAGCAAAACTATATAACTCAAAAGATATAAGTGAAGCACAAAGAGTATTCTAATAATTTCCAAATCATATATGGCTCTCTCAAAAGGTGTTTACAACAAGGATGATTGTGTTAAACTAAAAAGCAAAGACTCAGATCATACAAGACGCTCCAAGCAAAACACATATCATGTGATGAATAAAAATATAGCTCCAAGTAAAGTTATCGATGGAAGTAGACGAAAGAGGGGATGCCTTCCGGGGCATCCCCAAGCTTTCGATTTTAGGTGTCCTTAGATTATCTTGGGGGTGCCATGGGCATGCCCAAGCTTCGGCTCTTGCCACTCCTTGTTTCATAATCCATCAAATCTTTCACCCAAAACTTGAAAACTTCACAACACAAAACTTAACAGAAAATCTCGTGAGCTCCGTTAGCGAAAGAAAACAAAACACCACTTCAAGGTACTGTAGTGAACTCATTATTTATTTATATTGGTGTTAAATCTACTGTATTCCAACTTATCTATGGTTTATAAACTCTTTTACTTGCCATAGATTCATCAAAATAAGCAAACAACACACGAAAAATAGAATCTATCAAAAACAGAACAGTCTGTAGTAATCTGTAACTAACGCAAACTTCTGGAACTTCAAACATTCAGAAAAAATAGGAAGACCTAGAAAATTTGTTTTTTGATCATCAGCAATTGGAATCAATATTTTATCATGTTCTGGTAATTTTTAACAATTATTTTCGTGAACAGAAAGTTTCTGGAATTTTCAGCAAGATCAAATAACTATCATCCAAGAAGATCCTATAGGTTTAACTTGGCACAAACACTAATTAAAACATAAAAACACATATAACCAGAGGCTAGATCAAAGATTTATTACTAAGCAGCAAGGAAAAATATTGGGTTGTCTCCCAACAAGCGCTTTTTCTTTAAAGCCTTTTAGCTAGGCATTGAGATTTCAATGATGCTCACAAGAAAGACAAGAATTGAGGCACAAAGAGAGCATCATAAAACATGTGACAAACACACTTAAGTCTAACATACTTCCTATGCATAGGCATATTATAGGCAAACAAATTATTGTAGCAAGCAAAAACTAGCATATGCAAGGAAGCGGAAAGGAACAATAGCAATCTCAACATAACGAGAGGTAATTTAGTAACATGAAAATTTCTATAACCATATTTTCCTCTCTCATAATAATTACATGTAGGATCATAAGAAAATTCAACAATATAGCTATCACATAACATATTATCAACACGATCCACATGCATGCGAAGTTGACACTCTTGCAAAATAGTGGGATTATCATTACCTAAAGTCATGATTTCTCCAAGCCCACTTTTATCGAAAACTTCATAAGATTGAACATTCTCCAAATATGTGGGATCTAAAGTTGACACTCTTCCAAACCCACTTTCAATATTATTGCAAACAATATTATCAATCTCATATTCATCATGGGGATTAAATAAATTTTCAAGATCATAAGAAGAATCACCCCAATCATGATCATTGCAACAAGTAGTAGACATAGCAAAACTAGCATCCCCAAGCTCAGGGTTTTGCATATTATTAGCACAATTTACATAAAGAGAATTTATAGTAAAATCATTGCGATCATGCTTTTTATTCAAAGATCTATCGTGAATCACTTGATCACAATTTTCAGATTCACGGATTTCAAGCAAAACCTCATAAAGATAATCTAGTGCACTCAACTCACTAGTAATAGGTTCATCATAATTGGATCTCTTAAAGAGATTAGCAAGTGGATGAGGATCCATAAACTCTTAGCAAGCAAATATGCAAGCAAAAAGAAGGCACATGGTAACATGAGCAAACAGAAGGACGAACGAAAAAGGGGCGAATAAAACGGCAAGGGGGAAGTGGGGGAGAGGAAAACGAGAGGCAAATGGAAAATAATGTAATGCGGGACATAAGGGCTTGTGATGGGTACTTGGTATGTTGACTTTTGCGTAGACCTCCCCGGCAACGGTGCCAAAAATTCTTCTTGCTACCTCTTGAGCACTGCGTTGGATTTCCTTGAAGAGGAAAGGATGATGCAGCAAAGTAGCATAAGTATTTCCCTCAGTTTTTGAGAACCAAGGTATCAATCCAGTAGGAGGCTACGCGCGAGTCCCTCGTACCTACACAAAGCAAATAACTCCTCGCAACCAACGCGATAAGGGGTTGTCAATCCCTTCACGGTCACTTACGAGAGTGAGATCTGATAGAGATGATAGAAAATATTTTTGGTATTTTTGTGATAAAGATGCAAAGTAAAATAAAAGCAAAGTAAAAAGCAAAAGGCAATAATAAAGTGATGGAAGATAAATATGATGAAGATAGACCCGGGGGCCATAGATTTCACTAGTGGCTTCTCTCAAGAGCATAAGTATTTTACGGTGGGTGAACAAATTAATGTTGAGCAATTGACAGAATTGAGCATAGTTATTAGAATATCTAGGTATGATCATGTATATAGGCATCACGTCCGAGACAAGTAGACCGACTCCTGCCTGCATCTACTACTATTACTCCACTCATCGACCACTATCCAGCATAAATCTAGAGTATTAAGTTCAAGAAAACAGAGTAACGCCTTAAGCAAGATGACATGATGTAGAGGGATAAATTCATGCAATATGATAAAACCCCCATCTTGTTATCGTTGATGGCAACAATAATATACGTGCCTTGCTACCCCTACTGCCACTGGGAAAGGACACCGCAAGATTGAACCCAAAGCTAAGCACTTCTCCCATTGCAAGAAAAACCAATAGGCCAAACCAAACTGATAATTCGAAGAGACTTGCAAAGATTACCAATCATACATAAAATAATTCAGAGAAGATTCAAATATTGTTCATAAATAATCTTGATCATAAATCCACAATTCATCGGTCTCAACAAACACACCACAAAAAGAAGATTACATCGAATAGATCTCCACGAGAGAGGGGGAGAACATTGTATTGAGATCCAAAAAGAGAGAAGAAGCCATCTAGATACTAACTATGGACCCGAAGGTCTGAGGTAAACTACTCACACTTCATCGGAGGGGCTATGGTGATGATGTAGAAGCCCTCCATGGTGGATGCCCCCTACGGCGGAGCTCCGGAACAGGCCCCAAGATGGGATCTCGTGGGTACAGAAGGTTGCGGTGGTGGAATTAGGTTTTTGGCTCCGTCCCTGATCGTTTGGGTGTAAATAGGTATATATAGGAGGAAGAAGTACGTCGATGGAGCATCGTGGGGCCCACGAGGGTGGAGGGCGCGCCCTGGGGGGGTGGGCGCCCCCCTACCTCGTGCCCTCCTCGAAGCTTCCTTGATGTAGGGTCCAAGTCTCCTGGATCATGTTCGGTGAGAAAATCACGTTCCCGAAGGTTTCATTCCATTTGGACTCTGTTTGATATTCTGTTTCATCGAAACTCTGAAATAGGCAAAAAACAGCAATTCTGGGCTGGGCCTCCGGTTAATAGGTTAGTCCCAAAAATATTATAATAGTGGAAAATAAAGCCCAGTATTGTCCAAAACAGTAGATAATATAGCATGGAGCAATAAAAAATTATAGATACATTGGAGACGTATCAACCGCTTAACGTCGTCGATATGCGGCACCGCATCAACTAGTCGCTGCACCAAACCGAAATAACTATCTGGAATTGGCTCGGCCGGCCATAGCCGGACCACAACGTCCTTCATGGAAGATCCAGATATCTTGTGGAGCTCTGCCACTAGGCCATCTGTTCGTTCAGCAACATCAGACGCTTCGGCATGCTAAACTGCGACCAGAACAGCTTTTCTGTTGCACGTCCTTCTTGTGCTTGGAAAAACTGCGTCGCATCGTAGACACTCTTCGACAAGTCCATCAATGCGTCTGCAGAACTTCACACTTGATTAAGTGGGGCATAATTCGGATCGCCGAACTTAGCTTGTAACAAAAACGTCTTACCAGCCGCGATCTCCCTAGCTTGCCGGATTTCCTCCCGGGCCGCTTTAGACTCGGACCATGCTTCATTCGCCTCTCGTAAGGCCTTGTCAAGATCAGCCGTTCTGGCTTTATTATCCTTCTCGAGAAATTCACAGTGGCTAGCGGCCTCCTTCAGCTCAAGCGCCATCGTGGACATTCTCTCCTCATATTGGCGCTGAGCAGCCTGTTCGGCCTTTAACTCAGCACATGCCTTTTTGGCAGCCGCATTACTAATCCGGGCCTGCTCCTTGGCACAGGCTAGCTCAACATGAAGGATCTCAACTGCGGCGGCACCATCTGCAGTCATGCATATCTCAGTATGCAATTCTTAGCGTCATGCTTATCTTAAGTCTGCCACGTATGCAAGTGGTAGTAGTTTCTTGGCATTATTAGTGGTTTCTTGGCATTATTAGTGGTTTCTTGCAAGGACAATGTACTACTAGCGACAAAAGGTGATTCTAGGTTGCGTTGTACTCCAGCGAGTACTACTAGTGGTCGCGGGAGTGTATACCTCGTTTTCTGGGTTCGATCCGGCGAACGCATACAGCGTCCTTTTTTTAATAGTAACTTTGCTGCGAGCCAATATTGTACACGGGTAGTTTGAGTTTTGAAGTCGAACGGACGTGTCGCACCACAATCTGGGTGCACTGGATAGCCCAGCCATGTGAACGGGTTTTCCTTCCCATCATCTCGTGGCTCTCGTGCTCGCCCTAGCCGCACCTCTCGTGCAGCTTCCTCATCAGCTAGTAGCATATTTAAACTAGCACCTCCCAATTAAGCCCGAGGAGCAGGAAAAGTGTGGCGCAGCATTGGGAACTATGCAATATGGCTCTGTACATAAAGTGCTAGTACTCTACTACTCTCTAGCTTGTGGCATTGCACGCATGGACTTCACTCCATTATCGGCTCTATAAAAGAAATTTCTATTGACGTGATTTTTTTGTTTTGAAACGGAGGCAAAAGCTTTGCCTCATCTCATTCATAAAGAAGGAACTACTAACAAAGTTCGACGAGATCCATTACACCTCCACAAATGGAAGCAAAAAGCCTAGTCTCGTTGTATCAAATAACTCAAATGTTCTGCCCCCGCAGTAACCATCGCTGATAAACAGGCTGCTAGTGTGTGCGTGAGAGGAGTGGCTGAGTAGGCCAGCTACGCGCTTGAATAGAGCACCGAGAGTACCCACTACGTAGGTGTACTTTCCCTGCATTGATAGTACAACGATGGTTCTAGAGAACAGTACTACCCTCCACTTCCAACGGTAGCTCCTTGGCCCTGAGATTCAAGAGTTCAAAACTGGCGCACCATACTAGAAGTACAGTACTACATCGACTACTAGTTGATAAAGTAGTACTAGTACTGCTACATTATTGGCGCCGGGTGCCTTGGCCAATGTTTCATCTTGTTGGACAGGATGAGGCTACTTCCAATGCATCGGTGCTTACATGGGGTGCTAAGCACATTAAAAACTTTAGCAACTAAAGCTCCCAATGTATAGGTGCTTAACTTGCTGGTGCTAAGCATCCTTTATTTAATGATTTTGTAACTAAAGTTCTTCATGCATTGGTGGGATTCTACCATTTAAGTCTTTTGTCTAGGTTCTCGCGCTTAGTACTGGGGTCACCACACTTATCTCTCTCCTCTTAATTACCTTGCCACATCAGAATTTTTGCCTACATGGCAGCCTTAGCACCTGCACAAGGCGGAGCAATGGGAGGGGCCTGAGCGTACAGGCATAGAGATACTGTAGATAGGAATTCTTCGCGACCCATTATTCCCCATCTCGGTCAGAGAGATCTATTCAACTAGTCTTCACAGTGAAGTGACAGTACACGCTGCAGCAGATGTGTTACTAAATCAGCCTTACCCAATACTGCAATCATGTTTGCCAGTGGAGCACACTTCCGCAAATACGACTACGCACCTCTCTCCTCCATTAACTGACATATGGGCCCTCTTGAGGTAGACCCACATGTCATCGGCGTAACTATTTACACTCCGAAGGACGGTATATCCTGGTAGTAGTACTAGTAGAATTGAGATTTAATGCACTTTCTTCCCTGTCTTTCACTCTTCTTCCTCCTCTCTTCCTCATCGTCGGCTGCACACCATTCCCCCCCGCTCACTGCTCGCCCGCCCGCGCCATCTTCCTTGGTAGCTCGTGCATACCATATCCCCCCGCTCACTGCTCGGCCACACATGCCATCTTCTTCGCTCGCCCGCCCGAATCCACTTCCCCGCTAGCTCGCAGGCACCGAAAACCCCAGTCACTCAGCGCCCTAAAAAACCTATGGCAGAACCGACTCACACGCAGAGCCACGATTGGAATTCCCTCCCTGATGTTCTCTTGAAGCAGATCTGTAATCGTATGGACATGCTCAGCATCGTCCGTCTAGCCGCATGCCCAGTGTCTTTGTATCGTCTACTCGTCTGCAACCGGCCGGCTCTTTTCAAGACACCCTGCTTGCTGATGCTCGATCCTCGCAGGTGGCCCAGACACCGACTTGACGATCCTACAGAGGTTGCTGTGGTGCCCCTCGATATGCTAACACTACCCGTTCACCTATCCTTCATGTGCGGCCACTACTGGGCGGGCATGAAGGACAATTGGATCGTCCTCATCCACCAATCTAGTAGTCCGTGGCATCTCTTGGATATCTACACCCATCGAGAGATCAACCTTCCATCATTGGATACCGCCGCCATCGAGCCTCGCGGCCCGCCGGACACTCCTGCCTACTACGCACGAGACGCGTCGAGCTTTTGGCTCGACCTCTATTTACTGAAGGTTGTAATCTGCGAAGTGCCCACACCATCAGAAGACTACATGGATTACAAGCTCATTATCGTGTTCAACATGGGATTAGTCTATCTGGAATCCGGTCGCCATACATGGTTATGGTTCATCGTCAATCCTCTTCAGCCAACATTTATGTCTGATGCTATAGTGCACGATGGCATCGTTTACGCGGTCGAGGCACAGATTGGCTGCCTATACTGGTGGAATCTATCATCGTGTAATTGTTCTATCTCATCTCATCTTTACCTTATGAATATGACTGCCTGTTCATTGTTGAAAATTTAGAATATATAGTATGTCTATAACCACATCCTTGATATATGTTCCTCTCATTTCCTAGATTTTTATGACCACACATGTTATTGTTAGAGT
Organism: Aegilops bicornis; assembly: GCA_021605145.1. Taxonomy (NCBI): domain Eukaryota; kingdom Viridiplantae; phylum Streptophyta; class Magnoliopsida; order Poales; family Poaceae; genus Aegilops; species Aegilops bicornis. The sequence continues at coordinate 187,495,817 of CM038670.1, forward strand.
TGATATGAGAACAATTGGCATCTAATGATTGTTATAATAGATATTATGAGTATAACCTCATGATTGCTATATGTTACTCGGGTTTCTAGGATTTTTATAACAACGCATGTTATTGCTTAGAGTTGATATGATAACTGTAGTAAGTGCTATGGTAGAATATGAGTAGGCCCTGTCATATCTGTTTTCCACTCATTGTTACATGATGTTTGAACCATTGCTAGAATATGAAAGCCATTGGCTTATTTTTTAAACTTGGAGTATGATTATGACCACGGCATTGCAATTCTCTGTCTATGATATGTGTCACTGTTATAATAATCTTAATTCCACACATACTCTGAACATTATTGTTTATTTTTGTCCTTTTGGTCTTTAATTTGAATTGTTGCAGCAAACGTAAATGCGCTGGCCTTCATGATTCCAGGACCTGGAATCATATCAGCCGATGGGTGGTGGTTTATCGCTCGTTGAGCTGACGGCGGTCATTTGATGCTCATTTGCACGTACCAAATTGACCAAACCATTTCATCAAACCACATGCAGTACAATGCCCGGGCGTTCGTGACATTGATGGCTATGGCTGCTTCGTGTTCTAGAAAGATCCCAGCTCCGTTGGGCCGGCGTATTCAATCGAGGCGGGTTTACAGCCTCGGCAACCACTCCATGTTCCTCGGGCTCAATTATCCGATCATCCAACCAATCATCGATCATATCACGGCGATGATTACCATGCTATGCAACTTCCATTCGCCGGGGAACTGTGTTTACACATCATACCATGGGTTTCATGAATCACCATATCCAGAGATTCGTCGACATAACTTGTTGCCAGATAATCTTCAGTGTGTAAAAGGCATAAAGCTTCCATGCGATGGATGGCTTTTGCAAACCCAACGTGCGGCGATGTGGTTTATGCCAACAGCAAATATGCACAACTTCATTCGTACTGATATCAAGACTGAGCCATGTATCCTGTTGTTGTAGCATGACCCTCTTTTGTTGGATATTGTGTACTGTTGTTAGTTTGAAGCACTCCTCTAGTTTGAAGGATAGATACCATTCTGGGATCAAGTGCATCCTAACTCACCTGTGTAGGATGTACTGATAATGATGATGGAGATGCTGTGTAGAAGCTTTACTCTAATCAATTGAGCTAAAGCAACTCTAATGATGTGAGCACAACAATGCTTTATGTAAAAGTGGCAACCCCACTTGTGCTTAAACGATGAGTATGACCTATGATCAAATGTTCTCATTTGACTCCTAAGTCAATATACTCATATATAGATGACCTAGTCATAGCCAAATTACTTGATAGATGCTAGAGTGATTGTGCATGCTTTGTCACATATTTCATTTGTCATTTTATTGTGTGAGCATGTTGGATGCATACTTTACTCATTCGAGGACATCCATTTGTTGCTTTGATTATTTGGCTTTTTTTTGCCAAGTGGATGGACAAGAATGCCTAAGAACTCCCTCTAGCTATCTATGCTTTTCTTGTCTCAAACTCTATTCATGCTACATCACAAAGTTTGATCAAGTCAGATTCGAACCACTCTGTGTGAGGAGCACTCGAAGTCCCCGATTCGTCATAGACTTAAACTTCCAAAACCTCTTTGTGCATTTTGGTACGACCGAATCATCCATTTCGGTCAAACCGAGACCACTAAGTTGATCTAGGTTTTTCATCTCGGTGCAACCGATTTGAACTGTTCGGTCACACTGAGTTGCAGCAACCGCTTGCGATTCTGCATCTCGGTGCCACCGAGTTGTTCCACTCGGTCACACTGATAGGGTCGGGATATATATACCCATGGGTGAGATTTTGGAAATTCCTTCGAAACCTCTCAGCCCGCACGTATCCTGCTCTGCCGCCTCGGGTCTCCGGATCGTCTTCTCGCCGCCAGCGACCTCCCGCCGCTGGTTTCCATCGCTGTCAACGGAATTCTACCCCTCCGTTGCCGCCATAGCGAACTCCGCCGAACTAGGGTACGAGTTCGATCCTTTGTGCTATTCTTTTACCTCTGATTCGTAGCACATTGCTCTGCCATGATCATCACCACGTATGCAAACACTCTATCCATTGAAATCATCCCTTAGGTTAGGTTTGATTTGAAAATTTAGGGTTAGGTCTTCGTAGAACTCATCTCGGACCGACCGAGTTGTAGAAATCGGTCTCATCGATTTGGCTTAGGCCATTGCACTTGCACTTTCGATTTGACCAAAAACTGCAAATCGGTGTGACTGAGTTCGATTCTCTGTGAAACCCTAGCAGTCTTGGTGCCACCAAACTCTGACTCGGCCTGACCGAATTCACTAGTTTAGGCTCCAAAAGCTGCTTCCGTATCACCGAGTTTACAAATCAGTAGATCCGAAATGCTTTCTGTGAAGAACTAAAACTAAGTTTTTAAGTCATCTGTTTTGCAAAAACTCTGCACTTTGTGATGCTCATCCACTCTACCTCATCTATATCTATTCACAGGGTCTGCTGTCAGTGAGTTTGCAGAGATGTCTGATCAAAGTGACAGCCAGAACAGGTCTGAGGAACATGTGCAGATGAGTGAGGGCTCAGATCCCTCTAGTAATTCTGATGATGGCATCAGGAGCACTCCCAGCAACTTGCCTAAGGCAGCTACCAGATCTAGGAAGAAGAGAACCTTAGAATCTGAGGAAGAGGATTACATTTCCACTGAGGAGGAAGTAAGCTCCAAGAAGAGGGTTGAAAGGATCGAGAAGAGGTGTCTAGAGGGGGGGGGGGGTGGGTGAATAGACTCTAAGAAGAAAAGTTACAGTTTTTAATTTCCTTAAGTTGACGTGGAGTTTTGGCACAAGTTTAAACATTCACAATACATATCAAGCAAGCATGGCAAGTATATATGAGCAGCGGAAAGTAAAGCATGCAAGTTGCAAGAATGTAAGGGGATGGGATTGGATTGTGCAAACGCAATTTGGAGACACGGAGATTTTTATCCGTGGTTCCGATAGGTGGTGCTATCGTACATCCACGTTGATGGAGACTTCAACCCACGAAGGGTAACAGTTGCGCGAGTCCACGAAGGGCTCCACCCACGAAGGGTCCATGAAGAAGCAACCTTGTCTATCCCACCATGGCCTTCGCCCACGAAGGACTTGCCTCACTCGGGTAGATCTTCACGAAGTAGGCGATCTCCTTGCCCTTACAAACTCCTTGGTTCAACTCCACAATCTTGACGGAGTCTCCCAAGTGACACCTAGCCAATCTAGGAGACACCACTCTCCAAGAAGTAACAAATGGTGTGTTGATGATGAACTCCTTGCTCTTGTGCTTCAAATGATAGTCTCCCCAACACTCAACTCTCTCTCACATGATTTGGATTTTGTGGAAATATGATTTGAGTGGAAAGAAACTTGGGGAAGGCTAGAGATCAAGATTTATGTGGTTGGAATGGAATATCTTGACCTCAACACTAGTGTAGGTGGTTCTCTCTCAGAAAATGTATGTTGGAAGTGTAGGCATGTTCTGATGGCTCTCTCCACGAATGAAGAGTGGGTGGAGGGGTATATATAGCCTCCACACAAAATCTAACCGTTACACACAATTTACCAAACTCGGTGGGACCAAATCGTTAACTCGCTCAGACCGATTTAGTTCATAATGTGACCGTTAGGTGTTTCGGTGGGACCGACACGTCAACTCGGTGAGACCGATTTCGTTAGGGTTAGGGCATAACGTAATCTCGGTGAGACCGATTACACAAACTCGGTGAGACCGATTTTGGTAATATACTAAGTGAGAGTTGGTCAGGCAAACTCGGTGGGACCGATTAGCTCATTTCGGTTGGACCGAAACGTTACAAAAGGGAAATAGAGAGTTTGCATTGCAATCTCGGTGGGACCGATTGCATATTTCGGTGAGACCGAAATTATTGCAAATAGGTAACAGAGAGTTTGCAATCCCATCTCGGTGAGACCGAGATCCCTATCGGTGAGACCGAATTGATTAGGGTTTCTGGCAGTGGCTATGTCAAGAGAACTCGCTGGCGCCAGATAGAAAGATTCGGTGGGGCCGAGTTTGACTTTTGGTTTGGGACATATGTGGATGTGAGAAAGTGGTTGAGGGCTTTGGAGCATATCACTAAGCACTTTGAGTAAGCAAGCCATTAAGCAACACCTCATCCCCTCTTAATAGTATTGGCTTCCCTATGGACTAAATGTGATCTTGGATCACTAAAATAGAAAATGTAGAGTCCTGAGCTTTGAGCTTGAGCCAATCCTTTGTCCTCAACAACTTGAAGAGGTTCCACATCCTCTAGTCCATGCCACTCCATTGTTGAACTTATCTGAAACATACTAGATAGAAGCATTAGTCCAACAACAGATATGTTGACATAAATTACCAAAACCACCCAGGGAGCACTTGTGCTTTCAAAGGTGCTGAAAAAGGAGTATGGCACAACTGCTGCAAGTAAGCCAGGGCTGAATAAGAAGGCACCAGCAAGGAGGATCCCAATGTCAAAGCCAAGGAGGGAGGCAACAGGAGAAACAATGAACTTCACTATAGAATCTGATGAAGGTGAAGCCGCAGGAGATGACAAAAAGAAAAAGAGGGCAAGAACCACAACTGCAAAAGTTCTTGGCAAGCCCTCAATGATGAGAGATTCTAAAGAAGAGGAAGAGGAAGAGGATGCTGCACCAGCACCCAAAGCCCAGAAACAATGGAACAACAAGACTTTTATGAGACAATTTTGCTTGACAAGAAGCCCATTGTTTGTGACACGAGATGGGTTGATTGGGAATTAATCAAGGAAAATGAAGATCACTTCCCAGGAGTACATGACAGCTTCAAAGCATGTGGATTTGACAAATTTGTTGCTCAGAAGCTCACCAAATGGAATGATGAGCTGATCATGCAGTTTTACTCCATTGCCCACTTCTACCCAGATGGGAAGATCATTTGGATGTCTGAAGGTACGAGGTACCAATCCACTGTTGAAGAATGGGCCAAGCTGATCAATGCCCTAGAGGAACATGAGGATGACTTGGATGTATATGCTGACAAGAAGAAAGACCACAACACTGTGGCCAACATGTACAAGGAGATCCCAAACAAAGCTTTGGAGACACATAAGCTTGGATCAGTAAATTACCCGTTGTCTGGTCTCCTTACCATCAACTGGATCCTAAGGCACACATTGCTACCCAAGTCTGGAGATCACAAGATGTTCAGAGGACATTCTATCAACCTGCTACAGCTTTTTGTGTACCTCAGAAGTTCAAGGTCATGAGTTTGATTGTAGAAATAATCAAGAGGACTGCTGCTGACCAGAAGAGAAGCTGTGGGTATGCTCCACACATTCAGGAGCTCATCAACTCCAAGATGGGCACAGGCACTTATTTGCTGGACAAGGAGCACTTACCCTTATATCCTGAATTTTAAGACAACAAAGTTGTGATGAATGAGGAAGAACCATCTTCAGTGCAAGCACAGGAGAAGAGAGCCAAAGCAAAGGCTGAGAAAGCTGCCAAGATGCCAAGTGTTGAAGAGGCAGCTCAAGTTTTCCTGAAGAGCAAGCAAGATCAACTTGGATATCTGATCCAGTCTACACTAAGGATTGAGAAGGGATTGGCCACCCTGACTCAAAACCAGCAGAGCTTGGAAAAGATCATAGAAACCAAATTTTATGATCTTGATCTGAAGGTAACTGAGATTCAAACAACAGTTGAGCAGCTTCAGGAGGAAGCAGAAGAGAGGAGAGGCAAGGCAACTACTGATGCATTTGAGCGAGTGCCTAGAGGACAGAGGTCTGCTACAGTGCCAGTGAGAGATTCTAAAGCTACAGCATCAGCAGCAACAACTACAGCTCTAGTGCCACCTCCAGCAGCCACTCCACCAGCTCCAACTACATCATCAGATGCCTTCGTCCTTGGAGTTCTCTCTACACCACCTCACGAAGACCAAGCCTGAGAGACGCATAACACTATGCATATTTGAACTTTTTGATAACTTGTTGCCGAAGGGGGAGAAATATGTATAGATCATAGGCTTCAAGGGAGTGTTTTGCTTCTTTGCCTTTTGGTTGAACTTTTTGATTGTGTGCTTGTGTGAGATACTTTATGTCCTTGTGAGATAGTTATGTGATCATGTGATTGATCATTTGCTACCTTAATGCTTGTTTGGATGACACTATCTTTTATATCTCATATATGATCATTCACTTGCTTGGTGATGAGTGCACGCTTTGAATTTCTATCATTTTGAGCGCTCCACCAAGATGTATGTGACATGGAAGAGTAACCCATGATCCTAATCGATTGTGCATTTGCATTCAAAAGAAAATTTTAAATAATGCACAAATTTAGGGGGAGCTCTTGCTTATCACATACCTCTCAAAGCGATGATGTTTTTCAATCTTATTATCATTTGTCGAAGCTTTGATCTATATGTTGTCGTCAATTACCAAAAAGGGGGAGATTGAAAGTGCAACTATCCCTGGGTGGTTTTGGTAATTCCTAACAACATATATCTCATTGAGCTAATGCTATTTCAAGATAAATATTTTAGGAAAGCTCAATGATTGGCATGGCATGGATTAGAAAGTGGACCCCTCAAAATGCTAAGGACAAAAGATTGGCTCAAGCTCAAAGCACAAGACTCTACATTTTACTTTTAGTGATCCAAGATCACATTGAGTCCATAGGGAAAGCCAATACTATTAAAAGGGGGTGAGGTGTTGCTTAATGAGTTACTTGCTCAAAATGCTTAGTGATATGCTCCAAAAATCCTCAACTACTTTCTCATATCCACATATGTCCCAAACCAAAAGTCAAACTCGGCCCACCAAAATCTTCTATCCGGAGCCACCGAGTTCACTTGACATAGCAACTGCCGCAAACCCTAGTCACTTCGGTTTCACCGATAGGGATCTCGGTCTCACTGAGATGGGATTGCAACCTCTCTATTTCCCTTCGTAATGTTTCGGTCCAACCGAGATGAGCGATCGGTCCCACCGAGATTGCAATGCAAACTATCTGTTTCCCCTTCGTAACGTTTCAGTCCAACCGAGATGAGCGAATCGGTCCCACCGAGTTTGCCTGACCAACTCTCTGTTTTTCTATTACCAAAATCGGTCTCACCGAGTTTGTGTAATCGGTCTCACCGAGATTACGTTATGTCCTAACCCTAACGACATCGGTCCCACCGAGTTGACATGTCGTTCCCACCAAATGCCTAATGGTCACATTAAGAACCAAATCGGTCTGACCGAGTTTTGTCATTCGGTCCCATCGAGTTTGGTGATTTATGTATAACGGTTAGATTTTGTGTGGAGGCTATATATACCCATTCACCCGCTCTTCATTCGTGGAGAGAGCCATCAGAACATGCCTACACTTCCAACATACATTTTCTGAGAGAGAACCACCTACACTTGTGTTGCAGTCAAGATATTCCATTCCAACCACATAAATCTTGATCTCTAGCCTTCCCCAATTTGCTTTTCACTCAAATCATCTTTCTACCAAATCCAATCCTATGAGAGAGAGTTGAGTGTTGGGGAGACTATCATTTGAAGCACAAGAGCAAGGAGTTCATCATCAACACACCATCTATTACCTTTTGGAGAGTGGTGTTTCCTAGATTGGTTAGGTGTCACTTGGGAGCCTTCGTCAAGATTGTGGAGTTGAACCAAGGAGTTTATACGGGCAAGGAGATCGCCTACTTCGTGAAGATCTACCCTGGTGAGGCAAGTCCTTCGTGGGCGATGGCCATGGTGGGATAGACAAGGTTGCTTCTTCGTGGATCCTTCATGGGTGGAGCCCTCCGTGGACTCGTGCAACCGTTACCCTTCGTGGGTTGAACTCTCCATCAACGTGGATGTACGATAGCACCACCTATAGGAACCACGGATAAAAAAATCTATGTGTCTACATTGCGTTTGCTCCCTCCAAACTCCTCCCTTTAGCTTCATATGCAATTGTTTTACATTCCGCTGCTATACTCTTAGAATTGCATGTGTAGGTTGATTACTTGATTTGTGCTAAGTTCCTAAAATCTGCCAAAACTTAAAATTGGGAAAAGGCTAGATTTTTATTTGGTCAAGTAGTCTAATCGCCCCCCTCTAGACATACTTTCGATCCTACACGCTGCTCCACCATCCCCATGCTGCACAGGTCCTCCCCTGGTTCTTCCCCATCTAGGATCTGGATCGGGGTCATCCAGGTGCTCGCCGTGGATGAGGAAGGCCGCAAACCGCTGTGCGTGCGACCTCTAGGCTCCGCCCCACCCATGCAATCTCCCTGTTTCGCCTCTGCCATGCCCGCGCCGGTGGCCCAACAACCCATCTCAAGTGGGCAGTCCAGGGCCTCGCGTGCGAGCAGTCCGTCCAGCTGCTGGCCGTGGGTCTCCCATAGTAAACTCGGTTTCCTGCCCAGGCCTGAGCGGCGACCTGCCCTAGGCTAAGATGTGACCTTCCTGCCTGTATCTTCTCCAAATTGTTGTTTCCATGGCCGCCGACAGTGGATGACTGACCAACTGATCAGTTCGCCGAGAAGGCATCCAATCAACGAGGAACGAGGATGGGGAGTACGTCAGTATTCTGTTTGAAGCTTTACTCCTACGTTTTTTTGCAAGAAGCAACCCAGTACGCGCTATCAGTGTCGTTGATGAATTAGTGGCTGCTACTCTTGTTGTTGACAATTATCCGTTAGTGCTCACAATGGAGGCGAATCGCGCAGAAATACAAACGATGGCCGAAAATAAACAAAGACAGTGGCTTGGTGCGTTCTTGAGTACAGCTAAAGCCAAAGCAAAGAATATGTGTGTGTGCTCATCTTGGAATAATGGTTTTGGCTAATTCAGGAGTTCAACAACTCGATGCAGAAAAGATCTGGCCGAGTGCGAGGCTCGCTAGGTTTGCGGCGACTCATCGGTGTCGGGTCCACGGGAGGACGGGGGGTCGGCGAAGCGGTATGCCGGAGGAGCGTTTGGCGCATCGAGTGGGCAACTGGGCATTCAGCGCGGACGGCAGAGCGCGGGGGGCATCGCCGCATCGCCGTCGGCGGGGAGGCGAGCATCAAGGTATTTTGCCACTCAATTGGCCGTTTGAGCTTTGTTGAAACTTGAAAGATTTCATTCCTTAATATTATTTTCGCAGGAAAGCTATATATTTTTTTAAGAATAAACTCGGACCTTAAAACTCGTTCTAGAGTGGAAAAGTCTAGGCAGGGGAATGTTTACTGTTGCTATCTTCATTCAATCCAGTCAAAAAAATCAAAATAAATTTCTTTAAGTTGAAACTTCTAAAATGCACATCATGAGGGTTTGGGACACTGAATAGAACAAAAAAACTATTATGGTGCCCTCTAAAATGTTTGTCCTATTGCTTATGAGAATTGACCCAAATTTTCCTATTGTTTTTGCACATGTTGGATTCAAGGAAAAACGTGTATAAAAAAGTGTGATTTTGAAAGTTCAGGTGTAACGGACATCAAAGTTCAAATAAAAAAAGTGTAAACAAAAAAATCATGGAATTCAAAAAATAAAAACTATGAAGTTTCATGAAAAACATTAATAGCACACGAAGTTCATGTTTCAAAAATTTTGAAGTTCACGTGTACCACGTACAGAAGAAAAATGATCAAATGAAAAAAGGGACCGCCTAGGCCATTTCACCGAGAAGCAAAAAATGCATAAAATGTCACGACAAAATTCTATAAGAAGTTCAAATTTAAAAACCGAAGCAGGTCAACGTTCAAAAATGAAGTTTTTTATATCTAAAAGACAAATTTAGAAGTTTAAAAAATTTGAGCAAGAAGTAAAAAAAAGTAGTTCGAAAATCTTTATAACGGATTTTCCCCATTTGTAAAAAAATCAGAGAAGTTTAAACTAAAAAGAGGAGCAATTCAAAAATATTGTATAAAAACTGATTTCCCCCATTCTATAAAAACTAGAAGTTCAAATTAAAATAACGATGCAGTATCATTGTTTAAATAGAAAAAGCATTTTCCCTGTTACAAAGCAATAAAACTAAGAAGTTCAAATTTTAAAATGGTGAAGTTCGATGTCTACAAAAAATTTGGTTTTGTCAGATTATTAAAAAATAAAACCAAGAAGTTCAAAAATTTAAATCAGAGAAGTTCAAAAAACTCGATTTTCCCCGTTACTAAAGAATAAAACTAAGAAGTTCAAATTAATATAATAGAGAAGTTCAAATCTTGCAAGGAATGCATTTCAGGTGATAATAAAAGTATAGAAAAATAAAACTTAAAAGGTTTGTTGAAAAAATCTCTGTCCGGGGAAGTTCAAAAATTCTTGCGAAAGAGGTTCACCTTGTATTTCCATGCTCGAAAACACAAAAAGGAATTTTTTTTTGCGTTTTAAAATAATTCTCTCAATCCACAAGGAAGTTCAATTATTATTTTGGAGCAATTTGATTTCAAAAAGGAAATAAAAAATTCAAATTATAAAAATGGAAAAAGTTCATGTAGTACATGGTATGTGTTTAATACGAGAAAAATGAATTAAAAGGCAATGTACAATTTTTTTTGTTATAAGTTCAAGGCCTCGGTTGGAGAAAGTTAAAAAAATTATTGTGGGAGAGGTTTGTGCAAAAGGAATATCATTTGTGTAACACTAACGAATGGATGAGAAAATTGCAAACGACAATACGTCACCGAAGTTCAACGTGAAAACAACAGGAAGTTCAACTACTACACCGAATGAACTTAAGATGAAAAACTTTTAAAATCATGAGTAAAATATGAGTTTTAATGTCATTGGTGCGGCGCAACCGGTTCAATGCTTGGTACAAACCCAAAGAAGGTCATTAAAAAAAGCATCTCAAACAATTTTATAACAAAATTTTTCTCTCTTAAAATAAACCTAGAAGTTAAAATTAAAAAACGGAGCGGCTTGATGTCTATCAAAAAGTAAGATTTTTTCTGTTAGTAAAAGAAATAAAAATAGGAAGTCCAATTTAAAAAGATGGAGAAGTTCGATGATTATAGAAAACTCAGATTTTCCTCGTTATTAAAAGAATGGAAATAAGAAGTTAACCTTTTAAAAATAGAGCGCTTCAAAATTTAGTAAAAAAGATTAAGAAAGAAAACCAGGAAGTCCATATGAAAAAGATGGAGAAGTTCGATGATTATAGAAAACTCATATTTTCCTCGTTATTAAAGAATGAAAAAAAGTTCAAAAATTTAAAAACAAGAAGTTCAACTTTTAATAATAGAGCGCTTCAAAATTTCATAAAAAAGATTAAGAAATTCAGATTAATATTCATAAAAAACTCAGATATTTTCATGTAACCGAGAGAAGTTCAGATTGATAACTGCCAGAAGTTCACGTACTACACGGTGTGCATTTTTCATTAAAAAGAATAAAAAAGCAAAGACTAAAAGTTTTATTGTTATAAGTTCAAGTGCTCCGTCGGAGAAAGTTGAAAAAATTATTGTGAGAGTGGTTTGTACAAAAGGAATATCATTTGCGTAACACTAACAAATGGATGAGAAAATTACAAACGAAAAAACGTCACAGAAGTTCAACGTGAAAACAGAAGGAAGTTCAACTACTATAGTGAATGAATTTTAGATGAAAAACTTTTAAAATCGTCGCGAGTATGAAAAAATGATCAACACGGGAAAGTTGCGTGTTTAAAACAGCTATCCACTGGTATATCACTTGCTCAATTCCGGTGAGTGGATGGAGAGCTACGAGCAAATAAAGCACGTGAAAAACAGAGCGAAGTTCAAGTAAACATGCCGAGAAGTTCAAGTTCTTCACGCGGTGCATTTTTGAAGAATCTATTTCGCGATGAAGGCAGAACGAATGATCCTGCCGTTTTCAAAATTACTTGAAAACGGCTAGGAATCAGAGAAAACCATCAACATAAAAAAAGTTCGCATTTTCCGTAGCTTTCAACGGTATAATATTTGCGCCATTCTCATAAATCGTAAAAATTGCAGCGAAAATACTTTTTTAGCCATTTTCAAAATTGACATAAAACCATAATTAATTAGGGGAAATAATATATACCAAAATGTTTCGCATTTCCTCATGCTTTCCAATGCCATATCATTTCCTGCATTAGGACATAAGGTTAAAAAATTAGCTCGAAAATACGAACTCGGTGGAACTTGTACCGTTTTCTAAATTACTTTTAAATCGTTCAAAATTAGAAAAAACATTCGACAAGAGAAAGTAGCACATTTTCATAAATTTTCCAATGCCATATCATTTGCCTCAATTGGATTAGCCGTTTAGAAATGACATCGAAAATACTAACTCGGCTGTTCGGTTTGTGAAATTTTACGATTTTCCAAATTACTCTTTAACCATAAGGAATTAGAGAAAACTTTCGACATGTGGAAGGAGCAGATTTACAGCGGCTTTCCAATGCCATATTATTTGCCTCATTCCGATAAACGGTTTAGAAATGCGATCGAAAATACGATTCACGTTTTTTGTATGAAGAAAAAACGGTTTTCAAAACTGCTCTTAAAACGCTTACATTTTGCCAAAAATTCAACTTGGGTCATGATACTGGTGTCCATAGCTTTCCAACGGTATATTGCAAGCCCCATTTGGGCAATGTTGGTGGAAGTTCAACCTAGCACTGGGAGAAGTTCAGGTCGAACAACTCAGGCAGTAAAATTGCAAAAAAACGCAATTTCATTACAACCCGAGAGCAAAATCCGCCAACGAGAGAGATTCCTATTTTAAACGAGTATTTAGTTGCTAAAAAAGTTTCTAGATTACCCTAGCATCATATAGAACACAACTAACCAGAATAAATCGCGCGGGGAGACACGGTTGCGAAGATAGCCTGAAGGTCGGGTTCGTACAGAGGGAAGTTCAGGTGCGTTACTCAGGTAGTTGAGGTTGTGATCAGAATATTATTAATAGTGTTTATGTATATTATATACATATATATATATATATATATATCAATTAGGCTTCAAGTGTGTACTTGTTGGTGAAAGTGTTGTCCAATGGGAATTATATTTTGTATTACTCATGTAGCCTACAAAGTCTGTCACACATCATTGTAGCTTCTTACCCCATTTCTAAATTTGTACTAGTCATCTATACCGTATATTGCGCTACTCGTACTACTACCTCCCTCCTGGTTTACTGGTCCCCTTCGTAATTTGTGTCAAATTTTGACCACAAATTTCACTAACTAAATGTTAATGCATGTCACAAAAAATTATATCGTTTTATTCGTATTTGAACATAGTTTCCAATGGAATAATTTTCGGTGACATGCATTGACATTTTGTTAGTTAAACCTATGGTTAAAATATGACACTAAATACGACTAGTAAGTACTACAGTAGGAGTACTAGTATACGCCAGTCAAATTATTCATCATGTCCTCACATTGAATTGACGTGACAACACACTGCGCGTGAGGTGGCACAAGAATCCCGACGGCGTGTTCGGGTATTGTGGACTTCAGATTTGGAGTACTACCACTTATCTGTCGAAATCTTTCATCATTCACTTAAAACAGCTGATTGATCATACATTGAGTACCATATAACTGGAATTAACCGATGCAACTCCAAGATGGATTCGCCGGTGCTACCGACTGGCGTCAAGTTCGATCCCACGGATCAGGAGCTGATCGAGCACCTTGAGGCCAAACTGAGTGCCGACTGCGCGAGATCTCACCCTCTCATCGATTTGTTCATACCAACCATCGACAGCGAGCACGACATATGCTACACCCATCCTGAGAAACTTCCAGGTAAGACACCGATCGGGCGTCTACTTGCACAAACATATTCCTTTGTTTATAGCTCTATTTTTCTTTTTAGACACAGACCTAGTGAATCAATTACAATTTGACAGTTAATAAAAAGTGAAACAAGTGACTGCAACATGCCAAAGATGTTATGAAAATGCCAACTACGTACACTAAAACATGTATTCGACAATACTGCAGGTATCACACTGAGCGGCCTAAGCAAGCATTTCTTCCAGTGCAATTCCAGGGCATTCAAAAGGGGCACGTGGATGCATCACAAGATACAGCCGGAGTGCGACATGCACGTGATGTGGCACAAGACCGGCAATACCTTACCGGTGATGGTCAATGGCCGGCAGACGAGCAGCAAAAAGGTTCTGGTGCTGCACACCGACAAGAACTTCGACCATTCCCGCTAAAAAAAAGAACTTCAACCAGCAGAGGACCAACTGGGTGATGCACCAGTACCACCTCGGGGACCTGGAGCAAGAGAAGGAGCGGGAGCTGGTCCTCTGCAAGATTTTCTACTAGATCAACACTAGCGCCAGGACTAAAAAGATTATTATTTAGTTTGGTATTGGTACTTGTACTACCTTGTCGTCCGCAAGTTGGTATTGCTATTAACGATCTTTCTGTATGAACTTGGCATTTTCTTCCAACCATCATGCCGAGGGTCGACGTGGATATAAAGCTGAATCATTTGTTTCGAAACGAATTTTCAGGCACCTAAATTTTATTTGATGGGTAGCATAAGCACTTGTCATTCGAATTCCCAGTTCTCCAATTTTTTTGAAACAAGTGCATGCACTAGTTATCACGATGAATAAACAATATACCTACTGCATCCCGCTTATCGATGCATTTGCAGAATTCTCTCGTTTATTGAGCAGGTATATTGTTTTTCCAAGTCGAGCAAGTTTCAACTGGGCTGTAGACTGCCCAGGCTTGGTTTTGTTTTTAACAGGGCTAGCCCATGATGACAACGGGGCACAAAGATCCAGCAGGTATCTATCGGCCTCCGCCCACCAAATAAGTTAGTTATATTTTGTCTTAAAACATCCGCAGCAGTTTTTTACTGAATCAAACACACAGCCCAGTTCTATTTTCCTCTTGAAACGCCATGTCCTACTTCCGTTTTCTAATCTCTACCTATAGTTTTACTAGTTCATATACACGTATCATTATATTTAAAATACATAAAGTTCCCTTTTCATATTTACATTCTTATTTTTGTTGTTGTTTTCCTTCCCAGCGCTGTTTTTTTACTACCGGTTTTCCCTTAAACCAACTCAATTGTACCACATCTTGTTTGCTTACGAAAACAATTTTTTTAGCAAATCAATAAGCTCTTAAAAAAATGTTTATCATTTCGGGATTACAACAGTTCGGACTCCACCGAAATATGCAAAATAAGGTTGAACTTTTTGACCGTGGTCCTGGGCAGAAAATGGGCTGTGATAAATTACTTAAGAATTAGCAAATGGGTTGCAAATTATTAAAAAAAATAGCAAATGGGCTCTATGTTGTCTGCCACAGATTTGGAGGCTGACTTGTGGGCCTACTAAGTTCATGCGTACACAAGGTTTCTCAAAAAAAAAGAAACTTAGTCAACAATCGACTCTACCAGCGTCAGACCGTTAGATGTCAATCTAACGGCAATCGTGCTTCTTCAGTCTCTGATCTTCCTGCTCCAGCCGCCCAAACCAGCGCCGGTGGAACCGCCTGCTCCCGCCTCCCGTGGCCGGCTGTGCTGCAGGGCAGGCCTCACGGCCCCACCATACTCGCATCCCTAGCCTAGCTATCCCTCTACTCACCCACACCTCCTGTTATTTTTCAGCGACGGTGGCCGAACCAGTCAACCCTCGTACTCCCCACCGCGTGGGCAGCCACTGTCGTGTCTTCCCCGGCTCCGTGTCATTCCCTTCGTAGGCCTCGCCGTCGTCCACCGCACTGGTGCTCTCGGCGCGGTGTGGTCAACCAACGACATCCATTGGAAGTGGACTGTACGTGGAGAGGCTGACAGCTGGGTCCATGGCCGCACACAAGGAAATGCCTCCTTATTACGTGCAAATTAATGATTCCTCCACCTGACATCTGGGACCAACGGAAAGGGCCTCTGTATTTCGCGAAAAAAACGTTCCCGCCGCTGACAGCTCGGACCCACCATCTATATCTTTGCACGCAAGGAAGTGCTTCCTTATTACGCACAAAAAAATGAATAATCCCCCTGCTAGCTGGGACCCATCATAGTGGGAGGCTGACATGTGGGCCTACTAAGTTGACGGGAACGGAGGGCTTTGTCAACTTAGTCAATATGAACGATTCTAGCTCCAGTGACCGTACGATGTCCATTCAACTGAAGGAAATATGCCCTAGAGGCAATAATAAAGTTATTATTTATTTCCTTATATCATGATAAATGTTTATTATTCATGCTAGAATTGTATTAACCGGAAACATAATACATGTGTGAATACATAGACAAACAGAGTGTCACTAGTATGTCTCTACTTGACTAGCTCGTTAATCGAAGATGGTTATGTTTCCTAACCATAGACATGAGTTTTCATTTGATTAACGGGATCACATCATTAGGAGAATGATGTGATTGACATGACCCATTCCGTTAGCTTAGCACGCGATCGTTTAGTATGTTGCTATTGCTTTCTTCATGACTTATACATGTTCCTATGACTATGAGATTATGCAACTCCCGTTTATCGGAGGAACACTTTGTGTGCTACCAAACATCACAACGTAACTGGGTGATTATAAAGGAGCTCTACAGGTATCTCTGAAGGTACTTGTTGGGTTGGCGTATTTCGAGATTAGGATTTGTCACTCCGATTGTCGGAGAGGTATCTCTGGGCCCTCTCGGTAATGCACATCACTTAAGCCTTGCAAGCATTGCAACTAATGAGTTGGTTGCGAGATGATGTATTATAGTACGAGTAAAGAGACTTGCCGTTAACGAGATTGAACTAGGTATCGAGATACCGACGATCGAATCTCGGGCAAGTAACATACCGATGACAAAGGGAACAACATATGTTGTTATGCGGTTTGACCGATAAAGATCTTCGTAGAATATGTGGGAGCCAATATGAGCATCCAGGTTCTATTATTGGTTATTGACCGGAGACGTGTCTCGGTCATGTCTACATAGTTCTCAAACCCGTAGGGTCCGCGCGCTTAACGTTGTTACGATGACAGTTATATTATGAGTTTATATGTTTTGATGTACTGAAGGTTGTTCGGAGTCCCGGATGTGATCACAGACATTACGAGGAGTCTCGAAATGGTCGAGACATGAAGATTGATATATTGGAAGCCTATGTTTGGATATCGGAAGTGTTCCGGGTGAAATCGGGATTTTAGCGAGTACCGGAGGTTACCGAACCCCGGGAACTTAATGGGCCATAGTGGGCCTTGATCGAAGAGAGGAGAGGAGGCAGGCAGGGCCGCGCCCCTCCCCCAGTCCGAATAGGACAAGGAGAGGGGGCGCCCCTTTCCTTCCTCCCCTCCACCTCTTCCCCCCTCTCTCCTAGTCCAACATGGAAAAGGGGGGAGTCCTACTCCCGGTAGGAGTAGGACTCCTCCGGCGCGCCTCTCCTCTTGGCCGGCCGCACCCCGCTTGCTCCTTTATATACGAGGGCAGGGGGCACCCCAAGGACACACAAGTTGATCAGTTGATCTCTCCCAACCGTGTGCGGTGCCCCCTCCACCATAGTCCACCTCGATAATACTGTAGCGGTGCTTAGGCGAAGCCCTGCGTCGGTAGAACATCAACATCGTCACCACGCCATCGTGCTGAAAAAACTCTTCCTCAACACTCGGCTGGATCGGAGTTCGAGGGACGTCATCGGGCTGAACGTGTGCTGAACTCGGAGGTGCCGTACGTTTGGTACTTGATCGGTCGGATCGTGAAGACGTACGACTACATCAACCGCGTTGTGCTAACGCTTCCGCTTTCGGACTACGAGGGTACGTGGACAACACTCTCCCTTCTCGTTACTATGCATCACCATGATCTTGCGTGTGCGTAGGATTTTTTTTTTGAAATTACTACGTTCCCAACAGTGGCATCCGAGCCTGGTTTTATGCGTAGATGTCATATGCACGAGTAGAACACAAGTGAGTTGTGGGCGATATAAGTCATACTGCTTACCAGCATGTCATACTTTGGTTCAGCGGTATTGTTGGACGAAGCGTACGACCGACATTACGCCAGACGCCACGCGAGACCAGTTCTCTCGACGTGCTTTGCACAAAGGTGGCTAGCGGGTGTCAGTTTCTCCAACTTTAGTTGAACCAAGTGTGGCTACGCCCGGTCCTTGCGAAGGTTAAAACAACACCAACTTGACAAACTATCATTGTGGTTTTGATGCGTAGGTAAGAACTGTTCTTGCTAAGCCCGTAGCAGCCACATAAAACTTGCAACAACAAAGTAGAGGACGTCTAACTTGTTTTTGCAGGGCATGTTGTGATGTGATATGGTCAAGACGTGATGCTATATTTTATTGTATGAGATGATCATGTTCAGAATCGAGTTATTGGCAATCGCGTGAGCCATATGGTTGTCGCTTTATTGTATGCAATGCAATTGCCCCGTAATGCTTTACTTTATCACTAAGCGGTAGCGATAGTCGTAGAAGCATAAGATTGGCGAGACGTCAACGATGCTATGATGGAGATCAAGGTGTCGCGCCGGTGATGATGGTGATCATGACGGTGCTTCGGAGATGGAGATCACAAGCACAAGATGATGATGGCCATATCATATCACTTATATTAATTGCATGTGATGTTTATCTTTTATGCATCTTATCTTGCTTTGGTTGTGGTAGCATTATAAGATGATCCCTCACTAAATTATCAAAGTATAAGTGTTCTCCCTGAGTATGCACCGTTGCGAAAGTTCTTCGTGCCGAGACACCACGTGATGATCGGGAGTGATAGGCTCTACATTCAAATACAACGGGTGCAAAATAGTTGCACACGCGGAATACTCAGGTTAAACTTGACGAGTCTAGCATATAACAGATATGGCCTCGGAACACGGAGACCGAAAGGTCGAGCATGAATCATATAGTAGATATGATCAACATAGTGATGTTCACCGTTGAAACTACTCCATCTCATGTGATGATCAGACATGGTTTAGTTGATATGGATCACGTGATCACTTAGAGGATTAGAGGGATGTCTATCTAAGTGGGAATTCTTAAGTAATATGATGAGTTGAACTTTAATTTATCATGAACTTAGTCCTGGTAGTATTAGCATATCTATGTTGTAGATCAATAGCTCGCGTTGTTGCTCCCCGTTTATATTTTGATATGTTCCTAGAGAAAAATAAGTTGAAAAATGTTAGTAGCAATGATGCAGACTTGGTCCGTGATATGAGGACAAACCTCATTGCTGCACAGAAGAATTATGTCCTTGATGCACCGCTAGGTGATGCATCAATTGCAGGAGCGTATGATGCACGTTATGAACGCTTTGGCTAGCTCAATATGATGACTACTTGATAGTTTAGTGCGCCATGCTTAACGGCTTAGAATCGGGACTTCAAAGACATTTTGAATGTCATGGACCATATGATATGTTCCAGGAGTTGAAGTTAATATTTCAAGCAAATACCCGAGTTGAGAGATATGAAGTCTCCAACAAGTTCTATAGCTAAAATGATGGAGGAGAATAGCTCAAGCGGGAGCATGTGCTCAGATTGTCTGGTACTACAATCACTTGAATCAAGTGGGAGTTAATCTTCCAGATAAGATAGTGATTGACAGAGTTCTCTAGTAACTATCACCAAGTTACTAGAACTTCGTGATGAACTATAATATGCAAGGGATAACGGAAACGATTCCCAAGCTCTTCGTAATGCTGAAATCGACGAAGGTAGAAATCAAGAAAAACATCAAGTTTTGATGGTTGACAAGACCACTAGTTTCAATAAAAGGGCAAAGGGATGAAGGGGAACTTCAAGAAGAACTGCAAGCGAGTTGCTGCTCAAGTGGAGAAGCCCAAGTCTGGACCTAAGCCTGAGATTGAGTGCTTCTACTGCAAAGGAACTGGTCACTGGAAGCGGAACTGCCCCAAGTATTTGGCAGATAAGAAGGATGGCAAAGTGAACAAAGGTATATTTGATATACATGTTATTGATGTGTACTTTACTAGTGTTTATAGCAACCCCTCAGTATTTGATACTAGTTTATTTGCTAAGATTAGTAACTCGAAACGGGAGTTGCAGAATAAACAGAGAATTGTTAAGGGTGAAGTGATGATGTGTGTTGGAAGTGGTTCCAAGATTAATATGATCATCATCGCAGACTCCCTATACTTTCGGGATTAGTATTGAACCTAAATAAGTGTGATTTGGTGTTTGCGTTGAGCATGAATATGATTTCATCATGTTTATTGCAATACGGTTATTCATTTAAGTTAGAGAACAATTGTTGTTCTGTTTACATGAATAAAAACCTTCTATGGTCATACACACCAACGAAAATGGTTTGTTGGATCTCGATTGTAGTGATACACATATTCATAATATTGAAGCCAAAAGATGCAAAGTTAATAATGATAGTGCAACTTATTTGTGGCACTGTCGTTTAGGTCATATTGGTGTAAAGCGCATGAAGAAACTCCATGCTGATGGGATTTTGGAATCACTTGATGCTTGCGAACCATGCCTTATGGGCAAGAGGACTAAAACTCCGTTCTCTGGAACAATGGAGCGAGCAATAGATTTGTTGGAAATAATACATACTAATGTATGCAATCCGATGATTGTTGATGCTTACGGCAGGTATCATTATTTTCTGACCTTCACAAATGATTTGAGCAGATATGGGTATATCTACTTGATGAAACACAAGTCTGAAACATTTGAAAAGTTCAAAGAACCTCAGAGTGAAGTGGAGAATCATCGTAACAAGAAAATAAAAGTTCCTACGATATGATCGCAGAGGTAAAATATTTGAGTTACGAGTTTGGCCTTCGCTAAAACAATGTGAAATAGTTTCACTACTCACGCCACCGAACACCACAAAGGTAATGGTGTGTCCGAACATCATAACTGCACTTTATTAGATATGGTGCGATCTATGATGTCTCTTAACGATCTACCACTATCATTTTGGGATTATGCATTAGAGACAGCTGCATTGACGTTAAATAGGGCACCATCTAAATCCGTTGAGACGACACCGTATGAACTATGGTTTAGCAATAAACCTAAGCTGTTGTTTCTTAAAGTTTGGAGTTGCGATGCTTATGTGAAAAACTTTCATCCTGATAAGCTCGAACCCAAATCGGAGAAATGCGTCTTCATAGGATACCCAAAGGAGATCATAAGTACACCTTCTATCACAGATCCGAAGGCAAATTCGTTGCTAAGAATGGATCCTTTCTAGAGAAGGAGTTTCTCTCGAAAGAAGTGAGTGGGAGGAAAGTGGAACTTGATAAGGTAATTGTTCCTTCTCCGAATTGGAAAATAGTTCATCACGTAAATCAGTTCCAGTGATGTCTACACCAACAAGAGAGGAAGTTAATGATGATGATCATGAAACTTCGGATCAAGTTACTACGTAACTCCGTGATCAACCAGAGCATGATCCGCACCAGAGTAGTACGGTAATCCTGTTCTGGAGGTCATGTTACTTGACCATGACGAACCTACGAACTATGAAGAAGCGATGGTGAGCCCAGATTCCGCAAAATGGCTTGAGGCCCTAAAATCTGAGATGAGATCCATGTATGATAACAAAGTATGGACTTTGATTGACTTGCCCAATGATCGGCGAGCCATTGAGATTAAATGGATCTTCAAGAGGAAGACGGACGCTGATAGTAGTGTTACTATCTACAAAGCTAGAATTGTCGCAAAAGGTTTTCGACAAGTTCAAGGTGTTGACTACGATGAGAGTTTCTCACTCGTGATCTATGCTTAAGTCTGTCCGAATCATGTTATCAATTGCCGCATTTTATGAAATCGCAAATGGATAAACAAAACTGCATTCCTTAATGGATTTATTAAAGAAGAGTTGTATATGATGCAACCAGAAGGTTTTGTCAATCCTAAAGATGCTAACAAAATATGCAAGCTCCAACGATCCATCTATGGATTGGTGCAAGCATCTCGGAGTTGGAATATACGCTTTGATGAGTTGATCAAAGCATATAGTTTTATACAGACTTACGGTAAAGCCTGTATTTACAAGAAAGTGAGTGGGAGCACTACAACCTTTCTGATAAGTATATGTGAATGACATATTGTTGATCGGAAATAATGTAGAATTTTCTGAAAAGCATAAATGAGTATTTGAAAGGAGTTTTTCAAAGAAAGACCTCGGTGGAGCTGCTTACATATTGAGCATCAAGATCTATAGAGATAGATCAAGACGCTTGATAAGTTTTTTCAATGAGTATATACCTTGACAAGATTTTGAAGTAGTTCAAAATGGAACAGTCAAAGAAAGAGTTCTTGCCTGTGTTACAAGGTGTGAGATTGAGTAAGACTCAAAACCCGACCACGACAGACTCAAAACAGTCAAACTCATTCTCTATGCCTCAACCATAGGTTCTATAAAGTATGCCATGTTGTGTACCAGATCTATTGCATACCCTACCACTAATTTGGCAAGGGAGTGCAATAGTGATCTAGGAGTAGATCAATGGACAGCGGTCAAAATTATCCTTAGCGGAATAAGGATATGTTTCTCGATTATGGCAAAGGATAAAAGGTTCATCGTAAAGGGTTACGTCGATGCAAGTTTTGACACTAATCTAGATGACTCTAAGTCTCGGTCTAGATACATATTGAAAGTGGGAGAAATTAGCTAGAGTAGCTCCGTGCAGAGCATTGTAGACATAGAAATTTGCAAAATACTTACGGATCTGAATGTGACAGACCCGTTGACTAAAATTATCTCACAAGAAATCACACCTTAGTACTCTTTGGGTGTTAATCACATAGCGACGTGAACTAGATTACTGACTCTAGTAAACCCTTTGGGTGTTGGTCATATGTCGATGTGAACTATGGGTGTTAACCACATAAAGATGTGAACTATTGATGTTAAATCACATGGCGATGTGAACTAGATTATTGACTCTAGTGCAAGTGGGAGACTGAAGGAAATATGCCCTAGAGGCAATAATAAAGTTATTATTTATTTCCTTATATCATGATAAATGTTAATTATTCATCCTAGAATTGTATTAACCGGAAACATAATACATGTGTGAATACATAGACAAACAGAGTGTCACTAGTATGCCTCTACTTGACTAGTTCGTTAATCAAAGATGGTTATGTTTCCTAACCATAGACATGAGTTGTCATTTGATTAACAGGATCACATCATTAGGAGAATGATGTGATTGACATGACCCATTCCGTTAGCTTAGCACACGATTGTTTAGTATGTTGCTATTGCTTTCTTCATGACTTATACATGTTCCGATGACTATGAGATTATGCAACTCCGCCATCGGAGGAACACTTTGTGTGCTACCAAACGTCACAACGAATCGGGTGATTATAAAGGAGCTCTACAGTGTCTCCGAAGGTACTTGTTGGGTTGGCGATTTCGAGATTAGGATTTGTCACTCCGATTGTCGGAGAGGTATCTCTGGCCCCTCTCGGTAATGCACATCACTTAAGCCTTGCAAGCATTGCAACTAATGAGTTGGTTGCGGATGATGTATTACAGTACGAGTAAAGAGACTTGCCGGTAACGAGATTGAACTAGGTATTGAGATACCAACGATCGAATCTCAGGCAAGTAACATATCGATGACAAAGGGAACAACATATGTTGTTACGTGGTCTGACCGATAAAGATCTTCGTATAATATGTGGGAGCCAATATGAGCATCCAGGTTCCGCTATTGGTTATTGACCGGATACGTGTCTCGGTCATGTCTACATAGTTCTCGAACCCGTAGGGTCCGCACGCTTAATGTTACGATGACACTTATATTATGAGTTTATATGTTTTGATGTACCGAAGGTTGTTCGGAGTCCCGGATGTGATCACGGACATTACGAGGAGTCTCTAAATGGTCGAGACATGAAGATTGATATATTGGAAGCCTATGTTTGGATATCGAAAGTGTTCCGGGCGAAATCGGGATTTTACCGGAGTACCGGGAGGTTACCGGAACCCCCGGGAACTTAATGGGCCTTAGTGGGCCTTGGTGGAAGAGAGGAGAGGAGGCCATGGCAGAATCAAGGCCGCCTCCCCCAGTCCGAATAGGACAAGGAGAGGGGGCGCGCCTGTCGGTGTCAAACCGCGGATCTCGGTAGGGGGTCCCAAACTGTGCGTCTAGGCAGATGGTAACAGGAGACAAGGGACACAATGTTTTTACCTGTGTTCGGGCCCTCTCGATGGAGGTAATACCCTACCCCGCTTGATTAATATTGATGATGTGGGTAGTACAAGAGTAGATCTACCACGAGATCAGAGAGGCTAAACCCTAGAAGCTAGCCTATGGTATGATTGTTGTTCGTCCTATGGACTAAAAACCCTTCGGTTTATATAGACACCGAATAGGGTTAGGGTTACACAGTCGGTTATAATGGTAGGAAATCTACATATCCGTGACGCCAAGCTTGCCTTCCACGCCAAGGAAAGTCCCATCCGGACACGGAACGTAAGTCTTCAATCTTGTATCTTCATAGTCTAGGAGTCTGGCCAAAGATGATAGTTCGGCTATCCAGACACCCCTAGTCCAGACTCCTCAAGAGCCCCCGAACCAGGCTTCAATGACGACGAGTCCGCGCCAAGATATTGTCTTCGGCATTGCAAGGCGGGTTCCTCCTCCGAATACTTCATAGAAGGTTTTGAACACAAGGATAGTGTCCGGCTCTGCAAAACAAGTTCCACAAACTACCGTAGAGAGAATAACTTTTGCACAGATCTGCCGACGTATTCTGTGGCGTGACATCACACCACGGCCAGGCCTTTATTTGAATCGTTTTTTACTGTCCCACCTCAGCGCGTTTAGCGAGGTGGTTTCCTTGGCACGTCTTATCAAAGCGCAGATCGTGCCCCCTTGGTATTCAACCTCTTTATAATGAGATCAAGGCCCTCTTCTTTTTTCCACCCTCCATCGAGGTTGCCTCGCGCTTCGAGTTCTAACACCCAAAGCTTCAGACCAGCTCGGCCGATGGATGTCTTCTTCCGTCACAGAAGAAGATCTGCTAAAGCTGCGAGACGCCAGGTATCTAACCGGCGAGATTTCGCATAGGCTACCTACTCCAGGGCAGGTCATTCCCACTCTCGAGCCCGGCGAGAGCGTGGTGTTCGTGTCTCACTTCCTTCGGGGTTTAGGCTTCCCGACGGATCCCTTTGTGCGGGGGCTCATGTTTTATTATGGGCTGGATTTTCATGACTTGAATCCGGAGTCCATCCTCCATATCTCGTCATTCATTCTCGTATGTGAAGCCTTCCTCCGTATTACCCCTCACTTTGGATTGTGGCTCAAGACCTTCAAGGTGGAACCGAAGATGACCGAGGGGCAACAAGCAGAGTGCGGAGGGGCGGTCATAAGCAAGTGCGCTGATGCTCCGTGGCCCGAGGGCTCTTTTCAAGAGGAGCTTGGTTTGTGGCAACGGGAGTGGTTCTATATCACCGCTCCCAGGGGCACCAAATGGGTGGCGCCACCCGCCTTCCGCCAGTCCACCACAGCGGCCGGGCGCCATGGGTCAACAAGGGGCTCGACTGGGGCCGCCCAAGGACGCCCTCCTGCTGGGTGGCCGTGTCGAGACCTCCAAGGAAGAGAGATCAATCTGGTCGAGTGGCGCAGGTTATGTTGATTCGCACCTTCTGCCTGCAAACGCCGCCTCCGTCTGTGGGAATTTAATCCAGAGGGACCACGAGTTCTCCAACATTTTATGGGTACGACGCCCATGGAGATGTATAAACTATTCTTCGGATCACAAGAGACGTGTCCGGACCTGACTGAGGACGCAGGACTAAGATGCAATCGCCCAGATACTCAAGTAAGTAGTCTGCATCTTGACAGGTCAGTCTGCTCGTTTATCATAAACTTGCCCTTAAAGGAGCTGTTTCTTGAACAGGAGTGGATAGCGAAGGCAAAGTTGATAAGGTGTCCGGCTCCCCTCCCAGAGACCACGCCGGATCCCATGCTGACCAAGATGTTGAAGGCCGCGCCTTTTAAAGAAGGCGAAGGGGGGAGCGGGGAAGCAACTGCCTCCATGAAGGATGCTTTCATGGAAGGAGGGATCAAAAGTTCCACCCTCCAAGGAGAGAAGAGGACCGCTTCGGAAGATCCGGAGGTCAAGGCCTCAAAGAGGGGAAAGAAATCTTCGTCAGAGAATCTGTGCCAAAGTACCAGCCGCACTATTTCCCAAGGGGATCAGCTCTCCAATGAGCCGTAAGTAAAAAGAAGGGGTCCTGTGAATAAAGAACATCCTCAGATTTATTTACAAGATAACCGAAATTGTACCTTGTAGTTCGGATCTCAGCCCTTCTCGCCAGAGCTTGTCTTCGGGGATCTTCTTCCGGAGATGATGGAGAGCGAACGCCTCGCCTGTCGCACCTTCATGCAGGCGGACGACCGAGGTGTCGCCACGGAGGGTTTCCCGGTCCGCGGGGACGGAAGGTCCGCGCCAACCGGGCGGCGGTCGGAGGAGCTGAAGGATCTGCCGGGCGAAGCGGTTATCTCGTAAGATCACCGTGCGCTAATGGGTACTGTTATTGAAAGAATTGCATCCGCGGAGAGCTGATTGCATGAAGCCGTCAGAAGCTTACTGCCGTGGTTCGAGGGACGCAAAAATTATGTACCTTCTCGGCGCTTATGCATATAGAATGCGCTCAGATAGATAGTAGCCTCGCGACTCGGTATGTTGTCAAAATTGACAGCGTCGAGGATCATAGTCTCAGTTATAACATATCGCCGCTCCCAAATAGGTGGCGTGGCGTCCGGTGGCCAGCCGGACTGATGAATTTGCCGAACTAAAGCGGCAACTTGACGAGGCGGATGCGGACATCACGCTGGTCAATAAACGGTTTGACGAGTCACAAGGTATGCGGCTTCTCCGCGGACACGTGGTAAGGGATCATGACGCCCGTGCCTTACTACTTGTATGCTTAATGCAGGTGGTGCCGCTGTTGTGGAGGAGCTGCGGGCGGAACTCGCCCGAGCTAAAGAGCAAGCCAGAAATAGTAATGTCGGCCGCTTAAGGGCGGCCAAGAGCTAAAAGCGAACAGGCTGCTCGGTCAAGAAGAGGAAATGGCCGATATGGCCATAAAGTTGAAGAATGCTACCGACCGCTGCGGGGTTCTTGAAGAAGAACGTTGTCGGTGTCAAAACCGGAGGATCTCGGGTAGGGGGTCCCGAACTGTGCGTCTAGGCGGATGGTAATGGGAGACAAGGGACACGATGTTTTTACCCAGGTTCGGGCCCTCTCGATGGAGGTAATACCCTACTCCTGCTTGATTAATATTGATGATATGGGTAGTACAAGAGTAGATCAACCACGAGATCAGAGAGGCTAAACCCTAGGAGCTAGCCTATGGTATGATTGTTGTTGTGTCCTACGGACTAAAACCCTTAGGTTTATATAGACAACGAATAGGGTTAGGGTTACGTAGTCGGTTACAATGGTAGGAGATCTACATATCCAGACGCCAAGCTTGCCTTCCACGCCAAGGAAAGTCCCATCCGGACACGATGCGAAGTCTTCAATCTTGTATCTTCATAGTCTAGGAGTCCGGCGAAGATAGTTCGCTATCCGGACACCCCTAGTCCAGACTCCTCAAGAGTCTCTGAACCAGGCTTCAATGACGATGAGTCCGGCGCGCAGATTGTCTTCGGCATTGCAAGGCGGGTTCCTCCTCCAAATACTTCATAGAAGGTTTTGAACACAAGGATAGTGTCCGGCTCTGCAAAACAAGTTCCACATACAACCGTAGAGAGAATAACTTTTTGCACAGATCTGTTGACGTATTCCGCGGCGTGACATCACACCACGGCCAGACCTTTATTCGAATCGTTTTTACTGTTCCACCTCAGCTTTTTTAGCGAGGCGGTTTCCTTGGCACGTCTTATCAAAGCGTAGATCGTGCCCCCTTATTCCGGGATTCTCATCAATACGTACGTGGGTAACCCAACCGCGCCATTGATTGCGGCGCTTGGGAGATAAGCGAAGTTTTATCAGCTGGTGGGGGACCATAGCTTCGTCCGTCCATATAAGGGGATAAGGATCCACCTTTTCACCTACGCCTTCGTCCTCCCTGGTTCATCCATATCTGCGCACTCGAGCTCCAGCGCCCAAGTCCGCACATCCTTCCTCAACCATCTCCAGCCATGTCCGGAGCGGGAGGCAGGTGGATGGTCTCCTCTGTTACGGAGGGCCAAGTAAAAAAGTTGCGGAAGGCCGGATACTTGTACGATGACATCGCACATCGGCTGCCCGACAAGGGGCAGCTCATCCCCACCCCCAGGCCCCATGAGAGGGTGGTGTTCCTCCCCCACTTCCTCCGCGGACTAGGGTTTCCACTCCACCCATTTGTCCGGGGGCTCATGTTCTACTACGGCCTAGATTTCCATGATCTGGCCCCGAATTTCGTCCTCAACATCTCAGCGTTTATCGTCGTGTGCGAGGCCTTCCTCTGCATCCAGCCCCACTTCGGCTTATGGCTGAATATCTTCAATGTCCGGCCGAAGGTAGTGGGCGGCCGCCAAGCGGAGTGCGGAGGCGCCATGGTTGGCAAGATGGCCAAAGTCCTATGGCTCGAGGGCTCCTTTGTGGAGACCGTAAGGGGTGGCAATCGTGGTGGCTCCACATCACCGAGCCATGACTCTCAATGGGCGGCGCCCCAATTCGATCTGGCTTCCCCACACGGCTCACGTCATGGAAAGAGACGGGCCAGACGTGGGGGGATTCAGATGAGCTATCCGGACTCCAAACATGCGTCCGGAACCTAGTGGACAAGAATCTCAGGCTTGTCAACGTAATCCAGGTGATGCTCTTCCGCCAGATTCTCCCATGCCAACAACGGGCCTTTACATTGTGGGAGTTCGATTTGGCACAGCACCCAACTCTGAAAATGCTCTTCGACACTACGTACGAAGACGCCTGGAAGGTGCTGTTCAAGGGGGCCGAGGTTCTACATCCGCCATCAAGATCGCGGATTCAGCTCGCAGCGTCCAGCCAACGAGGTAAGTTATTTTGCCCTTTATGGGACTCTTTTTTCATAGTTTGACATTGCGCGGGATCTAAAACTCCCTATCCTTTGACAAGACTAGCTGGTGAAATCCGGACAGATTAACTGTCCGACCCCTTTGCCAGAAGATCTAGCGGACGCCCGATTGGAGGGGCTGCTGGTTCCGGCACCTCACGTGGTGCCGGAGAAGAAGGCCAAGAAGGAGACCGTGGGGACTCGAAAGAGCTCCCGACACCAGGTGCCGTCGGGCTCATCGCCTGACCACCGTGAGGCGGAATCCTCCTCTGAAGAAGAGGAGGAGGAAGAAGAAGCATCTCCCCCAGCTAGGGGAGAGAAGAAGAGGAAAGCCGCCCAGACTGGGGAGGCCGGAGGGTCCAATAAGGGGAGGACCCTTCCTCCGGACTTCTCCGCCAACACCGACAGCGACGAGGAGGAGTGGCCAACAAGGGCCAAGCCCCTGGCGAGATCGTAAGTGTCCGGATTCCAGAATAACTCATGAATTTTCATTTGCCGCATAGTGTCTTCTAACGCCGAATATAACCATGTAGCCCGCCCAGGGATGATCTTGCCACTTCGTCGAGCGGCTCCCTGAATACGTCGGATGTGAATAGCACTTCACTTTCGACCGCCTCCTCTCCTCGTGACGCAGATGACACTGCGGTGGAGTCCCAAAAGGGGCCCAACCAGGAGGAGGTGGTCCCGAGGCGCCACAAGGCGACCTCCGGACACCGGGCGCGAGGGGGCAAAACCCAGAGGGCTCTAAGTCCGCATCATGCGGACTCCGGCCGAACCAACAATGGTTCCGAAGGCCGGCAGGCGGCCCCTTCGTAAGAAGGGCAAGACTGTGACACCGGTGACCCCCGTCCAACCGGAGGCACCGGATAGCTTGTTGGAGGCGCTTAACGACGCCTCCATCGATGAGGAGCACCGCACTATTATGAGAGCGGTGATCCAGAAAGTTCAGTCCGCCAAGAGCGGGCTGACCGAAGCCTGTACAAGCCTTCTAACAGGCTTTAAGGTAAGTTTAGAATATGTAAAAATATTACCGCATAGACAGACAGAGCCCTCGATGCTTAGTTCGGTGTTCGTAAAGAAAAGCCGGACCGAGGATCTAAAAAGATATACGCAGGAGTCTAACATAATTATGTCAATATGGGCATGCAGGCTGCCTGCTGACCTCTGCCAGACCGATCATGGAGGTCAATGCATTGAAGGAGAGCCTCGAGCGGTCCGAGAACGAGCTCGGCCGAGCCAAGAAGCAGCTCGAGGACAGAGAAGGTAAGTAATACCTTAGTAAAGAACATACCTTATAGAAAGGATTCGGTTGCAAAAAATGACAAGAATAACGTGGGTATTGTAGGGGCCACGAACGAGGTGGCGACCCTGAAGGAAGCGGTGTCTGCGGCCAAAAGCAAAGCGGCCGCAGAGCGCACCGAGCGAGAAAAGCAGGAGGAGCGGGTGGAGGAGGTGCGGCAAGAGCTCTAGGCTCTCGTGGAAAAACACGAGAGTTTGGAGCGTGACTCAAAGACTCGAGAGTCCGAGCTCGCCTCGGCTCTTGAGAGTGCCAAAGCCGCTAAGGCCGAAGCCCAGAAAGCCCTCCAAGAAATTGAATCATTAAAGAAGATAGCGACGGGTAAGGCATTCTTTATGCAAAGCAAGAATGTAAAAGTCAATTACCTATTACTTACCCGGATTCAGAGCTCTCCAGGAGCATTCGCAGATCTGCCCCAGAGGCGCCCGATGTCGCCGCATTCTACCGCGCCTGTGAGGGGAGCTCGACGGAGAAGGTATTCTGGTCTCGTGATGTCGAGGCCGGACATCCGGTGCCCTAAGTGACCAGTGAAGCAGCTGGTCGAGCTCACAGGTCGCCCGAACAGGCCATGAAGGGCCTTATAGTTCGGGTTGTGGCCATTGGAGGCCATGCCTGGAGCTACTTTTGGGCTGGTGCGGCGGCTGGTGGACGCCTGTCCATGGATTGAAGTCATCAAGCGCTCCGTATGCATTGAAGGTGCCTGTCGGGCCCTTGCCCGTGCCAAAGTGCACTGGGGCAAGCTAGATGCGGAGAAGCTTGTGACAGACGGGCCACCGAAAGGCAAGGAGCATCGCACGCCCGAAATGTACTATGAGGGCCTCCTGAAGGGTGCCCTCCGTATAGCGGATGAGTGCTCCAAAGATGTAATTTTTGAATAGACTCACATTTGTTATCCTGTACGCTGAAAACTTGTTCATATGCGCTAAGCAACGCTTATTAATTTAAGATATTACCTTCTGTGCGGCCGTTTATCAAAATTGAGAGATGGCAAGTCGTTGGCTTCAGCCCCCATGCCACGAGTCTTTGGGGTGTTCGGATAAACTTGAGCACTCTTGTTCCCATTCTTGGGTCCATCGAGGAGGCGCTCAACGCATAGCGTAACAAGGCAACCGGACTTATAATGGTTGAACACTCTCACTTAGCCATAGAATTCTATAATTTTAAATTTCGGCGAAGCCCCTAGTATTCGGAGGACCAAGTTCGGGGCGCTATCCACGCCTTTGGCCGGATAATGCCGACTCCTCGCTCTAAGCGGCATAAGTCTTTAGGGACCCGAAAAAACCTCTCGAACAGCGACCGGCTCTCGCCCTATCATGACGGTCAGTTTTAGCTTTCTCCACTGAGGTGCTCAACCCAGCTCAACTGGGGCACAATCGCAGTGGTTCTCCCAGCGCTACCTTAGCTGATATAACGGAACGCAAGGTACCAAAACATGGGAGTCGGGCAAACCCAACTATTGACCCAAGACATGATTCGGAGCCGATTCATATAATGATATAAGTTCGGGGTGCCGCACTTGTGAAAGTGTTCGGACTTCTAACACCATATTCTGGGGAACTTAAGCCCCTAGTGTATTGGCCGTACCAAAGTGTACGGGTGCAACATGTCATGAAATGAACATATATATAAATAAAGAAAGGAGTGCAATAATAGGCAAAAACTATGTATTGTTTACTCAAAAAAGGACTGCAATAAAAGCGGAACGATACAAATAGTGCGATAAGCAAGGGATGGGACTATTTAACATGTCCCCCTCCAGGGGTAAGCTGCGGGATGGTATGTAAAACAGGTATAATGCTCGAAGTACAGACCACCTGGACACTCGACGCATTTTTCTGCTTCCCTGGCTGTTGCATCGTGAGTTCGGTGCGAACGCCGGACAGGCTTCTGGAGAATAGAGTCCTGAAAGTAAGAAAAAAGAAAAAAAGAAAAAGAATGACACAATCGGGAGCCCCTGGTGCGGTTGAGCCGCATTCTTGGGTGTGCCATGGTCGTGCCCCTCCCCTTATGCCCATGGTATCTTCAGAGCGTAGTTATGTACGGCTAGTACTGGCTTCGCAACTTCGCGAGGGCTGGGGTTGGGGCCGGATTGCTACGCGTGTCCGGATCGTGCCAGGCGGTCTTGTTGTAGGTTACTCCGGGCGCGCTTGACAGTGTCCGATTGTTTATTGGCCGGACTGGAGAATTGCCTTAAGAGGCTGTTCTGCACTTCTGCCGCAAGGGCGGCCGTATGCTCCTCCGTTCGGAGAGAGCGTTCGGTGTTTCCATTGACCGTGATTATGCCTCGAGGGCCTGGCATCTTGAGATTGAGGTATGCGTAGTGCGGCACCGCATTGAATTTTGCGAATGTTGTTCGTCCGGCAAAGGCGTGATAGCCGCCGCGAACGGGACTATGTCGAAGATTAACTCTTAGCTTCGGAAGTTATCCGGGATCCGAAGACCACTTCGAGTGTAACCGAGCCTGCATAATTGGCCTCTACACCTGGTATGACGCCTTTAAAGGTCGCCCTTGTGGGTTTAATGCTTCAGGGTCTATGCCCATTTTGCGCATCAGATCCTGATAAAGCAGGTTCAGATGCTACCGCCGTCCATCGGGACTCTGGTGAGGTGAAATCCGTCGATAATTGGGTCAAGAACCAATGCGGCGAAACCGCCGTGACGGATGCTAGTGGGGTGGTCCCTTCGATCGAAGGTGATCGGGCAGGCAGACCATGGGTTGAACTTCGGGGCGACGGGCTCCATTGCGTATACGTCCCTTAGCGCACGCTTCCGCTCCCTTTTGGGTATGTGGGTTGCGTATATCATGTTCACCGTCCGCACTTGTGTGGGAAAGCCCTTCTGTCCTCTATTGTTTGGCGGCCGGGGTTCTTCCTCGTCATCGCCATGCAGCCTCTTGTCATTGTTTTCGGCGATTAGCTTGCCTGCTTGCTTGAACACCCAAAAATCCCCGTTGGTGTGGTTGGCTGGTTTTTCGGGGGTGCCATGTATCTGGCACAAGCGATCGAGTATTCGGTCCAAGTTGGACGGGCCCCGGTATTTCTTTTGAATGGCTTCTTCCACGACCGGTTTAGAGCCTCACGAATCCGGCATTTATCGCCAGATTCTTCAGCATTATCACAGTTAATGCGGCGTTTATGCTTGTTTCGACGCGACCTGCCATTGCTATCCTTGGTATCCGAGCTATCAGGGTGTTTGGCCAAGTTGTTGCCTCGAGCTAGCCAGCTGTCCTCTCCCGCGCAAAAGCGGGTCATGAGTGTGGTAAGGGCTGCCATGGATTTCGGCTTTTCCTGTCCTAGGTGCCGGGCTAGCCATTCGTCGCGGATGTTGTGTTTGAAGGCTGCTAGCGCCTCTGTATCCGGACAGTCAACGATCTGATTTTTCTTTGTTAGGAACCGCGTCCGTAATTGTCCGCCGATTCTTCTGGCTGCTGAATTATATGGCTAAGGTCATCGACGTCTGGTGGTCGCACATAGTGCCCTGGAAGTTATCAAGGAATGCGGCTTCCAGGTCCTCCGAACAACTAATTGACTCTGCTGGCAAGCTGTTGAGCCAATGCCGAGCTGGTCCTTTAAGCTTAAGTGGGAGGTATTTGATGGCATGTAGATCATCACCGCGGGCCATGTGGATATGGAGGAGATAGTCCTCGATCCAGACCGCAGGATCTGTGGTATCATCGTATGATTCGATTTTTATGGGTTTGAAGCCCTCGGATTTGATGATCCATTACTTCATCCGTGAAGCATAGTGGGTGTCTTGGCGCCTCGTATTGGGCTATATCACGGCGTAGCTCATATGAGCTTTTGTCTAATGTGTTCGGCCCGGCAGTTTCTTGTATCCGGTGTGACGGTTGTAAATCACGTGTCGGTAAGGTGCCCTTAGCGATCCGTAGATCGATCTTGTATATTTTGCCTTATCCTCCAATATATCTCGCTGTCGGGGAGGCTGATCTGGCCCACGAACACCTATGGGACCGGCGGACCGAGCCCCTTTCGGTTCGGCGGGGGGCGGAGGTCGCACGAAGAGCAGATCGAGGCGAAGCACACGAGCAGTTTTACCCAGCTTCGGAGCTCTCCGGAGAGATAACACTCCTACTGCTGCATGTCTGAGTGTATTGAGTTCTTGCTCAGGAGCACTGAGTGCTACAGTACACACAAGCTGCTAACGAGACCGAGCGTGAGTGTTCTCTGGCTTCGAACCTCTCGAACCGCTCTTTTTGGCCAACCTCCTCTCTTTGGCCAACCTCCTCCCCTACGTTGCGCATGGGCCTCCTTTTATATGCTAAAGGGGTCTCCGACAGGTGGCAACGTAGACAAGGGTAAAAATGGAAAAGGAGTGGTTGGTACAGCTACTTGTACAAAGGTATCATACCTAACCTCGACGGCAGGGGACAAAGGAATTAAATGCCCATCTACGCCGCCTCTAACAAAGGCGTAAAGGGACCGCCAGGGCGCCACCGCTTGCCACGATGACAATCTTGTCAGCCGCTATAGCCATCAGCTCCGCTGGCGACGACCTCTTGCCACGCCGCTACCGAAAGGTCCCTGGGCGACACGTTAGTGGTTGTGCTGGAGCGCAGGTACAGAGTGGTGGTCTGCCGTGTCAAGCGCCTTGCCGCGGTTGTTGTCTTTTCATGTCCGGAAGCTTGTCGCTCATCAGCCTTCCCGGCAAGCTCCTCTTGCCGGGCCTTGTCTCCTAGGTGCCTTGGGTGGCCTTCCCGGCAAGCTCCTCTTGCCGGGCCTTGTCTCCTAGGTGCCTCGGGTGGCCTTCCGGCAAGCTCCTCTTGCCGGGCCTTGTCTCCTTGGCTTGAATACTTTGTTCTTGAATGGCTCCAAAGGAACCACGGAGGACCTTGGCGGTCACCCGGTAAGCCTTGCCGCGGAGGGCTGCAACTGCCCGTGCACAAGTTCGGGATACTAGGGTACCCCCACTCTAGTACACCGACACTCGCAAGTCCGGCGCGTTTTCCCTTGCCTTGGAACTTTTTGAGCGGCATCGGGGCGTGGCTTGAGTGGAGGGCCGAGAGGCTTCTCTGTCAGGGCTGCTGTGGTGGCCGGTCTGCCATGTCGTCTTGCTGGTGACTTGGGTGCTTCCTCCTCTAATCGAGGCAACCGCCTGCGTTTGTGGTAGCTTTTGAGGGCGTTCGAGTTCATACTCTTGGCTGCAAGGACTTGATCCATCCGCCGCCTAGCAGGTCTTGGTCAGCTCTAAGCTGTTGCTGCTTTTCTTGAGGCTGCTTGTCGTGGCCATAAGCCTGCGTTTGAAACGCTCTGTTGGCGGGATCCTCGGGCACGACAAATTCATCGTCGTCGAGGCTTGCCTCGTCTTCGGAGGAGGCGCATAATTATCGTCCTCTACCTCTCTTTCTGCCAGCACCGTCGCGGCAGACTTGCTTCTCCCTCCTCTGCGCTGAGTCCCTCTTGGAGGGGTTGTCTTGACCTTTGTCCGGAGTGTTATTATCTCCTGTGCCGGAATCACCATTTTTTGCTGTGGCGGGATTTAGAGCGGCGCCGCTAACGTCGGCGCTTGGGTTGTTTCTTGGAGGGGTCATCCTCTGCTGTTCCATCGCCGTTCCCATATTTTGGGATGTCCACCATGTATATGTCGTATGACGAGGTGGCCTTCCAGTGCCCTGTAGGCGCTGGGTCTTGGTCGTCTCCAGCATCGTCGTCCATACCGTCGATGTCTTCGGAGTCGTAGTCGAGCATGTCGATTAAATCATCGACAGTAGCTACAAAGTGGGTGGTGGGTGGGCGTTGAATTTCTTCATTGTTCGCATCCCAACCTTCCTGACCGTAGTCCGGCTAGGGCTCTCCGGATAAAGAGAGAGACTTTAGTGAACTCAGGATGTCGCCGAAGGGCGAGTGCTGAAAGATGTCCGCGGCAGTGAACTCCATGAACGGCGCCCAATCGGATTCGATAGGCAGGGGCGCGGAGGGTTCGGACTACGGAGAGGAGTCCGGCGCCTTGGATTCACGGTCTTCGCAGAGGACAGGGATGGAGTTCGGCTCAATCGTCGCTGAGATCGTAGCCCCCGAGGCGGTGTCCAACCACTCGTCCTCGATCGGGGAATCCGGCTCCGGATTAAGGGTCGAGCGGCAGTGCGGCCTCCGTGGCCTTGTTCGGCAAAGCAGAGCTAGATCATACCCATCGAGACAAAGGCGGCACGCTGGTCAGGCTCGAATCCGTCGAAGATCAAGTCTCCGCGGACATCGGCCGTATAGTTCAAACTTCCAAATATGACCTGATGGCGGGCGTAGCTTTCAAACTGCTCCGGATGGCCTGCGAATTGGCCCGCAGCAAAGCCGCCGAATCACGAAGATCTGTCCAGGAGAAAAGTCTCACCACAGACTGCGTCGTTGTTGATGATCGAAGGAGCCATCGGGCCTATCGGTGGCGACACGGAGGAACTCTCAATGAAAGCACCAATGTCGGTGTCAAAACCGGCGGATCTCGGTAGGGGTCCTGAATCAGGCGTCTAGGCGGATGGTAACAGGAGACAAGGGACACAATGTTTTTACCCAGGTTCGGGCCCTCTCGATGGAGGTAATACACTACTCTTGCTTGATTAATATTGATGATATGGGTAGTACAAGAGTAGATCTACCACGAGATCAGAGATGCTAAACCCTAGGATCTAGCCTATGGTATGATTGTTGTTGTGTCCTACGGACTAAAACCCTTCGGTTTATATAGACACCGAGTAGGGTTAGGGTTACACAGAGTCGGTTACAATGGTAGGAGATTTACATATCCGTATCGCCAAGCTTGCCTTCCACGCCAAGGAAAGTCCCATCCGGACACAGGACGAAGTCTTCAATCTTGTATCTTCATAGTCTAGGAGTCCGGCCGAAGATAGTTCGGCTATCCGGACACCCCCTAGTCCAGGACTCCCTCAAACGTCAAGCGGAGCAAGAGGACCTAAAAAAGGCCACCGCCGAAGCCAAGGATGCCCGCTTTGCAATGAGAGCTGCAAAGGAGGAGCCGCGTTAGGCTGTGGATGTTGCTGCTGGAAAGCCTTTTCGGCTGCGGAGGAAATATACGGATCCGAAGTATGCTCAGTTGGACAAGTTGTGGAGTTCGGAGGATGCTTATCTGGGCTTAGCGGCAAGCGCTGCGGACGCGATCGGGCACTTCCGAGGCCAGAAGGGGCACAGAAGAGAAGAGCTATATTGGTCGCAATTCCATAGTCCGGAGCGTTCTCTTCCGTTGACCGATCGGTTGGCCGAATGGGCCGAGCTGAATCGATTATCCGGACTTGCCATGAAGCATGTCATGACTCATTTGTGGCCAGGTGGACCCCATCCGAAGGGTTATTTTGGCTTAGTGCAGCAGTTCCTTGGTGCGGTACCGCGTATCGATGCAATGAAGTGGTCGGCATGCATAGAGGGAGCGCGGATGGCTCTTGCCCGTGTCAAGACATACTGGGCGGAGATGAAGGCCACCGACGTTGCATCCCAAGATTCGGACAGAAGCCGAGTACCTGCCGAGCACTATTTTGAGGAAGTCCTGCAGGGTGCTGGTTTAATAGAGACGCAGTGCTCGAAGGATATTATGTTTAAATGACATGTATGATTTGTGAAACAACGTTTCAATTTAATGTAAGAGCTTTTTATACTTGTGCCTTCAAGTAGTAAACTACCTCCTGTGCGGCCTTTAATGTATATATGTATATAACCTGAAAGATGGCAGTCTTCGGCTTCAGCCCCCACGCACAGAGTGCGGGGATGTTTGCAAAGAAGTCGCGCTTTCACACTTAATCCAACGTCTAGGTCCTATAAAGGAGGTGGTAGCGTAGCAAACTAGGCAACCAAACTATAATGCTTTATCACTTTCACTTAGCCATAGGGGTTCGAGGGTGGGGCTACTATATAGCCCCTGGGGGCACCGCACTCTCCCGAATTCGGGGTGCGTATGTGCGTGACCGAAAAACGGTCCTTCGTTAATGCGGAGGAATTCTAAACATTCCGGTGAGTCATCGAGTGGTTGACCAGTCTCTCGCTATATCATGACAGTCAGTTTTCTGCTTTCATCTTGAGGTGCTCGCCGGCGAACCCGGGCACAATCGCAGATAGTTCTCCACGGTGCCGCGTTAGCCGATAGAACGGAACGTAAGGCAGCAAAACACAGAGCCGGGCAAACCCAACATTTGACTAAAGACATGATTGAAGCTGATGCATATAAGGCCTAACTTTCGAGATGCCGAATACTCCCTAAGGTATTCGGTCTTTTATAAAGCGGCGTAACAATGCCCTTGGTAATAAGCCCTCGGTGTCCAGTGTATCGCAAAATTTCGACGCGGCCCGATGCCAAAACGCCAGCCTCCTCCTCGGTTATAACAAGAGACCGGGGATGAATAACAACAAGAGACAGAGAAAGGTTTACGCAGGTCTTAATCTGAAAAGAATCCTTGCAACGGGTCCCTCGCCGCACGTCTGCTACCGTGTCTCCGTTGTGCCGTATCTCGGACGGGTATAGCACGGCGTTCATCTCAGTAAAAGAGAGGAACTTAGTTTAAAAAAAGATCATGCAAAAATGTAATTTGAAATAAAGCAGTACGATTCAAAAATGAATAAAATTGAGCTTTATTGTCTCTTGTTGTACATGCGTGGAGCCCCTTGTAAGGGGTTACTGAGGCTAGTAAGCCCCTTGTTTATTTAAGCCGGACTTGCCTAACCGTGTCCAGGGTTTGAACGACCTACTTTAGATGCTTTGATCAGCAAAGCCGTTTTAGTGTGAGGCTGTTAAGGCAGTCTCACATTTTTCCGTATTCGAGGAATACTCGGAGTTTGCCTTTAATGAGATGATGCCTCGTGGACTGGGCATTTTAAGTGTAAGAGATGCATAATGCGGAATCGCGTTAAAGCGGGTGAAAGCTTTGCGTCCCAATAGTGCTTGATGGCTACTTTTAAATGGGGCGACATGGAATACTAACTTTTCGCGACGGAAGTTGTCAGATGAACCGAACATAACTTCGAATGTTAGGGAGCCCGTACAATGGGCATATGTGCCTGGCATTATTCCTTTAAAGGAAGTGTTGCTATGGCTAATTTTGGTTGGGTCTATCCCCATCCTGCGGATTGTGTCCTGATATATCAGGTTTATGTCACTACCGCCGTCCATGAGGACTTGTGTAAATTGGAATCCATCGATTATAGGATCCAATATCAAGGCAGTCCATCCTACGTTCCGGATACTTTCGGAGTAGTCCTGCTGGTAGAAGGTGATTGGTTTTGACAACCAGTGTTGGTACTCCGCTGGGGTAGATTGTGCGGCGCGTAATTCAATGGGTGCCGCTCTGTTTTCCCCTTTTGTTACTTGGAGTAAGTTTACTGTCTTCACCTCTTGTGGGAAATTCTTTTGTTTTCCGGTGCTCTGCTTGTGGGGTTCGTCATCATCCTCACTTGGTGTGTCGAGCCCCTTGTGTTCGGCATTGAGTCTGCCGGGCTGCTTGAAGACCCAACAATCTCTGTGGGTATGGTTTGCGTGCTTCCAGAGTCTTGTGGATCCGCATATCTTGTCCAAGATTTTGTTTAAGTTGGATAGCTCATCGCTATTGTCCTTAAGGGCAATTTTTATTGTTCTGCCGTGAGCTTTTTGAATCGGCGTTGACTGCAGCGCTCTTTGAACCGTTTCCCTTAATCCGGGCTGGTTCTTGTTGCGCCGTGGTTTCGTGATTTCCATCCTCGACTTGGATGTACTTGGGTCATTGGTCGCATCTTGCTAGCCAGCTATCCTCTCCAGCAAAGCGGGTCATGAGGCTTGTTAATGCGGCCATTGTTCTTGGCTTTTCTTGGCGAGGTGTCTGGCGAGCCATTTGTCTCGGACGTTGTGTTTGAAGGCTGCTAAGGCTTGGCGTTGAACAATCGACTATTTGGTTTTTTTGGTAAGGAACCTGTTCCAGAATTTCCGGGCTGACTCTCCGGGCTGTTGAGTTATGTGACTTAGATCGTCTGCATCCGGAGGGCGGACATAGGTCCTCTGAAAATTTGCCCGAAACGCATCCTCGAGCCCTTTCCAACTTCCAATGGTGTTTCCGGGAAGGCTTTTAAGCCAATGCCGAGCTAGCCCTTTGAGTTTGAGGGGTAAGTATTTTATGGCGTGTAGATCATCTCCTCTAGCCATGTGTATGTGGAGGATGTAATCCTCAATCCGCACTCGAGTCTGTTGTTCCATCGTATGCCTCTATGTTTACGGGTTTGAATCCGCTGGGAATTCGTGATCCAAGACCTCATCGGTGAAACACGGGGTGTGCGGCACCCCTATATTTGGGTGTGTCGTGATGTTCGGATATTTGGCGTGTTGCATTGCTTTGAAGGGCTTGCTTTCTCGGCCCATAGATGGACCTAATCGGGCCATCCTTTTGATGTGAATCCTTATGCGGATCACGCATCGACTTGTGTCTGACGCCATTTGCCGCTCTCTGTTTGCCGTGGGGTCGCCCATCCGACCGGGTGGCCTTCTTGCTTTTTGATTGTGGGGGCTCTCGGCCTCCTCATCAAATTCGGGCAGTAGTTTTCTCTTTGGGTAGCTCTTTGTTGTTCGTATCAGCCCGTATTTGTCTCATGATGTTGAGTACTTTGCTCCATCTGATTCTGAGTGCATCTTCCGCTGTTTTGAGCTTCCGCTTACGCTTTTTCAGGCTACGCAGGGCGGCAGCCTTTAGTGGAGGTTCTTCTGCTCGAACAATTTGTCCGGCGTGAGATCGTCTAGACTGTTATCTTCGCCGGGGACGGGTTGTTCATCCAAGTTGTCCTGTTCGGACGGTTGGTCGGTAGCATGTTCATCGTCCACCGGTTCGCCCTACTCTATGGCTGGGTTTTTGTCGAGGCGGGACTTGGTGCGGCGTTTACGTTGCTGTTTTGATTGCTTTTCGAGGGATTTATCCTTTGTAGTGTCCTGTTGTTCCTCGTCGTTACTTCCTTTAGGTGTATCCACCATGTATACATCATGAGATGAGGTGGTTGTCCAGTATCTTACAGGTGCTGGTTCATGGTTGTCTCCTACATCGTCGTCCATACCGTCGATGTCTTCGAAGTCGAAATCGAGCACGTCGTTTAAGATTTCGACAGTGGCTACAAAGTGGGCGGTGGGTGGGCGTTGAATTTCTTCGTCGTCCGAATCCCAACCTTCCTGACCATAGTTGAATTCAGGATGTCGCCAAAGGGCGAGTGCCAAAAGATGTCCGCGGCAGTGAACTCCATGACCGGCGCCCAATCGGGTTCGATTGGCAAGGGCGCGGAGGGTTCGGAGTCCGGAGAGGAGTCCAGCACCTTGGAGTCACGGTCTTCGCAAAGGACAGGGATGGAGTTCAGCTCAATCGTCGTTGAGATCGTAGCCCCCGAGGCGGTGTCCAACCACTCGTCCTCGATCGGGGGAACCGGCTCTGGGTTAAGGGTCGGAGCGGGCACTGGTGCGGCCTCCAGGGCACTGTTCGGCAGCAGAGCTAGATCGTACACATCGAAACAGTGCGGCACGCTCGGCTGTGGCTCGAATCCGTCGAAGATCAAGTCTCCGCGGACATCGGCCGTATAGTTCAAGCTTCCAAATCTGACCTGATGGCCAGGGGCGTAGCTTTTGATCTGCTCCAGATAGCCTAGCGAATTGGCCCGCAGTGCAA
Organism: Aegilops bicornis; assembly: GCA_021605145.1. NCBI lineage: Eukaryota > Viridiplantae > Streptophyta > Magnoliopsida > Poales > Poaceae > Aegilops > Aegilops bicornis. The sequence goes on from CM038670.1 coordinate 187,537,685, forward strand.
AGCCGCCGAATACGAAGATCTATCCGGGGAGAAAAGTCTCACCCTGGACTGCGTCGTTGTTGATGATCGAAGGAGCCAACGGGCCTATCGGTGACGACACAGATGAACTCTCAATGAAAGCACCAATGTCGGTGTCAAAACCGGCGGATCTCGGTAGGGGTCCCGAATCGTGCGTCTAGGCGGATGGTAACAGGAGACAAGGGACACGATGTTTTTACCCAAGTTCGGGCCCTCTCGATGGAGGTAATACCCTACTCCTGCTTGATTAATATTGATGATATGGGTATTACAAGAGTAGATCTACCATGAGATCAGAGAGGCTAAACCCTAGAAGCTAGCCTATGGTATGATTGTTGTTCGTCCTATGGACTAAAAACCCTTCGGTTTATATAGACACCAAATAGGGTTAGGGTTACACAGAGTCGGTTACAATGGTAGGGAATCTACATATCCGTATCCCCAAGCTTGCCTTCCACGCCAAGGAAAGTCCCATCCGGACACGGGACGAAGTCTTCAATCTTGTATCTTCATAGTCTAGGAGTCCGGCCAAAGATGATAGTTCGGCTATCCGGACACCCCCTAGTCCAGGACTCCCTCACCCCCCCCCCCCTTTCCTTCCTTCCCTCCTCCTCTTCCCCCTCTCTCTCCTAGTCCAACATGGAAAAGGTGGGGAGTCCTACTCCCGGTAGGAGTAGGACTCCTCCGGTGCACCTCTCCTCTTGGCCGGCCGCACCCCCGTTGCTCCTTTATATACGGGGGCAGGGAGCACCCCAGAGACACACAAGTTGATCAGTTGATCTCTCCAAACCGTGTGCGGTACCCCCTCCACCATAGTCCACCTCGATAATACTGTAGCGGTGCTTAGGCGAAGCCCTGCGTCGGTAGAGCATCAACATCGTCACCACGCCGTCGTGTTGACAAAACTCTCCCTCAACACTCGGCTAGATCGGAGTTCGAGGGACGTCATCGGGCTGAACGTGTCTTTGAACTTCGGAGGTGTCGTGCGTTCGGTACTTGATCGGTCGGATCATGAAGACGTACGACTACATCAACCGCGTTGTGCTAACGCTTCCGCTTTCGGTCTACGAGGGTACGTGGACAACACTCTCCCCTCTCGTTGCTATGCATCACCATGATCTTGCGTGCGCGTAGGAAATATTTTGAAATTACTACGTTCCCCAACACCAATGGCTGTAGTGCTTCTTCAACCTCTAGTCTTCTTGCTCCAGCCGCCCAAAGTAGCACCGGTCGTGCCGCTTGCTCCTGCCTCTCGCGGCCGGCTGTGCTGCCACGAAGGCCTCACCGCCCCTACTACTCCACCACTGGCTAGGCCCTGCAGCGACGGCAGCCTCACACCGCAGCCGAACCAGTGAACCCTTGTACTCCTCTCCGCATGGGCATCCACTGTCGCGTCTTCCCCGGCTCCATGTTGTCCCCTTCCTAGGCCTCACCGTTGTCCACCGCCCTGGTACTCTCGGCGCGGCGTGGTCAACGAACGACTTCCATCGAAAGAGTAATGTACGTTGAGAGGCTGACAGTTGGGTCCACGGCCGCAGCAAGGAAGTGCCTCCTTATTACGCGGAAAATAATGATTCCTCCACCTGACAGGATGGACCCAATGGATGGGCCACCGTATTTCATGAAAAAAAGTTTCCCCCTGACTGCTGGGACCCACCAACTAGATCTTCGCACGCAAGGAACTGCCTAACAGTCGGGACCCACCCGGTCGAAGCGTACATAGCGTTGTCATTCTGGTCGCGAACATGTACGTACATACAATCAGTCTGTCTGCAGGATGCAGCGATGAACCGTGGTCGTGTCAGGAAGGGCACGTGTCGTAGTAGAGGCGCGCACGTGTCGTAGTAGAGGCGCGCACATAGCATGTACACGTACGTTCAACGGCCAGGGTTTAAGAAAGTAAATACGACCACGTACGTACATACGGGTGGGGTCTCGAACGCCTTCTTGTGCATACGTACAGCCAGTGCTCGTGTACATGGCTGGGTCGGAACGGAGAAATTGCATCGTCGTCATGTTCATGGGGAGGCAACGGAATGTGTCGTGTTCATCGGGAGGCAACGGAACGCAGCGTCTTTCATCGAGCCAACCGGCTGCAGTAACAGCCGATGGAAATGAGGCCTGGCATACCGCAGAATGGAGGAAACGGCCTTGTGTTCGACCGGCCACGGTCAAATTGGGATCCTGTTCGTTGGTAGGGGTCTGGCGTACCGCAAAACGGAGGAAACGAACCTCCTACGGTCGTAACGGGGTCCTGTTGATCCGGAGGGGTGTGGCGTACCGCAAAACGGAGGAAATGGACATGTGTTGGAGCGCTACAGTCGAAATGGGGTTCCTGTTCATCGGGAGGGGTGTGGCGTACCACAAAACGGGACTCCACGGGATACTGCTCACCTCCACCGTCGACTGCCTCCACGGGCTACTGTTCATCCACCGTCGACCTCCTCCAGCCTCCACCTGCGACAGTTCATCCATGGGCTCATGTTCATCCAGCCTCCACCGCTCCTCCATCCGCTACTGTTCAACCAGCCCTCTCCACATGGTCTTGTTCAACCACGCCTCCACGGGCTACTGTTCATCCAACCCTCCACCGGCTACTGTTCAACCAGCCCTCCACCGGCTACTATTCAACCAGCTCTCCACGGGATCCTGTTCATCCAGCCCTCCACGGGGTCCTATTCATCCACTAGCTCGATCGATCGGGGTCCTGTTCATCCAGCGGCAACGGCCTCTACTACCACGGGGTCCTGTTCATCCAACCCCCACCGGGAACTGTTCATCCAAACCCCCCCCCCAACAACGCTCACTGTTCATCAAGGGAAGGAGGCGGCAGTGTTCGATCGGCTTCAGTTAGCAGCAGTAGCGAAGGAATCACTCGGGTTCAGTTAACAGCAAGGGATCGATCGGGGTTCAGTAACGTAGCTAGTCCAATCGCTCGGGTTCAGTTAGAGCCCAATGTCTCGCTCGGGTTCAGTTAGAGCACAACACCTCGCACACACGCGCGTACATGTACGAGAGAAACGCGCAAACCTCCGTGCATCGCTCGACCCCGACCACCCACCGTAACCGAGAAATCCCTGATATTTTCCTCGCCCTCACTTCTACCATGGTTTTTTCCGTCATGGACGGCCCAAAGAATGTCATGCAGCCGCGTCTCCGGCCCGCCCAGGACGAAAAGCCCATTTTCTGTCATGATTTTTTGTCATAGAAAGTAGGATCCCACCACATCTGTGATGATACCTGGTTTTGTCACAATTATCGTCATAGAAGTGTCATAAGCATGATAGAAATTTTTTCGTTCGGCCCAAAATGTCACGGATGTGTATTTTTTTTGTAGTGTGATGCATTGGGCTCCAGCTTGGAGTGGCAGCTTGCTCCTCCGCTTGCCTACCTGCAGCCTCGCCCATGGTACTGACAACCTGAGACGGGGAGGGAGATGGGGCAGCGAGTTGCCTGGCTTGTCGGGGCACCCAGCCGGCTATTATGCTGGAGAACTCGTCTTCCTGCTCACCGGATGCTATGGAGAGTGTGGAGAAAATGGTGCAAGGAGGATATGGGGAGCAGCGGTATGGTGCGGTTCTTGCCAGGCGTCTGGCCTCGTTTCAATAGCGAGCGGACGAGAGGAGCCAGCCGATGTTGTGTTCTAAAATGCCGGTCGGCTCGCGGAAGGACGTGTTGCCGGCACACACACGAATTCAATGGAGGCAAGCGGGGTAGTCTGTAGCCGGTTGCATGCGGCGAGGAGGCGTGTGCAACCTGGCCTGCAGCGAGTGGGGCCCTCTTGGTCGGCGCGCCGATTCAATGCCTGCACTATGAGAGGTCGCATCCGTGTCAGAGCAATCACTCCCTCCAGTCCTTTTTTGCTTGGGTATAACAAAATCTCATTTTCCATTCACATTTTACAAGTAAAAATTATGGACAAACTTTGACCCAAAATATGATGGGGACTAGTAAACCAGGACGGAGGTAGTAGTTATGAATTCCATTTTTGCTCCATACCAATCGTTCTAAAACCTACTTACTCCGTCCGTCTAGGTGGATAAGTCACTTTATGAAAACCAAATAATCCCAAAACACTTAGGCGCGATGCATTAACTCCCACCTCGTTTCTTGTTTCTTGACATATCAACCAATAAGAGATGTGGGAGTGCATGTTTTCAATGACTCGAGACTACCAAACACGACATGCAGTGGTTAGTTCATCGCATGAAATGCTATTAATTAGCCAATAAACATTAAGTTCTCTTGTTTTTCCCTCCTTCTTGGTCACGGTGCACAACCAAAGATGACTTATTCACCTGGATGGAGGGAGTAGTACTTATAACGCGCCATTGAAAATCGGAACTCTTACCCTGCTAAAAAAGTGATATTTCAAACGTGGCTACTCGATCAGTGGCGACTGGCAAGCCACCGCCTCTAGGTCGTTCACGTGTGGTCCCGACCATCAATTCCTATGGATCAAATTATCACACAAGCTGACTATTCCTACAAAGGTGCGCTCCACCACGTACCCGGTACCCGTGCATGCAGCAATCGTGCACCTAGGGTTTTAGGTTTATTTGTTTACGGTGCCTTTATGTAACTCTCATGTGTGCGAGACATCGAGAGACCGACTGCGTGCGTGCGCCTCTTCTCTTTGTATATGTACTCCACCGTTTGTCTGGTGTCCAAAAATATAGACAGTAGTAATAACTAGCAATGTGGCAATGCGTTGCCACACGATCAAAGTAGATTAATACATATTCACCGATTTGATAGAAAAAAGAGTCTAGTTTTGAAATACGTATATCACTAAAAATATGTTATGTTTCACTCAAAATATATTCCTTTGGCAGTTTTGATGAGATAAGGGAGGAATGTGGTTGGTTTCAAGATTCGAGAAGTGGTATATCTCTAATATCTATCTATCTACTCTTATAAAAAACAGAGTTGGTGATGATGGTGTGCCTGCCATCCTGCAATATAGGCCGTCCGATTTATATCTGATGGATAGGAAGGAAACTATGGAAATTTTGCAAAAACATACCCACACCCATCTCCACATTTGCAAATAAGGCCTTCCCTCGTTCATCCTTTTCCCACACAAGATAAATTACTCATACAAATGCATCTTGATGTTTCGTGCAACGCATGGGCATCTTGCTAGTTGTTGCAAAAAAGCCCATGTGTGTGTGTGTTGTGTTTGTGAGAGAGAGGGAGAGAGGAGGAGGACGGAGTGCGTGTGTGACAAAGACACAAAGTGTGATGCCCGGATAATTAGGCTACAGTAATCCCGCGTTAACGATGCCACGTCACCTCGGTTACTGTTGCTAACCTCGTGTTAGTTCGAAACTGATTCAAATTCAAATTAAAAATCAATCAAACAATAAAAGTTTTCAGATATTAAAACTAAAATGTTCGGAGTGATCCAACTAGTGCATAGGTAATTATGTTGAAGAAACCACACTTCTGTAAAGTATTCAAATGCACTAAAATAAATAAAACAGCAATGACTAAACCTATTATAAATGCCTTTTGAAATTTATAAAAATGCAAACTAAATATTTTAAATACCAAAATATATCGTGGCAATGGGCTAATTTGCAACCATCATTTAGGTACTAGTCTTACAATTTTAGAAAGCTAAAAGCTATTAAAACTATAATAGAAAACATAAAAGTGAAAGTAAAATAAAAACAGAAAAGATTAAAAAAAAAGAAAACAGGACCCCCCCGCTGGGCCAAGTGGCCCAGCTGGCCTCACCACTTGAACGGGCCGCCCACGCACTCCCTTAACCCCCACCCGACCGAAACCCTAACCACTACTCCACTCCCCTCCCCACGATCCCCCCCACTCCTCTGCTCGATCCCCATCTCCTTCCCACGCTCGATCACGGCCAATCGCTACCATCCCCCTTGTTGTCGCCCCACCGTTGGCGCCACCACGCAACGCCCGCTCGGTAAATCGCCCGCCTAAATCATGACAGCATCGCCGGACTGCCTCGTCCCGACCCCAGCGCCCACGCCGCCCAGCCTCCCTCGTCGGAATGCCTCCTCGTCGGACCGCCTCCTCAAGCTTGGCGCCTCCTCGAGCCCGCTTTAGCACCTCTCTGAGGCTCCGTGAGCACGCTCCCCTCTCCTCTCTCTCCGCTCGTCACGACACCGTTCGCCGTGTTCCGCCCGCTCTTGGCGTGCCGCGACCACGCCGCCCGGCGTCTGTGCGTCACGCCACGACCGCTCCCGGCCTCTGCTCCCCTTGGTCCTGCTCACCGCTGCCCGTCGACCCACACGCCTCATTGCTACATTCTCGCCTCCATGGCCCGCCCGCCTCCATTGCGCCCGCCGCCGCCGCCCACGTTCCCCCTCACTCGCGGCCTCCTCGTCGGTGACCACCCGCCTGGGCAGCTGTCGGCGTGGCCATGGCCTTGTCGGCCTGGCCGGGCGAACTGCTGCGCCTCGACCCTGTGGGTTCCGCCCGTTAACCCGTTCGCCCGTCGCCCGATTAGCCCCAGTGGGGCCTATGACATATGGGCCCCACGCCCCCATTTAAAAAAAGGAATTAAAATTAATTAGAAAATATTAATTAATTAATTAGATAATTAATTAACTTAATTAAATCTGTTAAATTAACATAATGACTTAATTAAACTAATTAAACACCTTAGTTAGTCGAAGACAATGACGACAGGACCCACACGTCAGTCAACTCCCTGTTGACTGCTGACGTCATGCTGACATCATGATGATGTCAGCATGCACTATTCTGGATAATGTTAGAATTAAATAATTAAATAAATTCTAAAAATGATTAAAACTTTAGAAAATCATGTGCCCGAAAACGCGAAACTTTCCTAGCATAGCAAACACGCAACTTTCCCCTCCGGTTCATCTGCCCGAAAACGCGAAACACCAGGAATACTTTCCCGGATGTTTCCCCCCTTCGCCGGTACCACCTAGTACCGCGTTAGGTCACTCTAGACCGGTATTTCCATGTTACGCTTTGTGATGCTTTGATTGCTCTGTTATTTATTGTGTTCCCCCTCCGTTACTTCTTTCCGGTAGACCCCGAGACTGCCGGTGATCCCCAGTTCGACTACGGTGTTGACGATCCCTCCTTGCCAGAGCAACCAGGCAAGCCCCCCCTTCATCACCAGATATTGCCTATTCTACTCTATATTGCTTGCATTAGAGTAGTGTAGCATGTTACTGCTTTCCGTTATACCTATCCTGATGCATAGCCTGTCCTTGCTACTACTGTTGTTACCTTTACCTGCAATCCTACTTGCTTAGTATAGGATGCTAGTATTTCCATCTGTGGCCCTACATTCTTGTCCGTCTGCTGTGCTATACTATCAGGCCGTGATCACTCGGGAGGTGATCACGGGTATATACTATATACTTATACATGATACATGTGGAGACTAAAGTCGGGTCGGCTTGTGGAGCACCCGCGAGTGGATCTTTGTGGCGGAGCGACAGGGCAGGTTGAGACCGCCTAGGAGAGAGGTGGGTCTGGCCCTGTTCAGCGTTCGTGGATACTTGACAGCTTAACGAGATCTTGGTATTTGATCTGAGTCTGGCTACTGGCTTATACGCACTAACCAACTACGTGGGAAAGATATGGGCACTCGGCGGCGTGGTATCAGCCGAAGCATTTCGTGACGTCGGCCGAAGCGGCCTTGTGATTGGACCGAACGCCACTAGGCTAGGTTTGCTTTCGGCCGCCCTTGCAACGTGCAGGTGTGCTCAGGGCGATGGGCCCAGACCCCTGGGCGCTTAGGTTTAGACCAGCGTGCTGACCTCTTTGTTATGCCTAGGTGGGGCTGCGACGTGTTGATCTTCCGCGGCCGGGCATGACCCGTAAAAGTGTGTCCGCCAAATGGGATCAAGCGTGTTGGGTTATGTGGTGCACCCTGCAGGAAGTTAATCTATTCGAATAGTCGTGATCTTCGGTAACAGGACGACTTGGAGTTGTACCTTGACCTTATGACAACTAGAACCGGATACTTAATAAAACACACCCTTCCAAGTGTCAGATACAACCCGGTGGTCTCTCTCTCAGGGTTACGAGGAGGGGATCGCCGGATAGGATTATGCTATGTGATGCTACTTGGAGGACTTCAGTCTACTCTCTGCTACATGCTGCAAGGCGGAGGCTGCCAGAAGCGTAGTCTTCGACAGGATTAGCTATCCCCCTCTTATTCTGGCATTCTACAGTTCAGTCCACTGATATGGACCTTTACACATATATCCATGCATATGTGGTGTAGCTCCTTGCTTGCGAGTACTTTGGATGAGTACTCACGGTTGCCTTGTTCCCCCTTTTCCCCCTTTCTTTTCCCGGTTGTTGCGACCAGACGATGGAGCCCAGGAGCCAGACGCCACCGTCGATGACGACTACTACCCCGGAGGTGCCTACTACTACGTGCAGCCCGCTGACGACGACCAGGAGTATTTAGGAGGATCCCAGGCAGGAGGCCTGCGCCTCTTTCGATTGTATCCCAGTTTGTGCTAGCCTTCTTTAGGCAAACTTGTTTAACTTATGTGTGTACTCAGATATTGTTGCTTCCGCTGACTCGTCTATGATCGAGCACTTGTATTCGAGCCCTCGAGGCCCCTGGCTTGTATTACGATGCTTGTATGACTTATTTATGTTTTAGAGTTGTGTTGTGATATCTTCCCGTAGTCCCTGATCTTGATCGTACACATTTGCGTGCATGATTAGTGTACGATTGAATCGGGGGCGTCACACAAAGAGTGTGTGTGCGAGAGGTATTAGCTTAAAAGGACGCGATAGTGTGTGTGTGGACGATCGAGAGGGCGTGTCTCAAGAAGGGACGGAAAATCTACATAGATACAAGGAGTGCGAGAGAGACATGTACGCGATAGTGGAAGCACGAGTGTGCGGGGTGTATAAACCTATCTGGATGCTAGTTGATCAATGTTTGTGAGAGAAATACGAGTCGGGTTGCGAAAGCGAGAGTTTTGTGTGTGTGAGAGAGAGAGAGAGACGGTAGTCAGGAAGAGGAGTGGAAGCAGGAGTTGTGTGTGTGTGTGTGTGAGAGAGAGAGAGAGAGGGGGGGGAGTTTGTCTGATCGGTAAACAAATGACTAATGTCAGTTTTATAACTAGGATGGAGACGGAAAGGAGACCGCAACAAATGTTGTGTCTGTGAGAGAGAGTAATTTTAGTGTTATGAGTCATATCTAGAGATATATATGGTATGTGAGAGAACCCTATAGAGAGATAGACAAAGTGAAAGACGAGTGAGAGTGTGTGTGTGGCGGTGAAAAAGAAAGCTTAGGTACCTAGCGATACTAGAGAATGGTAGAGACGTGAGAGATAATGAAAACCGTGTAATGTATAATGATAGGGAGAGTGTGACACTTCTCAAGGGAAACATCGAGAGACCTTGTTTGCGAAAATAGAAGAAATTTGAAGTGAGCGTGCGAGTGAGCTGCAGAAAAGAGAGTGATAGCTACATGAAGGAGCATGCGAGAGAGATGGGCGTGAAAGGAGATTCAAATATTTAGTTGCTTGTATAGAAAATGTCAACATAAAAGGGATTCAAATATTTGATTTCGATATGATGATACATGTAATTTATACTCGAAACCAAAATTGATCTATCAAACATGCATACTCATATGAATTCACGCGCATCTGTGTTATTTAATATGTAGATATTATTGATCCATACATTTTAGTAGAACATAATGTGGTTTAAATTTTTTGAATTCAACCTTATGATTTTGAGATCATTGTATTTGTAAATCATATTATATATAAAGGAGCATAATTCTTTGTTGTGCTTTTGAAAGTATATATAAAAAATGATGTATATAGGATTTTATTCCAATCGAAAATGTATCCTGCCCGAACAAAAATAGAATACAAATTGGATTCGAATTGAGTTGGCACGGTAAACGTGCACTCTTGCTCTGAAAAATTTGAACGAAGTAGGGAAAGTCACAGTAACCGCCCGAAGTAGGGAAAGTTGGCACGGTAGCCGGGTGAGATGGAAATTACTGCCTATCCCTGACACGCAAAGCCTATCGGCTCGATTTCTATATGTTTCGATAGGGGTAGGTTTGTAATTTCACTCAAACGTGACATAACCGCCTCTCACCCGGATTCATAAATGGTGGGTGCCAAAACACAGTGTCTCCTCGGCCAAAATCGACTCCCTCCCCGAATCATACACGGTGGGCGCCAAAAACAAACTCTCGTTGACAAATATTCGGTGTATGCGAGATTACCGTCCTATCACCAACCAACTAATATTACTGTGATGTAGGAAATTTTAAACAGGGGCTAATATTGCAGGGAGTTGCATTCTTAATGCGCTTTAGTTCATCATGTGTGGGCACTGCGCAACAAATATTTTATTATCCAAAATCTGCTTGCTCTTCTTTAGCATGTTCTTCTTCCGTTCTTCTTTAATAAGTACGCTCTCCGTTCCTAAATACAAGTATTTGTATAGATTCCACCATGGACTACATATGGAGCAAAATGAGTGAATCTACACTCTAAAATGTATCTATATACATCTGTATGTGATCCATAGTGAAAATCTCTACAAAGACTTATATTTTGGAACGGAGGGAGTATGATAGTAGTACAATATGTTCCTTGTAGTGAAGAGGAGGAGGGAGATTTGCAGTGTAGATGTCTATTCGGTCGGCTGTGATCGACAATTTCAACTCTTTGGGCCTCTTTGATTCATAGGATTTTGTAAACATAGGAATAGGCATTGTAGTGGCCTGCCCACTTGAATCCTATAAGATTAGCAAGGAAATGCGGGGTGTTGTGTCGCCTTTGAGAGTTACACTAATATTAACAGTACCGCACCTTCAGTTGAAGAGAGCGGGTATCCGAAGCCTTTCTAGCCGTACTGACAATAGTAGCCTATATTTTCCAGCAAGTTCCACTTTGCTGATTTTACTTGTGATGCTTACGATTTTCCCGTTATATCTACACTATGATCTGTGTAGCTGCTTTGTGTCGCACTAGCAGCAGTCCACTCTTGAAGCTAAACAACACACTGCTACCTCTTGAGCTTGCGTTGGTTTTTCCCTTGAAGAGGAAAGGGTGATGCAGCAAAGGAGAGTAAGTATTTCCCTCAGCTTTTGAGAACCAAGGTATCAATCCAGTAGGAGACAACGTGCAAGCCACCGAATACCTGCACAAACAAACACCAACTTGCAACCAACATGATAAAGGGGTTGTCAATCCCTTTACGGTTATTTGCAACGTGAGATCTAATAGAGATGGATAAACGGTAAAGTACTATTTTTGGTATTTTTGGTTTATGGAATGGAAAGTAAAATATTGCAAAGAAAGTAAATAGGAAACTGAAATTGTAGATTGGAAACTTATATGATGGAAAATAGACCCGGGGGCCATAGATTTCACTAGAGGCTTCTCTCAAGATAGAAATTATTACGGTGGGTGAACAAATTACTGCCGAGCAATTGATAGAAAAGCGCAAAGTTATGGCGATATCTAAGGCAATGATCATGAACATAGACATCAGGTCCATGTCAAGTAGACCGACTCCTACCTGCATCTACTACTATTACTCCACACATCAACTGCTATCAAGCATGCATCTAGAGTATTAAGTCCATAAAGAACGGAGTAACGCCTTAAGCAAGATGACATGATGTAGAGGAATTAACTCAAGCAATATGACGAAAACCCCATCTTGTTATACTCGATGGCAACAATATAATACGTGTCGGTTCCCCTTCTATTACTAGGATCGAGCACCGCAAGATTGAACCCAAAGCTAAGCACTTCTCCCGTTGCAAGAAAAACCAATCTAGTTGGCCAAACCAAATCGATAGTTTGAAGAGACTTGCAAAGATATCAAATCATGCATAAAAGAATTCAGAGAAGATTCAAATAATATGCATAGATAACCTGATCATAAATCCACAATTCATCGGATCTCGGCAAACACACCGCAAAAGAAAATTACATCGAATAGATCTCCAAGAACATCGAGGAGAACTTTGTATTGAGAATCAAAGAGAGAGAAGAAGCCATCTAGCTACTAGCTATGGACCCGTAGGTCTATGGTAAACTACTCACGCTTCATCCTAGAGGCAATGGTGTTGATGTAGAAGCCCTCCACGATCGAATCCCCCTCCAGCAGGACGCCTGAAAGGCCCCTAGATGGGATCTCACGGGTACAGAAGGTTGCGGCAGTGCAAAAGTGGTTTTGTGGCTCCCCTGGAAGTTTTTGGGATATTTGAGAATATATATACGAGGAAGATCTAGGTCAGGGGGTCACCGAGGGGCCCACAAGGTTGGGGGGTGCGCCCTCCACCCTTGTGGCCGCCTCGTGGCTCTTCTGACTTGCACTCCAAGTCTCCTGGGTGTCTTCTGGTCCAAGAAAAATCATTGCGAAAGTTTCATTCCATTTGGACTCCGTTTTGTATTCCTTTTCTGCGAAACTCTAAAACAAGGAAAAACAGGAACTAGCATAGGGCTCTAGGTTAATAGGTTAGTCCCAAAAATCATATAAAATAGCATATTAATGCATATAAAACATCCAAAACGAATAATATAATAGCATGGAACAATCAAAAATTATAGATATGTGATACGTCACCAATGTATCTATATATTTTAATTGTTCCATGCTGTTATATTACCAATCTTGGATGTTTTGTAATCATTTTATAGTCATTTTATATCATTTTTTGGTACTAACCTATTGACAGAGTGCCAGGTGCCAGTTGCTGTTTACTGCATGTTTTTTACATTGTAGGAAATCAATATCAGATGGAATCCAAATGCAACGAAACTCCATGGAGATTTTTTTGGACCAGAAGGAACATAATGGGCCCTGGCTGCGCCTAGGGGGTGCCTCTAGGAGTGCACAACCCACCAAGGCACGCCAGGAGGCCCAGGCGCGCCCTGGTGGGTTGTGCCCACCTCGGGTGCCACCCGGACTGCCTCTTTGCTCTCTAAATACCCCAATATTCCCAAAACCCTAGGGGAGTTGACGAAATATTCATCCAGCCGCCGCAGAGTACAGAACCACCAGATCCAATCTAGACACCATCTCGGATGGGGTTCACCACCTCCATTGGTGCCTCTCCAATAATGCGTGAGTAGTTCTTTATAGACCTCCGGGTCCGTAGTTAGTAGCTAGATGGCATCATCTCTCTCTCTCTCTCTGAATTCTTAATACAATTTTCTCTTGGAGATCCATATGATGTAACTCTTTTGCGGTGTGTTTGTTGGGATCAACAAACTTTGAGTTTATGACCAGGTCTATCTTTTTATATCCATGAAAGTATTTGAGTTTCTTGGATCTCTTTTATGCAGGATCTCTTATAGTCTCGTATTTCTTCTTTGATATTTGGGTTTTGTTTGGCCAACTTGATCTATTTTATCTTGCAATGGGAAGAGGTGCTTTGTAGTGGGTTCGATCTTACGGTGCTTGATACCAGTGATAGAAAGGGAACCGACACGTATGTATCGTTGCTACTAAGGATAAAACGATGGGGTCTATCTCTACATAGATAGATCTTGTCTACATCATGTCATCGTTCTTATTGCATTACTCCATTTTTCCATGAACTTAATACACTAGATGCATGCTGGACAGCGGTCTACGTGTGGAGTAATAGTAGTAGATGCAGGCAGGAGTCGGTCTACTAATCTTGGACGTGACGCCTATATAATGATCATTGCCTGGATATCGTCATGAGTATTTAAGTTCTATCAATTGCCCAACAGTAGTTTGTTCACCCACCGTTTGATATTTTTCTCGAGAGAGGCCACTAGTGAAACCTACGGCCCCGGGGTCTCTTTCTTATATATTTGCCTTTGCGATCTACTTTTTCCTTACATTTATTTTCAAATCTATTAAACCAAAATTACAAAAATACCTCACTGCATTTTATTTCTATTTATCTTATTTGGCGTTCTATCTATCAATCTACTACAAATTTTATCTCACGTCCATTTGCCACTTGAGGCGCCGTACCCCGGAAGGTATTGACAACCCCTTTAACACGTCGGGTTGCGAGGATTTTTTATCTATGTGTAGGGGTTGTTTACGTTGTGTTGCTTGGTTCTCCTACTGGTTCGATAACCTTGGTTTCATATCTGAGGGAAATACCTACCGCCGATGTGCTACATCATCCCTTCCTCTTTGGGAAATACCGACGTAGCTTCAAGTGACATCAAAACGTATTTCTGGCGCCGTTGCCGGGGAGGATCTTGAACATATACCAGGTTGCTAATCACAAATCTCATATCCTTGCAATTTACATTATTTACCATTTGCCTCTTGTTTTCCTCTCCCCCACTTCACAAAAACTTGCCATTTTATTTGCCTCTCTTTTGTCGTTCGTCGTTGTCTCGTCAGATCTATTCTTTTCTTGCAATCATGAGTGATTTCCGTATGGCACCAACAGATGGTGGCCTAACTCCTAAGATTGGACGTACATGCAATCTGGATGCTAAAACTTTTATCTTGGGACAAGGGAATGTTATGGGAAAAGAACGTATCCAAGAATTTTTCAATTGTGTGGGAAATTTCAGTCTTGATGATGCTCCTATACTTAAAACTACTAGATCCTATTCGGATGCTATTTCAGCACTAGTTCTGAAACTTGAAACTAAATTTATTCGTACCAATCCTACTCTGCAAAGATTGTTTTTTAAGCTTCTTGTTATAAAGAATCCTAGGGCTAAAAAGTTGGCCACTCTCGTTCTTATAAACGAGTTTGACTACATAATACGGGAAGCTAGGGAAATCTTTGATTTTTATGGTATGAATCATGAAAAACCTGTGATAGATGAAATTCTTTACAATAGTGACTATGCTTTAAGACATTTTCTTGGGGACAATAAAATCTTTGATGAGAATCTTAAAAAGGAAGTTCCAGTTTTAGATATAATCCAACAAGTTTTCAATAATGTTAATCAACATTGCTCTTGGATTGTTGCGGGAAATCAAAAGGGTTATGATGAACACCAACTTAGGAATACTGAAGTTTCTATGGATAATAGGTTTTATGTTGTTTTTAAAAAAGCCCATGATGAAAATACCTCTAAGAAAATTAAGAAAAAACATGACAAAACTTAGATCCTTGCTTTATGCCTAGCTAAGGGCATAAAAACTATAGCGCTTGTTGGGAGGCAACCTAATGAATAAAATTTATTTTTGCTTTTTGCTTTCTGTTCTTGAGTATTAGCACAATTATGCTACTGTTATGATTGTGTTTTTTGTGTTTTAATTAGTGTTTGTGCCAAGTAGAACCGATAGGATCTTCTTGGGTGATAGTTGTTTGATCTTGCTGAAAAAACAGAAACTTATGCACTCACGAAAATAATTGTTAAAAATCAGAGCATGATAAAATGCCAATTCGTTTTGAAGAAGATTACTATACAAATTACCCAGCTCGTCCTAGTTTTCAGAATTTTTGGAGTTACAAAAGTATTCAAAATAGTAAGATTACTATAGACTGTTCTGTTTTGACAGATTTTGTTTTCTTTGCGTTGTGGTGCTTATTTTGAAGGCTCTATGGTTTTCTTTGATGAGTTCTTGCCATAGAAAAGTTGGAATGCAGTAGATATAATGCAAAAACGAAATATGAATTCGTTTGGTACGATACTTATAGTAGTGGTTTTCTTTCTTATACTAACGGATCTCACGAAGGTTTTGTCGAGTTTAGTGTGATTGAAGTTTTTAAGTTTTGGGTTATCTTACGATGGATGAAGGAATAAAGAATAGAAGAGCCTAATCTTGGGGATGCCCCGGAATCCCAAGCTATTATCCAAAAATGAGCAACCAACTAAGCTTGGGGATGCCCCCGAGTAGCATCCCCTCTTTCTTCTAACGACTATCCGTATTTTACTCGAAGCTATATTTTTATTCGTCACATGATATTTGTTTTGCTTGGAGAGTCTTATATGTTATGAGTCTTTGCTTGTTTTATTTTGTGTTTTAAGTCTTGATTCCTTGATGGACACACCTATTTGAGAGAGCCAAAATTATGTCATGACTTGTTAGAATTGCTCTCTTTGCTTCACTTAAATTTTTTATGAGCTATGGACTTGCTCTAGTGCTTCACTTATATCTTTTTGAGCACGGTGTGCTTAGTATTTTTGAAGAAATGCTCTCTTGCTTCACTTATATTTATTTAAGAGTTAGTAAAATTTTCAAGAAATTCTCTCTTTATTCACTTAATTATTTTGAGATAAAGAAAAAAATTATGCTCATGATCTTCACTTATATTTGTTTGAGCTTATGAAAAGCAACACATGAAAATTAGTCCCAAACTAATAGATATCCAAGAAGGATATAATAAAACTTTCATGAAGATCATTGGACAAAATAAACTTGATTCTTAGTAATAGTTTTGAGATATGATGATGTGATATGCGAGTTATGTTGATGAGTAATTATACTTTAGTAAGAATATTGGTGTTAAGGTTTGTGATTCCATATGCAAGCACGAAAGTCAATAGTCATCCAATGAAATTATATCCTACTTGTGGTGCATTATTCGGTGTCATTTATGCTTAATGCTTGCTTATGAGATTATCCGTTTCTTGGTTGGTCGCTTCTCAATCTTTTGCTAGCCTTCGCTTTGCACTAAGTATGATCTCTACTTGTGCATCCAAAAAGCTTTAAACCAGTTTTGCCACATGAATCCACTATATCTACCTATATGCGGTATTCTTTTGCCGTTCTAAGCAAATTTGCATGTGCCATCTCTAATTTTTAAAATAAACTTCTCTTTTTTGTGTTTGTTTTGCTCATGGAAGCGTGAGGGGTGGCTAATATTTTCCATGCTAGATGTGTTATTCTCATGATGAGTGTTTATTCACTTGTCATTGCATGAGTGTAAGGCAAAGGTATTAGGGATGCCCAGTCTTGAAATGAAAAATGAATTTACTTTATGTTGTCAAATAATAAATTCCTTGGAAAGTGTTGGTATGGAGGGCAACTGTGGATACGACTAGCCATGGAAAGTGAAAGTATGCTTGAAATAGGAATAAACTTTATTTTTCTGTTTGGGAACCGCCTATGATATATCTATCATGGAAAGTGTTGGGAACTCTAAGTCGTTTTCGTTGGTGGGATGGATACAACTCCCAAAATGTTTTATCTCTAATTTTTTCGCTTTGAGCTCTAGCACCTCTACAAATCCCTACTTCCCTCTGCGAAGGGCCTTCCTTTTACTTTATGCAATTTTTATTTTTGTAATTTGAGTCTCCATCTTCTCTTATAAAAGTACCAACTAGGAGGCAATATGATCGTACTTAAGTATTAACTAATATGCGAGTGTGTTTCATAAATGGATCAATGGTTGAGCATGATGGGCTAGGGATAACTTATTTTAGCATTGATATTTTGAAAGACATGGTTGCTTGTTGATATGCTTGAGTATTTAAATTATCATGTCAAAACTAGACTATTGCTTTGAATCACATAAAAGTCCCAATGTCCATGCTATAAATAAAAGAATATGATATGACATGTTAGGCAACATTCCACATCAAAAAATCTGTTTTTATCACTTACCTACTCAAGGATGAGTAGGAGTTAAGCTTGGGGATGCTGATACGTCTCCAACGTATCTATAATTTCTTATTGTTCCATGCTGTTATATTATCAATCTTGGATGTTTTATAATCATTTTATAGTCACTTTATATCATTTTTTGGTACTAACCTATTGACATAGTGCCAAGTGCCAGTTGCTGTTTTCTGCATGTTTTTTACAACACAGGAAATCAATATCAGACGGAGTCCAAACGCAACGAAACTCCACGGAGATTTTCTTGGACCAGAAGGAACATAATGGGCCCTGGCTATGCCTGGGGGGTGCTTCGAGGAGGGCACAACCCACCAGGGCGCGCCAGGAGGCCCAGGTGCGCCCTAGTGGGTTGTGCCCACTTCAGGTGCCCCCGGACCGCCTCTTTGCTCTGTAAATACCCCAATATTCCCAAAACCCTAGGGGAGTTGACGAAATATTCATCCAGCCGCCGCAGAGTCCAGAACCACCAGATCCAATCTAGACACCATCACGGATGGGGTTCACCACCTCCATTGGTGCCTCTCCGATGATGCGTGAGTAGTTCTTTGTAGACCTTCAGGTCCATAGTTAGTAGCTAGATGGCATCATCTCTCTCTCTCTGAATTCTCAATACAATGGTCTCTTAGAGATCCATATGATGTAACTCTTTTGCGGTGTGTTTGTTGGGATAGATGAACTTTGAGTTTATGATCGGATCTATCTTTTTATATCCATGGAAGTATTTGAGTTTCTTTGATCTCTTTTATGCATGATCTCTTATAGCCTCGTATTTCTTCTTCGATATTTGGGTTTTGTTTGGCCAACTTGATCTATTTATCTCGCAATGGGAAGAGGTGCTTTGTAGTGGGTTCGATCTTATGGTGCTTGATTCTAGTGATAGAAAGGGAACCGACACGTATGTGTCGTTGCTACTAAGGATAAAATGACGGGGTCTATTTCTACATAGATAGATCTTGTCTACATCATGTCATCGTTCTTATTGCATTACTCTATTTTTCCATGAACTTAATACACTAGATGCATGCTGGATAGCGGTCTATGTGTGGAGTAATAGTAGTAGATGCAGACAAGAGTCGGTCGACTAATCTAGGACGTGATGCCTATATAATGATCATTGCCTGGATAACGTCATGAGTATTTGAAGTTCTATCAATTGCCCAACTGTAATTTGTTCACCCACCGTTTGCTATTTTTCTCGAGAGAAGCCACTAGTGAAACCTACGGCCCCCGGGTCTCTTTCTTATATATTTGCCTTTGCGATCTACTTTTTCCTTGCATTTATTTTCAGATCTATTAAACCAAAAATAAAAAATTACCTCGCTGCATTTTATTTCTATTTAATTTGTTTGGCATTCGATCTATCGATCTACTAAAAAATTTATCCCACGTCTATTTGCCACTTGAGGCGCCGTACCCCGGAAGGGATTGACAACCCCTTTAACACATCGGGTTGCGAGGATTTGTTATCTGTGTGTAGGGGCTGTTTACATTGTGTTGCTTGGTTCTCCTACTAGTTTGATAACCTTGGTTTCATATCTGAGGGAAAGACCTACCGCCACTGTGTTGCATCATCCCTTCCTCTTTGGGGAAATACCGACGTAGCTTCAAGCGACATCAATACGTTGGAGACGTATCACACACCAATCATAAGTCCAAAGCTTACTTCTTCAAATACGAATTGGGATATGATACTGATATTAGTTAACAGACACACATTTAATTGGTCAGGTAATGCTCCCACTTGATTTTCCAAATGCATGTGGCCACATATAGAGAGACAACATGGAATTGCATTTCTTTGGGCACTGTGATTCATCATGATTGGGAAACCAACATTGTATGCAAAGAAGCGGAACCTCAAGAATATGCTTCCTCTTCTATTCTTTAACATGTTCCTCTTTTGTTATTCTGTATTTAGTACGTACAGTATGTTCCTTGTCAGGAAGGGGAGCAGGGACATCTGCAATCAATAGCTGATAGAGCTAGCCTGTACGTGATCGATAGGCTTTCAATTAGTAGCGGCAATACAACACCTTATTTTCCAGCCGTTTCCACTTTCCCGATTTATATATCCTGGTTATGGTGTACCCCTTTTTATGTACACTACGATATGCCTAGTCGTTGTGTGCTCTTGTTATCATGGTTTGGCAATAAACTCTCTATACAGTATATATTATGAACCTATCATCTGCTAACTATCCTTACTTCTGGAGCCTATTTTTGTGTGTACTTGTGCCAGATTATATTAATGCACGAACCATATTATAGCACACATGGGCTCTCTAATCAAAATCCAGTGATAGCACACAAGGGTTTAAAGGGCGCCCCTATATTAGAATATCCTCCACTTTAAAAAGATAATCTCACTACTATTTATGTTTTCATGCTTCTCAGATATTATACGTAATCATAGTGAATATCAGAATCCGTGCATCAGAAGAATATTGTGGAACACTACAACGACTTACAAAATTGGCAACAAGGCATTGAGTGGCATTCTGGATGCAATGAAACTCATACGCTCCCCACCTGTAGATTCTTGTTCAGAATATGATCCTAATGACTATTCTGACCTCGAGGAGTCAAAGGCAGATGGCCTGTCCTGTTCACCCATCAAGGTGTCTGTTCTAATTTGGCAAGGTTTTATTGATTGCATGTATCTTGCATAAGGTGTCTTGCATTTCTTCTACTTTGTTGCACTGCCATCTTCTTAGTTTACTCATCATATATGTCAAGATGCCATGCCCATCCATTATCAATACATATTCCATCTGTCATCATACCATGTTTTTTCCACTCAAATGATGTTCTTGTGCATCAGACATCAAAAAGGAAGAGGGTGATTGCCGAGCCTGAAGGAGCACCAGTGATACGTCTCCAACGTATCTATAATTTTTTATTGTTCCATGCCATTATATTATCCATCTATGATGTTTTATATGCTATTTTATACTCCCTCCGTTCCTAAATATAGGGTGTATAGTTTTTGGCACAGAAATTAAAGAACGCACGTGGAGGGAAAATTTCACAAATTTTGGGCGAGATTACACCTGACTAATTGACATGAGAAAATAAAGGAGCTTGCCTAATACAAGGAAGTTTAATCAAATCCCTACAAAAATTATCCAAACGAGTGGTGCAACGCAATACACCTTATATTTCGGATTTTTTCTCAAAAATCTATACACCTTATATCAAGGAATGGAGGGAGTATGATTTTTGGGACTAACCTGTTAACCTAGAGCCCAGTGCCAATTTCTGCTTTTTCCTTGTTTTTGAGTATCGCAGAAAAGGAAAACCAAACGGAGTCCAATTGACCTGAAAATTGACGGAGATTATTTTTGGAGCAGAAGAAGCCCACGGAGTATCAGAGATGGTCTAGAAGAGTCCCGAGGCACCCACGAGGGTGGGGAGCGCGCCCTACCCCCCTGGGCGCACCCCGCTACCTTGTGGCCACCTCGGAGACCCCCCTGACTTGTTCCCGACGCCAAAACCTCTTATATATACATAAACCCCCAGAACATAACCTAGATCGGGAGTTCCGCCGCCACAAGCCTCTATAGCCACCGAAAACCAATCTAGACCCGTTCCGGCACCCTGCCGGAGGGGGGAATCCATCACCGGTGGCCATCTTCATCATCCCGGCGCTCGCCGTGACGAGGAGGGAGTAGTTCTCCCTCGGGGCTGAGGGTTTGTACCAGTAGCTATGTGTTTGATCTCTCTCTCTCTCTCTCTCCCTCTCTCGTGTTCTTCATTCGGCACGATCTTGATGTATCGCGAGCTTTGCTATTATAGTTGGATCTTATGATGTTCTCCCCCTCTACTCTCTTGTAATGGATTGAGTTTTCCCTTTGAAGTTATCGGATTGAGTCTTTAAGGATTTGAGAACACTTGATGTATGTCTTCCGTGGGATACTCGTGGTGACAATGGGGTATTCTATTGATTTACTTGATGTATGTTTTGGTGATCAACTTGCGGGTTCAGTGACCTTTTGAAATTATGCATAGGGGTTGGCACACGTTTTCGTCTTGACTCTCCGGTAGAAACTTTGGGGCAGTCTTTGAAGTTCTATGTGTTGGTTGAGTAGATGAATCTGAGATTGTGTGATGCATATCGTATAATCATACCCACATATACTTGAGGTGACATTGGAGTATCTAGGTGACATTAGGGTTTTGGTTGATTTATGTCTTAAGGTGTTATTCTAGTACGAACTCTAGGATAGATCGAATGGAAAGAATAGCTTCGTGTTATTTTACTACGGACTCTTGAATAGATCGATCAGAAAGGATAACTTTGAGGTGGTTTCGTACCCTACCATAATTTCTTTGTTTGTTCTCCGCTGTTAGTGACTTTGGAGTGACTCTTTGTTTCATGTTGAGGGATAGTTATATGATCCAATTATGTTATTATTGTTGAGAGAACTTGCACTAGTGAAAGTATGAACCTTAGTCCTTTTTTCCTAGCATTGCAATACCATTTACGCTCATTTTTATCATTAGTTACCTTGCTGTTTTTATATTTTCAGATTACAAAAATCTATATCTACCATCCATATTGCACTTGTATCACCATCTCTTCATGAACTAGTGCACCTATACAATTTACCATTGTATTGGGTGTGTTGGGGACACAAGAGACTCTTTGTTATTTGGTTGCAGGGTTGCTTGAGAGAGACCATCTTCATCCTACGCCTCCCACGGAATGATAAACCTTAGGTCATCCACTTGAGGGAAATTGGCTACTGTCCTACAAACCTCTGCACTTTAAGGCCCAACAACGTCTACAAGAAGAAGGTTGTGTAGTAGACATCAAGCAGTTTCTGGCGCTGTTACTGGGGAGGTTAGTGCTTGAAGGTATATCTTTAGATCTTGCAATCGAATCTTTTTGTTTCTTGTTTTATCACTATTTTAGTCTATAAAATAACATTAAAAAATGGAATTGAGGGTGCCTCATATGCTTCATCTTTTTAATATCTTTCGTGAAATTGATGGAAAGGAAAATTGTGCTCAAGTACTAGAAAAAGAATTACATAGAATGCTTGGCATAAAATATGTGAATGATGAGCATCATTTCGATGTTGTTAGTATGAACTCTTTGAATATCCATAGTACTAATGATGATTGCACTAGTGATGATGAAATTTTTGTGGAGTGCATAGAGTTTGCAAGTACACACCAAATAGGGAAGATAGATTTTGCAAGAGGCATAAGTATTTAGAAACTAAATGGTTGCAAGAGAGGCTAGATGCTTGTGCTGAAATTTTAAAATTTCTTTGCCATCCTTGTGAACTTTGCAATGAACGTGATCATTTAAATCCCCAATGGAAATTGTTTCATGATCGTATCGTGTCCAAAAATTGTGATGACTTGATTTCCCTTGCACATCATAATGAACTTAGTTTGCTTTTGGGTTATGAAGAAATGAAACATATAACTAAGGATATGCCAGAATTTGTCCTTGATAAAGTTCTTGATTTTGATCTAGAAGAAATTTTTATGTATTGTGCGGTGAATTGCATTGAAAATCCTTATATTGCCAATTACATAAACAAAAGAAAGCAAATAGAAGATGAAGAGAATACTAATGAAAGGGAAGATACTTCCCAATATCCTCCTATTATTTCTTATGATGAATCGGGTAATGAGGAGGAGGTTTCTATTCAACCAATCTCATTAATAAGGAGCTCAAAAGAGAGAGTTAAACCCACACATGATGTGAAGAAGAAAAAGAAAAGACGGATAAGCAAAGGTAAAAAGGTATCCCTCCCAAATGATATTGCTCCTATTATTCATTGTGATGATGATAGTTGCTATACTATTGGTGCTATCCATACTACTAATGATGAGAGTGATTATGCTTATGATATGAAAAGGCCCAAGCTTGGGGATGCTATGTTTGATGAAGATGATATTTTTGAGAATATATTTGCTGCAATTAATGTTTGTCCCAAGCTTGGGGATGCTATGTTTAATGAATATGATATTTTTAGCCTCCCAAGTTTTGATGAGCAAATTTATTATGATGATAGCATGCCTCCTATTTATGATGGTTATATTGATGAAAGTGGGTTTGGAAGAGTGTCAACTTTAGGAGGTAATGATCCCACTATTTTGGAGGGTGTTGAATCTTATAATATTTATGAAAGTGGATTTGGAGAGTCATGACTTTATTTAGTGATGAATCCACTATTTCGGAAGAGGTTTCAATTGATTATGATGAGAGCAAAATTGCTACTTATGATGATTATTGTGATGAAACTTATGCTATAAAAAGTAGTGATGATTATATTTATAAAACTTTTCATGATTATGATTACCCTTTTTCTGAACATTACCCTTTTAATATGGTAACAATTTATAGTATTCCAGTTTCTTATGATACTCCCACTATTCCGAATGAGAAGAATTTTGCTTATGTGGAGAGTAATAAAATTTCTTTGCTTGTGGATCATGAAAAGAATGCTTTATGTGATGGTTATATTGTTTAATTAATTCATGATTCTACTGAAAATTATTATTAGGGAGGAATATATGCTTGTAGGAATTGCAATAATATCAAGTTTCCTCTCTATGTGCTTAAAGTTTTAAAGTTATGCTTGTTTTGCCTTCCTATGCTAGTTGATTATTGTTCCCATAAGTTGTTTGCTCACAAAATGCCTATGCATAGGAAGTGGGTTAGACTTAAATGTGCTAGTCATATTCTTCATGATGCTCCCGTTATGTTTCAATTCTTATCTTTTATGTGAGCATCATTGAAAACATCATGCCTAGCTAGGGGCGTTAAACGTTAGCGCTTGTTGGGAGGCAACCCAATTTTATTTTTGTTCTTTGACTTTTGCTCCTGTTTAGTAATAAATAATTCATCTAGCTTCTGTTTAAATGTGGTTTTATTGTTTAAATTAGTGTTTGTGCCAAGTAGAACCTTTGGGAAGACTTGGGTGAAGTCTTTGCGATCTTGCTGTAAAAAACAGAAACTTTAGCGCTCACGAGATTAGCTGCCATTTTTTACTAGGGAGTGATTTTAGGTTTCTTATTTTTGCAGATGATTAATAGACAAATTCCTCACGTCCACCAATTTATTTTAGAATTTTTGGAGTCACACAAGTATTCTAATGATACAGATTACTACAGACTGTTCTGTTTTTGACAGATTCTGTTTTCTATGTGTTGTTTGCTTATTTTGATGAATCTATGAGTAGTATCGGAAGGTATGAACCATAGAGAAGTTTTAATACAGTAGGTTTAACACAAATATGAATTTATAAAGAGTTCACAACAGTACCTAAGTGGTGATTTATTTTCTTATACTAACGGAGCTTACGAGTTTTATGTTGAGTTTTGCGTTGTGAACTTTTCAAGTTTTGGGTAAAGATTCGATGGACTATGGAGTAAGGAGTGGCAAGAGCCTAAGCTTGGGGATGCCCAAGGCACCCCAAGGTAATATTTAAGGACAACCAAGAGCCTAAGCTTGGGGATGCCTCGGAAGGCATCCCCTCTTTCGTCTTCGTTCATCCGTAACTTTACTTGGAGCTATATTTTTATTCACCACATGATATGTGTTTTGCTTGGAGCGTCATTTTATTTTATTTTGTTTTGCTTGCTGTTTGAATAATATCCCAAGATCAGAAATTATTAAATGTTAGAGAGTCTTCACATAGTTGCACAATTATTCGACTACTCATTGATCTTCACTTATATCTTTTGGAGTGGTTTGTCATTTGCTCTAGTGCTTCACTTATATCTTTTTAGGGCACGTCGGTGGTTTTATTTTGAAGAAATAGATGAACTCACATGCTTCACATATATTATTTTGAGAGTATTTAGAACAGCATGGTAATTTGCTTTGGTTATAAAATTAGTCCTAATATGAGGGGCATCCAAGATGGGTATAATAAAAACTTTCATATAAAGTGCATTGAATACTATGAGAAGTTTGGTTCTTTATGATTGTTTTGAGATATGAAGATGGTGATATTAGAGTCATGCTAGTGGAGTAGTTGTGAATTTGAGAGATACTTGTGTTAAAGTTTGTGATTCCCGTAGCATGCACATATGGTGAACCGTTATGTGATGAAGTCGGAGCATGATTTATTTTTTGATTGTCTTCCTTATGAGTGGCGGTCGGGGACGAGTGATGGTATTTTCCTACCAATCTACCCCCCTAGGAGCATGCGCGTAGTACTTCTTTCGATAACTAATAGAATTTTGCAATAAGTATGTGAGTTCTTTATGACTAATGTTGACTCCATGGATTATACGCACTCTCACCCTTCCACCACTGCTAGCCTCTTTAATACCGCGCACCTTTCGCCGGTATCATATACCCACCATATATCTTCCTCAAAAAAAGCCACCATACCTACCTATTATTGCATTTCCATAGCCATTCCGAGATATCTTTCCATGCAACTTTCCATCGTTCCATTTATTATGACACGCTCCATCATTGTCATATTGCTTTGCATGATCATGTAGTTGACATAGTATTTGTGGCAAAGCCACCGTTCATAATTCTTTCATACATGTCACTCATGAGTCATTGCACATCCTGGTACACCGCCGGTGGCATTCATATAGGGTCATATTTTGTTCTAAGTATCGAGTTGTAATTCTTGAGTTGTAAGTAAATAAAAGTGTGATGATCTTCATTATTAGAGCATTGTCCCAGTGAGGAAAGGATGATGGAGACTATTATTCCCCCACAAGTCGGGATGAGACTCCGGATGAAAAAAAGAGGCCATACAAAAAGAGAAAAGGCCCAAATAAAAAAACGAGAGAAAAAGAGAGAAGGGACAATGTTACTATCCTTTTACCACACTTGTGCTTCAAAGTAGCACCGTGATCTTCATGATAGAGAGTCTCCTATGTTGTCACTTTCATATACTAGTGGGAATCTTTCATTATAGAACTTGGCTTGTATATTCCAATGATGGGCTTCCTCAAAATGCCCTAGGTATTCGTGAGCAAGCGAGTTGGATGCACTCCCACTTAGTTTCTTTTTGAGCTTTCATACACTTATAGCTCTTGTGCATCCGTTGCATGGCAATCCCTACTCACTCACATTAATATCTATTGATGGGCATCTCCATAGCCCGTTGATACGCCTAGTTGATGTGAGACTATCTTCTCCTTTTTGTCTTCTCCACAACCACCCTTCTATTCCACATATAGTGCTATGTCCATGGCTCACGCTCATGTATTGTGTGATGATTGAAAAAGTTTGAGAACATCAAAAGTATGAAACAATTGCTTGGCTTGTCATCGGGGTTGTGCATGATTTAAATATATTGTGTGATGAAGATAGAGCATAGCCAGACTATATGATTTTGTAGGGATAGCTTGTTGCTTTGGCCATGTTATTTTGAGAAGACATGATTACTTTGTTAGTATGCTTGAAGTATTATTGTTTTCATGTCAAAATTAAACTTTTGTCTTGAATCTTATGGATCTGAATATTCATGCCACAATAAAGAAAATTACATTGAAAATTATGTTAGGTAGCATTCCACATCAAAAATTCTGTTTTTATCATTTACCTACTCAAGGACGAGAAGGAATTAAGCTTGGGGATTCTTGATACGTCTCCAATGTATCTATAACTTTGGATTGTTCCATGCTATTATATTATCCATCTAGGATGTTTTATATGCATTTATATGCTATTCTATATGATTTTTGGGACTAACCTATTAACCTAGAGCCCAGTGCCAGTTTCTATTTTTTCCTTGTTTTTGAGTATCGCAGAAAAGGAAAACCAAACGGACTCCAATTGATCTAAAATTTGACGAATATTATTTTTGGACCAGAAGAAGCCCACGGAGTATCGGAGATGGGCGAGAAGAGTCCCAAGGCACCCACGAGGGTGGGGAGCGCGCCCTACCCCCCTGGGCGCGCCCCCTACCTCGTGGCCGCCTCGGAGACCCCCCTGACTTGTTCCCGATGCCAAAACCTCTTATATATACAGAAACCCCCAGAACATAACCTAGATCGGAAGTTCCGCTGCCGCAAGCCTCTGTAGCTACCGAAAACCAATCTAGACCCATTCCAGCACCCTGCCGGAGGGGGGGAATCCATCACCGGTGGCCATCTTCATCATCCCGGCGCTCTCCGTGATGAGGAGGGAGTAGTTCACCCTCGGGGCTGAGGGTATGTACCAGTAGCTATGTGTTTGATCTCTCTCTCTCTCTCTTTCTCTCTCTCTTTCTCTCTCTCTCTCTCTCTCTCGTGTTCTTGATTCGGCACGATCTCGATGTATCGCGAGCTTTGCTATTATAGTTGGATCTTATGATGTTTCTCCCCCTCTACTCTCTTGTAATGGATTGAGTTTTACCTTTGAAGTTATCTTATCGGATTGAGTCTTTAAGGATTAAGGATTTGAGAACACTTGATGTATGTCTTGCGTGGGATACTCATGGTGACAATGGGGTATTCTATTAATTCACTTGATGTATGTTTAGGTGATCAACTTGCGGGTTCAGTGACCTTTTGAACTTATGCATAGGGGTTGGCACACGTTTTCGTCTTGACTCTCCGGTAGAAACTTTGGGGCACTCTTTGAAGTTCTATGTGTTGGTTGAATATATGAATCTGAGATTGTGTGATGCATATCGTATAATCATACCCACGGATACTTGAGGTGACATTGGAGTATATAGGTGACATTAGGGTTTTGGTTGATTTGTGTCTTAAGGTGTTATTCTAGTACGAAGTCTCGGATAGATCGAACGGAAAGAATAGCTTCGTGTTATTTTACTACGGACTCTTGAATAGATCGATCAGAAAGGATAACTTTGAGGTGGTTTCGTACCCTACCATAATCTCTTTGTTTGTTCTCCGCTATTAGTGACTTTGGAGTGACTCTTTGTTGCATGTTGAGGGAATAGTTACATGATCCAATTACGTTATTATTGTTGAGAGAACTTGCACTAGTGAAAGTATGAACCTTAGGCCTTGTTTCCTAGCATTGCAATACCATTTACGCTCACTTTTATCATTAGTTACCTTGCTGTTTTTATATTTTTAGATTACAAAAACCTATATCTACCATCCATATTGCACTTGTATCACCGTCACTTCGCCGAACTAGTGCACCTATACAATTTACCATTTTATTGGGTGTGTTGGGGACACAAGAGACTCTTTCTTATTTGGTTGCAGGGTTGCTTGAGAGAGACCATCTTCATCCTACGCCTCCCACGGATTGATACACCTTAGGTCATCCACTTGAGGTAAATTTGCTACTATCCTACAAACCTTTGCACTTGGAGGCCCAACAACATCTATAAGAAGAAAGTTGTGTAGTAGACATCAACCAGCAAATTCCTTGAAAAACATGGTGGTGCCGGAGAAATCAGGCAACACCCCGCTTATATTAGCTCTACAACTAGTGACACAATACATAGGACCGACTCCAGCAGACTGTACCCATACTTCACTGGCCACACCACTAGCCCCACCACACAGGACTTGCATCCAGCAAAAGGTATGCCAATTTCAGTTGCCATAGAACCAGCCGTACCACAGAAAAAATCACACTCCAGCAAAAAGTACAGCAAGTCCACCGGCCTAAGACTTATCCCAACTGCAGAGACGAGCAATTCCTGCAGATTGGAACCCCATTATAGTTATTCCCAGTTTAAAAGACAATGCTTTCAAT
The DNA here is from genome assembly GCA_021605145.1 of Aegilops bicornis. Taxonomy (NCBI): domain Eukaryota; kingdom Viridiplantae; phylum Streptophyta; class Magnoliopsida; order Poales; family Poaceae; genus Aegilops; species Aegilops bicornis. The sequence continues at coordinate 187,566,912 of CM038670.1, forward strand.
GTTGTTTGGGACTACGTGCATATATTCCCATCATGGGAAGATTATAGTAAAGACAAACACCATTTTCACAACTTCCTGTCCCACTTACGTGTAAGTGCTATTATTCATGGTGATTATTTTCCTGTTTTCTTCTGATTGAACACATCAATGATTTACATTACATTGTTGTAAGTAGGCGAGGGTCAATCTAGATAGTCATGACGAGCAAAGCTTGCTTGCACTTTTCAAGGAAGCATTGCAGCAGTATCGGTGTTACCTGAGGAAATCACACTTTGATGGCAAGTCTATAAACGAATTTCCGAGTCTCATGTGCTAAATTTAGAAGACATTGAATGGAAAAACCTTGTTATGCATTGGTCTCGTTCCCAGGATGAGGTATTGTCTATGATATCACATGACAATTTGAACTTCTACTTTTCCGCATGTGCCTTACAGATCTCTTTTGCAGGAAATCTGCTCGAAGAAAATTCCGGTTTGAAAAGGACGACAGGATATCGCAAATATGTTGCCCGCTACTTTGCTCTTGTTAGTACCCGTTCTCTTGTATCACTGTACTTGCATTCATACCTGGTTCATTATGTGACAGCAGTATGCATGATAGCTTGCTTATCAATTGTTCGCTCCAAATTATCTGATCTATATGAATGGTTACATTAGTGTAGAATATATCCAATGCCAATGAATTTTTTTAGCTCTGCATTGTTCTTGTAATTACCTGATGTCCTTTATCAGTGTACTTATATTGATAGCTAGTTGTTCATGTACCATCACTCTGCAACTTATTTTCCTTTGCCCTCCATTTTCTACACATCAGATCTATATTTATTCTTACCATAAGGTTGGATAACACCGATGGTACTGAAGAAGTTTAGCTCTGCATTGCTCTTGGATGTACCTTTTTCCTGTATCGTTGTACTTACATTTATAGCTACTTGGTTATGTAGCATCACTCTTCATCTTATCTTAAATATTCTCCGTTTTTTCTTATATTATCACATCTATATTTACTCTTAACAAAATGTAGAATAAATGCAATGCTTATGAAGAAGATTATGTGGTAAACTTCTTGAATTGCCCCCCCCCCCATCAACATGGACAAGGGCTTTATAGAGCATGTCTTCACCACTAATGTAAGTTTCTCCTTCTCAAGCCTTCAAACTTTGTTGTGTATATTTGGTTAGGCATGACTGCAACAACTGTTTATTTTTTGTGTTTGCATCAAATTGCATGTTTAAAGTTTAGGGATAATTACATTTATGCCCCTAGTTGTGTCCCACTCGACAGTTTTACCCCTAATTTCCAAAAGTCACCGATTCTGTCCAAGTCACTTCGCTCCTCTTATGCTTTTGCCCTTTGACTGTTTAATTGTCAGTTTGAAAACTTGATTACTATTTCATACTAAATCAGAAAAATGCAAATAAGATACCAAAATGTTCGGAAAAACATCACCTATATGTCAGTGTCATTTGCATTCATGCAAAAAGTGTTGGAAAGTGCCCATCCAAGTTTTAGCTCTTATGATACCACCATGAATAGTAAAATCTAAAATAATTCAAAAAATTCAAAAAAAATTGGTGGCAAAGAATGTCAAATGTTTTAAGCGCTTGCCAAGTTTCATCAGGGAATAACGTTTGTGGATGTCATGGCAATAAAACAATCAACACTCCAAAATAGATTTTTTTTGCCACGACTTCCACGAATGTCGTTCCCTGATGAAACTTGGCAAGAACTTAAAACATTTGTCATTCTTTGCCACCATTTTTTTTTGAATTTTTAAAATTTTACTATTCATGGTGGTTTCATAAGAGCTAAAACTCGGATGGGCACTTTCCAACACTTTTTTCATGAATGCAAATGACACTGACATATAGGTGCTGTTTTTTTAACATTTTGGTATCTTATTTGCATTTTTCCGATTTAGTATGAATTAGTTATGAAGTTTTCAAACTGATGATCAAACGGTCAAAGGGAAAAAGCATCAGAGGAGCGAAGTGACTTGGAAAAAACCGTTGACTTTTGGAAATTAGGGGTAAAACAGCCGAGTGGGACACAACTAGGGGCATAAATCTAATTATCCCTAAAGTTTATTATGTAGTTCATCAACAAAAGTTTGTCCTTCTCAATTTAAGTTTTCAGTTGTACAACCAAGTTCCTTCTTCATACCATGTAAATTAAACTATGCAGAGCAAGTGATCTTCTTTTGCATTGCATGTATGCTTCTGTTCTTGATCCGTAATCCAGTGGTGTGGAGAACCTACCCACCACATCACATTGTCATATTCTGCAATGTCTTAACTATGAACAATGTCATATCATTCTACTATTGTTTAAACCATCTCTTTATTTGCCAATCTGAAATGGGATAAATTGACAACACACTAACCATTGATACTTATGAGTTCTTGATATGTAATCCAGTGGTGTCGTGAAGCTGCCAACTCCTTCACAATGTCATTTCTTGCCATGTCTTAACCAGAATAATACCATATTGTGTTAATGCTATTTTAAAATGTGTCACTTTATTCGTCAATAAGAAATGTGATGAATTGTCAGCACTAATACTTATATGTGCAAAACCTATCATCTGTCTGCTTAGTTCTCTTTTAGAGTGAGGAGTATATAAGCGTCAAACAAGCGCAGTCTCATCAGCTTGCTCAGATGCTTGCCCTGCAACTCCCGAGCAGGGCTAACCTTTCTTGAACTCAATTGAAGTGCTGTCGGTTTTGTATATTATTTTGTCGGCGTGTTTATTTGCACTGGTGGCGATCATTGATGCCCAGTGTATGTAATATGTTGTCTGCTTGTGCTTTATTATCATAGTGGCGAACTTTGATGCCCAGTGGATGTAATATGTCGTAATTTCTTTATTGTATAGTCTAGGGTTTTTTTCTTATTCATGATGCTGCAGTTATTTTACAGTATATATATCTTGTCTTCGTAGTAAACCGGCCAAACCGTAAAATCACGGTACATAATCGGGCCGTCATGCAAATCACTATGTATATCCGCATCATGGGCCCAGTCATCTTGGTCCGTTAACATGCCTAAATGTAAACTGGACCACTAGTAGTTTCGGGCCTTTAATAGGCCGAGTAAACCGCCAGCCCTATTTGAAAATTCAATGGGATTTTTGCAGGCTCAAAAGTAGGTTCGGCCTGAAACAAGGCGAATAGCTCACAGGCCGACAGCAGGCCGAAATAGACCCCGAAGCATGATTGTGCCAATCACATCACGAGCCGTTAATAGGCCAAAATTGTCTCGGTCCTTGTTTGGCCCAATCAGATTATCGATTATGAGCATGCCGGATGCAAAGCGGGCCATAGTTAGGCCCAACTATATGACAGGCTTTTAACAAGCCAAAATAAATATAGGGCCGAAATGTTAAACGGGCCTTTAACAGACCGAAACTAATATCGGGCCGTATTACTAAATGGGCCTTTAGCAAACAGAAATCCTGATCGAGCCTCAAGTGGGCCCAAAAGCACAGCGTCCAGTTGACGGGCTGAATCTGATATGGGCCATAATTTAGCACAGAGCCTCTTAAAGGGTCGGATCTGATATGGGCCGTAATATGGCCCAGAATGTGGTAGGCTATTAACGAGCCGGAACTCATATGGGCCTTTATTAGGCCCAGAACGTGGCATATGCTATTAATGGACCAGATCAAATATGGGCCGGCATTTGGCCCAAAACATGGCAACCTGTTAACAGGCCGGCCCACTAGTGTCCTCAAAATCTTGTGGGCCTTTAGCTGGGCCGACCCATTATGGTCTGCAAAATCTTGTGGGCCTTTAGGAGGGCCGGCCCATTATGGTCTACAAAATCTTGTAGGCCTTTAGTTGGGCCGGCCCGTTTAATCTTTATGGGCCACTTTTGGGCCGGTCCACGTGCCAACATATCATAGGCGCATCTCGCCCATTGGATGAGTGACACCTATGCCAACGTAGAGCTGACACGTGGTTCCGTCGGCCAATGAGAATTTTACACGTGGAAAATCGGCATTGGTCGTGGTTGTTAGCGGGTTATCGGATCCAGAACCGGACCCGATAGCTTAAGGGCGACCCGTTACGGTGGATGCCACATGTCGGTCACCCTTGACGAAAGCACTTCCATGACGCGACATTTATCATCATGGAAGTGGACACTTCCGTGATGATAATTTTGGTAATGTCATGGAACACTTCTACGACAACACATGTATGACTATCTTGATTCTGTCATAAAATCTTCATGGATGTACATGCATGACAGAAAACGTGACCTACTGTGACAAACACGTATCATCACAAAAGTGTATTTTTTTGTAGTGCATCCCTAATACCTTTGCCTTTCTCTCGTGCAATGACAAGTGAATAAACACTCATCATGAGAATAACACATCTAGCATGGAAAATATCGGCCAGCCATCGCTGCCTAGCGAGCGGTACAAGCACACAAAAGAGAAATTTATTTTGAAAATTAGAGATGGCACATACAAATTTGCTTAGAACGGCAAAAGAATACCGCATATAGGTAGGTATAGTGGACCCATGTGGCAAAACTGGTTTAAAGGATTTTGGATGCACAAGTAGTGATCATACTTAGTGCAAAATGAAGGCTAGCAAAAGATTGAGAAGCGACCAACCAAGAAACGAATAATCTCATAAGCCAGCATTGAGCATAATTAACACCAAATAATGCACCACAATTAGGATGTAATTTAATTGCATAACTATTGACTTTCGTGCTTGCATAGGAATCACAAACCTTAACACCAATATTCTTACTAAAGCATAATTACTCATCAACATAACTCACATATCACATCATCATATCTCAAAACTATTACAAGGAATCAAGTGTATTTTTTCCAATGATCTTCATGAAAGTTTTTATTATATCCTTCTTGGATATCTATCACTTTGGAACTAATTTTCATATGTTGCTTTTGATAAGCTCAAACAAATATAAGTGAAGATCATGAGCATAATATTTCTTTCTCTCAAATTAATTTAAGTGAAGCAAGAGAGAATTTCTAAAAAAATTCTAACTCCCAAATAAATCTAAGTGAAGCAAGAGAGCATTTATTCAAAAATACTAAAGCACACCATGCTTCAAAAGATATAAGTGAAGCACTAGAGCAATTCCATAGCTCATAAAGATTTTTAAGTGAAGCATAGAGAGCAATTCTAACAAGTCATGAATTAAATTTGGCTCTCTCAAATAGGTGTGTCCAGCAAGGATTCAAGACTAAAAACACAAAGCAAAACAAGCAAAGACTCATATCATCCAAGATGCTCCAAGCAAAACTCATAGTATGTGACGAATAAAAATATTGCTTCAAGTAAAATACTGATGGTTCTTAGAAGAAAGAGGGGATGCCACTCGGGGCATCCCCAAGCTTAGTTGCTTGCTTCTCTTTGGATAATAGCTTGGGATGCCATGGGCATCCCCAAGCTTAGGCTCTTCTTACTCCTTATTCCTTCATCCATCGTAACATCACCAAAACATGAAAACTTCAATCACACAAAACTCAAGAAAACCTTCGTGAGATTCGTTAGTATAAGAAAACAAATCACTAATATAAGTATTGTTGCAATCCAATTCATATTTTATTCTTGCATTATATCTACTGTATTCGAACTTTTCTATGGCAAAAACTCTTCAAAGAAAACCATAGAATCATCAAAACAAGCAAACAACACAAAGAAAACAGAATCTGTCAAAAACAGAACAGTCTGTAGCAATGTGAATAGTTCGAGTACTTCTCTAACTCCAAAAATTCTGAAAAAGTAGGAAAACCTAGGCAATTTGCATAGCAATCTACTCTAAAAAATCAGAATTTGTCGTCGCTTCTGTGATTTTTAAAAATTGTAACTCTGGACGTAAAAGTTTCTGTTTTTCAGCAAGATCAAAGCAACCATCATCCAAGAAGATTCTAAAGGCTTTGCTTGTCTCAAACGCTAATTAAAACACAAAAAACACAATCATAATTATGCAAACACCCAAGAACAGAAAGAAAAAGACAAAAATAAATTTTATTCATTGGGTTGCCTCCCAACAAGCGCTATTGTTTCACGCCCCTAGCTAGGCATAAAGCAAGGATCTAAGTTTTGTCATCTTTCTCCTTAATTTCCTTAGGGGTGTTCTTGTCATGAGGTTTTGTAAAAACAACATAAAACTTATTATTCATAGAAATGTTAGCACTATTAAGTTGATTATCATCATAACCGCTTTGATTTTCGGCAACAATCCAAGAGTAATGTCGATTAACATTATTGAAAATTTGTTGGATTACATGTAAAACGGGGACTTCCTTTTTAAGATTCTCATCAAAGATTTGATTATCTCCAAGCAAATTTCTTAACGCATAATCACTATTGTAAAGGATTTCATCTATCACGGGCTTTTCACGATTCATACCATAAAAATCAAAGATTTCCCTAGCTTCCCGTATTATGTAGTCAAATTCATTCATAAGAACGAGAGTGGCCAACTTTTTAGCTTTAGGGTTCTTTATATCGGGAAGCTCAAAAAACAATCTTTGCAAAGTAGGATGAGTACGGATAAATTTACTTTAAAGTTTCAGAACTAGTGTTGAAGTAGTTTCCGAATAAGATCTAGTCCTTCTAAGTACAGGAGCATCATCAAGACTAAATTTCCAACACAATTGAAAAATTATTGGATACGTTCTTTTTCCATAACATCCCCTTGCCCCAAGATAAAAGTTTTAGCATCTAGATTGCCCGTACGTCCAATCTTAGAAAGTTAGGCCATCATCTATTGCTGCCATACCGAAATCTCTCATGATTGCAAGCAAAAAGATAGATCTGATGAGAAAACGGCGAACGAAAAAGAGGGCGAATAAAACGGCAAATTTTTGTGAAGTGGGGAAGAGGAAAATGAGAGGCAAATGGCAAATAATGTAAATTGCAAGGAGATGAGATTTGTGATTAGGAACCTGGTAGATGTCACCAGAAATTCCTTTTGATGTCTGCTAGACTACATCGGTATTTCCCCAAAGAGGAAGGGATGATGTAGTACAACGACGGTAGGTATTTACCACAGTGATGAGAACAAGGTTATCGAAACAGTAGGAGAACCAATCAACACTACGTAAACAACACCTGCACACAAATAACAAATACGCGCAACCCGACATGTTAAAGGGGTTGTCAATCCCTTTCGGGTAACGGCGCCAGAATTGGCAAACGGACGTGAGAAAGTTGTAATAATTTGATAGATAGATCTCGCGGGAACGCGAGATAAAATAAATTGCAGCAAGATATTTTTGTATTTTTGGTTTAATAGATCTAAAAACAAAAGCAAATAAAATAGATCACAAAGGCAAATATAATGAGAAAGAGACACGGGGGCCGTAGATTTCACTAGTGGCTTCTCTCAAGGAAAATTGCAAACGGTGGGTAAACGAATTACTGTTGGGCAATTGATAGAACTTCAAATAATCATGATAATATCCAGACAATGATCATTATATAGGCATCACATCCAAGATTAGTAGACCGACTCCTGCCTGCATCTACTACTATTACTCCACACATCGACCGCTATCCAGCATGCATCTAGTGTATTAATTCATGGAGAAACGGAGTAATGCCATAGGAACGATGACATGACGTAGACAAGATCTATTTATGTAGAAATAGACCCCATCGTTTTATCCTTGGTAGCAACGATACATACGTGTTGGTTCCCCTTCTGTCACTGGGATCAAGCACCGTAAGATCGAACCCACTACAAAGCACATCTTCCCATTGCAAGATAAATAGATCAAGTTGGCCAAAAGAACCAAATATCAAAGAATAAATACGAGGCTATAAGAGATCATGCGTAAAAGAGATCAAAGAAACTCAAATACTTTCATGGATGTAAAAAGATAGATCTGATCATAAACTCAAAGTTCATCGATCCCAACAAACACACCGCAAATGAGTTACATCATATGGATCTCCAAGTGACCATTGTATTGAGAATTCAGAGAGAGAGAGAGAGAGAGAGAGAGATGACGCCATATGGATTTCCAATATAGAGAAGATATTTATGCACATCCTTGTTTTCAAGCCTTTCCAAAGCAGTTCACTGATGAGTACCTCTCAGACCACACAGTATGGTCGAGGCGAGGGAGGTATTCATACAACACCCACGGTTCAATATTGAAGTGTTCCTGAAGAGGACGAAGGATGGACGGTCAATCATCCACAGGCACTGCCCTAAAGTTGCAAAGACCTTCAACATCAATGAAGGCTCAATATTTGCTTTCTGCTTCAGCAGTTTTCTAGATGAGATACATCTGTCTATGTACCGTCTATGATGCTAATTTCGAAAGGTTATAGATGTTGCATGTGAAACTTGGTGCTGGTGCAGTTGTGTAATGGGGTAGCTGAGTGTTGAAGCTATATGATGTTGTATTCTGATGTATTTCAATTATGAAACTGAAATATATTGTGTGCTTAATATGAAATGTCAATTCGATTAATAAATGAGTTATTAATAATAGGATAATTAGCCTGCTAATTGGGTTTTTCTATTGCAAACAGTTATTGATAAAACACCGTGGGCGATGACCTCAGGCAATGCACACAGTTTCTAGGAATAAACCGTGTTAGATTAATGAACAATCACACACGACATCCTCTTAAAATCCTGTTTGTGTTAGGCCACCTGACGCAAACGTTTACCACATAAAAACTGTGTGTGATGGATAGCCTTAGCCACACAGTTTCTTCTACGCACCATGTGTGATGCATTCAATAACGCAAATGATCAAATTGTTAATACCGTGTGCAATGGAAACTCTATCACAAACGATTTAACGGGGAAAATTGCGTGTCATATACCTGCGAACAGAAACGTTTTCCTTGGAGCGACTGTGTGTGATGTATATAAGAACGGAAACATTTAGCGGGGACTGACTGTGTGGGATGTACTGACAACCGGAAATGATTTTGCCTGTATAATTGTATTTTGTTAGCACCATTGTACGTATAACCGTATTTGGTCGCACACGACCTCATTTTGTTGAGTGTGTGTGCCAGGAGGGCATATCCTCGACGGTTTCTGGGACGTGTGAGAAGGACCCCCCATATAACCCACACTCACTAGGCGATGGTTCCAAATGCCATCGTGGAAAGGGGTTAAAAACCGTTTATATAACACCTCATTGTACTAGTGAGTGCTGAAATTGTAAGTAACAGAGTAGTTTGCTGGCAAGATAATTTGTAACGAGCAAGTAACAATGATAGTAACAAAAGTGAAGCAAGGTAGCCCAATCCTTTTGAGGCAAAGGGCAGGCCAAAATGGTCTCTTTTAATAAGCAAAGCATTCTTGAGGGTACACGGGAGTTTCATCTAGTCACTTTCATCATGTTGGTTCGATTTGTGTTTGCTACTTTGATAATTTGATATGTGGTTGGACCGGTGCTTAGGTGCCGTTCTTACTTGAACAAACCTCCTACTTATGATTAATCCCCTTGCAAGTATCCGCAACTATGAGAATAGTATTAAGAATAAGTTCTAACCATAGCATTAAACTTTTTGGATCCAATCGGTCCCTTACGGAATAGCGCATAAACTAGGGTTTAAGTTTTTGTCACTCTCGCAACCCATCATCTAATAATTACTCCACAATGCATTCCCTTAGGCCCAAATATGGTGAAGTGTCATGTAGTCGACGTTCACATGACACCACTAAGGGAATCACAACATACATACTATGAAAATATCGAACACATATCAAGTTCACATGATTACTTGCAACATGATTTCTCTCGTGACCTCAAGAACAAAAGTAACTTACTCACAAATGATAATCATGCTCAAGATAAGAGGGGTATTAAATAGCATATTGGATCTGAACATATAATCTTCCACCAAAAAAACCATATAGTAATCAACTATAAGATGTAATCAACACTACTGGTCACCCACAAGCACCAATCTATAGTTCCGGTACAAAGATTGAACACAAGAGATGGACTAGGGTTTGAGATGAGATGGTGTTGTTGAAGATGTTGATGGAGATTGCCCTCCCCAAGATGGGAGAGTTGTTGGTGATGATGATGACGATGATTTCCCCCTCCGGGAGGGAAGTTCCCCCGGCGGAATTGCTCCGCCGGAGGGCAAAAGTGCTCTTGCCCAAGTTCCGCCTCGAGACGGCGGCGCTCCGTCCCGAAAGTCCTCTCCTAATTTGTTTCTAGGTTAAAATGACTTATATACCATAAGATGGCACCGGAGGTGGGCCTGGATGAGCACAACCCACTAGGGCGCGCCTGAGCTCCCTGGCACCCCCAGGTAAGTTGTGCCCACCTGGTGGGTCCCCTCTGGTACTCATTGGCTCCAATATTCTTCATATATTCCATAAAAATTCTCCGTAAAGTTTCAGCTTGTTTGGAGTTGTGCAGAATAGGTAGCCTGACGTAGCATTTCTAGGTCCATATTTCCAGCAGCCAAAATTCTCCCTCTTTGTGTGTACCTTGCATATTATGAGAGAATAGGCATTAGAATTAATCCAAAAGGCATTATTATGCATAAAAAATCATAAATAACAATAGGAAAACATGATGCAAAATGGACATATCATCTCTCTCAAACAACCGTGCAACCAAATAATTAAAAGTCTCTTGTGTTGCCAACACACCAAATACAATGGTAGATTGTATAGGTGCACTAGTTCGGTGAAGAGATGGTGATACAAGTGTTTTAATCATAGTAGATATTGCTTTTTGTAATAGGTACAATAAAAACAGCAAGGTAGCAAGTAACAAAAGTGAGCAAAAACGGTATTGCAATGCTTGAAAATGAGGCCTAGGGTCCATACTTTCACTAGTGCAATCTCTCAAAAATCCTAATATAAATGGATCATATAACCATCCCTCAACGTGCGAAGAAGAATCACTCCAAAGTTCTTATCTATCAGAGAACATAAGACGAAATTTTTTCTAGGGTACGAAACCACTTCAAAGTTATCCTTTACAATCGATCTATCTAAGTTCGTACTAAAATAACACCAAGTTATTCTTTCCGATCAATTTATCAGGAGTTCGTACTAAAATAACACCAAGTTATTGTTTCCAATCGATCTATCAAGGGTTCGTGCTAAAACAACACCAAAACAAATTCAGATTCATAATACTCAATCCAACACAAAGAATCTCAAAGAGTGCCCAAGATTTCTACCGGAGAAACAAAGATGAGAACGTGCATCAACCCCTATGCATAGGTTACCCCAATGTCACTCGGGAATCCGCTAGTTGAGTGCCAAAACACATATCAAGTGAATCAATATGATACCCCATTGTCACCACGGGTATTCATAGCAAGACATACATCAAGTGTTCTCAAATCCATAAAAGTATTCAATCCGATAAGAACGAAATCTCGAAGGGAAAACTCAATTCATCAGAACAAGATAGAGAGGGAGAAACACCATATGATCCCACTATATTAACAAAGCCCGCGATACATCGAGATCATGCCATCTCAAGAACACGATAGAGAGAGAGAGAGAGAGATTAAACACATAGCTACTGGTACAAACCCTCAGCCCTGAGGGTGGACTACTCCCTCCTCATCATGGTGGCTGTCGGTGTCAAAACCGGCGGATCCCGGGTACGGGGTCTCGAACTGTGCATCTAAGGTCGATGGTAACAGGAGACAGGGGACATGATGTTTACCCAGATTCGGGCCCTCTCTGTGGAGGTAATACCCTACTTCCTGCTTGATTGATCTTGATGAATATGAGAATTACAAGAGTTGATCTACACCGAGATCGTAATGGCTAAAACCCTAGAGGCCTAGCCTATATGACTATGGTAATGTCTCTCTCCCCTCCGAACTAAGTCCTCTGGTTTATATAGACACCAGGAGGATCTAGGGTTACAAAAGTTCAGTTACAAAGAAAGGAATCTACATATTTCATCACCAAGCTTGCCTTCCACGCCAAGGAGAGTCCCATCCGGACACGGGTGCCGTCTTCGGTCTTCGTATCTTCACAGCCCATTAGTCCGGCCCATGGCTAACAGGCCGGGCGCCCGAGGACCCCTTAGTCCAGGACTCCCTCAGTAGCCCCCGAACCAGTCTTCAATGACGAGGTGTTCGGCGCACAGATTGTCTTCGGCATTGCAAGGCGGGTTCCTCCACCGATGACTTCAAGTAGTGTATTCGACCTTCCATTTAATGTTGTACCCCTCGTCTTCTGTGTATCAACAATTTCAGCTTCCATGTGTCGAGCGGATGCGAGAGGTCAGGGTATTTTTACACATAACACCCCAGCTACGCGAGAGATAGTGTCTAATTAACGAGATTGGATCCCAGATTTATTCAATCATCTCACGGAGAAAATCCTCAAAGGCTGCCAGGAAAGAACACTCCAACATGTCTAGCATTCCCAGCCCTCCCTCCGTCCCTGCGGCCCAGAGAGAGGTGAGTGGGATAAGTGCTCTGTATCACATGGTCAGCTGGTGAAGCTGCAAACGCAGGGGTTTCTCCCCCCTGCGGATCTGGTCCCTGTTCGAGCAGGGTTGGCCTCCTTTGACGGCAAAATCCAGGCGGAGGATTTCCCCAATCCATCCGGGGGGAACGACTGTGTTTTGTCCCCTATCTGCTAATGGGCGTGGGATTTCCAATTCATCCATTCCTCCGAGGGCTTCTGGAATATTATGCCCTCCAACTGCACAACTTTACTCCAGCCTCCATCCTGCACATTGCGGGTTATGTCACTTTATGCGAATTATTCCTGGGTTGTGAGGCCCATTTTGAACCGTGGAGAAAGTTATTCTGCCTTGTCCCGCGTAACCATAAGGGGTCGATATTTTAAGTGGGTGGAGCCGAAATATGGCGCATTGCCGAGACCGGATACCTATCCGGCACGCCGAAGAAGGCGTCTGAAGAGTGGACTTCCGAGTGGTTCTACATCGAGGATGTCGTACTTCCAGACCTAGCCCGGAGGGGTCTTCCTGAGTTCGCAATCGTTCCTTTGAAGAAATGCCACAGCTGGCGCCCTCGGAGCCTCGAGGAGGAAGATAGTGCAGAGGTTCGCCAACTCTTGAGCAAGATAAAGATGCTCGCCCACTCCGGATATACGATAGTCGAAGTAATGGCGACCTCCATAGTGCGGGGTGTCCAGCCACTCCAATACATAGGACTTCCCATGTGGCACTATAATGGGGAAGATGACGCCTCCCGCTGCGGCAGGAAGGGTCCAGACACCCCTGTCGCCCTGGCCGAAATATTGGCTGAGCTGTTCAAAGGGGAGGAAGAGGAGTTCCTACGCATCAAACACAGGGAAGGATATTCTATGTATAGTCCTCCTAGCTGGGTAAGCCCCCAACTCCTCTGCTCTACTCATTCTACTCCCTGAGCTATTTTCGATGAACATTAATCCATCCATTTATAACAGCACTGGCGAAAGATTTCCGAAGGGCTTCACAGCCCCGCCCCGCAGCCCGAGGGCCACAATCAGGACCTTGACCCCGGATTCGAAGAGGATCCGGATATATTCGTGGTGCTCGAGGGCGGGGTGTTTTACCAGCGAAGCCACGACGGCACGTATGGCCATCATCGCCGATTACCCTGGTCTTCTCCCCGCTTCACACGTAAGTAGTCAGGAGACATCTCCCCCGAAAGGGTTTCCTCGTTCCGCCTCACCCACCACACTGTCTCGTGCTTCAAAGGGGAGGCGTTCAACGAACCATGCTACTCCAGGAGCGACTCCGAAGAGAGCGGCTCCCGCACCGGGCAAGCCTATCGGCGTTCTTGGAACTAGGGTCCCCAGACTTGCCTGCATGCGGCCTGGGGCGTGGCTCAAGTGGGGGCCCAGTGCGGCCCAGCTTCATCAGCTCAAGCTCAAGACCCTTGCGAGGGGCCAAGCCTCGCGGGGCAGACGACAGGAACCTTCCTCAGGAGCAGCCTCATCAGGCAGGCTCGCAGGAGACGGAGAGATCAAGGCAGGGTACCTCGCGAGGGTGCCCCGTGACGCAAGCCATGACGATCAAGGCCAGGCGGGCGCCAGCCCGCACAGTGTCCTCATTTCCCCTTTGGTGCAAAGGAGGCAAGCATAGGCCAAGGCATCAGGCAAAGGTTACCGCTTCGGTGCAACAAGACCAAGACCTGCAGAACGGCAGGATGGAAGTCATCGTGGAGCCCAGGACGGCGTCACCGCCAGAGCCTTTGGTAGCCGAAGACCAACTTTAGTCAGGATAAGTGTACTAGATGTTCCCCTTCAAAATGGCCAATTGTTGGCGCCCTTCCCGCTCATTATTTGGGAAGAGGCCCAGGGCCTCCCTCTATAAATAGGACTAGCCACCACCAAGTTAGGAGGAGAGAGATCACACAGAGTAGATCGATCTAGAAGAAACACACAGACAGAGCCCTAGCAGAGAGAGAGAGGCGATCGAGCTCACCCAAGAAGTTCATCGCACCAGCTCAAGAATAGCCCCTCGCGAGGCTGTCCTCCCTTTGTATTGTTCATCGTCAGCCCCTGAGGCAATCCACCACACCACACACTGGAGTAGGGTATTACACCACACCGGTGGCCTGAACTAGTATAAACCTCGTGTCTCTGTGTTGTTCATCGTTCGTAGTTTAGATCCTTCGCAATCCGTTCACGCATGAGCTGGTAGGGGAAAGATCTCCGCGCGCACCCCAGTGTTCGAACCTCAAGGGTCTGCCGGAACCCGAAATCCGACATTTGGCACGCCAGGTAGGGGTGTGCCGGAATCTTTCTTCCGGTGGTCGTGTGTGATCTTCCGTTGTGTCCATGGTCGACGCCGCCGAAGCTCGCGCGGCCTTGGGCTGCTCGCGCCGCTTCGAAGTCGCCAGACGGCTCCCGTCGGCGGACACCCCCGTCGTTCCCCGTCGCCGGCCGCCAACGCCGCCACCGGCCTGGCGAGGAACGAGCAGCAGGCCTCGTCCCAGCATCCATCGGTGAGGTGAGAAGGCCGCACCGCTACTCCTTCGCTCGCCCCGGCTGGTTCTTCGTCCCGCGCGCTCCGCGCCCCCATGGAGGCTCGAGTCGCGCTCATCGCAGCAAACAAGCTCCTGCGCTATCGCCCCGTCGACGACGTCTACGAGGAGTGGCTCGACCGCGTCGCCGAGCTCGTCCGCGCAGCAGGGGGCTCCCCCGCACCATCCCTCTCGCTACCTCGCCCCGCACCACGCGCGGGAGGCAGGGAGCCAGAGGTGCCCCCACCACCTCCTTACCAAGAAGGCGCCCTGGCTCCAAGGCGCGTGGCCCCGGGCCGAGACCCTCCGTGTCTGGCGCCCGCGCACCAAGAAAGGAGCTGCCAGGAGATCCCTCGTGCCCAAGAAGGTGCTCGCGTGCTCCCGGCACCGGAGCACCGCGACCACGCTCTAGCGCCACTGCGTCAAGACCTCGCGCTACTCCAGGCAGTGGTGCGCGGGAATCCACAAGAGCAAGCTCCGCATCAGCAGAGAGCCCCGATGGCCACTGCAGGCTGCCGCGCCTACACCGCCGAGCTACGCAGCGTCGCATGGCCCGGCAAGTTCAAGTCAGACCTGCCTCCTCGCTACGACAGCACGGCCGATCCTGCGGAGTTCCTTCAGCTCTACGAGCTGGGCATCGAAGCCGCCAACGGGGATGAAAAGGTCATGGCGAATTGGTTCCCCATGGCGCTGAAGGGCGGAGCCCGAACCTGGCTCTGAACACTGGCTCCGAGCACGATCTCCTCCTGGGGACGAGGTGTGCACCCGCTTCATCGCCAACTTCCAAGGCACTTTCGCGACCGGCCTCCTGCCGTGGCGACATGCACCGCATCAAGCAACAGCCGAGAGGCCCTGCAGAAGTACATCCAGCGCTTCAACAACGCACGCCTCAAGATTCCCAAGGTGACTGAGGAGGCCATCATCTCAGCCTTCTCCGATGGTGTGCGTGACGTCAAGATGAAGGAGGAGCTGGCGATGCATGAAGACCTGTGCACATTGCTAGAGCTGTTCAACTTGGCGACCAAATGCGCCAGGGCTGAGGAAGGGCACCTCTCCCTCCTCGAGCTTCCAGCTGCCGATCCAGAAGAGAAGAAGCCCAAGGCCAAGGACGTGAAGCGCAAGGGGGCTCCAGTGCTCGCGGCAGAACCAGACACCAAGCGAGGCAGGGATCAGCCCGACTCTTCCAAGGGCAGCCGGTACTGCGTGTACCACGATCTTCACACCCACAACAGCAAGGAATGCCAAGAGCTCAGGGTCGTGCGAGAAGGGCGAATCGGTCGACGCCCCGACCGCAGTGATCGAGGCTACGGCCGAGGAGGAGGAAGAGGCGCAGGACGCTGGGAAGACCGTGGCCCTCGCCAGGGATGGCGTGACAAACCTCGCGAGGACCGCTGGCAGGACCAGCCTCGCGAGGGAGGTTGGAGGGACCAACCTCGCGAGGATCGGCCTCAAGGCAATGCAGGGATCCCACCTCTGCCGCAGCTGCCAAGGAGGTACGAAGACAATCATCAGGACGAGGGGGCTGGGGGCTTCCAGGAGCCGCGCGCGATCGCTTGCATCCTGGGTGGAGCTCAGGCCCCAGCCTCTCAGCGCATCTTCAAGCAGTTTGCTTGCGAGGTGAATGCAGTCCTCCCCAAGCCAGAGGCCACACGCCCTCTCAGGTGGACGTCGTGCGCTATCACATTGAGTTCAGCGGATCAGCTCAAGTGCGCGGCAACGGCCGGAGTCCTCCCCATGCTTTGCTCACAAGTCATCAGCAACGTGCAAGTCACCAGGACCCTCATCGATGGCGGAGCAGGACTCAACGTCCTATCTGTCGAGAGATTCAACGATCTCCAAGTGCCATACGATCTGCTTCAACCGACCAAGCCTTTCTCCGAAGTCACCGATGGTTCCACCGTCCCGATAGGGCAAGTTCGCCTTCCTGTCACCTTCGGACAGCGCAACAACTACCGCACCGAGCTCATCGACTTCGACGTCGCCCACATCCGCCTGCCGTACAATGCCATCCTCGGGTACCCAGCTTTGGCCAAGTTCATGGCAGTGACACACCACGGCTACAATGTCCTCAAGATGCCAGGAAGCTGAGGAGTCATCACAGTGCCTTGTGAGGAAAGGGATGCAGTGTGCTCTCTTGAGCGTGCCTTCCAAGCCGCAGCAGTCGAAAACCCAGACCACAGGAGCGGGAGACTTCCCGAGGCGATCCCCAAGAAGAAGAAGGCTTCACCTGGTCCAAGCCCTCATGGGGTAAGCACCTCCGGAGGCATGGCAGCAGGACCCACGCCCATTCAAGGGGCGCAACCCTCTGACGCATAGGAAGGCACGCCCGGCGCCCTCCTCAGGCAGGGCTCAGGGGCTCTTTCATGGCGAGCCACCGACCTAGCCGGAGTCACGAGGGAGGCGCTCGGGCACCACTTGGAGGCTTGCTTTGTGGCACGTTTCCCTCAGGAAGGAGCAAAGCAAGGAGGGCCAAACCCTCAGGAGTTCATCGCGAGGAGCACCCAGGAGCTACAGGAGTCAAGAGTCATGCGCGGCTGTCGCCGCTTGCCCGCCATGGCCCCACATCCAGGCGAGGATGCTAGGCTGCGAATCTGCATCGACATACCAGGGCTAAACCGAGTCACGTCTCAGGAGCGCCTCTGGCCCTCACGCGTGGGGCGTTGCGAGGGTCCACCTCACAACTACGTTCGCATGCCTTTCGGCCTGCCAAACGCGGTTGCCGCCCATCGCCTGGCCGAGGCGCTCTGGAAAACTCAGCGGTCAAGCAGCGCACGGTCCTGGCGGAGATGGAGATGGCTCTCGAGGAACCCCCCGTACCCCCGGAGCCTCCCGAGGCTCCAGGTCCGGAGGGCTCGTGAGGGTCGGTGTCCTCACCACGCGTCATCCACTACCTCAACACCCCGCCATCTCCGACCATATCAGGTGACACCTTTCCAAGTTTCGTTTTCAGCTGGGAGCGCCCCTTGGGCTGCATCATTCCCAGGCTGCGTGGGTCCGTCCCTGCGACATGTATCTGTTTTGCTTATGTTCTTTACTTACCTTGTTGGGGTCGCCCCTCGGGCTGCATTATCCCCAAGCTGCTCGGGCCAGACCCAGTGGCGTATGCTTTCTCCGCACCTATCTAGATGGATTTGCTCCCTCGCGCTTAACTTGATTAGCGCAATTATTGCCTCCTACTTGTCACGGGCTTCTCCGCCCCAATGCAAAGCGCTTGCACGTTAAAAGGGGGTACCTGAGCATCACGACTCATGGGCTCTTACTGGCTCTCCAGCCCTCACCCCCTGGCCTTGACCCACGGCATCGCGACCTGTCATACCAGCGGCAGCTGAGCTAGCTCGAGGGCCGGGACCTGAGGACGTAGAGCATTTGCATTCTAACCCTGCAGGAACACACCAATGATAAAGGCCCAGAGCCAGGCGCAACCTGCCTCGAGGTAGGGCCCCGTGAGTCTCGTGCTGGCTCACGGGTGCCCAGATACACCTCTCCTAGCCCTACCGTGCGGCCCACGTGTCGAGGCGGGGTTGTCCACGCCCTCGGGAGGAGCCCCCCTCCACGAACGGTGGAAGCACCATGCTCCGCTACTGGTCGACATTGCCGAGGAGCTGCTATGCCCGTACACATACGGAAGTGCTATGCTCCGCTGGTGATAAACAACCGAGGGCGGCTCATAATCAGATCAACCTCGGGGAGCCCAGGCTCGGTGTCCGGGCGCCATCGCAACGCCTCCCTCGGGAGTGCCGCGAGGCTGGACACGGGGGCTGCGCCCGGGCCTCGCCCGAATGTACGCCACCCAGCCAGGTCCCCCGGACCTGGTCGTCGCGCGCCTCCCCGAGCGGAGCCAAGGTATCGCGACTCAGGAGCCTAACTGGTCACGTAGCCCCACACTCCTTAGTCCCGTCCTTGGTCTCCGGTCGGGGCTAATGGCGGTTGAGGTATGCGCGGGGCCAGGCCCTGCCGATGTAGAACGACCAATCCACTCCTATGCCACCTATCCCTACTTTTTGTTCGCGCGTCAAGGGGGACTCCTGAGCATCGCGACTCAGGAGCCTAACTTGCCACGTAGCCCCTCACTCCTTAGTCCCGTCCTTGGCCTCCGGTCGGGGCTAACGGCGGTTGAGGTATGCGCAGGGTCGGGCCCTGCCGACATAGAACACATGCAAGTAGGAGGGAAGAATGCGAATTCAAAGCAAATATTACAAGCCATAAGCCGTTTCACAACACCAAACACAAGTTTAAACGCCTCCACGAGGCATGGTGCATGTTGCAGGGATTAAAACAGAGCAGGAGCTGCGAAAGGATCACTCTCTTGTGGTGCCCCCACCTCCCGAGGCCGCGGAGCTGGCGGCACCACGCCCAAGCAAGGTGCTAAAGGCGCGAAACTTCCCCAGCAGGGCCTCGGCTCGGCCTTTCACGGCCTCAGCAGCGGCGGCGGCAAGATCGCCGCTCATAGGCTCCAGCAGGCCGTCGAGGTCGGTGCTGGGGTCATGAAGGTAGACGTGGCTGAGGATACGCGTCAGCGCTGCAGAAGACAAGGCGCGCGCCTCGGCCTCGGCCGTGGGGGCAAGGCCGTCCGCGACATCTTCAAGTGCTCGGACCAAGAAAGGAAGCAGCTTGGCGGGGCCATCCTCTGCACCAGCCAACGGCTCCCCCAGGCCACCCTCGTAGAGCGTCTTCAACGCGGCGCGGGCCTTCTCCTCCAACTTGGCAAAGGCCACCCGATCCTCAGCTAGGATCTTTGCCTTCCTGTCGAGCTCGATCCTCTCCGCTTTCAGCGACTGTTCATGCGCCTCCAACCGGCCACGACAGCCATCAAGCTCGGCATCCCGGTTCTTGACGGCGGCCCCCCGAGCCTCCATCTCCTTCTCCTTCTCCTGGCGGCCATGGACCTCCTTGGCGAGCTCATCGTGCAGGCCTTGCAGCTCGGCCTCCAGCGCCTTGCAGCGGTCCCGGGCGCCCGCGGCGTCGCCCAGGGCGGCATCGCGAGCGGCCTTGGCCTGCCGAGCGGCTTGCTTCTCCCCATCGGAGGCCGACGCGGCTTGGCTCAGCACCGCTCGGACGGAGGCAGCAGAGCGGGCCCAGCCAGAAGCCAGTTCCAGGCGCCCGGCCACCAGACGAGGATCAGCATTCCGGAGATCCTCCCGCAGTTGGCTCAGTTCGCTAGCAGCCTAGTCCAAGATGGCCGAGGAAACAGAGGAGACTGGAGCCGACGGAGTAGGTGTAGAAGACGGCAGCGTGATCACGGCTTGGGAAGAAGGAGCCCCCTGGGCCTTGGGCGCCTCAACAACAACGTCAAGCCCAGGCACCTCCGGAGTCAGCGGGACCACGGGGGCTGACTCACCTCCAGAGTGCCCCTGCTGGGCTCGTGATTATGACCGAGCAGGGGAGGCGCGAGCCTCGCTGCCTCCTTTCCCGTAGGCGGAGTCCCAGCCCCGGCACACGAACCCGCCTCGAGCAGGGCCGCAGAAGCCCCCTTTGGCCTCTTCGCTGCAGGCGCCGACCTGGCCAAGAGGATACAGACGTCAGGCCCCAGCAGAAGAAGCAAAGCAAAGCACGGATCAAACACTTACTGGTCGTCGTCCCTGGACCCAGGCAGCCTCTGACTGAACTTGAAGCCTGAAAGCCTGTGGCTAGGATCAGCCTCGGGAGGACCGGAAGCAGTAGGCGCGTTGGGAAGGCCGGAGCTAGACTCAGAGCGCCCCGGAGTCAGAACGGACCCTGGGGGAACCAGTCCCGACCTGCCCTTCCTCGGAACCAGGGGAGAATCCTCCCCTCCTCGCCTGGCATCGGCCTCATCATCGTCCGGCATGGAGCGAAGGGAGCGGGACCTGCACCGAGGGAAGGAGTCCCCCGACACCTCGCCAGGCGCCTCGAAGTCAGAACCTCCTCCTTCCACCTCCTCTTCTTCCTCCTCACTCCCGCTGGAGTTGCTGGAGGAAACATTCACCGTTGCCAACATCGCCAGATCCTCGGGAGGAGCCCTCGGCATGGACTCCGGGAGGAACAACGCGCACCGCCGTGACCCGCCGACGCTGACGGCGGCGTCGTCCGTGGCGCTCGGCGTCAACTCCTTCAGGGCCCTCAATGCGGGCGTACAAGGGCAGCGGGAACCCTGGCGGCGGCCGCTCGTACCAGGGCCTCGACACCTCCTGTCGGGCGCCCTCATCTCGGCGGCAGAGGGCTAGCCGTTTCTTCGGCGGAAGCGGATCGGGACCCTCTCGGAGGGGGCTTTCTTTTCTCTTCTGCGGAGAACCGGCGGATCGGAGCCATTGTCGCAATGTGGAGCAAGGGCGAGGATGGAGAAGAAGGAGAAGCAAGAAGAGATGGACTAGAAGGCCTCGCGTCGTTCCGTACTTATAGCCAGAGGAGGCCAACCGTCGGCCTCCACGATCGCAGGTAATCATGACGCATTTCTGCATGCAGGGACTTGTCAAGTCATGCGGTTGCCGAGGTATCATGGGGAAGTGGAGACGCCCGCAGCCAACCAATCGCCACGCGACGCCCAAGGCCGCAGGCTGTTGGGGTCCGCGGCGCTTCACACTTGCCCCTTCGCTTCTTTGCTAAGCAAAGTCCGGGCGCGCCTTGGGCTCGGGGGCTACTATCGGCGTTCTGGGAACGGGGGTCCCCAGACATGCCTGCCTGCGGCCTGCGGCGTGGCTCAAGTGGGGGCCCAGTGCGGACCAGCTTCATCAGCTCAAGCTCAGGACCCTCATGAGGGGCCAAGCCTCGCGAGGCGGACGGCAGGAACCTTCCTCAGGAGCAGCCCCGTCAGGCAGGCTCGCGAGGAGACGGAGAGATCAAGGCAGGGTACCTCGCGAGGGTGCCCCATGACGCAAGCCATGACGATCAAGGCCAGGCGGGCGCCAGGCGGGTGCCAGCCCACGCAGTGTCCTCATTTCCCCTTTGGTGCAAAGGAGGCAAGCACAGGCCAAGGCATCAGGCAAAGGTTGCCGCTTCGGTGCAACAAGACCAAGACCAGCAGAACGGCAGGATGGAGGTCATCGTGGAGCCCAGGACGGCGTCACCGTCAGAGCCTTTGGCAGCCGAAGACCAACTTTAGTCAGGATAAGTGTACTAGATGTTCCCCTTCAAAATGGCCAATTGTTGGCGCCCTTCCCGCTCATTATTTGGGAAGAGGCCCAGGGCCTCCCTCTATAAATAGGACTAGCCACCACCAAGGTAGGAGGAGAGAGATCACACAGAGTAGATCGATCTGGAAGAAACGCACAGATAGAGCCCTAGCAGAGAGAGAGAGAGAGGCGATCGAGCTCACCCAAGCAGTTCATCGCACCAGCTCAAGAACAGCCCCTCGCGAGGTTGTTCTCCCTTTGTATTGTTCATCATCAGCCCCTGAGGCAATCCACCACACCACACACTGGAGTAGGGTATTACACCACACCGGTGGCCCGAACCAATATAAACCTCGTGTCTCTGTGTTGTTCATCGTTCGTAGTTTAGATCCCTCACAATCCGTTCACGCATGAGCTGGTAGGGGAAAGCTCTCCGCGTGCACCCTAGTGTTCAAATCTCAAGGGTCTGCCGGAACCCGAAATCCGACAAAGCCCTCAAAGAGGAAGGCAAACGAAGACACGGTTGGGCCCTCATCAAAGAGATATGGGTTTGCAAGTATGTTTTTCAATAGTCACATCCAACTATGACTTTAATGTTCGTCCTGTATCAGGAAAAGAGTTCGCCGGACTGTGTCCGGGGATCCGGCCAGTTATACTCCAAACAGCCAGGATCCGGCCCCAGCCGAGGAGGCGGGGGCTGATATGGGAGTGACGCCGGACTATCCTTCGGCTGAGGGCTCGGATAATATGTCCGTCACCAACTTGGAAGTGGAGAGCACCATGAATCATCGGCGTCGGAGGGCCATTTTACGAGACCCCCGCTTTTCGGAAGAGGCGTTTAATGCCTTTAGCTCGGCTGATGTGTACATCCGAGCTGCTCGACATGGGCTTAGCAGAGCCACAAAGCAGCATTTAAAAGATGTGCAGGTAAGTTTACTGTGTCTGGGTATGGTAACCATATGCCAGTAGCCCCCGAGACTTAAATTAGTTGGTACAACTGATTTGAGGATCGCTGCATAATCAGGTTCTTTCTGAGAAGAACGACTTGCTGGCCCAAGAGCTAGAAAAGTGCTGGACACAGTTAAATGCAGTTACCACCAAACTGGAAAAATCAAAGAAGGCATCTTCCGGTAATACTTCCCTCCATCGAGAAACAGTGATTGTATAGCGACTGTGTTAATAATGCGGCTTATCTCATAACAGGATCGTCAGATCAACTGGAGGAAAAAGAGTCGAAAAGACTACATGCCGCAGGCGAGCGGGTCCTGGCCCGAGTCGGACAGGAGAAAAACAAACTCCAAGATTCAAATACCCAACTGGGCAAAGAACTGAAAGATGTGCAGGCCAGTTGGCCGACTCCGTAAAGGAGAACAAAAGGCTGCGAGGCGGCATATTCAGTATGTGGCCGAACTTACCTTGTGATAGTTCAGAGACTAAAGGTACTGATAGAGTTTATATTTGTAGGTATGCCGACGGGCCGTCCCGAAGAGGAGATGTCCGGATTCTCGGGCGATCTGCTACAAGAGCTGGCGTGCATGCATGAGCAAGCTCGGCAGGAGATGTGAAGCGTTGCCAAGGCCTTGTGGCCATCTGCCTCTCCCCCGGGAAAGATGGAGGAACTCCTAGAGCTATTCAAGGGAGCGCAGTGGCGTTTTCGATTGTGGAAAATATCGGCCTGCCAGGAAGGTGCGTGAGAGGCCTGGGCCATGGTGAAAACGCGGTACACCAAGCTTGATCCGAATCATATGGCTCGGGTCGGACCTCTAGGGTCAGATGGGAAAGAAGTTCCCGTTAGTTTGGTATATGACCAAGTAAAGGTAGCCGCCAAGTATTCCTAGCAGGATTGTAAGTTAGATAGCCTGCTGGACGGCATAGAGGAGGAAGTTTTTGAGTCCTAAGTGACTATGTACTTTCCTTTGCATACGCAACTCTAGCTGAATTGTAAAACGATTGTCATGGCAGACCTTTTCGCTTCAACCTCTGGACCCGAAGGTGCGGAGTATTTCCGAATACCAGAGCGGCCGAGTAGACCGGGTATGCATGGAAATTAGGCGTAGGGGTCATAGTTTTTGAACAGACAAGTATCCGGCTAGTTATTACTAAACAGTACAACTCAGCTAGCTACGAGCCCTCACAGCGTTTTGACACTCCCAGCCGTTGAATCACTGTCATCTACGCACAAAATTTGCTCGTCCGTCCCAGTTGTAACGCTGACTGCTGAAAGGCACCATTTTCTGGGCTACTGCTCCGGAGAACGAGTTGCACTAATTGTCCCGAATCGGGCCATTTGGTAGAAGGCCCACGAGGTCTCTCTAACGGAGCATGTCTCCAAACACATCCTCGAGCAGTTTTTCAAAAAACCTATCCTCGAGCTGCTCACCTCCTCCTCGTTGTTGCGCCACCGCCATCTTCCGCCCCGGCAGAGAGCTTCTACCTCTTGTTTGCCTCGGCGTGGATGCCATGTACTCGCCCTCTACTCTTCCTCGGCAGGCCCCCACAATGGGTCTCTTCTTTCCCATGTCGTGCCCAGCAGAGTTCTTCCATGGCGGCTGTAGGCCAGAGCACACGCGAGGCACGATCAGCGACCAACGAGCGGCAAGGTAACAATCAAGATGGACAGATGGTGGCATAATTGCTGGGCTACGAAGCTGTGTGAACGCAGCTACTCATTCGTCCTCAGGACACAAACAGTCGGAAGGCCAGGTGAGCTCCTCCTTTTGGTGATTTTATTTCTTCACTCTCACTATGTGCTTATGGTCGAGTTGTTTGTTGCAGATTTCCCCTAGATTTGAAGTATTTTATTTTTATTTTTGTACTCTTTGAATTATAGGAAGTTCTGACCTGGAATTTCCAGTTCACGGCTTCCTTCTCATGGGGGACATTTTCTTTCAATAAGTCAAATTTCAGTAATGATGCCCTGAAGTATTTAACCAAACAATTGATGTAGCAATGTCATTCATGTTGCGGAAGGAGACAGATATCCTTCTTATGAGTTGTACCTTGGTTTTTCTCTTCTGATAGATGTCCGTAAAGATAGATTATACCTGAATCTCTGAGTCCACTAGCCAAGCAAGGCAGTTTAAGCAACACGAATCTTTGTAGGCGTTGTTTCATGTTACCCAAGTGATTTGTTAGCATGAAAATCAGATATTTAGCTTATGTTATACCCTAATCATAGCTACTTAGCAGCATGTCTTTTACATGCATATCAACTGAAGAAGATGCGCACAAGGAAGTTTAGGTAACTAGCATACAAGAGCATCCTGAAAACTAATTTGTGGTGGCACTTGTTACAGAGGTGTTAGACAGTAATTTTTGTCAGATCATACTTTCTAGACTTGTTCATGGCAATATATAATTATTACCTTTTAAGTTCTTTTTAAAGTAAAAAATTGTATTGGAATGGTTAGAACATAGCTAATTCCATTTTATTCGCCGAAAAAGCTAATTCCATTCAGATATTCCGCCGAAGAGCTCTTGAAGAGTTCAGTTATGTGCACGAGTAAACAAGACAACCATTATGATGATTGTAATCTAAGACAAACATGAACAGAGAATTTTTGTGATTAGTCTGATCAATTCTAATTAATGGCTGAGAATTATGCCCATGCATCTATACCGAAACATTGTAATTTGAATCACTTAAATTTTATCAAATGTTTCTTTAATTTCTATATTTTTCTTAAGGATGAACGGGCGCGACAACGCGCGCCTTCATGGTCTAGGGTTATATTACATTAAGATTTGTAAGAAACATCTTCCAGAGAGAATAGTTCCGTTAAGGGTTCCTTTCCCTGGGTGTGCAAGCATTAATGCGCATGTCCGAACTGTGATTGAAAAATTGCAGTATGTTTTAACTTCTGGGGGTTCACAATGTAGTAAATGCAAAAATCGTCTTTAATCCACCTACCGAATATTTCCTTAAGAACGCTAGCTTTCGGCTTCACCCAGTCTGAGGTACACATCCGGATGACCCGGCAGTAACAATCGCAGAGGTGCTCCCTTTGTGCCCTAGTCGAACTAACGGGAACGTAGGGCATAAGCACAGGAGCCAGGCAATCCAGCTTGGCCAAAACTTAAGTCATATCGATGCATCTAATGGTGAAGAAAAGGTACATATGGAAAAAGGCGCATATGTAATGAGCTTGATGCTCGTCGAATATTAATAGCAAGCTTCTTATCAAGAAGCCCCCAGGTATAATGGACGTACATTTTTAAAGATGTGTGCGTCAGGCATGCACTGTCTAACCGCACAAAAGTTTTAAGGCTGAGGAGAAAAAACAAAAAGAGAGAGAAAGAAGAAAAAAGGTATTATGGAAACAGCAGGGAGAAGGAGACGAACAAAGAGTTCGGCGCTTAGGCATAGAATCTTGAGTCCGGCGGCGTTCGGGGGTTCGGTCGAGGCGATTGTCTGACGCATCACGCAGGTGGTACGCTCCTCCGTTGAGAAGTTCGTCAATGATGAAGGGACCCTCCCATTTGGGCTTGAGTTTGTCCTTTTTCTTCTCTGGCAAGCGTAGAACAAGTTCGCCAATGTTATAAGTCTTGGCCCGTACTTCTCTGCTTTGATATATGCGGGCATGTTGTTGATAAAATGCGGAACAGATTTGCAACGTCACGCTCCTCCTCCAGGGCGTCTAGGTTGTCCTGCCGATCGAGCTCGGCCTCTCTCTCTCTTCGTACATGCATACCCGAGGTGAGTCATGTATAATGTCGCAGGGTAGCACAGCCTATGTGTCATAAACCATGAAAAAAGGTGTGTATCTGGTAGTGCGATTGGGCGTGGTCCGTAGCCCCCGGAGTACGGAGTCAAGCTCCTCAACCCAGTGTTTGTCTGATTCCTTCAAAGACCGCACCAGCCTGGGTTTGATGCCGCTCATAATAAGACCGTTGGCCCGTTCGACTTGACCCGTTTATGCGGATGATAGATGAGGCGTGTCGAGCTTGATGCCCAGATTAGCGCACCAGGTTTTCACTTCTTCGGCTGTGAAGTTAGAGCCGTTATCAGTGATGATGTTGTGTGGAACACCATAACGGTGTACGACGCCGGATATGAAATCTATCACCAGCCCGGACTCGGCCGTTTTAACTGGTTTGGCCTCTATCCACTTAGTGAATTTATACACCATGACCAACAGATATTTTTTCTTATGGCTTCCTCCTTTAAGGGGCCCAACCATATCCAGTCCCCAGACCGCAAAAGGCCAAGTGATGGGGATTGTTTGTAGGGCAGTGGGGGCATATGGCTTTGGTTGGCGAAGAGTTGGCATCTGACGCAACATTGGACAAGCTCCTGTGCATCTGCTCAGGCCGTCTGCCAATAGAACCCTGTACAGATTGCTAACAAGGGCCCAAGCTGTGGCATGGTGCCCGCCGAGACCGGCATGAATCTCAGCCAGGAGCTGCCGCCCCTCCTCCTCGGAGATACATCTTTGAAGGACTCCGGTAACGCTTTTCTTGTACAGCTCTCTGTCGTGAACCTTGTAGGCCTTCGAACACCGGACAATGCAGCGGGTGTCGTGGTTCTAAGTCTGACAGTAATGTAGGGGAGTAGGATTGGAGAGGCAAGATCCTAGCTATGGAGTAGTTGTATACGCACGAGTTTTACGAGTTCAGGCCCTTCTCGGAGGAAGTAATAGCCCTACGTCTCGGAGCCCGGAGGCGGTCGACTGGATTATGTGTGTATGAATTACAGGGGTGCGAACCCTTGACACTGAGGAGGGGTGGCTTATATAGAGTTCGCTGCACCCTCCCGCCTCGCCACGCAGGTTAAAGGTACGTTAAGGTAAGGCGTTACTGGTAACGCCACACATAAAGGGCTATGATGACCATAAAAGCTACATAATGACCGACCGTTAGCGTGCGGACTGACTTTAGATCTCCTGGCTGTCGAGTGATTGGCTTCATGGTCGAGTGTCTTCGAGTCTGTCGAGTGGAACACTTCTGAGTCGATTGAAAGGTGATTCTTCTAGAGATGTCCTTGGGGAGGGTATCTTGGACAGGTCCATGACCCTACCCTAGGTACATAGCTTCATCATTAGCCCCCGAATGGATCGAGGTTTGAGCGGGAAAGGAGTTGAACACACTTCCGATCCATTTTTGTGCTATGAGTATACTTTGCTCTGGATCAATGAATCTAGGTGACGGTACCAACTTCTTTTTCAGTCGCCTTGATCCATTCTTTGTATCCGTCTAGTGAGTTTCTTTACTTGAAGAGCTCCGAGTGACAGAGTGGAGGAGATCTTCCGTCTGACGAGTTGTTCTGCAGCTCACATATTTCGCGGGATTCGAATTTCAGGAAGCGCGCGGGGCGGAGGAGGCCGCAGTAATCGGATGGGATAAGGCGGGGATGCCTCGATCTCCGCGCCACCTTTTTCGCCACGTATCGCGCGCGCAACTGTTGCAGGATTTGACAGGGTCGCCCGGGCCTACAAGTCAGTCACTCGGAGGTAACCTCATATAAGGCACTGGACCAGGGTTTTTGAACAGTGCGTTCTCATTTCTTCATCCCTTCCTCAGACTTATCCGCCGCGCTCGCTTCTGTCCCAGTGGTGCTGCCCTGCGCGCGTCTCGCCGGCGATGATGGTGAAAGAGATGACGGCGGCCCTGGAGCGGGCGAAGAAAGCGACGGCGAAGGCGAAGGGAAAGACGACCAGTCGGGGCGGATCTTCATCGAGGGTCGGCCTGCCGCGGGGCTGGATCCAGGCGATCGATCCGGCCAAGATTCGTCAAGAATACCTCGACGACCTGGCTGCTGGAGGACTGATCCCCCACAAATCGGCGTGGCTTCCGGGGAAGGAGTCTGAGCCGCAGCCTCGGGAGGGTGAGTGCGTTCTCTTGGCCACCCATGTCGACTGTGGGTTTTCCTTGCCTCCTCACCCTTTCTTTCGGGGATTTCTGAATTTCTTTGGGGCGCAACTCCACCACTTCACACCCAACACAATCGTGTACCTTGTTGCTTTCGTGTCTTTGTGCGAGAATTTCTTGGGTTGTCGGCCTCATTGGGGCCTTTTCAAGCACATATTCACCTATCGCTCCCAGACGGTGAAAAAGGCCAATCCGAGTGACGAGAGAACACAAGTGATTTAGATGTGTGGGGGTCTTGGGGTTCAGATGAGGGGGAAAAGTTCTTTTCCGGCTATGATCCTACCCGACTCGGTCCATGGATGGCAGTCGACCTGGTTTTACTACAAAGACCAGCCGACGCCAGGACAGTCGACTGGACTCCCTCCTTTTTCCATGGACCGTGTGAGGAAGCCTTCCTCTTTGAAGGTGATCCCGGAAGAGAAGGCGCAGGTTAAGGTGTTGGTCGAACATGTTGTCCAGCTTATCCGCGACGGGGTGACTGGTATGGACCTCTTGGAGGTCTTCCTTCGACGACGCATCCAGCCTCTTCAAGCTGGAGACCATCCGATGTGGATGTATTCGGGCACTGAGGACACCACTCGGATCCACCCGGAGGAGGTCGAGGATGCCACGCTGGAGGGGTGGTTGACGAGCATCACTGGGAACAGACACAACCCTAGGGGAGCCAGGAGAATTCCTCCACTCGACCAGTCCACGCATCTGGACAAGGTTCAACTCTGAATTTCCAAGCTGTAATTTTAACCATGCAGCTATTTATGTCTCCGTCGATTGACTTTTGTTCTGCTTGTTTTTCTGCCAGGCTCTTATCGAAATGTACTCAATGCCCAACGGGGAGCAAGAGCAAGACCCAGAAGGGGAGGCGAGCGGCGGCGACAGTGGTGACTGGCATTCTGACGGGGAGGAGACCGAGGAAAGTGACGACTCAAGTGACGAAGAAGAAGCCGAGTCACCTCCTCGCAGGGAGAGGCGATCCAAGCTCGACCAAGACCGGTCGAGCGCTCGTGAAAAGCGATTGCTCAGAATGGCCCGTCTTCAAAGCGACCTCGGACGTCCTCACCGGCTCCGACTGAAAAAGCGTCAAAGCAGCCCAAAGTTGTAGTGCCAAGGCCTCGGAAGGCATTGCCGAAGATTAAGATTGACATCCCCGTCGCTTCTGCGTGAGTGTCTCTCTTTGTATTCACTCGACGCTCTGTGTTGTCTATTTTTTCCTTGATTTGACCAGATAAACTTTGGAACTAGCAGCGCTGCTACTTCCGGGACTTCAACTTACAGGGATTTGGATGAGGCAATGGAGGATGCAGTCACCTCCAATCTGGGTAAGATTGTCATTCTGTCTTTATTTGGTCGACTCAACTATAATATATACCATTGGGTGATGCAATTTTGGCGACCAATCTTTGAACAGCTCCCAACATTATTGACCTCCCCGACGATGACGATGAAGAACCCGAGAGGCCTTTGACGAGGAAAAATAGGAGAACTCCTGGAGACAAGGTGCCACAATCGACGCCGATAGCTGAACCAGTCATTCAGGACGCGGGTGATGCCAATCGTGCTTCACATTACCTTCGCCGCATTAATCGCCGAAAGTGCTCTGCCTTCTTCATCGACTGTTCAAGCTCCTACCGATCCACCTTCAGTTTTTGTTACCCATCACGTCCCAGGGGACGAAGTGAATGCTGCCAAGGAAGCCATACGCCAAGCAGGGATTATGATGGAGAAGATGAAGATGGTGCGGGATGTCAGTCAGGCCGCATATGGTGCCAGCTCGGCTCTCCAAAGCAATGTTCATGTTAGCAGCACGTTGACTGGTTTTCTTGGCTTGCTCTGTTAGGATATGCTACCTGAAAACTCTCTTTCCAAGGATCTTTGCATCTGCACACCCAGTGGGTGTTTCGACTTGTCACTAAGCCAATCCATACTTTGAGCTGAATTTTTGTTATTGAAGTTTTGGAATAGTGGGGCATCACCGAGTGCACCCACTGGTGTAGTCCCCGAGACTACGGTGGATCAAGGCGCTGACCGTAGTCTTGACATTTTAATTCCTTCACTCGGTCTAGTCTGGCCATGTCGAGTGTAAACTGAACTAGTGGGGGCACGCTAAGTGCACCCACTGGGTGTAGTCCCGAGATCGTGGTCGATCACCGCAGCCAACTATGGTCTCAAGAACTTGTTTGTTGCTGTCTTTCTTCTTTTTTATAGATATACACTCGCTACGAAAAGGTCTCTGCCGAAAAGTTAATCGAACCAAAGGGGGCACGCTAAGTGCACCCAGGTGTAGTCCCCGAGACTATGGTGGATCATGGGCGCCAATCGTAGTCTTAGTATTTATTGTCTTTGTCTTTTTTCTCCGTAAAATAACCCATCCTCTCTTATTGCGTAAATCTTGTGACCTTGGAGCTCGCTTTGCCGACTTGAAAAGCAGCAAATTCAACTCAACCTTGACACAGAGTTGGCCAAGTCAGAGCTGCAGAAGGCCAAAGATGACGCCAATGGTAAGGAAGCTTTGTCGAATGTTTTGTCTTAGACCCGGACTTCATTCTGCTCTTTCTGAACTGAGCATTATTTCTTTTCGGAAAAACTGAACCAGGCTCTATTAAAGAAGGATCACGATCTGGCTGCTGCACAAAAGAAGGACGACGACCAAACTGCTCTGGATGAACAGAAACTGGCTTCATTCGGCAAACTGGAGGAGGAGAACGCGAAGATGAAATCTGCTCTGGATGAAGCCAACAAGGAGGTAACCCGCTTGAAGAAGGATAAGGTTAACCTGAACGAGAAGATGGAAGGCATTTCTCGCAGGAGGGATGATCTGGAAAGCTATCTGAGGAGCCTCACCAAGAAGTTATTCATCAAGCTTGAAGGTACATATCCCGTTCCGACTGGTTCATCCTTATCGACTCGTCATATGAATATTGACTCGTCTTTGGACTGCGCATGCAGAGCTTTGCCGAGACTTCGAGGTGGAGACCGGGCGAATCGAACCAAATTTGGACCCTATCAATTCTCCCGTGAAGGACGAAACTGCTATGAACCTGCTCCGACCAGAATCCCGCATCGACGGCGCGTTGTTGACTACTTGGCTCGACCGAAGTCGCCACGTCGCGGATCAACGCAGATTTTGGCCAGGGCAACACTTGAGCGACCTCGAGTCCCCGATGACTCGACTTAACGAGATCCCCGGGTCGAGTGCAGGAGTGGAAGAAGTCTTTTGCTCGATCTTGGTCTTGATGTGGCTCGCCTTTGGTTCGTGTCCACTGTAAAGAGGCGCGAGAAGATAAGCTGGCAGCAATCAAGGTCGCCAACACCAAGAAGCACGATTTCCGATCCTTTATGGATACTTTCATTGCTGCTGCCACTCGGATCGTCGATGGTGTTGACCTAGAAGAGTTCGTCGAGCCTGCCAGTTCTCCTCCCGCGGAGTGAACAAACTTTTATGCCTCACCTTAAGTTTGCCTCGGAATGCCGAGTGGATTTTGTAACCGCTAAACTCCTTCGGGCTGAGAGCCCGAGTACTTTGATCTGCGGTTTGGAACCTTTAAGATTTATCTGAACTTGTTTTACTTCTGAATATGCTTGCATTTGCCTTCGATGGACTGTGCTCTTCACTTGGAATAGTCTTTGTGTTTGAGATGCAGCTCTGAGGTGGAAGATTCAGTCGTCATGTGCATCATTGCCCTTGCAGGAAGGGATGGAGTACGTATGTTGTTTTTGTAGCTCCGAAGGAGAAGGTAGCAGTCGACCTGCACCTCGTCGTCCTTGCGGATCAGGATGGAGTGCATGTTGTACTTGTGGCGCAGCTCCGAAGGAGAAGGTAGCAGTCGACCTGCACCTCGTCCTTCTTGGATCGGGATGGAGCGACGCTGTACTTGTGGCGCAGCTCCGAAGGAGAAGGTAGCAGTCGACCTGCACCTCGTCGTCCTTGCGGATCGGTATGTTTTCGAACTTAGGCGAGTACTGGACTGCATCTAAGCCTCCGACTGAAAGGATTGCTTGTCACTTGGTAGGATTTCTTAAACTTAGGCGAGTACTTGGACTGCAGCTAAGCCCCCGAGTGAGAGGATTGTTCTTCACTCGGTAGGATTTTCTCAAACTTAAGCGAGTACTTGGACTGCAGCTAAGCCCCCGAGTGTGAGGATTGCTCGTCACTCGGTAGGATTTCTCAGACTTAGGCGAGTACTTGACTGCAGCTAAGCCTCTGAGTGAGAGGATTGCTCTTCACTCGGTAGGATTTTTTTAAACTTAGGCGAGTACTCGGACTGCAGCTAAGCCCCCGAGTGAGAGGATTGCTCTTCACTCGGTAGGATTTCTCAAACTTAGGCGAGTACTGGACTGCAGCTAAGCCTCCGAGTGGGAGGCCGGCTCACCACTCGGTAGGATTTTTTCAAACTTAGGCGAGTACTTGGACTGCAGCTAAGCCCCCGAGTGGGAGGCTGGCTCACCACTCGGTGGGATTTTCTTAACTTAGGCGTGCTTGGACTGTAGCTAAGCCCCGAGTGGGAGGCTGGCTCACCACTCGGTGGGATTTTTAAACTTAGGCGAGTACTTGGACTGCAGCTAAGCCCCGAGTGGGAGGCTGGCTCACCACTCGGTGGGATTTTTAAACTTAGGCGAGTACTTGGACTGCAGCTAAGCCCCCGAGTGGGAGGCTGGCTCACCACTCGGTAGGATTTTTTAAACTTAGGCGAGTACTTGGACTGCAGCTAAGCCCCCAAGTGGGAGGCTGGCTCACCACTCAGTAGGATTTTCAAGTACTTAGGCGAAACCTATTCGCAGCTAAGCCTCCGAGTGAGAGGCTTGCTCGTCACTCTGTAGGATTTTTTTTACAAACTTAGGCGAAACGGATTCACAGCTAAGCCACCCTCTTTGGGGGTCTCTTACGAAAACAAAAGCAACAACAATCACTGGGAAAATTATAACACTCTTGTCTTTGATAATAAACTACAGAGGTATTTCTTATTACATCTCATCCGAGTGAGTACTTAAGTATAAAAGGGGCGGAGCAGCTCCGCATTCCAAGCTCGTGGCTCATCAATCTGGCAATCGACATTGTAAAGATGGTACGCTCCATTGTGGAGAACTCTCGTGACGATGAAGGGGCCTTCCCAAGAGGGAGCGAGCTTGTGTGGTTTCTGTTGATCTACTCGGAGGACCAAATCTCTTTCTTGGAAGGCTCGACTCTTCACACTTCTGGCATGGAATCGACACAAGTCTTGCTGATAAATAGTCGATCAAATCAGGGCCATCTCTCTTTCCTCTTCTAGGAGGTCGACTACGTCCTGTCGGGCTTGTTCTGCTTCATCTTCTGAGTAGAGCTCGACTCGGGGTGCATTGTGAAGTAAGTCACTCGGCAGAACTGCTTCAGCTCCATAGACCAGAAAGAATGGAGTTCGTCCAGTTGACCGATTAGGGTGGTCCTCAATCCCAAAGAACTGATGGAAGTTCGTCGACCCATGCACCTACTGCGTGCTTGAGATCGCACATCAGTCGGGGTTTCAGTCCTTTGAGAATTAGACCATTTGCTCGTTCCGCTTGTCCATTCGACTGGGGGTGAGCGACTGAAGCGTAGTCGACTCGTGTGCCTTGAGAGGCGCAAAAAGCTCTGAACTTGTTGGAATCGAAGTTTGACCCATTATCAGTGACGACGATATGTGGAACTCCATATCTGAATATCAACTCTCTGATGAAACTGATAGCAGTGCAAGCATCTAGATTCTTGATAGGCTTAGCTTCGATCCATTTAGTAAACTTGTCGACTGCCACTAGCACGTGAGTGAAGCCGCTCCTGCCAGTTCTCAATGGTCCAATCATATCCAACCCCAAACCGCGAAGGGCCAGACGAGTGGAATGGTCTTCAAGGCTGACGCGGGTTTGTGTGACATGTTGGAGTAGAACTGACATCCTTCACATTTGTCGACTATCTCTTTCGCCATTTCATTTGCTCTTGGCCAGTAAAATCCCGCTCAGTATGCTTTAGCCACAATGGTCCAAGAGGACGCATGATGACCACAGGTCCCCGAGTGGATACCGTCAAGAATTATTTGACCTTCTTCTGGCATTATACACTTCTGACCGACTCCAGTCGTGCTTTCTCTGTATAACTATCCCTTTATCATAGTAAAGCCCTTGGATCGACGGACGATCTGTCGAGCCTCTTCTTCATTCTCTGGGAGTTCTTTCCTTAGGATGTACGCTGATGTACGGCACCGTCGATCGGGGAGTGATGACTAAGACTTCCATGATCAAGTCGACCACCGCCGGAACCTCAACTTCACCGGATCTGTGGCACTTTTTGGTTGCGGAGCTTCTTCGGTGAAAGGATCCTCTTGAACTAATGGTGTGTGGATGTGTTCCAAAAACACATTGCTAGGAATGGCTTCTCTCTTGGAACCTATTTTTGCCAAATCATCAGCTACTTGATTTTTCAGTCGGAGTATATGATGAAGCTCTAACCCCTCATATTTCTTCTCTAGCTTTCTCACTACATTGCAGTAACCAGTCATGGCCGGACTTCTGACGTCCCACTCCTTCATCACTTGATTAACCACCAAATCTGAGTCGCCATAGACCATGAGGCGACGGACGCCGAGTGAAATGGCCATACGCAACCCATACAAAAGTGCTTCATATTCTGCTTCGTTATTGGAGGAATCAAAGTGAATTTGAAGAACATATCTGAGCTTATCTCCTCGGGGGGAAACTAACACTACCCCAGCACCGGAACCATTCAGCATCTTGGAACCATCAAAGAACATGGTCCAAAGGTTCGAGTGAACTTGAGTCGGCAGTTGTTGTTCAATCCACTCGGCGATTTAAATCTGCTATTGCTTGGGACTTGATGGCTTTCTTTGCCTCAAACTTGATATCTAGGGAAGGAGTTCAATCGCCCATTTTGCCACTCGACCGCTTGCATCTACATTGTGCGAGAATCTCGACAATGGAGCGTCGTTGACGATCGTAATGGAATGGTCAGAGAAGTAATGTGCAACCTTCTTCATGGTCATATAAATCCCATATACAAGCTTCTGATAATGAGGGTATCTTTGCTTTGATGGGGTCAAAACTTCAGAAACATAATATACTGGGCGCTGAACTTTAAAGGCGTTTCCTTCTTCTTCCCGCTCGACCGTAAGTACTGTACTGACGACTTGTCCCGTGGCTGCAATGTAAAGCAGCAAAGGCTATTTGCTGATTGGGGCAGCAAGCACCGGCTGGGTGGAGAGCAGGGCTTTTAGCTCTGCAAACGCTGCATCAGCTTCAGGAGTCCACTCGAACTTGTCTGACTTCTTCATCAGTCGGTAAAGAGGCAATGCCTTTTCACTGAGTCGAGAGATGAATCGACTTAAAGCAGCCAAGCAACCAGTAAGCTTTTGGACATCGTGCACACGCACAGTACGTTACATTCGGAGTATAGTACCAACTTTTTCTGGATTGGCGTCGATTCCTCGTTCGGAAACGAGAAAACCGAGTAACATTCCGCCAGGAACTCCGAATGTGCACTTTGATGGATTAAGCTTGATATCATACCTCCTGAGGTTGGCAAATGTCTCAGCAAGGTCGCCAGGTCGGAACCCTTCCGTGACTTGACCACAGTATCATCCATGTATGCTTCCACATTCCGACTGATTTGAGTGAGAAAACACTTCTGAATCATCCTCATGAACATGGCTCCGGCATTCTTGAGGCCAAATGGCATGGTGACATAACAAAAGCACCCGAATGGAGTGATGAAAGCTGTTTTGATCTCGTCGGGTCCATACAGACGGATCTGATGGTAACCGGAATAGGCGTCTAAAAAAGACAAGCGTTCACATCCCACAGTCGAGTCGACTATTTGGTCGATGCGGGGGAGAGGAAAAAGATCTTTCGGGCAGGCCCGATTGACATGTTTGAAGTCAATGCACATGCGAAGTGACTTGTCCTTCTTGGGGACCATGATGACATTGGTGAGCCACTCGGAGTGGTAAATCTCTCGGATAAACTCCGTTGCTAAGAGCCGAGCCACCTCCTCACCAATGGCCTTTCTCTTCTGGACGGCGGACCGTCGAAGATGTTCTTTGATAGGTTTCACTTTTGGGTCGACTCATAGACGGTGCTCAGCCAGCCCCCTGGGAACACCCGGCATGTCAGAAGGCTTCCATGCGAAGATTTCCCAGTTCTCACGGAGGAGCTGGATGAGCGCTTCTTCTTATTTGGAGTCGAGTGTTGTAGAGATATGAGTCGGAGCAGCATTGGGGTCGGTCGGGTGAATGTGAATCGGCTTTGTCTCACCTGACGACTGAAACGCTGATTCCGTAGCGGGCTTCTTGGCTCGCAACAAATTACTCAGGTCTGCAGTTTTCTAGTATTCCTGCAGCTCTACCACTGCCATCTGAGCATCGGTGATTTTTGAGCCTTTCTGAAAACACTCTTCCGCTTTCTTCCGATTGTCGGTGATAGTGATCACACCTTTGGGGCCTGGCATCTTCAGCTTAAGGTATACATAACATGGTCGAGCCATGAAAGCGTGCATCTGTTGGCCTTCCCAATAGCGTGATAAGCACTCTGGAAATCCACGACTTCAAACGTCAACTTTTCTTTGCGGAAATTCTTGGATTCCCCGAAACCACATCAAGAGCAATCTGACCGAGTGACTCGGCCTTCTTTCCAGGAATGACTCCATGGAAACTCATGTTACTGGTACTGAGCCTGGACATCGGAATGCCCATCCCTTTCAACGTCTCTACAGATAGTATATTCAGACCACTGCCACCATCTATCAAAACTTTAGTCAGTCGAGTACCTTCGACAACTGGGTCGACCACCAAAGCTTGCCTCCCAGGGGTGGCTATGTGCGTCGGGTGGTCAGACTGGTCGAATGTGATGGCAGTCTGAGACCATTTCAGATAACATGGGGTCGCTGGAGCGACCATATTCACCTCTCGGTTGATAACTTTCAATCGACTTTTGCTTTCAACATCAGCAAAAATCATCAGGGTGGAGTTGACCTCGGGGTACCCATCATCACTATCTTCCTTGTTCTCAACTTTGTCCGACTCCTTTTCCTTATCTTTGGGCTGTTTCCCCTGGAACTGCTGGATCAAGAGTCGACACTGTCGAGTGGTATGCTTTGGGTAAATGAGTTTACCCTCTTCATCTTTCTTTGTGTGAATGTGGCATGGCAGGTCTAATACATCATTTCCATCTTGATCCTTCACTTTCTTGGGGTTCCAAGGCCCTTTGGGCTTCCCCTTAAGCTTTCCTTGAGTCACGGCCGAGGCTTCTCCAGGAGCAGCTAGCTGGCTCGGCTTTCCGCTTCTGCTTCCGACTGGAGTTCCCTCCTCCGGTTTTGTGGGCGACTGACTTGTGGTTGCCACTCCGGAGCCGATCCTCTTCTTCACCATTGGCATACTTGGTGGCAATCTCCATCATTCGACTCGTAGACATGTCTCCGGTTCGACCAATTTCATGTTTAGCTCTTCTGTACTTAACGCCTTCCTTGAAGGCACAGATCGCCCAGTGATCGACATACATTCTCTACCGTGTGATGCAACGTGATCCATCTCTGGATGTAATCCCTCAAGGTTTCATTTGTCTTACGCACACAAGATTGCAATTACATCAACCTGCTGGTCGCTTGCAGGTCCCTTCAAATGTTCGACAAACACTGGAAAGATCTTCCCAAGTGTAAATGCTTTCTTGGGTGCTAACTGGTTCAGCCACGCTCTGGCCGAGCCCTCCAACATAAGAGGCAGGTGTTTCATGGCCACTTCATCATTGCCGCCGCCAATATGAACAGCCACTCGGTAGTCCTCTAGCCAAGTATCAGGTTTGGACTCACCAGTGAACTTACTGACTCCAGTCGCCAACCTGAAGTTGGGAGGAATCATTGCGGACTCGATGGATCTCTTTGAAGCACTCAGTCCTGAGACATGCACTCTGTTCTTTGGTGGGTACATCTCTGTCATGACCTCTGGGTGAGCCATTTCGCCGACCAAACCCTGAACGAGAATGGATCTCGCGTCAAAGCCTGGTTCTCTGGGGTCGACTGGAATCCTTCGCCCAGCACTGTGAGGGCGTCTGTCATCCTGCTGTCGAGGCACGTATGACCCACTCCTTAGGGGAGGGGTGGGCACCCGACGTCGATCATCGCGATCGAATCGGTGATCATACTGCTCACGGTTCCTATACCGATCTTGCCGGTCTTCACGCCCCTCACGCCTCGGGGGCGAGCTTGGGCTGTGAGTCGATCGAATCAAGGCTCGCAACAACGGATTTGTGGATCCTATTCCACGACTATGAATCTGACTGAATTTCGGTCTCCTGCTTCCCGGAGTAATGCTCTGATCTGCAACAAGCCTCTGCCAGCCTTGGACAGGGAAGGCTGAATCGAGTCTGCTATACGGGCCGCAGCTGCTAAATTTTGAATCGGAGTTCGATATACCTGAATGGTGGTGGAAAGAGTTGGCGTCGATCGATTACGGAACCCGTTGTCGCCAAGACGCTGCCGAGTACTCGCTGGAGGTTCTCGGTCGAGTGCGCCAGCAAGTTGGCCAAGCGCGCGTCCTCTAAAGCACGAGCCTCGGGGGTTTCTCCAACGATAGGAGTGTGCAGCGCATCCATGTTCCGGCGGCGAAGTTCTTCACTCTGCAGCGAAGTGAGGGGCTCGGGGAGATACTCTTCATGGGCATGCGATGGAGCGCCTCCGCCGTCGCCTCCGTCGGTCTTGAGGAAAGCCGGAGGACTGCATCGCCCATCGACCATCGTAACCTCCGCCGCTGGATCACTTCTTTGTCGCTTTTCGGATGGCGTCTCTGCGGAGCCAGTCGAACAGGCCGTAGACAGATTCGTCGGGCTCGATCGCCGCGACTTGGGGGGTGGCCGACTGGCGATCCACCGCGTGCCTCACCCACCGCTGAAGTCTCGACCGACCGGAGCGCTTGCACCGGCGGGAAACAGGAGGAGGGCGACCACGAGGCCGACCGACATCGGGTCGACGGTTGCCGCAGGAGGACGCTGCGGACGCACGCGTGAAAGTGCGTCGTCCCATAGACAGGAAGCGCGTCGATATCGAGCGGAGCCTCCTGAAGCCAAGCGGAGTCATCGGCGATGAACGTGAGCGCGCCGAGACGGATCTAGCGGCCCTCAACCAAAACTCCGCCTAAGACACCTTCCCCATGGTGAGCGGCAACTGTCGTGGTTCTAAGTCTGACAGTAATGTAGGGGGGTAGGAATGGAGAGGCAAGATCCTAGCTATGGAGTAGTTGTATACGCACGAGTTTTACGAGTTCAGGCCCTTCTCGGAGGAAGTAATAGCCCTACGTCTCAGAGCCCGGAGGCGGTCGACTGGATTATGCGTGTATGAATTACAGGGGTACGAACCCTTGACACTGAGGAGGGGGTGGATTATATAGAGTTCACCAGACCCCTCCGGCCCTCAGTTATGCAGGGTTAAAGGTACATTAAGGTCGGGCGTTACTGGTAACGCCACACATAAAGGGCTATGATGACCATAAAAGCTACTTAATGACCGACCGTTAGCATGCCGAGTGACTTTAGATCTCCTGGCTGTCGAGTGATTGGCTTCATGGTCGAGTGGAACACTTCTGAGTCGATTGAAAGGTGATTCTTCTAGAGATGTCCTTGGGGAGGGTATCTTGGACAGGTCCATGACCCTACCCTAGGTACATAGCTTCATCAGCGGGCCTCATTCTGATCCTCAGGAAGTTCCTTCCTATTAAGGTAGGCTAAGAAGGGTTCGGTCCATGGGGCAATGACTGGCATAAAGAGATGGGCCGACGGTGTTATTTCGGTGGCTGAGCCTCCGATGATATCGATGTGTTCGGAATCTTGGGTTGTGTTCGGATCCGGACTAGTGTTGCCGCTTTCCCCCTGCCATACCACGGATGGCTTAAAAAGCCTTTCTAGAAAGATGTTAGGTGGGACGGGGTCGCGCTTGGCGCCGATACGAGCAAGAACTTCCGCCGCTTGATTACTTTCTCGGGCCACGTGATGGAACTCGAGTCCCTCGAACCGAGCCAATATTTTTAGGATGGCATTACGATAAGCTGCCATCTTCGGCTCTTTGGCATCGAAGTCTCCATTTATTTGAGATATTGCGAGGTTTGAGTCCCTGCGCACTTCCAGGCGCTGTATGCCCATGGAGACAACCATTCGGAGACTGATACGTCTCTCTCGTATCTATAATTTTTTATTGTTCCATGCCAATATTATGCAACTTTCATATACTTTTGGCAACTTTTTATACTATTTTTGGGGACTAACATATTGATCCAGTGCCCAGTGCCAGTCCCTGTTTGTTGCATGTTTTTGTTTCGCAGAATATCCATATCAAACGGAGTCCAAACGGGATAAAATGGATGGAGCTTATTTTTGGAATATTTGGAAAATTCTGGAAGAAGAATCAACGTGAGACGGTGCCCGAGGTGGCCACAAGGCAGGGGGGCGCGCCTGCCCCCCTGGGGGCGCCCCTGACCCTCATGGGCCACCCGTAAGGCGGTTGCTGCTCTACTTTGGACGCAAGAAAACTAATTTTCGGAGAAAAATCTGGGCGAAGGTTTCAATCCAATCGGAGTTACGGATCTCCATATATACACGAAACGGTGAAAGGGCACCAGACGAGGAACGCAGAAACAGAGAGAAACAAAGAGATAGATCCAATCTCGGAGGGGCTTTCGCCCCTCCCACGCCATGGAGGCCAAGGACCAGAGGGGAAACCCTTCTCCCATCTAGGGAGGAGGTCAACGAAGAAGAAGACGAAGGGGCCCCCTCTCCCCTTCTCTTCCGGTGGCGCTGGAACACTGTCGTGGCCACCATCATCATCACTGCGATCTTCACAAACATCTCCATCACCTTCCCCCCTCTATCTACAGCGGTCCACTCTCCTGCAACCCGATGTACCCTCTACTTGAACATGGTGCTTTATGCTTCATATTATTATCCAATGATGTGTTGCCATCCTATGATGTTTGAGTAGATTCTCGTTGTCCTATCGGTGGTTGATGAATTGCTATGATTGATTTAATTTGCTTGTGGTTATGTTGTTGTCGTTTGGTTCCCATAATATGAGCGCGCGCGTGGATCACACCATAGGGTTAGTTGTATGTTGATTGGACTATGTATTGGAGGGCAAGAGTGACAGAAGCTTCAACCTAGCATAGAAATTGATGCATACGGGATTGAAGGGGGACCAATATATCTTAATGCTATGGTTGGGTTTTACCTTAATGAACGTTAGTAGTTGCAGACGCTTGCTAATAGTTCCAATCATAAGTGCATAGAATTCCAAGTCAGTGATGACATGCTAGCAGTGGCCTCTCCCACATAAAACTTGCTATCGGTCTAGTAAAGTAGGCAATTGCTTAGGGACAATTCCGCAACTCCTACCACCACTTTTCCACACTCTCTATATTTACTTTAGTTGTGTCTTTATCTAAACAGCCCCTAGTTTTTATTCTCGTGCTCTTTATTATCTTGCAAACCTATCCAAAAACACCTACAAAGTACTTCTAGTTTCATACTTCTTCTAGGTAAAGCGAACGTCAAGCGTGCGTAGAGTTGTATCGGTGGTCGATAGAACTTGAGGGAATATTTGTTCTACCTTTAGCTCCTCGTTGGGTTCGACACTCTTACTTATCGAAAACTCTTGCGATTCCCTATACTTGTGGGTTATCAAGACCTTTTTCTGGCACCGTTGCCGGAGAGCAATAACGTGGGGTGGGTATTCTCGTGTGTGCTTGTTTGATTTATCACTAAGTAATTTTTATTTGTTGTTCTTAATTGTTCTCTATCTTTAGTTATGGGTAGGAAATGCAAAATACCAAAAAATTTAGTTGTACCTACTGAACCAATGGTTGAAGAACCCCTCAAAATCTATCACACTGCTGAAGCTTATTACTTGGATCATCTTCGATCCCTATGTGCTTGTGCTGAAACCCCAACTAGCCTAGTTGAGGGCAAATCTTTAGATGAGCATGTCTGTTATGTGCGACACCGTATATCTGAAAAATGTAAACTTTTGTTGGATCAAATTCATCGTTTGCAATGCTATGCTTGGAATTTATGTTATATATATGATGTTACTTGTTGTTCTGAAAACCCTAAGAAACACCTTCCCTACCAATGTGAGTTTATTGATAATGGAATCTTATCTTCGTATGCTAAGGGTGTTTATAGTTACTATAATGTTCAACAAATTGAAGAATTTGTTGCTTTTAAGGGTGCTTACGAAATTGCTTCTTTGATTGAAACGTATGATGCTACTCTTTAATCTGAAAATTTTGCCATACTTAAATATTGCTATGATAATTATGCTTCTAATGCCTATGTTGAACCATATATTGAGGACTACCCTGCTGTCCAAGAAGAGACTAATATTTTGCAGGAGTCTATGGAAGAAGAAGTTGATGAAACTGTGAGCTCATTGGATTAAAAAGATGAGGAGGAGAGCGAAGAACAAAAGGAGGAAGAGCGTATTGATCACCCGTGCCCACCTTCTAATGAGAGTAACTCTTCAACTCATACATTGTTTAATTCCCCTTCGTGCTTACAGAAGGATGATTGCTATGATGACTATTATGATCCTTTTGATTCTTCTGAAATGTCCCTTTTTGATGATGCTCGCTATGCTTGTGGCCAAGATGCCAATATGAGTTATGCTTATGGAGGTGAACTTGCTATAGTTCCTTATGTTAAACATGAAATTGTTGCTATTGCACCCACGCATGATAGTCCTATTATCTTTCTGAATTCTCCCGATTATACTATATCGGAGAAGTTTGCCCTTATTAAGGATTATATTGATGGGTTGCCTTTTACCGTTGCACATGATAATTTTGATAGATATAATATGCATGTGCTTGCTGCTCCTACTTGCAATTATTATAAGAGAGTAACTATATCTCACCCTCTCTATGTTTCCCACATGACAAAATTGCAAGAAACTGTTTATACTATGCATTGGCCTTTACTTTGTGTGCATGAATTGTTCTTTTATGTCATGCCAATGCATAGGAAGAGAGTTAGACTTCTTCATTACTTGATATATGTTGCTCTGTGCTCACTACTATATGCCAAATCATTGCTAATTAAAATTGGCTTTGATATACCTTGGGATCCGGGTGGATTCACTACTTGAGCACTATATGCCTAGCTTAATGGCTTTAAAGAAAGCGCTGCCAGGGAGACAACTCGGAAGTTTTAGAGAGTCATTTATTTTTGTTGTGTGCTTTTATAAAGTTTAGAAATAAAAATAATGTGCCAAGGTTTGCCTTTAGGATGTTTACAATGCTTGTTGGTTTATGCAGTGCGGAATGAGAAACTAAAAGCGCGTTAAAAGTATGAACCAATTGCTCGGCTTGTCATCGGGGTTGTGCATGATGTGAATATTTTGTGTGGTGAAGATGGAGCATAGCCAGACTATATGATTTTGTAGGGATAACTTTCTTTGGCCTTGTTATTTTGAAAAGACATGATTGCTTTATTAGTATGTGTCAGTGTCAAAACCGGCGGATCTCGGGTAGGGGGTCCCGAACTGTGCGTCTAGGCAGATGGTAACACGAGACAAGGGACACGATGTTTTTACCCAGGTTCGGGCCCTCTCGATGGAGGTAATACCCTACTCTGCTTGATTAATATTGATGATATGGGCAGTACAAGAGTAGA
Organism: Aegilops bicornis; assembly: GCA_021605145.1. NCBI lineage: Eukaryota > Viridiplantae > Streptophyta > Magnoliopsida > Poales > Poaceae > Aegilops > Aegilops bicornis. The sequence continues at coordinate 187,611,448 of CM038670.1, forward strand.
TCTACCACGAGATCGGAGAGGCTAAACCCTAGAAGCTAGCCTATGGTATGATTGTTGTTGTGTCTCACGGACTAAAACCCTTCGGTTTATATAGACACCGAATAGGGTTAGGGTTACAGTAGTCGGTTACAATGGTAGGAGATCTACATATCCAGACGCCAAGCTTGCCTTCCACGCCAAGGAAAGTCCCATCCGGACACGGGACGAAGTCTTCAATCTTGTATCTTCATAGTCTAGGAGTCCGGCCGAATATAGTTCGGCTATCCAGGACACCCCTAGTCCGTAACTCCCTCAAGAGCCCACTAACCAGGCTTCAATGACGACGAGTCCGGGCGCGCATATTGTCTTCGCATTGCAAGGCGGGTTCCTCCTCCGAATACTTCATAGAAGGTTTTGAACACTGTGATAGTGTCCGCTACGCAAAACAAGTTCCACATACAACCGTAGAGAGAATAACTTTTGCACAGATCTGCCGACGTGATTCTCAAGGGCGTGACATCACACCACGGCCAGGCCTTTATACGAATCGTTTTTACTGTTCCACCTCAGCTCGTTTAGCGAGGCGGTTTCCTTGGCATGTCTTATCAAAGCGTAGATTGTGCCCCCTTATTCCGGGATTCTCATCAATACGGACGTGGGTAACCCAACCGCGCCATTGATTGCGGCGCTTGGGAGATAAGCGAGTTTTATCAGGTGGTGGGGACGCATAGCTTCGTCCGTCCATATAAGGGGATAAGGATCCACCTTTTCACCTACGCCTTCCTCCTCCTTGGTTCATCCATTTCCGTGCACTCGAGCTCCAACGCCCAAGTCCGCACACCCCACCTCAACCTTCTCCAACTACGTCCGGAGCTGGAGGCAGGTGGATGGCCTCCTCCGTCATGGAGGGGCACATCACAAGACTGCGGGAGGCCGGATACTTGTCCGGCGACATTGCGTGTCGGCTACCCGATGAGGGGCAGCTCATCCCCACCCCCAGGCCCCATGAGAGGGTGGTGTTCCTCACCCACTTCCTCCGCGGACTAGGTTTTCCACTTCACCCATTTGTCCGGGGGCTCATGTTCTACTATGGCACAGATTTCCACGATCCGCCCCAAACTTCATCCTCAATATCTCGACGTTTATCGTCGTGTGCGAGGCCTTCCTCTACATCCAAACCCACTTCGGTTTATGGTTGAAGACCTTTAGCGTCAAGCCGAAGATAGTGGGAGGCCGATAGGCGGAGTGCGGAGGCGCTATGGTGGGCAGGATGCCCAATGTCCTTTGGCTCGAGGGCTCCTTCGTGGAGACAATCAAGGGGTGGCAATCGGGGTGGTTCTACATCACCGAGCCATGCGACTCCAAATGGGCGGCGGCCCCAATTCAGATCTGGCTCCCCACACGGCTCTCATCATGGAAAGAGACGGGCTGAAGTGGGGTGATTCGGAGGAGCTGACCGGACTCCAAACCTGTGTCCGAAACACCGTGGACAAGAAGCTCAAGGTTGTCCACGTAGTCCAGTTTATGCTCATCCACCGGATTCTCCCATGCCAGGAACGGGCCTTTAATTTGTGGGAGTTTGATCCGGCACAACACCGAACCTTGAGCCGGCTCTTCGACACTACGTACGAAGATGCCTGGAAGGTGCTGTTCAAGGGCGTCGAAGCCCCCGCATCCGCTAACAAAGATCGCGGATACAGCTCGCAGCGTCAAGCCGGCGAGGTAAGTTATTTTACCCTTTACGGGACTCTTTTTTCATAGATTGACTCTATGTGGGATCTAAAACTCCCTAATCTTTGGCAGATCGGGTCAAGACGTCCGGACAGATTAATCGTCCGGCCTTTGCCGGAAGACCCAGCGGACGCCTTGATTAGCCAGAAGGTTGGCCCGTACCCATGTGGTGCCGGAGAAGAAGGCCAAGAAGGAGGCCAGGGAACTCGAAGGAGCTCCCGACGCCAGTGTTGTCGATTCTGAAGCGTAATCTTCTCCCGAGGACGAGGAGGAGGAAAAGAAGCCTCTCCCAGCCGGGGGAGGAGAGGAAAAGGAAGGCTGCCCCAACCGGGAGGCCGGAGGGTCTAAGAAGGAAGGACCCTTCCTCCGGACTTCTCCACCAACGTCGACAACGAGGAGGAGTGGCCAACAAGGGCCAAGCCTCGGCGAGATCGTGGTTTCCGGATACCCATGGCTTTTGTATCATTGCATCGTGTTCTCTAATGTCGAACAATCATGCAGCCCGCCCAAAAGACGGTTAAAGTTCGCCGCTTGCCGAATGGGTCCACGAGTTCGTCGAAAATGGACAGTACTTCACTTCTGGCCGCTTCCTCGCCTCACGCTGCGGACGACGCCGAGGTGGTGCCCCAAGGGGGGCCTGGTCAAGAGGAGGCGATGCAGGAGGTGCCGCAAGGCAACCTCCTGGACTCCAGGCTCGAGGGGGGCAAGACCCCCACGGGCTCTAAGCCCGACCCTCGTCCGGACTCCATGCCGGAACCTTCAGCAGTTCCGGAGTCCGGCAAGCGGTCCCTTCGTAAGAAGGGTAAGACGTCGGTGTCCCCCGTCCAACCAGAGGCACCGGATAGCTTACTGGAGGTGCTTAACAGCGCCTCCATCGAGGAGGAGCACCGCACTGTTATGAGTGCGGTGATCCGGACAGTTCAGTCCGCCAAGAGCGGGCTGACCGAAGCCTGTACCAGCCTTCTAACAGGCTTTGAGGTAAGCTTAGAATATGTAAAAATATTACCGCATAGACAGTAGCCCACGATGCTTAGTTTGGTTTTGGAAAGAAAAGCCGGACCGAGGATCTAAAAGATATACGCAGGAGTCTAACATAATTATGTCAATATGGGAATGCAGGCTGCCCTGCGACCTCTGCGACCTTGATCAAGGAGGTCAATGCATTGAAGGAGAGCCTCGAGCGGTCCGAGAACGAGCTCGGCCAAGCCAAGAAGCAGCTCGAGGACAAGGAAGGTAAGTAATACCTTATTAAAGAAGTTCCTTATAGAAAAGGATTCGGTTGCAAAAAGTGACAGGAATAACGTGGGTATTGTAGGGGCCCACGAGCGAGGTGGCGACCACAAGGAAGCGGTGTCTGCGGCCGAAAGCAAAGCGGCTGCGGAGCGCACCGAGCGAGAAAAGCAGGAGGAGCGGGTGGCGGAGGTGCGACAAGAGCTCCAGGCTCTCGTGGAAAAACACGAGAGTTTGGAGCGTGACTCAAAGACTCAAGAGTCCGAGCTTGCCTCGGCTCTTGAGAGTGCCAAAGCCGCTAAGGCCGAAGCCCAAAAAGCCCTCCAAGAAATTGAATCATTAAAGAAGATAGCGGCGGGTAAGGCATTCTTTATGCAAAGCAAGAATGTAAAATTCAATTACCTATTACTTACCCGGATTCGAGCTCTCCAGAGCATTCGCAGATTTGCCCCAGAAAAGGCCCGATGCTGCCGCATTCTACCGCGCCAGGAGGGAGCTTCGATGGAGAAGGTATTTTGGTCTCGATGTCGAGGCCGGACATCCGGTGCCCTAAGCGACCAGCTGAAGCAGCTGGTCGAGCTCCACAAGGTCGCCGAACAGGCCATGAAGGGCCTTATAGTTTGGTTGTGGCCATTGGAAGCCATGCCTGGGAGCTACTTTGGGCTGGTGCGGCGGCTGGTGGACGCTTGTCCACGGATTGAAGTCATCAAGCGCTCCGTATGTATTGAAGGTGCCCGTCGGGCCCTTGCCCGTGCCAAAGTGCACTGGGGCAAGCTGGATGCGGAGAAGCTTGTGACGGACGGGCCACCGAAGGGCAAGGAACATCGCACGCCCTAAATGTACTATGAGGGCCTCCTGAAGGGTGTCCGCCGTATAGCGGATGAGTGCTCCAAAGATGTAATTTTTGAATAGACTCGCATTTGTTATCTTGTACGCTGAAAACTTGTTCATACGCGCTAAGCAAAGCTTGTTGAATTAAAATATTACCTTCTGTGCGGCTGTTTGTCAAAATTGAGAGATGGCAAGTCGTTGGCTTCAGCCCCCATGCCCCGAGTTCTGGGGTGTTCGGGATAAACTTGAGCACTCTTGTTCCCATTCTTGGGTCCATCGAGGGAGGCGCTCAACGCAACGAACAAGGCAACCGGACTTATAATGCTTGAACACTCTCACTTAGCCATAGAATTCTATAATTTTAAATTTCGATGAAGCCCCTAGTATTCGGAAGACTGAGTTCGGCGCTATCCACGCCTTTGGCGGACAATTCCGGTTCCTCGCTCAAAGCGGCATAAGTCTTTAGGGACCCGAAAAACCTCTCGAACAGCGACCGGCTCTCGCCTATCATGACGGTCAGTTTTAGCTTTCTCCAGCGAGGTGCACAACCCAGCTCAACCAGGGCACAATCGCGGTGGTTCTCCCAGCCCTACCTTAGCCGATATAACGGAACGTAAGGTACCAAAACATGGGAGCCGGCAAACCCAACTATTGACCCAAGACATGATTCGGAGCCGATGCATATAATGCTATAAGTTCGGTGCCGCACTTGTGAAAGTGTTCGACTTCTAACACCATATTCGGGAACTTAAGCCCCTGGTGTATTGGCCGTACCAAAGTGTACAGTGCAACATGTCATGAAATGAACATATATATAAATAAAGAAAGGAGTGCAATAATAGGCAAAAGCTATGTATTGTTTATTCAAAAGGACCGCAATAAAGCGAGAACGATACAAATAGTGCGATAAGCAAGGGATGGGACTATTTAACATGTCCCCCTCCGAGGGGTAAGCTGCGGGATGGTATGTAAAAGCAGGTATAATGCTCGGAGTAGAGACCACTGGACACTCGACGCAGTTTTCTCGCTTCCATGGCTGTTGCATCGTGAGTTCTACGCGAACGCCGGACAGAGCTTCCGGAGAACAGAGTCCCGAAAGTAAGAAAAAGAAAAGAATGACACAATCGGAGCCCCTGATGCGGTTGAGCCGCATTCTTGGGCGTGCCGTGGTCGTGCCCTCCCTTATGCCCATGGTATCTCCAGGCGTAGTTATGTACAGCTAATGCGGCTTCGCAACTTTGGCGAGGGCTGGGGTTGGGGCGGATTGCTACAGCGTGTTCGGATCGTGCAAAGCGGTCTTGTTGTAGGTTACTCCGGCGCTTGACAAAGGTCCGGTTGTTTATTGGCCGACCGAGAATTGCCTTAAGAGGTTGTTACACTTCACGCCGCAGGGCGACCGTATGCTCCTCCGCTCGAGAGAGCGTTCGGTGTTTCCATTGACCGTGATTACGCCTCGAGGGCACGGCATCTTGAGCTTGAGGTATGCGTAGTGCGGCACCGCATTGAATTTTTCTGCGAATGATGTTCGTCCGAAGCAGTCGCGTGATAGCCGCCTTGAGCGGGACTATGTCGAAGATTGACTCTTCGCCGGAAGTTATCCGGGGATCCAAGACCACTTGAGTGTAATCGAGCCTGCATAATTGGCCTCTACACCTACTATGCTGCCTTTAAAGGCCGTCCTTGTGGGTTTAATCCTTGAGGGGTCTATGCCCATTTTGCGCATTGTATCCTGATAAAGCAGGTTCAGGCTGCTACCGCCGTCCATGTAACGCCCGGATAATCATGCTACAGTAATCCCATGCTAATCGTGCCATGACACCTCGGTTACTGTTGCTATCCTCACAATAATTCGGAACTGTTCGAAATTCAAATTCAAATTAATGATGACAATAAAAGTTTTCAAAAATTAAAACTAAAATGTTCGGGGGTTGTCAAATATTACAAGGGTAATTATAGTAAAGAAAACACAAATTTATAAAATACTTAAATGCCCTGAGTTCAATAAAAATAGTGAAAGAAAATAAATAAAAGAAAAGAGATAAAACAGAAAAAACAAAAGACAAAAGAAAAAAAAATAGGAGAGAAGCCCCCCTGGGCTTCGGCCCAGCTGTCCTCAGGCCCAACTGGGCCACCACCAGGCCCGGCCGGCCCACCCTGCGCCCCACTCCTCTCCTTGTCCCCCCCGCAACCCTAGCCGCCACTCCACTCTCCCCACTCGCCCCCCACTCGCTCTCCCCCTTCCTCCCCGATCCAGATCGGATCGGGGGAACGAACCCCATAGCCACGACGCCCGCGCCTCGCCGCCCGTAGCCGCCCCATCGCCGGACCGTCCTCGTCCTCCTCCCCGCCGGCGCCGCCACCCCTCTCCGTCCTCCTCCCCGACGCTCCATCGCCGACCCACGCCGCCATTTAACCGCCGTCGCCGAGCGCCATTCGCCGGAACTCCTCCGTCGTCGGAACGCCGTCCCCGTCCTCCTCCTCGCCGGTCCTCCCCAACCTCCATCGAGCACACTGCCCGATCCCTACGCACCCCGGTGAGGACCCCGGTCCTCCTTCTCCCCGTCCCCTCTCGTCGGCGCTTGCCTCGCTCCGGTGCCGCGCTCGTCGCGCCCCGGTCCCTCCCTTCCCTACACTATCGCCGGCTGCCGTGCAGGCTGCGACGCTTCCGTCGTGATCGCGCCCATTCCCCTTTTCACCACGCCGCGGCGTCGCCACCGCCGTCGACCTCACCCACTCCTGCAACCCCCCCGGCGCCCGCCGGCTCGGCCAAGGCCACAGCGTCTGGCTCGGCCTCCCCGTGGCGCCAGGCCCGCGTCCGCGTGCTCCCAGCGCCTCCCACGCCCGCGGTCACCACGCCACTCCCGTCGCCGCCCACGAGCCCGTGGCGCCCTGCTTTCTCCGCTGCTGCTTGGCCGCGCCATGTTACCCTCTCCGTCGGCCTGCCCGTCTCCGGCCGCTGACCGTGATTCTCTGGCCGACGTCGTGGCTGCGGCGCCATGCTGGCCAAGGTCGTGGGTTCCGCCTAACAGGCGCCCACTAGCCAAGGCGCCCGCTAACCGCATCGGCCACTGGGCTAATGACAAAAGGGGCCCGCCCCCAGAACGATTTAAAAAAAGAATTTTAAAAAAAATTATTAAAAAAAATATAATAAATAAATAATTAATAATAAAATTAATTAATTAATTAACTAAATAATTAACTTAATTAATCATGTTTAGTTTAACTAATTAAGATTAATTAACCTAATAAATAGTTACCCTAATTAACTCATTAATTAGCTAAACAATCCCTAACAGGTGGGACCCACCTGTCGGGTTGACCAAGTCAACTCTGTTGACATTGATGTCGACATGACATCATGCCGATGTCATTATTCTGCTTTTCAATTAATTAAATAATTAATTAAATTCCGTAAATTAATAAAATCTTTAGAAAATCATATCTTTTAACCGTAACTCGGTTAAAATATTTTCAACATGAAAGTTGCTCGAACGGCAGAGGCGAATCCGGATCACGCGATCCGTTAAATCGCCACACACCCCTAACCTATCGACTCATAACTTTCCCCCTCCGGCTCCTCTGCCAGAAAACACGAAACACCGGGGATATTTTCCCGGATGTTTCCCCCCTTAACCGGTATCACCTCATACCACGTTAGGGCACGCCTAGCATCGTTACTTGTCATGTCATGCATCGATATGCATCTGTTTACATGGTATTCATTGTTTCTTCCCCCTCTTCTCTCCGGTAGACTACGAGACCGTATACTGGCTTTGCCCAGTTCGACTACGGAGTTGACGACCCCTCTCTCTTGCCAGAGCAACCAGGCAAGCCCCCCCCCCCTTGATCACCAGATATCGCCTACTCTCCTCTATATTGCTTGCATTAGAGTAGTGTAGCATATTCTTGCTTCGTTATTCCTATCCTGATGCATAGCCTGTTTTTGCTACTTCTGTTGATACCTTACCTGCATTCCTACTTGCCTAGTATAGGATGCTAGTATTTCCATCTGTGGCCCTACAGTCTTGTCCGTCTGCTGTGCTATACTATCGGGCCGAGATCACTCGGGAGGTGATCTCGGGTATATACTATATACTTATACATGATACATGTGGTGACTAAAAGTCGAATTCGGCTTGTGGAGCACCCGCGAGTGGATCTTTGAGGCGGAGCGACAGGGCAGGTTGAGACTACCTGGGTGAGAGGTGGGCCTGGCCCTGGTCGGTGTTCGCGGATACTTAACACGTTTAACGAGATCTGGGTATTTGATCTGAGTCTGGCCATTTGGTCTATACGCACTAACCATCTACGTGGGAGTAGTTATGGGTATCCGGCGTCGTGGTATCACCGAAGCCTTCGTGGACGCCGGCCGATCGAAAGTGGCGCTACCGGATTGGAACGTAAGCACTGCTCTTGTATTAAGGGGCTAGATTCTGCTTTTGACAGACGCAACGTCTTGAGGTGTGCTATGGGCGATGGGCCCGGACCCTGGCGCTTAGGTTTAGACCGGCGTCTTGGCCTCTCTGTTGTGCCTAGGTGGGGCTGTGACATGTTGATCTTCCGCGGCGGGCATGACCCGTAAAAGTGTGTCAGCCAAATGGGATCAAAGCGTGTTGGGTTATGTGGTGCACCCTGCAGGGAAGTTTAATCTATTGAATAATCGTGATCTTGATGTGTGGCGACTTGGAGTTGTACCTTGACCTTATGACAACTAGAACCGGATACTTAATAAAACACACCCTTCCAAGTGCCAAATACAATCGGTGGTCGCTCTCTCTCAGGGATGCGAGGAGGGGATCGCCGGGTAGGATTATTGCTATGTGATGTTACTTGGAGGACTTCAACCTACCCTATTCTACCTGTTGCAAGACGAAGGTGACCAGAAGCGTAGTCTTCGATAAGACTAGCTATCCCCTCTTATTACGGCATTCTGCAGTTCGGTCCACCGATATGGCCCTTTACACATATATCCATGCATATGTAGTGTAGCTCCTTGCTTGCAGTACTTTGGATGAGTACTCACGGTTGCCTTGTTCCCCCTTTTCCCCTATCTCTACTCGGTTGCGGCGACAGACGATGGAGCCCGAGAGCAGACGCCACCGTCGAGGACGACTACTACCGGAGGCGCCTACTACTACGTGCAGCCCGGCGGCGACCGAGGAGTAGTTAGGAGGATCCTGCAGGAGGCTCAAGCGCTTCTTCGATATGTATCCCGATTTGTGCTAGCCTTCTTAAGGTAAACTTGTTTTAACTTATGTCCTGTACTCAGATATTGTTGCTTCCGCTGACTTCGTCTATGATCGAGCACTTGTATTCGAGCCCTCGAGGCCCCGGCTTGTATTATGATGCTTGTATGACTTATTTTTATTTGTAGAGTTGTGTTGTGATATCTTCCCGTGAGTCCCTGATCTTGATCGTACACATTTGCGTGTATGATTAGTGTACGATTGAATCGGGGGCGTCACAAGTTGGTATCAGAGCCGACTGCCTGTAGGAATCCCCCTTCCACACTCCTTGGCCGAAGTCGAGTCTAGACATTGCAAAAGACTTTTACTAACTTGGCTGTGTGCCTTACGGGCCCAAGTCGCCATCGGGTGGTACTAGGATCTTTTACTCCTCGACCTTTGCTCTGGGACTCTGAACTCTCTTCTACTCGGGTTAAACGAATTTACTAACTAACACTAGGATCCCGTGACCACATTCACCCAAAAGTTGGATAAAGCCATAGTTATTCCTTGGAATTGCATTTTGATCAATTTCCACCTGTCATTTGACTCCTTGAAACATCTTTGTTTTCGGATGGAACCCACGAGGCAGGTCGTGCGCCACACGACGGCCATTGGTGCCTCGGGATCACTGCGGTGCTAGTAGAGATGATGACCTATCCGGGTTATCGCCGCACCCTGAGTACACCGTCTTTGAGGAGTACCAGACTTTAACCAAGAGCGATCGAGCCATCATCCACCTCTACTCTCGGGAGTATGACTCCACTCTTGTCTTTGCACACCGCACATGGTGTTGGGGTGACTATCGATATGGCAGTCCATGATGCTGCTTATGCTTTGCTCGACATCGTCTTCGTGGAGAGTATCGGAGTTGGACACCTCCTTGAGGCACATTGCTATCGCATCTGATGTTGGTGAGGAGGGTTACTACACTGTTGCCTACTCCTTTGTCACCGAGAGCCCTTCTACCATCGAACTTTGTTACGCATGTCGATGGGCTGGATCGAAGCTAACCGAGCTCTTCGCCACGCAGTTGTACACCACCCACAAGACCTTTTACTGCGTGCTCGACGCTGTTGCACCCTTTGTCCGATCCACAATGCTGCCGCTGCTCGCGGTCTACCCAGCCAGGACCGTGATGCCCCAGGGTGTCGGTTGGCCAGAGGTGGGAGGCTACTCTCCCGCACTTGGTCCTCTTATGCCACTTGGGCGTCGGGTTCCGCACCAGAGTATCCGCGGACCCTAGGTTGCTGACGTGGAGTTCCCGATGCCACACTACCAGCTTTCGGGCTACTGACTACCTCCGCGATGCAGCGTGGGACTGATGTAGGCTTGCTTGTTAAGTGTTAGATGCATTCGACGCGAGCACTGCGTGCACGCCTATGATGTCTTAGTCTATGTCTTGAACTACGTGCACCGAACTCTATGCATGATCCCTTTTGTAAGATATGCCGACTACTATGTAGTTTCTATCGTCTTTGCTTTCATTATGCATGTTTCATCATGAATGATTCTTGTCCTTTGCAAAATTTCTCAAATGCTGAACTACCCCTGTTATATTAGCAGGATGGTTAGACCAGCTGATCGTGGTCGTGGTGGCAACTTCCCACCACCGCCTGAGTACATGGCTGGTATGATCCAACAGCTTGAGATGAATCGCCAGTTCATGGAGAACATGATGGCTCAGTTTCCTCGCCCCAATATGAACCAGCAGCCAAACACAGTAACTCTGCAGGATTTCATGCGCCTCAACCCAAGTGTGTACCGCAGCACAACCCAGCCCCTGGATGCTGATGACTGGCTCCCTGACATCACCTATGAGACGGAGTCTGCTGATGTAGCCCCTGCCAGCTATGTCACATTTGCTTCCTTCTTCCTGAAGGGACCCGCAGCTCAATGGTGGGACAGCCACAGGCGTACTCAGCCAGCTGGAACAATCATCACTGGCCGGACTTCCAAGCTGCTTTACGTGCCCGCTTCATCCTCAAGGAGTCATGGACGGAAGAAGCGTGAGTTCCGCAACCTCACCCAAGGCAACAAGACTGTTGAAGCTTATCGTGGGAGTTCTGGACTTGTCTCGCTATCTTTGAAGAGGACATTGCAACCGATGCCTTGAGACAGGAGAAGTTCCGTGACGGCCTTCAAGCTGACATCAAGCTTGCACTTATAGTGCACGACTTTGCTGATTTCGCCACCTTGGTGAACAAAGCTATCAATGTCGAAACTGGTCTACAGGAATACCAGAGCTCTAACAGGCGCAACCGTGACACGGGCTCATCTTGAGCCCGTCCTCGCAGAGCGCAAGATATGGATTCCCAACAGCATGTACCAGCCGAATGCACCTGCCCCAAAGGCGAGAGCTATCTTGCACCTCGTCTGCCTACTCCTCCAACTAGGCAGCCAAGGCTTCCGGCTCCACCACCCCAAGCTCATGTTCCCACTCCCAATAATGGTACATTCTACAAGTGTGGTCAACCAGGTCACCGTGCTAGGGATTGTAATCAGAATCAGAATCAACTGGCACTTCCCGCAACTGGCCGTGGAAGCAACCAACCCCGCAACAACAATGCCAAGCCTTATGGTTGAGTTCATGCCAACCACGTTGATCTAACGAAGCTCAAGACCAGCCTGCTACTGTGATGGGTACACTCCTCGTAAATTCAGTACCAGCATCCGTTTTATTTGATACAGGGGCATCACATTCATTCATGTCTGAAGATTTTGCATTCATGCATGGCATTAAAAGTGAAGACATGAACGCTTCACTATTAGTGCACACCCCTGCGGGTCAATGTCGAACCTCCATGATTTGCAACGACGTCCCCGTTGAAATCGAAGAATTTGGAATTCCTTGTCTCCCCCATCGTACTGAAGTCATGTAGCATTGACCTCATTCTGGGAATGAATTGGTTAAAGGCGCATACTGCTTCCATAGTTTGCGCCACTAAGACCGTCCATCTGCTACACCCTTCAGATGAAATAGTCACTTACCAAGCTCATCTGGTGCAAAATGTCGAGGCACGGCTTTATGCCTTGAATGCATTGAACGCTGCACCACTCGAGGGTATTGAAAACATTCACATGGTCGTGAATTCCTCGGCGTCTTTCCTGAAGAACTCGAGGATTCCCCACCTGCTAGAGTCAGTCGAATTCGTCATCGACTTGAAACCAGGCACCACTCCTATAGCCAAGCGTCCCTACAAGATCTTGCCGCCAAGATGAACTCCTTGAGCTTAAAGAGGAGATCGATAAATCTCTTCGAAGTGGTTTCATTCACCCAAGTTGCTCTCCTTGGGGAGCACCTTCTCTCTTTGTCAAGAAGAAGGATGGGACAAACCGATTGGTCAAAGACTACCGTCCTATAAACCAAGCTACCATTCAGAATAAGTATCCTCTCCCTCGGATCAATAATCTGTATGATCAACTGGCTGGTTCGTCAGTGTTCTCTAAACTCGACTTGAGGTTGGGTTACCACCAGATCCGTGTTCGTGAAGAGGATATCCCAAAGACCGCATTAAGTGACTCGTTATGGTTCATACGAGTACACCGTCATGTCTTTCGGCTTAACCAATGCTCCAAACCACCTTCTCTCGGCGATGAACTATATATTCATGGATTACCTCGACAAGTTAAATGCGTGGTTTATCTGGATGATATCCTGGTATTTTCCAAGAACGAAGAAGAACATCTTTGAACATCTTAGTCTTGTCTTTGGAAAAGCTACGAGAGCATCAACTTTATGCCAAGTTCTCCAAATGTGAATTTTGGCTTCCCGAAGTGACCTATCTCGGGCATGTCATCTCTAAGGATGGTACTGCCGTCAACCCTGAACGAGTTCAGGCTATTCTTGATTGGACTCCTCCGAAGAATGTCAAGCAAGTCGGAAGTTTTCTCGGTCTACTTGACTATTGCCGTCGATTAAATCGAGAACTTCTCCAAGATTGCCGACCTCGACTAACCTGTTGCATAAGGCGTCAAGTTCCAATGGACGAGATAAATGTCGGGAAAGTTTCCGAGCACTCAAAGACAAGTTGACTTCTGCCCCGGTACTAGCTCCTCCACGATACTAAGAAGGACTTCGTCATTTCTTTGCGACGCTTCCGTCGGGGATTAGGCTGTGTCCTAATGCGAGGCGCAAAGTGATTGCCTATGCCTCTCGAAAATTAAGCCCTCACGAAGAGAACTACCCAGCTCACGACCTCGAACTTGCTGTTGTCATTCATGCGCTAAAAGCAGTGGCGACATTACCTTCTCGTGTCGTTGCGAGATCTTCACTGACCACCAAAGTCTGAAGTATCTGTGTACTCAGCCAGACCTGAACCTCCGTCAGCAGAGATGGATGGAGATTGTTGCAGACTTTGACTTGGGTATTTCCTATACACCAGGCAAGGGTAATGTAATGGCTGATGCTTTAAGCCGCCAAGTCTTCTTGCAACCACCTCCAGATTCACAAGGTTCAGCCCTCACTTGTTGAAGAATTGCAGAAAATTTGAACCTCCATATTGTTCCTCGGTGCACTCGCTCCCCCCACCACGAGGAGTCTCATAAGATGAATCTACGTGTTGTTTCCCGAGGTTCCCTCTATACCACGGCTGTCGAACCCGATCTCGTGAGCTCCATCAAGACAATACAGGATATGACTCAAGTCCACAAGATTAAGCGCGACCTCAAAGAAGGAAAGCCCTCATTCTTAACTATTAGCGATGATGGCGCCTTGTACTTCAAAAGGCCGCCCTAGTGGTGACGATGTAAGAAGGAAAACCTGAATATGACTTAGGAGGTTATGAAAGAAGCTCATGATACGCCTCTATGTATCCATCCCGTAGTACAAAGATGTACCAAGACATCCGTCGAGAGATTACGGTGGTCTAATATGAAACAAGACATTGCTCGTTATGTTGCTGAATGTGGCGTTTGCGTCGTATCAAAGCGAGAACATCAAAGGCCTCTTTGGAACTCTGCAACCTATCTCTATTCCTGAATGGAAATGGGACCATGTTGAAATGGACTTAAATCCTTTGGATTTCCCAAGTCCCGTAAAGGTAATGATGCTATTCTTGTCGTCATTGACCGGCTTTCTAAAGTTGCACATTTTTGGCGGTCGAAGAAGCGATCAATGCTAGTCGACTTGCAACTCTCTACATGTCGAGAATTGTTTCACTTCACGGTATTCCACCGGTTATCGATTCGGACCGTGGCGGTTTATTCACTTCAAGATTACGGGCAAGTTTCCAAGAAGCTATGGGGACTCACTTATCTTTCGATCGCGTTTCATCCGCAGATCACAAGGGCAAGTTGAACGTGTCAACCAAGTTCTCGAAGACATGCTTCGAGCTTGTGTTATTTCCTTGACAAGAAATGGGAGGAATCTCTCCCGTATCTTTGAGTTCTCTTATAATAATAGCTATCAAGCTAGTCTGAAGATGGCCCCCTTGAAGTGTTATATGGACGAAAGTGCGAACCCCTCTGAACTAGTCGAAGCTGGGGAACGTCCACTCTTGGTCCGGATATTAACCAACATGCCGAAGAACAAGTCCGCATTATTCGCAAGAATCTCAAGACTGCTTACGATCACGTCAAAAGAGTAATTATGACCGTCATCATAAAGACATGGTCTATCAACTTTGGCGAAAAGGCCTATCTTCGCGTTACACCAATGAAGGTGCTCACCGCTTGAGGTCAAGGGCAAGTGGCTCCTCGCTATATTGGCCCATTCACTATTACGGAAAGGCGTGGAAAAGTGGCATATCAAGCTGGAGCTTCCGTCGAACCTTTCTCGAGTTCACGATGTGTTCCACGTGTCCCATTCGTCGCTGCTTCAAGGACCCAATCCGGCGATGGACCATGAAGTGCTCGAATTGCAGCAGGACCTCTCCTATAAAGAGCATCCGGTCCGCATTCTCGACCAAGCTGAACGCCGCACACGCCAGAAGGCGATCAAGTTCCTCAAATTCCAGTGGTCGCACCATTCTGAAGATGAAGCCACCTGGGAACGCGAGGATCGCCTGCGTGATGAATACCCGCATTGTTTCCTTCTACCTCCTAAATCTCGGGACGAGATTTCTTGTAGTGGAGGAGATTTGTAACGCCCGGATAATCATGCTACAGTAATCCCACGCTAATCGTGCCATGACACCTCGGTTACTGTTGCTATCCTCACAATAATTCGGAACCGTTCGAAATTCAAATTCAAATTAATGATGACAATAAAAGTTTTCAAAAATTAAAACTAAAATGTTCGGGGGTTGTCAAATATTACAAGGGTGATTATAGTAAAGAAAACAAAAAATTTATAAAATACTTAAATGCCCTGAGTTGAATAAAAATAGTGAAAGAAAATAAATAAAAGAAAAGAGATAAAACAGAAAAAAAACAAAAGACAAAAGAAAAAAATAAATAGGAGAGAAGCCCCCCGGGCTTCGGCCCAGCTGACCTCAGGCCCAACTGGGCCACCACCAGGCCCGGCCGGCCCACCCCGCGCCCCACTCCTCTCCTTGTCCCCCCCCCCCTCGCAACCCTAGCCGCCACTCCACTCTCCCCACTCGCTCTCCCCCTCCTCCCCGATCCAGATCGGATCGGGGGAACGAACCCCATAGCCCCGACGCCCGCGCCTCGCCGCCCGTAGCCGCCCCGTCGCCGGACCGTCCTCGTCCTCCTCCCCGCCGGCGCCGCCCCCCTCTCCGTCCTCCTCCCCGACGCGCTCCATCGACCCCGACGCCGCCATGAACCGTCGTCGCCGAGCGCCATTCGGCGGAACTCCTCCGTCGTCGGAACGCCGTCCCCGTCCTCCTCCTCGCCGGTCCTCCCCAACCTCCATCGAGCATGCTGCCCGCTCCCTACGCACCCGGTGAGGACCCCGGTCCTCCTTCTCCCCGTCCCCTCTCGTCGGCGCTTGCCTCGCTCCGATGCCGCGCTCGTCGCGCCCCGGTCCCTCCCTTCCCTACACTGTCGCCGGTGCCGTCCCGTGCGCGCACGCTCCGTCGTGTACGCGCCCATTCCCCTTCACTGCTGCCGGCGTCGCGACCGCCGACCTCACCCACTCCTGCAACCCCCCGGCGCCACTGCGCTCGGCCGCGCCACAAGGCCGTCTGGCTCGGCCTCCCCGTAACGCCTTGAGCCGTCCGCGTGCTCCCGAAGCCTCCCCGCCCGCGGTCACCACGCCACTCCGGTCGCCCTTGAGCCCGTGGCGCCCTGTTTTCCCCCTCGCTGCTGGCGGCCAGCCCGCCTTCACCCTCTCCGTCGACACCCGTCTCGGCCGCGACCGGCGATTCCCTGGCCGACGCCCGTGGCTGCGGCGCCCTAACTGGCCGGGTCGCGAGTTCCGCCGCTAACGGCGCCCAGCCCCCTCGCCCGTCATCGCCCGCTAACCCGCATCGGCCACTGGGCGATGACAAAGGGCCGCCCCGAGCGATTAAAAAAAGAATTTTTTAAAAAAATTATTTAAAAAATATAATAAATAATTAATTAATAATAAAATTAATTAATTAATTAACTAAATAATTAACTTAATTAATCATGTTTAGTTTAACTAATTAAGATTAATTAACCTAATAAATAGTTACCCTAATTAACTACTGTTAATTAGCTAACCAATCCCTAACAGGTGGGACCCACCTGTCAGGTTGACCAAGTCAACTCTGTTGACTGCTGATGTCAGCATGACATCATGCTGATGTCAGCATGACATCATGCTGATGTCATTAATCTGTTTTTTGAATTAATTAAATTCCAAAAATTAATAAAATCTTTAGAAAATCATATCTTTTAATCCGTAACTCGGATTAAAATATTTTCAACATGAAAGTTGCTCGAGCAGCGAGGCGAATCCGGATCTGGCAGTCCGTTCGTCCGCCACACACCCCTAACCTATCGAACTCGCAACTTTCCCCTCCGGCTCCTCGCTCAAAACCACGAAACACCGGGATATTTTCCGGATGTTTCCCCCTTAACAGTATCACCTCATACCACGTTAGGGCACGCCTAGCATCGTTACTTGTCATGTCATGCATCGATATGCATCTATTTACATGGTATTCATTGTTTCTTCCCCTCTTCTCTCCGGTAGACTACGAGACCGGCCAAGCTGCTTTGCCCAGTTCGACTACGGAGTTGGCGACCCCTCTCTCTTGCCAGAGCAACCAGGCAAGCCCCCCCTTGATCACGGATATCGCCTACTCTCCTCTATCACGCTTGCATTAGAGTAGTGTAGCATATTCTTACTTTCCGTTATTCCTATCCCGATGCATAGCCTGTTTTTGCTACTACATTGATACCTTACCGCATTCCTACTTGCCTAGTATAGGATGCTAGTATTTCCATCTGTGGCCCTACAGTCTTGTCCGTCTGCATGCTATACTATCGGGCCGAGATCACTCGGGAGGTGATCTCGGTATATACTATATACTTATACATGATACATGTGGTGACTAAAAGTCGGGTCGACATGGAGCACCCGCGAGTGGATCTTTGAGGCGGAGCGACAGGGAAGGTTGAGACTACCTAGGTGAGAGGTGGGCCTGGCCCTGGTCGGCGTTCGCGGATACTTAACACGTTTAACGAGATCTGGGTATTTGATCTGAGTCTGGCCATTTGGTCTATACGCGACCAACCATCTACGTGGGAGTAGTTATGGGTATCCCGTCGTGGTATCGGCCGAAGCCTTCGCGGCGGCCCGAGTGGCGCGCGCCCGGATTGGAACGTAAGCCTGCTCTTGTATTAAGGGGGCTAGTTACGCTTTTCGGCGTCATAGCGTCTTGGTGTGCTATGGGCGATGGGCCCGGACCCTGTCTTTAGGTTTAGACCGGCGTGCTGGCCTCTCTGTTGTGCCTAGGTGGGGCTGCAACGTGTTGATCTTCCGCGGCCGGGCATGACCCAGAAAAGTGTGTCCGGCCAAATGGGATCAAGCATGTTGGGTTATGTGGTGCACCCCTGCAGGGAAGTTAATCTATTCGAATAGCCGTGATCTTGATGAGGACAACTTGGAGTTGTACCTTGACCTTATGACAACTAGAACCGGATACTTAATAAAACACACCCTTCCAAGTGCGGATACAACCGGTGGTCGCTCTCTCTCGTGGATGCGAGGAGGGATCATGGGTAGGATTATTGCTATGTGATGTTACTTGGAGGACTTCAACCTACCCTCTTCTACATTTGCAAGGCGAAGGTGACCGAGCGTAGTCTTCGATAAGACTAGCTATCCCCCTCTTATTACGGCATTCTGCGATTCGGTCCTTGATATGGCCCTTTACACATATATCCATGCATATGTAGTGTAGCTCCTTGCTTGTGAGTACTTTGGATTAGTACTCACGGTTGCCTTGTTCCCCCTTTTCCCCCTATCTCTACTCGGTTGCGGCGACCAGAGGATGGAGCCCAGGAGCCAGACGCCACCGTCGATGATGACTACTACACTGGAGGCGCCTACTACTACGTGTAGCCCGGCGGCAACGACCGGGGAGTAGTTAGGAGGATCCCGAGGCGGGAGGCCCTCGCCTCTTCGATCTGTATCCCTGTTTGTGCTAGCCTTCTTAAGGCAAACTTGTTTAACTTATGTCTGTACTCAGATGTTGTTGCTTCCGCTGACTCGTCTATGATCGAGCACTTGTATTCGAGCCCTCGAGGCCCCTGGCTTGTATTATGATGCTTGTATGACTTATTTTTATTTGTAGAGTTGTGTTGTGATATCTTCCCGTGAGTCCCTGATCTTGATCGTACACATTTGCGTGTATGATTAGTGTACGATTGAATCGGGGGTGTCACAGTCCATCAGGACTCTGGTGAGGTGAAATCCGTCGATAATTGGGTCAAGAACCAATGCGGCGAAACCGCCGTGACGGATGCTAGTGGGGTGGTCCCTTCGATTGAAGGTGATCGGGTAGGCAGACCATGGGTTGAACTTTGGGGCGACTGTCTCCATCGTGTATACGTCCCTTAGCGCACGCTTCCGCACCCTTTTGGGTATGTGGGTTGCATATATCATGTTCACCGTCCACACTTGTGTGGGAAAGCCCTCATCCTCTATTGTTCGTGCGGGGCTCTTCCTCGTCATCGCTATGCACGTCCCTTGTCGTTGTTTTTGCGATTAGCTTGCTGCTTGCTTGAACACCCAACAATCCTTGTTGGTGTGGTTGGCTGGTTTTGGGGGTGCCATGTATCCGCACAAGCGATCGAGTATTCGGTCCAAGTTGGGCCAGACCTGGGTATTTCTTTTGAATGGCTTCTTTTTTGGCTGACGGGTTTAGAGCCTCTGAATCCGGCATTTCTTGTCGTATCTTCAGCATTATCACCGTTAATGCGGCGTTTATGCTTATTGCGACGCCGACCTGCCATTGTTGTCCTTGGTATCCGAACTATCGGGGTGTTTGGCCAAGTTGTTGCTTCGAGCTAGCCTGTCCTCTCCCACGCATAAGCGGGTCATGAGTGTGGTAAGGGCTGCCATGGATTTCGTCTTTTCCTGTCCTAGGTGCCGGGCTAGCCACTCGTCGCGGATGTTGTGTTTGAAGGCTGCTAAGCGCCTCGCATCCGGACGATCGACAATCTGATTTTTCTTTGTTAGGAACCGCGTCCAAAATTGTCCGGCGATTCTTCGGCTGCTGAATTATATGGCTAAGGTCATCGGCGTCTGGTGGTCGCACATATGTGCCTGGAAGTTATCAAGGAATGCGGCTTCGGGTCCTCCCAACAACTAATTGATTCTGGCGGCAAGCTGTTGAGCCAATGCCGAGCTGGTCCTTTAAGCTTAAGTGGGAGGTATTTGATGGCGTGTAGATCATCACCGCGGGCCATGTGGATATGGAGGAGATAGTCCTCGATCCAGACCGCGGGATCTATGGTTCCAACGTATGATTCGATGTTTACGGGTTTGAAGCCCTCGAGTTTGATGATCCATTACTTCATCCGTGAAGCATAGTGGGTGTCTTGGCGCCTCAGATTGGGCTATATCACGGCGTAGCTCATATGAGCTTTGTCTATTGTGTTCGGCCGGCGGGTTTCTTTGTATCCGCGTGGCGGTAATCATCCCGATAATAGGTCGTGGGCGCCCACGCGATCCGTAGATCGATCTAGTATGTTTTGCCTTATCCTCCAATATATCTCGCAAGTCCGGCGCGTTTTCCCTTGCCTTGGAACTTTTTGAGCGACGTTGGGGCGTGGCTTGAGCGGAGGGCCGAGAGGCTTCTCTATCGCGGCCACGGGGTGGTCGGTCTGCCATGTCGTGCGCTGGTGACTTGGGTGCTTCCTCCTCTAATCAAGGCAACGGCCTGCGTTTGGGGTAGCTTTTGGACGGGCGTTCGAGTTCATATTCTTCGGCTGCAAGGACTTGATCCATCATCGACTAGTAGGTCTTGGTCAGCTCTAAGTCATTCTTTGCTTTCTTGAGGCTGCTTGTCGTGGCCATAAGCCTGCGTTTGAAAGCAGCTCTGTTAGCGGGATCCTCGGGCACGACAAATTAAATGCCGTCGTCGAGGCTTGCCTCGTCTTGAGGGAGGCGCATAATTATCGTCCTCTACCTCTCTTTTCTGCCCGCCTTGTCGTGCGGACTTGCTTCTCCCTCCTCTGTCTTTGAAGTCCTGCTGGAGGGTTGTCTTCGGCTTGTCAGGAGTGTTATTATCTCCCGTGCGGAATCACCGTTTTCTTTGTGGCGGGATTTAAAGCGGCGCCCGGCAGCGTCGGCGCTTGGGCTGTTTCTTGGAGGTCATCCTCCGTTGTTCCATCGTCGTTCCCATCTTTTGGGATGTCCACCATGTATATGTCGTATGACGAGGTGGCCTTCCGGTGCCACAGAGGCGCTGGGTCTTGGTCGTCTCGACATCGTCCATACCGTCGATGTCTTCGGAGTCGTAGTCGAGCATGTCGGTTAAATCATCGACAGTGGCTACAAAGTGGGTGGGGGTGGGCGTTGAATTTCTTCATCGTCCGCATCCCAACCTTCCTGACCATAGTCCGGCTAGGGCTCTCCGGATAAAGAAAGAGACTTTAGTGAATTCAGGATGTCGCCAAAGGGCGAGTACTGAAAGATGTCTGCGGCAGTGAACTCCATGACCGGCGCCCAATCGGATTCGATAGGCAGGGGCACGGGGGGTTCGGAGTCCGGCACCTTGGAGTCACGGTCTTCGCAAAGGACATGGATGGAGTTCGGCTCAATCGCCGCTGAGATCGTAGCCCCCGAGGCGGTGTCCAACCACTCGCCCTCGATCGGGGAATCAGGCTCCGGATTAAGGGTCGGAGGCGAGCACCGTGCGGCCTCCGAGGCACTGTTCAATGACAGAGCTAGATCGTACCCATCGAGACAGCAGTCTGGCACGCTTCGGTACGTGGCTCGAATTCGTCGAAGATCAAGTCTCCGCGGACATCGGCCTTATAGTTCAAACTTCCAAATCGACTGATGGCGGGCGTAGCTTTCGATCTGCTCCGGATGGCCAGCGAATTGGCCCGCGGTAAAAGCCGCCGAATATGAAGATCTGTCCGGGAAAAAGTCTCACCACGGACTGCGTCGTTGTTGATGATTGAAGGAGCCATCGGGCCTATCGGTGGCGACACGGAGGAACTCTCAATGAAAGCATCAATGTCGGTGTCAAAACCGGCGGATCTCGGGTAGGGGTCCCAGGCTGTGCGTCTAGGCGGATGGTAACAGGAGACAAGGGACACGATGTTTTACCCAGGTTCGGGCCCTCTCGATGGAGGTAATACCCTACTCTGCTTGATTAATATTTATGATATGGGTAGTAGAAGAGTAGATCTACCACGAGATCGGAGAGGCTAAACCCTAGAAGCTAGCCTATGGTATGATTGTTGTTGTGTCCTCTGGGACTAAAACCCTTCGGTTTATATAGACACCGAATAGGGTTAGGGTTACAGTAGTCGGTTACAATGGTAGGAGATCTACATATCCGTATCGCCAAGCTTGCCTTCCACGCCAAGGAAAGTCCCATCCGGACACGGGACGAAGTCTTCAATCTTGTATCTTCATAGTCTAGGAGTCCGGCCGAAGATAGTTCGGCTATCCGGACACCCCCTAGTCCAGGACACCCTCAGTAGGCTTGAAGTATTATTGTTTTTATGTCAAATGATAGACTATTGCTTTGAATCACTCGTGTCTTAATATTCATCCCATGATTAGATACATGATCAAGATTATGCTAGGTAGCATTCCACATCAAAAATTATCTTTTTTATCATTTACCTCCTCAAGGATGAGCAGGAATTAAGCTTGGGGTTGCTGATACGTCTCCGTCGTATCTATAATTTTTTATTGTTCCATGCCAATATTATGCAACTTTCATATACTTTTGGCAACTTTTTATACTATTTTTGGGGACTAACATATTGATCCGATTGCCCGATGTCGATTCTGTTTGTTGCATGCTTTTGTTTCGCAGAATATCCATATCAAACAGAGTCCAGACGGGATAAAAATGGACGGAGCTTATTTTTGGAATATTTAGAAAATTCCGAAAGAAGAATCAACGCGAGACGGTGCCCGAGGTGGCCACGAGGCAGGGGGCGCGCCTTCCCCCTGGGCGCGCCCCTAACCCTCGTGGGCCACCCTTAAGGCGGTTGCTGCTCTACTTTGGACGCAAGAAAACTAATTTTCAGAGAAAAATCTGGGCGAAGGTTTCAATCCAATCGGAGTTACGGATCTCCATATATACACGAAACGGTGAAAGGGCACCAGACGAGGAACGCGGAAACAGAGAGAAACAGAGAGATAGATCCAATCTCGGAGGGGCTCTCGCCCCTCCCACGCCATGGAGGCCAAGGACCAGAGGGGAAACCCTTCTCCCATCTAGGGAGGAGGTCAAGGAAGAAGAAGACGAAGGGGCCCCCTCTCCCCTTCTCTTCCGGTGGCGCTGGAACACTGCCGTGGCCACCATCATCATCACCGCGATCTTCACCAACATCTCCATCACCTTCCCCCCTCTATCTACAGCGGTCCACTCTCCCGCAACCTAATGTACCCTCTACTTGAACATGGTGCTTTATGCTTCATATTATTATCCAATGATGTGTTGCCATCCTATGATGTCTGAGTAGATTTTCGTTGTCCTATCGGTGGTTGATGAATTGCTATGATTGATTTAATTTGCTTGTGGTTATGTTGCTGTCCTTTGGTGCCCATCATATGAGCGCATGTGGATCACACCATAGGGCTAGTTGTATGTTGATAGGACTATGTATTGGAGGGCAAGAGTGATGTAAGCTTCAACCTAGCATAGAAATTGATGCATACTGGATTGAAGGGGACCAATATATCTTAATGCTATGGTTGAGTTTTACCTTAATGAGCGTTAGTAGTTGCGGGCAATGCTAATAGTTCCAATCATAAGTGCACAGAATTCCAAGTCAGGAATGACATGCTAGCAGTGGCCTCTCCCACATAAAACTTGCTATCAGTCTAGTAAAGTAGTCAATTGCTTCGGGAAAATCCCGCAACTCCTACCACCACTTTCCCACACTCGCTATATTTACTTTAGTTGTGTCTTTATCTAAACAGCCCATAGTTTTTATTCTCGTGCTCTTTATTATCTTGCAAACCTATCCAAAAACACCTACAAAGTACTTCTAGTTTCATACTTGTTCTAGGTAAAGCAAACGTCAAGCGTGCGTAGAGTTGTATCGGTGGTCGATAGAACTTGAGGGAATATTTGTTCTACCTTTAGCTCCTCGTTGGGTTCGACACTCTTACTTATCGAAAACTGTTGTGATCCCCTATACTTGTGGGTTAGCAGAGACCATGCAATAAGGCCTCGTATTCGGCTGCGTTCTTGGAGTCTGCATATAGTATTTAGATGCGTCTTGAGCAGCGTCTCCGATGGGGGGACGTTAAAACGACACCCGCTCCTAGCCCTGCCAGCATTTTGGAGCCATCGGAATACATAGCCCAATTGGAATATGTGTCGTACTCTTTAGGGAGTTCGGCCTCTGTCCATTCGGTGACGAAGTCAGCCAGTACTTGGGATTTAATAGCTCGACGTGGTTTGTATGCTATATCAAATGGAAGGAGCTCAATGGCCCATTTGACAATCCGGCCCGTGGCATCGCGGTTGTTTATTATGTCATTGGGTGGCACTTCAGAAGCCACCGTGATCGAACACTCCTGGAAGTAGTGTCGTAGCTCTTGGGATGCCATGAAGACTGCGTATGCTATCTTTTTATAATGGGGGTACCGGGATTTGCATGGTGTAAGGACAGTGGATACGTAGTATACTGGCTTCTGAAGCGGGAATTTGTGTTCGTCCTGTTCTTGTTCAACGACGAGCACGGCGCTCACCACCTGATGTGTTGCCGTTATGTATAGCAACATGGGTTCGCGGATGGTTGGCGCGACCAGGATTGAGTTTCTTGCTAGAACGGTTTTTATTTCTTCCAGTCCGACTGTTGCCGCGTCCGTCCACTTGAAGTGATCGGTTCGCCGTAGAAGGCGATAGAGTGGCAGTGCCTTTTCTCCCAATCTGAAGATAAAGCGGCTTAAAGTTGCCATGCAACCCGCGAGTTTTTGGACTTGTTTAAGGTCTGTTGGTGTAGCCAATTGTGACAGAGCTCGGATTTTGGCTGGATTTGCTTCAGTTCCTCTATTGGAAACGATGAAGCCCAGCAGCTTTCCTGCGGGGACGCCAAAAACACACTTTTTCGGGTTGAGCTTAATGTCATATGCGCGGAGGTTGTCAAATGTGAGACGTAGGTCGTCTATTGGTGTTTTGACGTGCCTTTTCTTGATTATGACGTTGTCTACATAGGCTTCGACTGTCTTTTCGATCTGTTTCTCCAGGCATGTTTGGATCATGCGTTGGTAGGTGGCACCGGCATTCTTGAGCCCGAAGGGCATGGTGTTGAAGCAGAATGGCCCATATGGGGTGATGAATGCTGTTGCAGCTTGATCGGATTCCTTCATTTTGATTTGATGGTATCCGGGATATGCGTCGAGGAAACACAGTGAGTCGTGCCTGCAGTAGCATCAATGATTTGATCAATGCGGGGGAGGGGGAAGGGATCCTTAGGGCAAGCCTTATTGAGGTCTTTAAAATCGACGCACAGGCGCCATGATTTATCCTTCTTTGGTACCATCACCAAGTTTGCAAGCCAGTCCGGGTGTTTTATTTCTCTAATGAATCCAGCCTCGATTAGCTTGGCTAGCTCCTCTCACATGGCTTGGCGTTTGGGTTCGGAAAAGTGCCGCAGTGTTTGTTTGACTGGTTTATATCCCTTTAATATGTTGAGGCTGTGTTCGGCCAGCTTGCGTGGGATTCCTGGCATGTCCGAAGGGTGCCAGGCGAATATATCCCAGTTTTCGCGAAGAAAATCCCGTAGCGCGGCGTCGACCGTTGGGTCTAATTGTGCCCTAATAGATGATGTCTTCTTGGGGTCCGTTGGATGGACCTGGAATTTGACTATTTCTTCCGCTGGCTTGAAGGAGGTGGATTTGGGGCATTTATCTAGGATCACATCGTCCTTGTCCACCGTGGAGCGCAGTGCGGTTAATTGTTCGGCCGCGAGGGCTTCAGATAATGCTTCGAGGGCCAGGGATGCGGTTTTATTTTCGGCGCGGAATGCTATGTCTGAATCACTAGTGAGAGTGATTATACCGTTGGGCCCGGGCATCTTAAGCTTCATGTACCCGTAATGAGGTACAGCTTGGAAGCGTGTGAATGCCTCTCGCCCCAAGAGGGCGTGATATCCGCCTTTGAAAGGGGACACTTGGAAGGTTATCTCTTCGGACCGATAATTCTCCGGCGTGCCGAATACCACGTCGAGTGTTATCTTTCCCGCACACCGCGCCTCCTGACTGGGAATGATTCCTCGGAAGGTCGTGCTGCTTTGCTCGATGCGGCTCCTGTCTATTTCCATTTTGTGGAGTGTGTCTTCATAGATGAGGTTTAGTCCGCTGCCGTCGTCCATGAGAACCTTGGTGAGCTGAAAGCCATCCACGATTGGACTGAGGACCAGGGCAGCTGGTGCTCGGACTATCCTGTGTTTTGGTTCGTCCCCGGCATTAAAAGTTATAACCGTGTCGTTCCAAGGGTTTATTGCTGCTATTTGACAGACTTCGGCGAGTTCGCGGAGTGCCCTTTTGCGCCTATTGTTTGAGGTGAATGTCTCGAAGACCGTCAGTACTTTGGGGTCGTCGTCTTTTGACGGGTTTTGTTCTGGGGTATTCTTGATGAGGATGTCCTCACCGCTCTTGGCCACTTGCCGGAGTATCCAACATGCTCTAAGCCTATGTGTTGGTATGTTATCCGGTGTTGCGTGTATTTTGCATGGCCCATCGAGCCATCCTTCCGGAACGGTTCCGCGCCCCGTACTGGACTTATATTTCTTTACTATTGAACCGGGCGTGTTATAAGGGTGCGCCCTTTTCGCCTGAATGAGGGGTTGAGTGGGGACCGGTGGTTCCCAATGGGCTGCTTGAGTTTTCCAAGCGCTTTCCATTGCGCTGTACTTCTGTACGATAGTTGCTAAGTCAGCGAAGTGTAGTATGCGACGGCGGTTGATGGCGTTGAGGATTCCTTCGTCCATGCAATTGTTGCGGAACGCTGAGATCGCTTCCTCGTCGCGGCAATCTTTAATCCTGTCTTTGACAAGAAGGAATCTGGCCCAGAAGTGGTGGACCATTTCCTGAGACTGTTGTTGTATGCTCATGAGAGCGCTTATATTTGGGTGGGTGGGTGGATTTAAATCTGAACCCTGACCCAATTTTGGATCCGAGTCGAAGGTCTTCCGAACTTAACAGGTCGGGCTCCGGGATATCCACTTGATTTCTTAGGCCCGTCATCCGATTCTATGTTCGGAGGCAGGATGCATCTCCTCGCAGATGGGTGTCCGGCTCTTCGTAACCGGAGATCCGGACATAGTTCGTCCTTAGTATGAAGGAAGAGTTGTCGTCTCGCTCCTCGACTACCGCTATCTGGTGAGTGATCGGTGGTGATTTGATTTCTCTCTGATCGGGTTTAAGCCCAATTCGATCGTAGTCTGTAGCGACCCCCAGGGCGGCGATGCGATCTAGGAGCTCGTTTAAAGACGAAAGCTCCGCTGGATCTATCTGCTTGGAATGTTTGGAGTTGATACGAAGAGGATTTTTGATGACCCGGGAGGTCATCGTCGGCTCCACGACCGAACGGGCGGTCATGGTAAAGCCGCCCAGCCGGAGGGTTTGGCCTAGGGCCAGTGCTCCTCCGGCGGTGATATTGTCCCTGAGAACAAGGCAAACCATCGATCATGTCGTCGACGTCACAGTGGAACTCTCAATGAAAGCACCAATGTCGGTGTCAAAACCGGCGGAGGGTAGGGGGTTCTGAACTATGCGTCTAAGGTCGATGGTAACAGGAGACAGGGGACACGATGTTTACCCAGGTTCGGGCCCTCTCTGTGGAGGTAATACCCTACTTCCTGCTTGATTGATCTTGATGAATATGAGAATTACAAGAGTTGATCTACCACGAGATCATAATGGCTAAAACCCTAGAGGCCTAGCCTGTATGACTATGGTAATGTCTCTCTCCCCTCCGGACTAAGTCCTCTGGTTTATATAGACACCAGGAGGATCTAGGGTTACACAAGGTCTGTTACAAAGAAAGGAATCTACATATTTGGTCGCCAAGCTTTACTTCCACGCCAAGGAGAGTCCCATCCGGACACGGGTGCCGTCTTCGGTCTTCGTATCTTCACAGCCCATCAGTCCGGCCCATGGCTAACAGGCCGGACGCCCGAGGACCCCTTAGTCCAGGACTCCCTCAGTGGCCGCCGAGATGATGAAGATGGCCACCGGTGATGATTTTCCTCTCTGGCAGGGTGCCGGAACGGTGTCTAGATTGGTTTTCGTGGCTACAGAGGCTTGCAGCGGTGGAACTTCTGATTTAGGGTTATTTTAGGGGGTTTCTGTATTTATAGGATTTTTTGGCGTCGTTTTCACGCGAAGATGAGCCTCGAGGTGACCACAACCCACTTGCACACGGGCAAGGGCCCAGGCGCGCCCTGGTGGGTTGTGCTCACCTTCTTCACCTTCTGGTCCTCCCACGAAGTTTCTAGTGCTTCTTTTGTTCCAAAAAAAATCGTCAAAAAGATTCGTTCCATTTGGAGAACTTTTATTTCTGCATAAAAAACAACAACACGGTAGTTCTGCTGAAAACAACGTCAGTCCGGGTTAGTTCCATTCAAATCATACCAAAACCATATAAAATTGTTGTAAATAACATGGCATCAATACTTCATAAATTATAGATACGTTGGAGGCGTATCAGTTACCTTGTTTTTTATATTGTCAGATTACAAAACATATATCTACCATCCATATTACATTTGTATCACCATCCTTTGCTGAACTAGTGCACCTATACAATTTACCATTGTATTGGGTGTGTTGGGGACACAAGAGACTCTTTGTTATTTGGTTACAAGGTTGTTTGAGAGAGACCATCTTCATCATACGCCTCCCACGGGTTGATAAACCTTAGGTCATCCACTTGAGGAAATATTGCTACTGTCCTACAAAACTCCGCGTTTGGACGCCCAACACGAGTCTACAAGAATAAGTTGCGTAGTATACATCAGGGAGGCACTCCGCGGACACGGAAGCGGGAGGCCGCAATCCAACTGTAGTCGTAGACATTTCAAACTCTTTTTCAACAAACCGAATGAAATTCGTGCAAACACGACCGGATTACATATTAACATGACGAGTTTTATACAAACACAACGGATTTTCATTACGTTTCAGACATTTAGAACAAAAAAAGACTCACCCCTAAACCTATCCTACGGCAGCGGCGCCCGCTGTCCGAGCTCGTGTTGTCCTTCATCCGCTCTAGTCACGTGTCTCTGACATTGAACAAGCTCGGACATCGGAGATGCATCACGGACAGGCCCTTGGCTGGCGCGCTGCTTTAATGGCGGAGGCAGTGAGAGGCCGTGTACGCCCTGAGTCGTCTTCAATGTGGAGCGGTGTGCTCTAAAGCGGCATGAATACGGGTAGCTGGCGTCCCGGCGGAGCAGCGTCTTGGCGAGGAGGAGGGGTTTGGGTGGGCCAGGGTGATCAGGAGCGGGCGTGGTAGTGGTCCGGACTTCCGCAAAGCCTCTCATGTTTATCTCCGGTTTGCGGAAGAAAATACGTCCGGGCCGCATCGTGAAGTGATATAGGACCGCTTAGATGGCTTCTGTGGTCTGGACGGATGAGGAGGTTTGAGGATCGTTGTTGAAGATGCTCTAAGTTTTAGGAAACCACATTATTGTACATAGAACATACGCCATGAAAAAACACAGCCAATGTGATGCAAAATGAAACATTTTTTTTAACATAATACAATCAGAGATGCTCACATTCACGCATATACATGATACAAGCATAATTATAGGACTGAAATGGAGAAAAAAATGCGAAAAAAGCGGCAGATGGGCTCAGATCGCAAAGAGACTGGGCCCTTTCTGCTGAACGATGTGCAATGTGCTGCGCACTGGCAAATGCTATTCTTCCTTGTATGGCTTGCCAATATGCACAACACCATGCATGGTACTCCCTCCGTTCCTAAATAATTATCTTTTTAGAGATTTCAACAAATGACTATATACGGAGCAAAATAAATGAATCTACACTCTAAAACATGTCTACATACATTTATATGTTGTAGTTTATTTGAAATGGTTAGAAAGATAATTATTTGAGAACGGAGGGAGTACATGATAATGATCGATACAGGTTACGAGAAGAGGGAAATGATCAGGCATAATCCATCTTCACAAATAGGTCGACCTCGTAGACGATGGAGTCCGGCGTGGGGTTGCCCGCGGCCATCATGACGCAGTACCCACGCGCCATCCTGAACGCGCCGGTGCCGCCCACCACAGAGCGCTCGATGGCACCGGTGAAGCTCAGAACAGGCCCCAGCATTGCCAGCGTGCTCCCGCTGTGCTCCCCAGCCGTGAACACAAAGTTGATCGCCGACTGCATGCCCGGCGGGCTCACGAGCCTGGCTCCAGCGAAAATGCCCTGGTACCGGCCCACGAGCGACGAGCTCTTCGGGTCCGGGCCGTCGCGTAGCTCGTCGTCGAGCACGCCGACCACCCCGAACGTCGCGTTGCCGCCCAGTGGTGACGGCACCGCCACGATCGCCGTGGTGTTGGGGCCGGCGAAGATCTCGTGCATGTACAGGTGGATGTGCTTGAGCCCTTGGTCGCCGGCGCCGGTGCCGGCGCGCGCCAGGAGGAAGGCTGGTGCTGACCAGGCCAGCATGATGGCGAGTATGAGCAATGGCGAGGAGGAAGCCATGGCGATCAAAAAGCGTTGCGGTATCGACTCGCAACCGCTGGAATACAACAGAGATGCAACGCGGTCGATGGGTTGAACATGCTCTTGCTAGAGTTCGTACTATATAGAAATCACTCCGTTGACCTGCAGTGCATGATCGATCGGCAGCACTCAACCGACGTGCAATCCCCTTTGTTGCCCTCGCAAGTCGCAGCTAGCTAGTTTTTTTTTAGCTTAGAGAATCAAATCCTTTGTCTCTTTCATCGCCAGAGCTACATTTTTTTTAGGGAAAATCGCCAGCTACATGATCAACTATTAGTAGCTACCAACTGCAACTGCCGACCCTCCCGCTAGTTGGTCAACGATATGGATGTGCAACACATAAACCCTAAAAAATGATAAATCCTACATTCCTACTAGCAAATTGCATTATTTTGTACAGTTTGAGCATACTGGTTGTCTTATGGTTTTGGAAAGCACACCTAATACAAAAAGAAAGACATTTTGAACATGTCTTATAAGTCAACGCTCAAAACTTTCGGAACCAGCATGTGGTTGATCTTGGAGCATGTCCCACAGATCCCTTTTCTCCAATAAACTATTGTTATTGGGGGAGTTAGGGAGGGGAACTTATGGTCTATGAGTGTATATGCACCCTATATGAAAAATAGTAATAAAAAATCAAAAAAATCTGAAAATAATTTTGAAATAAACTTGAACTCCCATTGTACTCGTAAAAATAATTCCACAAAGAGGAAAAACTCCGTTGAATATTTAGGAGTATTGAACCTTATTAGTAAACCCCGTTGTACTTTTTCACTTGAAAATATCTTTGTTGCTACTTATAGAAAAATCTGTTACCTTTGTTGCAGATGTGTCTAAGAACCCGAGTTGTTGAAGAAACTTGCCTCATTGGTTGCTGATGGAGAGGACTTCGACTGTCCAATTTGCTTGTCTCCTCCATCTACAATTGTCATAACAAGCTGCACTCACATATGCCAAACCTGTATGCTAAAAATCCTCAAGAGCCCTAGTTCCCGTTGTCCGGTATGTCGGCGCTCCCTAGAAAAGAAGACCTCTTTATTGCTCCGATGGTACAACATCCTGATGACGATGACTCGAGCAGTCTTGACTCTGACAAACCTCTCTCTTCGAAGGTGCAAACCTTGCTGGAGCTACTGAAGCGTTCGCGGAAGGAAGACCCTTCATCAAAGTCGTTTTCCCGTTCCAGAAGATGTTGATTCTGCTCGGATGGCCACTAAAAAGAGCAGGCTTCAAAATACAATGTCTTGACGGCACCATCAGCGTGAAAAAGAGGTCAGACGTTATAAAGCAATTTGCGATCGTCGGCCCCGATGCCCCAATCATACTGTTGGCCAGCCTGAAGGCTGCATGAGCTGGTGTAGTGGTGTGAAGCTAACAGCGGCGTCCAGGGTGTGCCTGTTTAACCCCTAGTGGAACCCCGGGATGGAGGAAGCGAGGCCATGGGACAGGATGCACCGGATCCCGGAAGAAAGCGGTGAAGGTGGTGCGGCTTATCATGAAGAAGAGCATCGAGGAGAGGGTCCTGGAGCTCCAGGAGAGGAAGAAGCGGCTGATCAGCGGGGCGTTCAGGAAGAAAGGAGGCACCAAGGAGGGCAAGAAGACGCGCTTTGAGGATCTGCGCATTATGCTGGAATTTCAGCCACAGTCTGATAGAGTGGTAGTTTTGCCCTAGGAAAAGTTTAAAAAAAACCTTGAATTTATAGACGAAAGCTAAACCAAACCTTGAACTCTTAATCTCTGAAATCAGCACACCAAACTCTCTAATCCTGGTGTATTTTAAACCTTGAGAGGACTTCGCTGGTATTTGCTGAACTGGGCCGCCCAGATGTACGATCACTCACTGCCAGCACTAATTTGTCCCTTTTTAGTTTTTTCTTCTATGTTTTCTTTTCTTTTTTCATTTTTACACATGTCTAATTTTTCTCAGTACCCAATGTACATTTTTAAAGCACACCTTAAGTATTTGATAAAATTTTGATATTTTCAAATACATTATGGGCATTTTTAAATTAAATGTTTTCAATTTTTTTAAAATACATGGTAGTATTTTTTCAAATACATGTTTTACATTTTCTTAATGACAATATACATTTTATAAAACTACAGAACACTCTTTTACATGGTTCAACATTTTTTAATTTGCATACATTTTTTCAAACACATGTCATGTATATTCTGCTAAGGTTATGACACATTTATTTACAACACGCAAACATTTTTTTACATTGTACAAAAGTGTTACGTGATTTTAAATTTTGTTCAGGTTTTAGAAAAAAAAATATGTTTCAAAAAGTGTTTGCACTTTAAAGTTTTGTTCAGGCTTATGTTTCAAAAGGTGTTCTCTTTTTTAAAGTTGTTAGTTTTTAAAAAGTATTCAAAATTTTCAAAAATGCACTTTAGAAAATGTTCAAAGATTTCAGAAATAGATACGTTTTCAATACTTGTGTGCCCCCAAAAAGAGTTTTCAAAGTTCGACGCTTTGGTTTCTGATTAAATATTTTCGGCCTCTTATTATGTAAGTCATAGTCGTATGGTGTAGTGGCTAGCGACATCAGGTCAACCCTGCCAGGTCCCAAGTTTGACTCCATGACATGTTTTCTCTTTTGGAATTATTACGTTGTGTGTTATGAAAAAGAAAGAAAGAGTTTTTTACGGCGCGTGATAAGAAAGAAAACTCGCTTTATGACTGGTGGGCCGGCCCAGTCGAGTCCGCAGCCAACAATCCGAAACATTTTTTAAGACATTATTTATGAAGTAATTTATGAAATTCAGAAAACACTAATAAAAAATGTGACAAAATTCTGAAAATCTGAAACATTTTTCATAGCATGGGAAAAACTGTTGTAATTCTGGACATTTTTTTGACAAATGTGATATTCTTTTTGAAATAAGTGAACCGTTTTAAAAAATGCAAAGAGTATTTCAGAATTCCAGTTTCTTTTAAAACACAAAATGAATTGAACTCATGCCAAAAATATAAAACAGGAACATTTTGTAACTTCAGAACAATTTTAGAAAGGCACGAACATTTTTTAAACTTCACGAATTCTTGTTGAGTTATAGTGGGCCGGCCCAAATTCGTGTCCATGAGAGTAGCTGGTTATCACGGCTGGCATTATAGTATTCCCGGTGTACCAAACAGGTCTAGGGTCCAAAATAGGTAGGGATTACAAGTTCAGAGTGCAATTTTCAGGATTCAAAGTTCAAGGTTTGATTTAGCTTTCATCTATAACTTCAAGGTTTATTTTGGACTTTTTCTTTTGCCCTACGCTGCGAGTCCCAGGGCATGTTGCTGCATGCATGTAATTTTGTCCCGTGTGGTGAACATGCATGAGCACAAGGGGGAGGGAGACCCGTTTTGCAGAACCTGCGGCTGTAGCATCTCGTACCAGTGCAGGAGTAGGGAATACGAGTGTAGGAAATTTCCGCATACATACATTGATACATAGGTGTATGAATATGTATGCCTGTGAATGTGGTGCTGCTACACAGTAAATGTTAGAGTTATGTTGAATATTGTGTACAAGGTAGGTTACAGTTGGACTTGTAGTTGTATTGTGTTTACATAGGATGTGGAGTCGTGTCCTAGTAGGACACTTGTATCCTAGGCCTCTCATATATAGTAGGGCTAGACACATGATGTAACCTATGCCAACATAAAAGCACATACACGCAAAGGGGAAGTGGCCGGCGTGTCTTTGGCGCCCGGGTGGCGGTGTGCGATATTGTGGCGGTGTCACGGGAGGAGGCGCTTGTAGTCGGGCAGGGGATGTAGCCATATCGGTGAACCTCGTTAATAAATCTCGGTGTCGTGCTCGTGTGATTGCTTGGTCCTCGGATGATCGACGGTATGCCTCAGATTTATTCTAACAAGTGGTATCAGAGCGAGGTTTCGAAAAGGCTTTGGATTGTTGATTGAGAGGAAAGTTGCGATGGTCGGTCTCAAAAAAAGGCGATGTGTTTTCTTCCTGATCTATTTGGTCCACAGCAGAGCTGGCCTGATGTGAAGGTCAATGATGGTCGTGACACGGATGCCAAAGCAGCAGGTTTAGAAGCAATTGGAAGCAACCAAGGCAGCGGCAGATCGGTTCGGCGGCGTCGGCAGGCAGGCAACATGCAGTGTTCTAAATCAAGTTGGTCTCGTTCTAGGCGAGATCGAACGCGATGGACGGAACGCAGCACAAGGCATGCCAGTAGGCCCAGCGCAAGCAGCAGCTGCTGCGGAGGCGCGGATGAAGGCCCATCGGGAGGGCTGAGCTGGGCGGAAGCCGTGTGAAGGCCCAATCAGGCTGAAGCGTGGGTGCTTGTGTCGTGCAGGGCAGACTCGTGAGGAGATTTGTTTGAAGAAAAATAGAGGGACCGAGTCCCTAGAGGAGCCGGAGATGTGCAGCAGCAAAAGCAACCCATCCATCGGAGGTAGCATGACATTGGCAGAAAACGCAATAGCTAGCGTCGAAGAAGTTGAGCCAAGACAGGAGCTTTGACGTGAATACCAACTAGTTGAATTTGCTACTAGTAGTACACACGATTGTGTCCTTGGGCATCTGTGCGAAGCTTGGTTAATTTTTCAGAGTGTCAGCCATACAAAGAATTTTGGCACCAACAGGTTCTAGGTTTGAGGCGGATAAGTTTGACGGAACTGAAAGCCTTGGGTTATGGCAGGCAAGGGTAAAAGATTTGTTGGCACAACATGAATGCTTGAAAAGCGTTGCGGGATGTCAACCCAGTTAAGATGGACGATGAGAGTTGTGAGGAGTTGCAAATGATTGCGGAAGTTCGGCTCAGGTCAGACACATAGGGCAAGTAACCTGGACAGTCTGACGGATCGACGCAAGTCGGTTGGTATAGAAGACGGTGGTGGGATTGGCGACGACGACATTGGAGCGTGATGCTGATGGTGACCGACTTCTGGGCGTGGAAACACGTGGCGCAGGCCCCGAGGGTTTGTGTGGTTTCGACAAGACTATGGCGCGGGGTTGATTCAAGACGGTATACACGGAGCTTGAAGTCGATGAGGCGCAGGGGTGGACTGATCATCTACCATGGAGTCATGTTGAAGGTGGAGCTGGATTGAGAGTCTACGGCGTAAGTCGACAGAGAGTCGAAGCCTATTCAGCGAGAAAAGCGAGTGACATGAAGTTCGGACTGGAGCCTAATGGTCTGATGAAAACATGAAACTCGTCATCGGTCAGTGATGATCGGTGGTACTCTGCAATGGGGGTTGAGTGGCGTGGGTTCGCGTCCCTTGAGACTCGACCAGTACAGCGGAGGCTCGACGCGGTAATAGCAGCGAGGCGTGCGGTATGCATGGGGCATGGAGACGAGCCAGGGCTCTGGTGGTCATACATGTGGTGAGACAATTGCGAATTTGACTCAGGGTGACACAGGGTGACGGTGAAATTCCTTCAAGTTTCAGACAGACAGTCAAGGAGAGCGATGACGTTGAGTTCGGGTAACTCTTATATGTGGCATTCAATATGTGAGTTGTTCACTTTCACGCAGACAGTGATCGGTGTGTGATGGCGTTGGACGGATACTCCGGAAGTTGGGACCACAAGGTAGAGTAACGAGGAACTTAATTTTGCTCGAGCGTTGACTGCTAAGAAGATGGGAAGGGACTACAGTTGTAGGTGGAGTCACATGGAGTCTAGGAGTAGCAACGGTGCTCATGGCGTATCTCAAGTCCAATGTACATGGAGGTTCGACGCATGGACGAATCCAAGGTGATGGAGAATATTTCCCAAGGTGGAGTTTGTTAGAGTTGTGTCGAATATCATGTACAAGGTAGGTTACAGTTGGACTTGTAGTTGTATTATGTTTACATAGGATGTGGAGTCGTGTCCTAGTAGGACACTTGTATCCTAAGCCTCTCATATATAGTGAGGCTAGACACACGATGTAACCTATGTCAACATAATAGCACAGGCACGTAAGGGGGAGCCGGCGGCATGTGCCGCCGGCCGGGTGGCCGGTGTGCGATATTGTGACGGTGTCACGAGAAGGAGCACCCATAGTCAGGCCCGGGGATGTAGCCATATCGATGAACCTCGTTAACAAATCTTGATGTCGTGCTCGTGTGATTGCTTGGTCCTCGGATGATCGACGGTATGCCTCAGATTTATTCTAACAGTAAACAAGTCCAGTCATGTTATGAAGGAGTGGTGAAAGATACCATGCTGTGTAATCTGATGGCATGCGTGTTGCTGGTCGTTTCTTGATGATAGTATCTTCTAGTAAAATCCAAGATTTTTGAAGCAGGTAAACAAGGATCGGGTCAATTTGATAATCACTTATTTAGTCATTTTAGTGGGAGTGCAGTTTCCTGATTCGTGAAACATGAAGCAGTAGAAAGGATGCAGAGCCTGAGGCAGCACAATTTGAGTGTGTATGCTTGCATAGATAAATTTGAGGTTTGCATGGGATTGGCTAGGAGAAGCCGTCTGAAAGAGAATTTTCTGATCAGATTTCTTTTGATCTTGAGTGTTTTTCTTTTCTCTAATCAGAATCTCTTCCCAAGCCCATGTTGGTTTTCCTCTGCAGCAAGCCTCCCCTCTGCTTTTTCACGCTGCCATTGCATGTTTAAAGGGTCAAATATAAGACAGTATGATGACTTGATGAGACGCCCGGAATAGCAAAACTTGCCACTGTCATCACTCATTTTCGCTGAGAGAGATGCATCAGTTTCAGACTCGCCGTACCGGAGGAAGGAAGCTACGCGGAAGGCTCCGGCCAAAACAGCTCTATTTGCATTGCACAAGCCTCGGCCTTGCCTTTGGGAACAGTACGCGTTTCATCTGCTCAGAGTATTTCCAGCCGTTGGCCCCTCCAAGACGCATGAAAATCGCCCCCTGAAGACGAGTTAGCGATACAATCGGCACTGGGGGCGGTTTTGCATCTAGTCGTCGTCTTCAGGCATCGAAATTGGCCCACTTTTCAGCCCCATTTCAGCAAATAAAGGGCTCATATGGCGAGAATAGGCCCATATTCGACGTGGTTCGTCGTGTCTCGGCGTTCAATTATCAACACAATTTTTTTCTTATCACATATTTCATCACAGAAAAATCAAATACTTCAACAAAATAGTACAACAACAAATAGTTTAATACAAATTATATAGTTTAACAAATAAAAACTCATATTTCATCACACGTCGCGCGGCGTCCCCTTGAGCCTCCATAGGTGCTCAATCAGATCTTCTGCGATTGATGATGCACATGTGGGTCTCGGACCTCTGACGCTTATCTTGAGATAGGCGGTCCAGGTTGCGGTAGCTGGTGATCAACTTGACTAGAGGACCCTGCCTGTACTATGGTTCAGTGTCAAACACTGGGTCTTCTTGCTCGCTCTCGATGATCATGTCGTGCAAGATGACACAGCAAGTCATAATCTCCCACATTTGATCTTTCGACCAGGTCTGAGCGGGGTACCGGACAACAGCAAATCGAGATTGGAGCACATCAAATGCCCGCTCGACATCCTTCCTGCAAGCCTCCTGAATCTTCGCAAACCAGGCGTTTTTGCCTCCTGGCACAGGGTTTGAGATCATCTTAACAAATGTCGACCATCTCGGATAGATGCCATCAGCTAGATAGTACCCCTTGTTGTAGTGCCGCCATTGATCTCGAAGTTCACCGGAGGAGAATGACCTTCAACAAGCTTGGCAAAGACAGGAGAGCACTGCAACACGTTGATGTCATTGTGAGTTTCTGGAATACCAAAGAAGGAATGCCAAATCCAGAGGTCCTGTGTGGCCCCTGCCTCAAGTACCACACTGCAACCGCCTTTGGCGCCTTTGTACATCCCCTGCCAAGCAAATGGGCAATTCTTCCATTTTCAATGCATGCAGTCGATGCTTCGAAGCATCCCAGGAAATCCTCTTGCTGCATTTTGTGCTAGGATCCGAGCAATGTCTTCCGCATTGGGTGTTCTCAAGTATTGCGGTCCAAACACTGCCACCACTGCCCGACAGAACTTGTAGAAACACTCTATGCTGGTGGACTCGGCCGTGCGCCCATAGTCGTCGAGTGAATCACCGGGAGCTCCGTATGCAAGCATCATCATCGCTGTCGTGCACTTCTGGATGGAGGTGAATCCAAGGGCGCCGGTGCAATCCATCTTGCACTTGAAGTAGTTGTCGAACTCCCGGATGGAATTCACAATCTGAGGAAGAGCTTTCGGCTCATCCGATACTTGGCGTAAAATGTTTTCGCCGTGAAGTGGAGTATCGCGAAGTAGTCGAGTAGAGCATGCGGTAGCCTTCGAGAAGATGCGGTTCTTTGCTTTCACCCGCCCGGCGCCGAAGCCACCTCGCCATGCGGCTTTTCATTACTACGCCCAAAGAATCGGCGAGGCGGCGAGCACCATGAGATGCTCTTCTTCACGGGCGTCGGCCTCGGCTTCCTCCTCCAAAGAAGGCGGCGCTTCCTCGTCGTCGAGTCCATCGCCGAGGTGCAAATCACCGAACACCTTGCACCCGGTGGGCGTCTACCGCCCGCTAAAGCGCCCCTCGCGGTAGGAACGCCCGACCTCGTTGGAGGGCTGCCGCGGCTCTGCTATTTTTTCGGCGGGGAATGGCTATCTAGCGGTGAAGGGCGGCGGGCGGCGCCGGGATATAGCTAGTGACGGTCGAGGGCGCGGGGGGTGGGAGGCGAGTCGGAGTAGAAAACCTTGACTTTTCACCTGATAATGTGGGCCAGCCGCACTTTTCCCTTGCGCCGGAGCCCCCAATTGCCCCCAGTGCGCTGGGTTCGGTCTGTGACCGCCGGACGGGAAAAAGGATCGAATCGGCGATTTTCGACGCTCTGAGAGCGAGAATGGGACTTTTCTTGCGCCGGCGCCGAGAAAATGGCCTTAGACGGCCTGTTGGGGACGCGGGTGGAGAGGCTCTCAGTCCTCCTGCGCTGCTACAAGCACCACCATCGCCGGTTGCCAACGCTCCCTCCCACCAGACCGCGCACGGACCGAGACCGGCAATGGCGAGCTCGGCGCCTCCCTTCCTCCTCCTCCTCCTCTTCGTCCTCGTCGCCGCCGCAGCGGCCTTGGAGGAGCGCCCGCGCGTCACCCCCACCTTCATCCAGTGCCACCCGGCGCAGGCGCAGGCAACCGCCAACGCCAGCAGCGCCAAGAACTCCACGGCGTTCCAAGCCAACGTGATGCCCCTCCTCGCCAAGCTCCCCTCCGCCGCCGCGCCCACGGGCTTCGCGTCCCTGCGCTCCGCCGGAGTGGTCAGACGCGATCGCGCGTTCGGCCGCGGGCTCTGCTTCGGGTACGCCACGCCGTCCCGGTGCCGCGAGTGCCTGGCCACCGCGGCCAGGAAGCTCGCCGACGCCTGCGAGTGCCTGGCCACCGCGAGTGCCTGGCCACCGCGAGTGCTCTGGACGGACGGTTGTTCCGCGTCTTACGCCGACGTGAACGGCTCCTCGCCCTATTCGGACAGCTTCCGCGCGCGCATCATCTCCGGCGCCGACGCGCTCACCACCAGCACCTCAACCGAGCTGCAGAGCCTCGCCGACCTGGCGTGGCGCATGGGGCCGGCCGCGGCCACCAGCGCCGGGATGCAGGTGGCCGTGGACTGGACCGCCGCGGCACAGGAAGAACAACACGGTGCACGTGCTGGCGAAGTGCGCGCGGGACCTCACGGCGGAGGAGTGCGCGTGGTGCGTCCATTACTCGGCGCGGGTGGCGGAGACCTGCGCCTGGTCCTGGTGCCCCCGGCACTCGGCGCGGGCGGGGGACACCTGCTGCTGGGGCCTCGACGCGTGGCGGGCGCCATCGTCGGCTTCGACTGCTACCTGCGCTTCGACGTCGCCGTCGCCACCGCCGCCGCCACGTCCACTGCACCGGCGCGGGTGCCCCTGCTACAAAGGCTCGGTGAGCAGAGCACGCTGCACGCTCTTGCCTTCATCTTCTTGGCTATGGTTTGATTGGAGCAACGAACCGGCCGCTGGGCGATCTGCAGCAACAAGGTACCACTTCGGTAGTCTAGTCCAGGACAAGAGTCAAGAACCGGCCGCTGCGTCGTCTGTGAATAATGGGTAGGAGTACTAGTACCGACTGTTGATGCCGGAGTGGACGATCCAGAAACGATAATCAAGCCTAATTAGTCGTTCCGTACCGCGCGTCCGCCGACGCGTAGTGTGTTCCGCCGCCGGGGCGAGCATTTCCGGGCGAGGTCCACCTCCAACACCTGGGATCATGTGCCACAAGCACAGGAAGGCGTACAGGGGGCTTGCTTTTTTTTTACATGGCTTGCTTCATTTTTTGGGAAAGGAAGTGACCAAGTGGACGCAGAGCTTCTGTACCGAGCTAAAATGAGCTTGGTGAACAGTAAAATCAAAACAAAATTGATAAAAAATAAAAAAAACATTTTTTGTTGAGAAACATTGACACAAGTTTTAAATGCTTGAAAAATTCGTCATGAAAGATCACATTCCTAGAAGGCGTGGTAAAAAAAAAATCGATACTCTGAAAATGCTACTTTCAAAAGCATTTTGGAACACTGAATTTGTT
Organism: Aegilops bicornis; assembly: GCA_021605145.1. Classification (NCBI taxonomy): domain Eukaryota; kingdom Viridiplantae; phylum Streptophyta; class Magnoliopsida; order Poales; family Poaceae; genus Aegilops; species Aegilops bicornis. The sequence continues at coordinate 187,652,233 of CM038670.1, forward strand.
TTTTCTACCACGCCTTACAGGATTGTGATTCCATGACTAATTTTTGCAAGCACTTGGAACTTTTGTCAATGTTTCTCCAAAAAAATTGATTTTTTTTATTTTTTTATTTTATTGTTCACCAAGCTCATTTGAGCTCGGGAGTAGAAAGGCACTTTCGTGACCACGCCCATGTTGCCCTAGCCGTTTGGGGGTGGATGAACAGGACCTCATGAAGGCTGGAGGAAGTCGACGATGGATGAACAGTAACCGGTGGAGCCTCGAGGAAGTCGACGGTGGATGAACAATAGCCCGTGGAGTCCCGTTTTGCGGTACGCCACACCCCTCCTGATGAACATGACCCACGGCGGTAGGCAGTTGGAGAGAAGTCCGATTCCTCCATATTGCGGTACGCCAGAACCCTCCCATCAGCAGGACCCCGTTTCGACCATAGGCGGTCGAAGAGAAGTCCGCTTCCTCCGTTTTGCAGAACGCCAGCCCCCTTCCGATGAACAAGACCCCACTTCGACCGTAAGCGGTCGAAGAAAACTCTGTTCCGTCCGTTTTGCGGTACGCCAGACCCTGAGCCGATGAATATGGCCCCGTTTCGGCTGTTCCATCCAAGCTGGTTGGCTCCCGATAAACAGGACACATTCCGACCCAGTTGGTTGGCTCTCGGTGAACACGATGCAACTGTTTCTTCGTTCTGACCTAATTGGTTGGCTGCAGATGAATAGGACATCGTTGTTGTCATCCAGTGCGGCCATACGTTGCCTCTCGATGTACACGAGCACTTGCCATATGCGTTCAAGACCCCACTCATATGTACGTATATGACCATATTTTTTGCAGTGTGACTTTATGTATGCGTACACGATTTAGACGGGACTGCCTCTAGCTCCCTGCACTGACGACGAGCTGAGTTTGAGTAACAGTGACACCAAGCACCCTTGTGACTTCTGGATCCCATGAGGACACGCAACGGTAGCGCATAGAGAAGAGCCCCACCACCACTTTCATGGTGCAATAGCAAGGCACTGCTTCGCTGTAGTGTGAGGGCAAGGCGGCAAGGCGTGAGCTATGGAGATGGGAGTTATCCACTAAGGAGAAAATAAGAAGGGAGGTTGCTAGACTTGGTTTGGGCAGGTCGATTGCTTACCTCTTTACAGGGACACCAATAAGGGACAAATAAAAGAAGGTGGGTAAAGGAAAGAGTGGCGCCATGGGCAAGGCGTCTCTCGCTGCTTGATGGATGACCTTCGATCTCTCGGCCTGTTCGCTTTGATTGGGTTGTCGTTGAGGGTTGGGAGGTGCCTGATGTCTTGCGTCGAGCTGTTCTTGTCGGGGGTCTCTTGGCGTAGTAGCAATATCGGGGTTTGTGGATGTTGTGTATTCGAAGAGTCTGGGAGGGGCCGCATGTGCTGGTGTTCACACCACATACTAATAAGTTGTACCATGCACAGGCAAACCAATCCGACTGGCGGAGTTGAGTTCAAATACACTAGTCTCTCTTTATCATGGATGTCTTAATATCATAATAAAAATTATGATAACTAGATTTCAATGTTTAAACCAATGCACATTTTTTAATTCAATAAACATGTAGGAAATCTCATTTGCATCAAACCAAACCACGTAAGTCTGGACGAACATGTTAGTTAATCGAGTCATATGTAGAAGTATAATCAACAACATTTTTAGTTCTTTGATGATTCTATTATCGAACCCAATTTGCATGTCACAATTTTTATGTCCTAGAAGTTTCCAAGAATATGACCGCCCAAAATACACTAGAAACCATTATTAAAATATTTGTTAGTGTGTATATGATTTAGAAATCTCTACCATAATATTCAATAATATTAAATATACATGAACACACGCATAGATATGCAAATATGTATACACTACATTGTTTATGCAATATTAGAAAAATAAATCATAAAATTATTTTAACAATAAAGAAAACTTTTGTTACATGATAAAATTTTCATTTTGTAGAATTAGAATTTTCAGTGTATAGTACATTACAACTGAATACCAATGAATAATATAACTATTATTTAAAAATATTCTTATGTGGCTAAGTAATAGAAAAAATATATTAATTACAACTATAATGTAGTACACATAATTTAAAATAAGTATAAAACTTTAGTACAAAAATCAATTATTTTACATCGCCCCGGGCCCAAAAATACTTTGAACCGGCTCTGCAGGGGGTGTGGTAGTGATGGACTGCCCACTCGACGGCGAAAAAGACGAGGTAGATGCTCGCGATGAAGAGCACCCAAGCGTTGACCGCCACTCGGACAGCATTCGGAGGAGCGGCCATCAGCGTCTTCTTGGCCACGGTCACGCTCATAGGCAGCAGCAGATGACGCGTCTCGCCGTCCATGGTGATTGTGCTTTTTTAAGTAGGGGAAAGTGAGGCGCCGAGCAACGCAGCTTGGGTGATGCGAGCGGGGGAGACGAAACAAAACGATAACCAGGACGTGTCGAGCCTGGGCTGCGCGCGCACACACACAGCCACAGAGGATCCTCAGCTCAGCTGGGCCAGACGTACGATGTGTAAACAGGCCGCATGTGATGATCGATATGTTCTCGGCTCATGGGCATGGCAAAGGAAACCACTGGCAAGCAGCGTGCACTACATCTTCGGCAATGCTGCTTAATTTCCTTGCGTGCAATGGGACGTGTGCAGTGCGCTATGTGGGTGAAGTGAAGAAGCCCGACACACACAAGCGACACACACATGCACATGGGTACATTGCAGTAAAAAGGACCGCGTAATTTACAACTAATGTGACCACGCACTTCTAGAAGAACCATGGATTGTGAGTGATGAATCGAAGGTTATCAAAGCCGGCACCACGTAGTACGTTATGGAAGTGCCGATTGTCCAATCGTTTTTCCATTTTGGCAACCACGTACGTTATCAAAGCCGGCGCTGCGCGGCTATTGTCAATAGAACAACTTAAGTTATGGATGAACACGCATCATTTATGTCCAACTAGCAACAACTGGATTTGTTCATCCTTTTCAAAAAAAAAAACTGGATTTGTTCATTAGGGTGTGGGAAAAGGCAAACAACATTTAGATCAGGTCACTGGAATTGCAGTGTTCCTCCGTACAAAATCTCAAAGTTACAGAAATTTGTCAATCAATCTTATTACCAGACGCGCGCGCACACACAACGACACTAGGGATAAAGGGGACTCTTTATCTAACAAAAAATCTCGAGAAGATCGGATAGATGGAGCAACCCGACGATCGGATCGACTACTTTTGCTCTCTTTTTTTCGTGAAGAATATCGAGTACTTTTGCTAGAAGTAGTGGCCGGGGCGGGGCAGGAGCACGAACAGGTCGATCCTGAACACGACCGTCTCCGGCGTCGGCGCGCTGACGACCTTCATGAAGGAGTACCCGCGCGCCATCCTGAACACCCCGGTGCCGCCCACAACGGCGCGCTCCACGGCCGCGCCGTCGAAGTCGAAATGGTACTGGCCCTGCACCGTCAGTGTGCTCCCGCGGCGCTCCCCGGCGGTGAACACGAGCGTGACGGTGGACAGGTAGCTCGGCCCGGCCCGGTCCGTGCCGACGAAGAAGCCCTGGAACCTGCCGACGAGGTCGGACCCGGGGCGCGGGCCGGCGCGGAGCTCGTCGTCGATCACGCCGGGCTCCCCGAAGGTGGCGTTGCCGCCCAGCGGGGACCGCAGCAGCGGCGACGCCACCGTCGCGTTCGCGCCCTCGAACCTCTCGTGGATGTAGAGGCGGATGCGGGTGGCCTTGCTGCTGCCGGCCGCGAGAGCGGCGGGCGCCGGGGCGGACAGGACGAGGGCGACGAGCAGCACCAGCTGCAACGACGGTGAGAGGGCCATCTCGCTGCGCAACAAGCGCGGAGGTGGGAATTTGTGCGTGCGCCGTCGGCTGCGTTGAGAACTTGAGATGTACGGTAGAGAGCTGAGATGGGTGCAGGATGTATGCGCGCACACAGAGCAAATATATACTGCGTGGGGTGGCGTTGCGCTCGTTCGAGTGGCCGCGCCGGGACATATGTCACACGTACGGGCGTGCGTTGGTCGATCCGCCCAGCTCGATGTATTTGTCCGTGAAGATTGCTGCTTTGTAGCGCCGGCGGCTGGGGGACAGCTTGCAGCCTGCTAGCTCCGCCCTGGGTAGCTAGCTGCGTCCCATCTCCCAGGAGAGGGCACGAAGCTACGGACCACGAAGAGCGCGCGGGTCGAGTCGAGAGCACAGAATCGGTGACTTCTGCTGGTGGCTGCCTGATCACCGACTCGCGATGGGAACAGACTGCTAGGCCATGTAGCCGTGTAGGAACTTCTGAATTCCATGCATGTCTGCAACGGAGTGTGGATTTTGTCTAACTGCTTGCCCGCGTCAAATCAGTACATCCATCAAGCATGCATGCAGGTCAAATCAATAGACCCTATGATCGGGTACAAAGAATCTCACTAGCCTTTTCAGCCCCATGTACTAATTAGCTACTGCACCATATTGATAGAGAAACTTCTATATAAATTGTGCAAAATTTAAATTCATTTATGTATTTGAGTTTATCATAACCAGCTCTACGAAACAAGTCCAATATCGATATGTTTCTAACAAAGTTCCATAAACTTCTCATAAAAGTTCAAACAAGCTGTTCATAAAATTCTTCAGGTCTAAATACATTTTTCGAAAAGTTCTTTAGTATTTCTTACAAAGTGCAGACCCAATATTCAGAAAGTTCTTCAACTCCTGGTTCTACTTATTTAGAACTTTACAATAAAAATTATAAGTTCTTCATTGTTTTCAGCAAAGTTCCTCACTAAAAACACTGATAAGCTACTATAAAATTGTATTTCAATTTCGGTTAAAAAAATGTGTTTAAAATTTATGCAAGACTGATCTTGTTCTAAAGATCTTAACGCCGGAAGATCAAATATATAAAAAATTTCAAAAACAAAAATCTTATTTTTAAGATATGAACCATCTAAACTGTCAAAAGAAAACTAAAAGTAATGAGTTTTGAGGAGAGAGGAAAGATGTTGTATGCATGCATATGTTCATGTAGGCATGCATGTGTCAGTGGGCAGAAAAAAGGACAGGAAGAGGGGCCATGCGCATGCAAAGGGTGTGGATCCATATGAAGCAGCAAGCGGCAGAGATAAAAGTTACGCGCACAACCGGTTAGACAAAGCCTTATTCGTCTGCAACGACGTCACAGGAAGTGGGACCATCTATTGATCAGGCGCCTGAAAAAACTCATCGCTCCAGTCACTTATGATTTAGACTATCACATCAATATCGAACGGTTAGAAACACGCCGTCACTGTTTATCTCCTTCCTCCTTCATGTCCCGCAAGTTCTTCTTCCGCCCGCAGCCCCAGCCTACCCTGCCCTAACCGCTGGGCTGCCAGCTTACACCACCCGCGGCCGTGGGCGCTATCGCGCACCGCATCGCTGCCCCGCCCTCCCCTCGACCTTCCCTCATCGTCGTTGGAACTTGGAAGAAAGGAAGGAAGAAGGTGACTGATGCAAGACAAAATTTCAGGTACATGAGAAATAGCAAAACTGCTCTTCTTTTCGATAGTGGCAGCATATGTTGAATCCATCCATAAATGGAGACTTGAGGTAAAAATGTCTCCTGTGAGAAATTCCGTACACTTACACACAACAATAAGCACTATGCAAATCAGCCAGGGGCGGAACTGGGCCTGCAGTCCTAGGCTTGGCCCAACTAGTAGATTATTTCATATTCGTAGACTTCAAAATCACTAGTTAAGGAGTAGTTTCCTCAAAAAGAAAAAAAAAACTAGTTGAGGAGTAGAGGGCCTTAACAAGAACGCCAGGGGCACTTATGACACGATCATTCACGAGATCAGGAAGAGGGTAGAGAGTTTTAACAGCCATATCTTGTATGAAGGCGCCGTTCTAATAACGATGCACATAGCTTAACCAAATACTCCCTTAGATTAGCTCAGGGGCGCCATTTGTGGCTTTTACACCTCCACGATCCAGCATGTATCCCATAAACTGTGATTTTTAATGAATAAAATTTATGTTCATCCCTAAAAAAAATTAGTTAAGGAGTACTCGTTGCAAAGATCACTCCAACTCCCCAGGCTGCTGCGATAAGTGGGGCATATGCAACGCGTCACTTTTTTCGTAGATTCGATTATTCAAAACGTTTTATCTCTCAAACATGCGTCCAAATCTCGAACCGCTTTCACCATTGGATTCCTCGCGTCGATATCTTCAAAACTAGATACCATGTTGATAGATTTTGACGAACTTTTTTTCATGAAAAAACCGAACGAAAAACCCGAACCGGGAGCACGGGTTTTTCCCTTTCCGAAAGAGCCACGCCCGTGCCTCTCACGAAATCACAACCGTGCCTCTCGCGAAAGCAAAACCGCGACTCTCGCAGAAGGAAAAAAAACAAAAAACATTTTTTTTTCATTTCCAGGGAGGCACGGCCGTGACCTCGCGAAATCACAACCGTGCATCTCCCGGAAGCAAAACCGTGACTCTTAGGAAAGAAAAAAAACAGAAAATTCTTTTTTTTCCGTTTCCGAGAGGCACGGCCGTGTCTCTCGCGAAAGCATAACCGTGCCTCTCGCGGAAGCAAAACTATGACTCTCGCAAAAGAAAAAAGAACGCGTTTTTTTCCTGTTTCCGAGAGGCACGGCCGTGACTCTCGCTAGAGCACAACCGTGCCTCTCGTGGAAACAAAACCGTGACTCTCGCGAAAGGGAAAAAACAGAAAACGCGTTTATTTTTTCGTTTCCGAGAGGCACGGCTGTGAGTCTCGCGAAAGCAAAACCGTGCCTCTCGTGGAAGCAAAACCGTGACTCGCGAGAGGAAAAAACACATTTTTCATGCAAAATATATATTTTTTAATCGAAAAGCTAAGGAAGACCGGTGGAAAACCAGAACGTCAAAAAAACCAGAAAAAACCGCTTAAAAAGCCGAAAACGCGTGCAAAAAAATTAGGAAAAAAAATAAAATCCGGAGAAAGCATCCAAAGCGCAACACTTGACGAATGACTGAGAGCGCGTCAAGTGGCGTCGATCGTTGCGAGGCTTCCGAAGAAACATATCGATCGATCGATGGGTACCAGGGGCAGGCGGCTGACCCTTGTGCCACCGCCGGCCTCTGCCAGGCCGGCGACGTCTCCGGTGTCGGGAAGCTCGTCTGGCTCAAGATTCTCATGCCTGAGATCGGACGTTGGCTCCTCCGACGAGGAGGATGCGCCGGCTGTTGGCGTGCAGCTGGCCCTTGAGGTGCTTGGGGAGGATGTTGGAGGCGGGAAGTGGAACACGGTGTCTCGCCGGAAGAAGAAAACTGAGGCGGAGCTGGTCCAGGAGTTCTCGGACGATGCGGGATTCCCGACGCCGGCATCTCGTTTCTGGGAACACTGGTCGCCGTCGTCGCCAGGGTCGGGTTTGCCATCTTGCAGGGAGCAGGAGAGGATCGCCGATGCGGAGGGCTCGGAGCTGGTTGGTTCGGCGTCGCTGTCGAGATCGGCGGCCCCGGTGCTCTCCGGCCGGAAACCTGTGTCCCCACCGTCCGGGCTGAGAGTCGCCCGGCCGCTACGTTTGGGGGCTTGGCGTGGACCCCTGCCGCCGCGCCGGGTGACGCCCCCGCCGGTGCTGGGACAGTTCATTGACGCGGCCAGGCAGAACCCCTCCGCGGCAAGCCGGCAATGCCCGCCGGCGTCGGATGCTTCACCGAGATCTGACGTCGTTCGGGCGCCGGGTCCGGTGGCGAGATGGCAGGGAATTCAAACTCAACTGTCCTCGGGCTTTGAGCCCATGGATGCACAAAAGGACGCGGGCCAAGATGTATTTTCTTGGGCCTTTCTGAGGACGCGCATGAAGGCAATCTGGGCAGGTTTTGGTAACCATCAGGCCGCGATCGCAGCAGTTCCTTTCACCGCTTCGTCCTCGTCCTCGTATCCTGACGCAGATCCTTCGACCGCCGCCAAGCCTCTGCACACCTCACGGACGCCGTCTCCAACTCCGGCATCACCTCCCTGCGCCGGGGTCGCCCGCTCCTACGCGGCGGTCGCCGCGACGTTTCAGCGCCCCATGGCGGGCGTTCCTCCGACAGCACCTGGTGCCGCTGCCACGGGAGGGCCAAACCCTCGCCCACCACCAGCCATTGGGCCGACTCCCGCTCCGACACGTCCTCCGGCGCAGGCGCCGGGCTACTCCGGTCCACCACATCAGCAACATGGACTGGCGCCGGTCTACAACTATGCTCCATCAATGCAGCAGCCCCCTGTTTACGTCCAGGGAGGGCAGTACGTCTCGCCGGACAGTACGGTCGTTGCAGGAGGGCAACATCCCATGTACGGGGCTCCGTCGACCGGGGTGTCCGCCCCTCCGCAATTCCATCCAGGTGGGGCGATGCCTCAGCCGGTTCAAAAACGCAAAAAAAAAAAAAAAAGCCGCAGTAGCAGCAGTTTGCGGGTGGAGCTTTGCAACCCGGTATTCAACACACTCCGAAACACATGCCGGTTCAGCAACAATTTCAGCAGCAGCACATGCAGTCATATCAGCATGGGCAATATCAGCATCCTCAGATGCCAAACGGGCCTGCTATTGTTGATACCCCACCATTGGCGGCTCCAGTGTCTGATGTGCAGGTCGATACGGCGCCCAAGTCCAAGGCTAAGAAAGGGGTTCGTTGCTGGAAATGTGTGGTTAATACGCATGCAGTGAAGGATTGCACTGTGCAACATTACTGCTATATTTGTGACAAAATCGCTCATCCAACATTGCAGTGTCCTGTTCTCAAACTCCCTAGGCCCAGTGCTTTTGTTTCGGGAGTTGGTGCTGAAGAGACGTACTTTGTCCAGTTGCCTGATTGCGTGGTGAAAGATCATTTAGCACTGACACAGTCTTCGATAGCCCGAGTTCAGGTTACTGGTTTGATGGTACCGGCTAGTGTTGTCAAGAACCAGATTGCTAGGAGATGTCCGGTACATGATCAATGGAAGTGGGAGGCTATTCAACACGGGTCTGATGGTTACCTTGTTAGCTTTCCGTCTTTCGAGGACTTGGACAGGGTGGATGGTATTCAGATGAACGTTCCATCTGTTAATGCTCAGATGACCGTTACCGCATGGAGGCCTCAGGAGGTCCCACATAAGCTCGAGCTTCAGCAGATTTGGCTCCATGTCGAGGGGGTTCCCCATACGGTTCATCATTTTTGGGGCTTATGGGCTGTTGGTACTTTGATGGGCAAGACATTGGATGTCGATCTTCTTAGCCTGCGTCGTCGTGGTGTTGTACGTATTCTCGTGGCTATGACCAACTCTCAGCTATTGTCAAAGGAGAACGACCATGCTGGTCCTTTTGCTGCAACAGATATGGTGGTTAAGCTCCAGGGCTACACTTTCTCGTTCAGAAGGGAGCCGGCGAGTTACATTCCGGACCCTGATTTTGTTCGTTCGTTTGGAGACGCAAGGGTGATGATGCTGATGATGATAGTGCCGCCAAGGAAAAGGACAATGAGATGGACACATCGGAATACACCGGGAACCCATCCAACCATCCGTCGTCTAGTTCTGCCCCGGCGAATAACACTAATGTGACTCAAGTTCAACAACAGGAGCTGCCGACTGTTGGCTCTGGTGGTGCGACGGGAGGTGGTCCTGTGTTGTTGGCAGTCACTTCGTTTAACTCTGCGCCGCAGACACCGAGAGGCATGGAGCTTGCTGCGGATCTTAGAGTCAATTCCACGTTACCTGGATGTCTCGAAAGATCCCCTCAGGTTCACCGACAGGAGTTGTCCTCGCCTTCTACACTGCAGGCTGTGGTTGCATCGCAGCCGTCGTCGCATTCTCGGCCTGCATCGTCGCGATCCGCCCTCTGTCGAGCAAGTCACCGGCGGCTCGGCGGGGCGCCCGAACTCTTCTGCAGTACACCTACAACCAGCTGCTAAGATGGCGTCGCAGCCGCCGTCGTCGACGCGGACGGCAGCGTCTAAGCCGGCTGTTCCCGAGCCGGTGCAGGCTGCTGTCGGCGTTCTAGGAAGGGGGGTCCCCAGACTTGCCTGCCTGCGGCCTGCGGCGTGGCTCAAAGGAGGCCCAGGACGGCCCATCTTCATCAACGCAAGCTCAAGACCCTCGCGAGGGGCCAAGCCTCATGAGGCGGACGACAAGGAGCTTCCTCGAGCACGGCCTCGTCGGTAGCTCATGAGGAGGCGGAGAGTTCAAGGCGGTACCTCGCGAGGTGCCCATGACGCAAGCCATGACGACCAAGGGCGCCGATCGAGCGCCCGGCCCGCGACGTCCTCCTTCCTCTTTGGTGCAAAGGGAGCAAGCGCGGCGAGAGCATCAAGCAAAGGCACCCGTTTGATTGCAACAAGACCAAGACCAGCCCCAACGGCTGGAATGCGATCATCGTGGAGCCCAAGCGAGCGTCATCACCAGAGCCTTTGGCGGCGAGGACCAACTTTAGTCGGGATAAGTGTACCCATTGTTCCCCTTTGAAATGGCCAATTGTTGGCGCCCTTCCGCTCAATATTTGGGAAGAGGCCCAGGGCCTTCGTCTATATAAGTAGAGCTAGCCACCATAGGAGGGGGGACGAAGGATCCGCCATTCGGAATCCAAAGAGAGAGAGAGAGATAGAGACCCGATCCTCAAGCTAGAGCAACGGGATACCACTTAGCAGTTCATCACACCCACCAAGAATGCAGGACCCTCATGAGGCTGTTCTTCCCTGTCTTGTTCCTCAATAGCCCTAGAGGCAATCCACCACACCACAAACTAGAGTAGGGTATTACACCACAACGGTGGCCCGAACTAGTATAAATCTCGTGTCTCTTCGCTGTTCTTTCGAGTAGTTCTAGGTCCTTGCGATTCGGCGAGGTGCGAGGCAGGCGGAGGTTGGATCTCCGCGCGCGTAGTTCGAACCTTAAGGGTCTGCCGGGCGAAATCCGACATTTGGCGCGCCGGTAGGGAGTGCGCCGGAATCCGCTTTCGCCACCTCGTGTCCCGTCGCATCGCGACCACCATGTCCGGCGACCAAGCAGGCAACCCAGATCCTTGGGCAGCGTGGCCCGCCCACGCAGAGCCTCTCGCCTCGGGCGACCCCGTGCCCCAGGAAGCTCGCGGTCCACAGGGCGCTGCGGGCCGCGGGCGACGTGGACAGGCCTCGACGGCTCTCACACCGCGGCAGGCGCGATCGGAAGCAAGAGCCTCCAACCACGCCACGACCACATCACCGTACACCCGCCGGGAGCAGGCGAACTCGAGGGCCGCGCTCACAGTGGCCCGAGAGCTGCTGCGGTGCAGAAGGCTGCTGGAGAGCGGCCGCGACGTCTTCTTTGGAGCGAGTGGCGGAGCTCCTGGGCTTCGCCGCCTCGGGGGCTCACCCCTTCTGCACCCAACTCCCACCTCAGGCTCCAAAGCTACTCCAACACCGGCGAAGCTGTCAGCGCCGGGCCGGCGGCAGGGTTGCCCCTGCCCCCGGCCCGTGGAGAAGAAGGACTTGACGTAACTCACGACCCTGGTGGACCGCCGCGCCACCACCCCATGGCGGGCGCATCAAGCAGAGCAGCAAGGCACGCTACGGCCTCTGGCGTGGCCTTCGGGATGACGGCGCCGGAAGAATCGTGCCCCACATGATGGACCAAGGGCACCCGCATGAGGGAGAACAAGACTCGCTCCTCACCCAATCTGGGGGATGAGGCGCCGAAGCCGCACTCTGCCAGAGTCTCGAGACGGTCCCACCGGTCACGCCCGGGCGACGATTATCGGGTACCGCTACTTCCTCGAGAGCAAACATACGCTAACCATAGGTCGCAGGAGGTACAGGTCGCCCACGACGGCTGCCCGCCTCAGCGATCTCCTACCCCTCGGGAGGCGCGAGGCTGCCGGAGAGGCGAGATCCGACATCACCACCCATGGCGTTCGAGCAAGGCGTTCTCGGGAGGTAGGCCCTCTGCTGGGGAGGTGCCTCGGGGCCTGCCCCGGCGGAAGGACCCGTGGTCGTCGGGGAACTGGCTGGCGACCGCTCTACCCGGGCGCGTCACTGGTTTCCGGTCGTCGTCGGTGGCACTAGAGTGTGGCGCAAAGCGGGGCCCTCGTCTGGCGATATGTAGCAAGGCCGGTACATGAAGAAGGCCCGGTGCTGTGAAGCTTCGCCGCCCGTGACAATCTCACGTAATAATGAGTGGGGCTGTACACGCCCGAGTCTCGAGGTGCCGGCCTCGGGCCCTGGGCTCCCTCCACGCCCAAAGAGCAGCACTTAGCTCCGCTTGGTGAGAAGACGTCCAAGACTAGACTAGGTGCCTGGACGCCGCCTTTTTCTCGCTTTCATTGGTTTTCCCTCTGGTGTCGTTTTCCCTGTTGGATTTAAGTTGAATTTGAGCTCGAAGATTTGCGGCGTATTCGGGAAGGGTGCTTAGTCTCGATCGAGCAAATTTCTCGCGTTTGATTACAACTCCGTCTCAGCTGCCTCCCCTCATGAGCGGGCCAATGGCTTCATGGCGCCGCCCAACTGTCGCCGTCGCGTCCTCTCCGGAGGTTTTACTGCAGGTCCCTCTGGATTCGATCGATGAGACAATCAGATCGCCTCGGCCTCCCACAGGCTATCTCGGGGCTCGTCTGAAACAAAGGTAAACCATCCAACTAAGCGCGCCGCTTAGCCAACCACTTGGCGGCAGGCGTATGGGCGATGTAACACCTGCTAATACGAAGAACACAAGTTTTACATGAGGGGCTCCCCCTCCCAAATTGCTCTCACCTCCATCAGGCCAAAACCTGAGTTCTATTCATGCAGGGTAATTGAACAATGACAATACATGATCAGTCGGACAAATCCCCCAATGCATCCTCAGGAGCACCTCCCGAGCCGTTGCTGGCGTCGCTGGCCTCGCCGTCGCTGCCTGCGTGATCGTCGGCGGCGTCTGGGCTGTTCACCACGCCGCCCTCATCGGCGGCCACGACCACGCCGTCGTCGTCCGAAGAAAAGGCCCGGACGAGGGCATCCATGTTGTCTTCCACCCGGTCGCCCAGTCGCCCGGACGGCTGAGGAACTGGGCGATAACTGCGTCAAAATCGAAGTGAGGGTCCATGTCCGGAGATGGCTGAAGACACGAGAGAAAGCGGCGCCCGAGCAGCGCGCGGCTCCTCTCCTCCACCAACTCGGCCACGACCCGATCGCCTCCGGCCGCGCCACCACGTCGATGAGGCCCGAAAGGTTGCCGGCGTAGTTAACGCGTCTTGGCGCGCCTACCGCCGCCTCGCAGATATTATCCAAGGCTGCGTTGGCTCTTTCCGGGCGTGGCGAGCATGGGACCATGCTCATGTTCCAGATTCGCCACGACGCATCTCGTCCGCATTACAGCGCTTCTGGCCTCGGCCTCCTCCACCCGTTGGCGGAGAAGGAGCGCCTCGGCCCGAGAGGTGGTGGACTCCTCTGCGCCACCTCGAGGCGGCCCGAAACATCGGCCCGCCGCGTCGCCTCCTCGATTTGGCCCTCAAGGCAGCAATCCTTCCCTCGGCCTCGGCCTTGATCAACCCCAACCGCTCCTCAAACTCGCGCTCGAGGTTCGAGCGCGCCGCCGCCACTCGGCGTCCGACCTCCTCCATGGCGCGGGCTTCCCGTGCCGCAACCTCATCCTCTGCCCGCGTCGCCAAGCGCTCCCTCGTCTCAAGCGCCGTACGCAGCGCGCATTGGCGGCTTCAAGCGTCAGCACCTCCTCATGCTTCTGGAGCTCCGCCGAGTCGCCGGAGGCCACCTTCATCGACGCAAGGGCTGCCTCGCGCAGCTCCACTTGCTCCTCCAGCGAGTGACACCGGGCAAGGAGTTCCTGTGCCCGCTCCTCCGCCGCCTCTCGCCGCCTGTTAGCAGCCCGGGCCTCCTCAACGGCCCGAGAACAGGCCTCCCGAGAGGCAGCCAGCGACGCCTTGGCCTCTTCATCATCAAGATCGCGTTGGCGGCGCGCAAGGGCGGCATTGCCCTCCAGCTCGCGCCTCTCTGCGGCCAGGCGCAGGTCCTCGGCCTCAAGGCGCGCGTCTTCGTCAGCAAGCTCTTCACCAAGAAGGCTCACCGCGTCGGCCGCCCTCCGAAGAAATCCTTGGCGAAGGGCGCGGCGCTCCGGCAGCCGCGCCACGTCCTCCACACCATCAACCGCCCAGTGGCGCCGGAGCTACGAAGTCAACACTCCCCCCTCGGGCGGGGGCTGGGGCTGCACCCTCGCGGCGGCGGGCGTCTTTGCGCCAGCCCGGCACAGAGCCAGCCCGTCCCAGACGAGCGCGAGAAGCGCCTCGATAATCGCCGTCCACGACCAGGCGGGAAGCCCACGGCAGGCTAGCTATGCCTCGGGAAGGCTCGCGAGGAAGGATCATGAGGCACGCAAGGCCGCGACGCGCCTCGGGACGGTTCACCTCCCCGGTCGCCCTCACCACAAGGGCTCCACTGCTCGGAGCACTCAAGGACGGGGAAGGGGACGAAATCGAGGGGGACGGCTCCTCACCCGTATCCGTGAGCACGGCAGGAAGGGGCCTGCAGGGCAAGGATCAGTACGAGCAGCAGAAGAATCAGGAGCTGGAGAAGGAGAAGGCTTACTCATCAATGGCAATACTTCCTGCGCTTGACGACAAGGGTAATCATCGCCCAGGCCTCCCTTCTCTTCCGGAGGGCTTCAAAGTTCACGCGGAAACAACCCAAGATTTGGCGCGAGGATCAGCACTGTGGCGGGGAGATGCATCAAGGCGGCTTGCGTCGAGGCGTCTGCTGACGCCAGCCGCTAGTCGCCTCACCAAGAGAAGCGGCGGGGCCTCGGGGTTCCGTCCATGGCTGGCGCTATGGTTGCCCGCCCTCACCCAGCTGACATGAGCCTCGGGAGCTGCCACCTCACAAGCATCGCTGGCTGTCATCACCCGTGAGGTCCTTCGACCCTCGCGGCTCGTGCCTCCTGCTCCGCCACTTGAGGAGGAGCCGCCTTGGCAAGGAAGGGCCGTCACCACCACTGGATTCTCGCGAGGCCCTGAGACCAGCGGGCGCAGCCCCATTCATCGAAGATAGGCATCTGATTCACCAAATCACCCCTGTTCGGCAGAGGTACAACAAGGCCCCTTCATGCCGGATGCCACCGGGTTAGGATCGCCCGATTAGGACCAGAGCACTTTCCTTAGCGCTTACGGCGTCGAGTCTTCTTCACAGAGCCTCATACGATCACCGAGCCCGCCAAGGCCCACATCCGGTGGGAATGGCGTTGGAGAGGAGCAATGCGCGCATCGTGAACTCCTTCACCACCTTGGTATTTGTCACGATAGCGACCTCGAGAACGCTTGACGGCGCGAGACGAAGATGAGCCGAGGGCTTGAAAGCGTCTCTGGCCCCGGCTGAATTGGGGACAGCGGTAGTTAGCTCCGATAGCGGTGGGCACCCCACATCCACGCATAACCACCTCTCGCGGAACTCGGCCTTGGTGAGGCAGCTGAAGTCAATCCACGAGGCCGCTGTCTCGGTAGCGGCGGCGAAGCTCACGCACGCCGAGCATTGAGTGGGGTCGACAAAGCGCGAGAAGAAGAAGTGGCGCATCAAGGCAACCGAGGAAGGATGCCCATCATTGCCTCACAAACGGAAGGCGAAGACCAAGAGGAGAGTAACGGACTCGGGACCCGGATGCATCATGTGGATCCGATAGTGGGAAAGCACAACATTGAAGAAATCGAGAAGGGGGAACCAGCCCCGCCCACGAGGCGTCGACAAAATACCGACCTCGGTGACTATCCTGTCGATGGCGAAGTGGGGCCGGGCGGGCGTCGTCCTCCCGCATTCGTTGAAGGAGGTGGCGAGCCGAACTGACCTTGCCCAAGCCCTCCAGTTGAGTATGATCGGCGGGTCATCAGCGGAGGCCGCCCGGCGGCGAAAGCGAAGCGGCGAGTTTCTTCCCTTTCCCTTCTTCCTCGAGCCATGGCAATCGAAAGGGGAAGGGAGATTTGAGATTGGATTGGAAATGGAAGCTGGAGTTCGAGAGGGAGAAGGACCGGAGGCGCATAAGCGGCGAGAGAGGGGAACGGATGTGTGCAGCGTGTCCGCCTAGCAAGGCCGCGAAATAAGGAGGCGTGTGGGAACAGTGCCGCCCACGTCCAATCAACCGCCACGCTGCGTCGCCCAAGGCCGCGAGCTATTAGGGCCCATGACGCTTCGCCTGCCCTTCGCCTCTCTGCTCGGCCCAAGTTGGCGCGCCCGTGGGCCAGGGGGCTCTGTCGGCATTCAGGAGCAGGGGTCCCCGGACTTGCACCTGCGGCCTGCGGCGTGGCTCAAAGGAGGCCCAGACGGCCCATCTTCATCAACGCAAGCTCAAGACCCTCGCGAGGGCCAAGCCTCATGAGGCGGACGACAAGGAGCATCCTCGAGCCACGGCCTCGTCGGCTGGCTCATGAGAGGCGGAGAGTTCAAGGCGAGGTACCTCGCGAGGTGCCCATGACGCATAGCCATGACGACCAAGGGCGCCGATCGGCCGCCCGGCCAGCGCAGCGTCCTCCTTTCCTCTTTGGTGCAAAGGGAGCAAGCGCGGCGAGAGCATCAAGCAAAGGCACCCGTTTGGTGCAACAAGACCAAGACCAGCCCCAACGGCTGGAATGCGATCATCGTGGAGCCCAAGCAAAGGCTATCACAGAGCCTTTGGCAGGCGAGGACCAACTTTAGTCAGGATAAGTGTATCCGTTGTTCCCCTTCGAAATGGCCAATTGTTGGCGCCCTTCCCGCTCAATATATGGGAAGAGGCCCAGGGCCTTCGTCTATATAAGTAGAGCTAGCCACCATAGGAGGGGGGACGAAGGATCCGCCATTCGGAATCCAGAGAGAGATAGAGACCCGATCCTCAAGCTAGAGCAACGGTGAAAGGACATGCGGTGCCCCCATGTGTGGTTTTGGTAATTGATGACATTCTCTATGGACTAATGGTTGCCTTGAGTTTATTTGAAGGTTTTGTCCATAGGCTTTTCTTGGAGTACATGTGTTGGTTTCAAGGAGAGTTTTGTGTCGACCAAGGTGCTATTCAAGGAATTATCCAAAGATTGGTCATGTGAGTGTTGAGCTTATTGCAAGCATGTCTTGAAGAATAAGATTGTGTGATCATTCATGTCCACCTTCAAGACATCATCCAAATGAAGAGAGTTGGAAAGATTCAACACACAAAGCGTACAAGATGTACAGGGGTATCAAGTGATCCCATGGTATGGTAAGCATTGTCCATTACGCTTTGTGTACTAACCCATGGTCTTCGTGAGAGTTCTTTGTGGGGTTAGGTTGCGGTGTGCAAGTTCAAGTAATGCATCACAAAGAGATCAAGTGCTTGAAGCTTGCCGTCCATTGTGGTGACAATGGACTTGTGAAGATGAGAGGAAGAGAGGCTCACCCACAGTAGAGTATGGGGGAGCAATCAACTAGTCTTCATCCCGCCAATGCAATCAAGAAAGGTGGTCCAACTTGAGGGAGTCAAGATCGTCATCATCTAGCTCAAGTGGACCATGTGCAAGGCAAAGGTTTGCCCTTGATAGGTTTTCTATTTTACCGGTCTCATGGTAGTTGTGGAAGACCGGGTTATAGGATCGCTTTGCCGTACTATCAAGGGGGCTCTCGATGAGTTGCTTGATCGTATCTTTCGTAGAGAGCTCAAACCATTGCATCCTTGCATCATCTTTTTGATTCTTGTTTGGTTCTTATCCTTGTGAGATTTGGAGCTTATGGTCATTTTTATGACAAGCTCGAGTTCATCAACGGAGTTCTCATGCATCTTCTATGATGTTTTCGATGTTGGAGGGTATGCCGGTTCTTCTCGGTTGGAGGTTTCACTCCTTTGTTTGCTAAGCATACCTCCCCTGCCTCTCGGTTGGAGGGTATGTCGGTTCTTCTCTGTTTTGATGCTACTCGTTGTCTTGTTTCAAACAAGCTTGAGTTTGCTCAATTCGGAGCTCATTTGCAGAAGTTATGGCAGTTCTGGTTTTCCTTGGAGCATTCTTTGTTTTCGCGGTAGTGGCTTAAGGCTGGCGCCAGCGGTAGTACCGCTGTCCACAACGGTAGTACCGCCGAAGCACTCAAGCGGTAGTACCGCTCCCAGAGCGGTAGTACCGCTTGGGAGTTTCGGCCGTAGTACCACAGTGGTTTTACGGTACTAAGTGCGGTAGTAGTGGCGGTAGTACCGCTCCAAGCGGTAGTACCGTGCCTACTCCCACGGTAGTACCGCTCTGGGGCCAGGGCCTTGACCTCCTCGTCAGCGCGGCAGTACCGCTGGGTGAGAGCGGTAGTACCGCCCTCAGCGGTAGTACCGCCCTGCCCAAGCGGTAGTACCGCTCTATGCGGGGATGTTCAGTGGGGTAACGGTTGGATTTTCCCCCTCCTATAAAAGGGGGTCTTCTTCCCCATTGAACCTTATCCTTTGAGCTCGTGTTCTTCCCCCATTGTTGACCTTCTTGAGCTTGCTAACTCTCAGTCCCTCCAATGATTCTTGCTAGTTCTTGAGGGAAGAGAGAGGAGATCTAGATCCACGTTTCCACCAATCACTTTCTCCTCTAAGTGAGGGAACCCCTTGGATCTAGATCTTGGAGTTCTTGGTGTTCTCCTTCTTGTTCTTCCTCTCATTTTCTTCCCTAGCATTAGTTGCTTTGGTGGGATTTGAGAGAGAAGGACTTGGGCACTCCGTGTGCCCTTGCCATTGCATTTGGTGCATCGGTTTGAGTTCTCCACGGTGATACGTGGAAGTTACAAGTTGAGAAGCTTATTACTCTTGGGTGCTTGGTGCCCTTGAGCTTGTTCCTCTTGGGTGCTTGGGCGCCCTAGACGGTTGGTGGTGTTCGGAGCTCAATCATTGTCGTGTAAAGCTTCGGGCAAGCGTCGGGGTCTCCAATTAGGTTGTGGAGATCGCCCCGAGCAACTTGACGGGTTCCGGTGACCGCCCCCAAGGGTTGCCATTTGTACGGGTTCGGTGACCGCCCTCAAGGGTCCCTTAGTGGAATCACGGCATCTTGCATTGTGCGAGGGCGTGAGGAGATTACAGTGGCCCTAGTGGCTTCTTGGGGAGCATTGTGCCTCCACGCCGCTTCAAACAGAGACTAGCATCCGCAAGGGTGTGAACTTCGGGATACATCGTCGTCTCCGCGTGCCTCGGTTATCTCTTACCCGAGCCCCTTTACTTATGCACTTTACTTTGTGATAGCCATATTGTTCTTTGTCATATATCTTGCTATCACATAGTTGCTTATCTTGCTTAGCATAAGTTGTTGGTGCACATAGGTGAGCCTAGTTGTTGTAGGTTTTGTGCTTGACAAATTAACCGCTAGGTTTATTCCGCATTTGTTCAAGCCTAAACCGTAATTATTTTAAAGCGCCTATTCACCCCCCCCCTCTAGGCGACATCCTCGATCTTTCAAACGGGATACCACTTAGCAGTTCATCACACCCACCAAGAACAGACCCTCGCGAGGCTGTTCTTCCCTGTACTGTTCCTCAATAGCCCTAGAGGCAATCCACCACACCACAAACTAGAGTAGGGTATTACACCACAACGGTGGCCCGAACTAGTATAAATCTCGTGTCTCTTCTGCTGTTCTTTCGAGTAGTTCTAGGTCCTTGCGATTCGGCGAGGTACGAGACGACGGAGGGTTGGATCTCCGCGCGCACCCCAGAGTTCGAACCTTAAGGGTCTGCCGGAGCCCGAAATCCGACAGCTGCCGATGGTACAACGCATGCGGGGTGCCGGCATCCTGTGGCTACGGTTGAGGCCAATTGGCATGCAGCTCATGTGGAGATACCCATGCATGCACGTACTGGGGAAGTGGAGCTACCCATGCATGCATGTAGTGAACCTGGACGTGAAGGGCTACCCCCAAGTGTGCAGTCGTGCATAGCTTCACCCGCGACTGCCCTTCGGTCTCTGTCCGCGCCGGACGAGTCCGTGGCCGCTCCTCAGTCTCAGGCGGAGCCGGACGTGTCTGGCTCATCCATGCACGCTCCTCCAGTCGGGCCATCTTCGAAAGTGCCGCGTGTGTTACGGCGGCCGAGACTGCCGGGGAGGTGGTTGCTACTACACCCACATCCCCCCCCCCTCCAGCGGCAGTGCTTGCGCGACACCCTTCACCAAGAATGACACCTACACGCCAAAGTGGCCGACGATGGAAGGATGGACACTGATGAGGACTCTTTGGTTAAGGCTATGCGGCGTAAAGCGGCGCAGAACCTCGACAACCAAGGTACTTCGTCATCACTCAAATTATTTTTATCTTTTTTCTAATACATCCATCGTTTCCAAGTTGAATAATGTGGGTGTTAGTTTAGAAAATAATGAGAATGATATTTATGTTTCGACAAATGCTTTGAAACATTTGGAATATGACCGATTGAAGGTTACTCCACGAGTTTCTAGCAAATCTTTTATCTCACATCTAGATGATGGGAGCTGCATGCCACATCAGATGGTCAGCTACTTGCTCATGTAGTAGGGGAGATTTCGGACGTGGGCTTGGAGGAACCCGGGCTTAGCTCATTGCTTGAGCTTACAGCTTCCGGTCGTAAATCCAAGTCGGACCGTTCGAAAAAATGTCGTAAATCCTCTAAGAGGGCGAAATTTTCTAAATCTCCTATTGTTTCCTCATGAATGGCATGTTCTTTAATAGCAGAGGTCTTGGTGACTTGGCTAAACATCTATTCATTGCGGGATGTAATAGGGAACACAATTTAGACTTTTTGGCTTTATCTAAAACGGGGAGACGTGATTTCTCAGTAAGTCTTCTTAACCTTCTTTCTGGCTGGATAGACTATACTTGGATTTCGCGGCCACCTTGAGGTCGTTCTGGGGGCATTTTACTTGGCGTAAACACGGGGACTATGGATGTGTTGGCTAGTTCGGATGGTGAGTTCCACATTAAACTCCATATCCGGAACAAAGCCGACAACTTCACATGGACCCTCGTCGTTGTGTATGGAGCAGCCCAGGATGAGTTCAAGGCTGATTTTCTCCGTGAATTGGTTAATCTGGCGAAGGAGAATCCCTACCCCATTCTTATCGGTGGGGATTTTTAATTTGCTACAATTTCCAAATGAGAAAAGCCGAGGTAGGTTTGATAATCATTGGCCTTTCCTTTTCAACGCTGTCATAGACAGTCTAGATTTGCGAGAGGTTTCCATGATTGGAAGACAGTTCACTTGGGCGAACAGTCTTCCAGAACCGACATATGAGAAACTAGATCGCGTATTAATGGATACAGACTGGGAATCCAGATTCCCTATGGTTTCTGTACACGCTCTACCTCGTATAGAGGCTATCTCAGACCACGCACCCATCCTTTTAACTACTGGATTGCCACGACCGCAGCACAAATGCAAGTTCAAGTTTGAACTGGGTTGGTTGCATCGGGATGGATTCCATGACATGGTCAAGAAGGTGTGGGATAAACCGGTTGCCGGGCTTACCCCAATACACAAATGGAACAACAAAATTCGTGCATTACATAAGTTCCTTAGTGGTTGGGCTAGGCACACTGTAGGTATCCTCAAAAAGGAGAAGCTTCGTCTTTCGTCTATCATTGATGAATTAGAAGCCTTGGCAGAGGTTAGACCTCTATCTGAGCATGAAATCGAGATCAAGAGTCATTCGAATGCACAGATAGCTAGCATGCTGCGTGAGGAGGAACTCAAATGGTACCAACATAGTAACTCTCAGTTTATCCCGAAGGTGATTCGAATACTAGATTTTTCCATGGAGTTGCCAATGGCAGACACCGGAAGAAAATTATTCATTCCCTACAACAGGATGAGGGCATGATTGAGGGACATGAGAAACTTAAATCTTATATCACTAATTATTATAAAAATTTGTTCGGAGCCCCAGAGGAAGGTAACTTCTCAATGGATGAGTCCCGAACGGATGACATCCCCCAGGTCTCTGATGAGGAAAACGACCTTCTAACAGCCCCATACTCCGAGGAGGAAGTTAGAAAGGCGGTTTTCCTAATGGAGCACAACAAAGTCCCGGGTCCAAATGGTTTTCCACCGAAGTTCTACCGTAACTTACGGAAGTCATCAAGTCGGATCTCCTACTTTCGTTTAGCGACCTTCATGCTGGCCAGCTAGAATTGTTTTGCTTGAACTTCGTGAGATTATTTTATTACCTAAGGTTAATGAGGCCGAAAGGATACAACAATATAGACCCATTTGCCTCCTTAATTTTAGTTTTAAAATATTCACAAAGGTTGGGACTATTAGGCTGAATTCGGTTCTTTGAACATGTGATTCGTTCTTCACAGACTGCTTTTATGCAAGGAAGAAACATCCTAGATGGAGTTGTTATCCTTCATGAAACAATCCATGAATTACATCGGAAAAAGTTGAATGGGGTGGTACTCAAAATAGACTTGGAAAAGCGTATGACAAAGTCAAATGGCCATTTCTTCAACAGACTCTCAGAATGAAAGGATTTTCTGCAGAGTGGTGCGCTATGGTCCATAGCTTCGTTTCTGGAGGTAGTGTTTCCATTAAGGTCAATAATGACATTAGACACTATTTCCAAACAAAGAAGGGATTGCGACAAGGTGACTCGGTATCGCTCATGCTATTCAATATAGTGGCGGATATGCTAGCGGTCATGATTGAGCGTGCCAAGGTTGATGGCCAAATTGATGGTGTAGTAAGTCATCTAGTTGATGGTGGTCTCTCTATACTTCAGTATGCCGATGATACGATTCTCTTCATGGATCATGACCTCAAGAAAGCGAGAAATTTGAAATTAATTTTATCAGCATTCGAGCAACTCTCAGGTCTGAAGATCAACTTTCATAAAAGTGAATTGTTTTGTTTTGGGGAGACTCAAGACGAGGCCCACCTGTACGCTGAACTGTTCGGATGTGGGTTGGGCGATTTCATCACATATTTGGGGATACCGATACATTATCGTGAGACTCACAAATGCTGAATGGAAACATGTCGAGGAGAGGCTGCAAAAAAGACTTAGCAGTTGGAAAGGTAAATTGTTGTCTCTAGGTGGAAGATTGGTCCTCATAAACTCAGTACTAAGTAATATGGTACTATATATGATTTCCTTCTTCCAGTTGCTAAAAGGAGTTTTACATAGATTGGATTATTTCCGATCAAGATTCTTTTGGCAAGGAGATAGCGAGCGAGAGAAATATCGACTGGCTAAATGGAGTGTGGTCCAAAGACCAAGGCGGGTTGGGCATTCATGACCTTGAGGTTAAGAATAGGGCCCTCCTCGGCAAATGGTTGTTTAAATTACTGACCGAAAATGGTGTATGGCAAACCCTCCTGAGGAGGAAATATGTGGGCTCCAAGGCGGTATCCCAAGTATACTGGAAGCCTGGGGATTCTCACTTTTGGGCGGGTCTAATGGCTACGAAGAAATATTTCTTCTCCTATGGATCCTTCTCGATTAAGGACGGGTCGGAAATTAGATTTTGGGAGGACAAGTGGCTAGGAAATGCCACACTCCGGGAACAATATCTGGCTCTATAAAACATTGTGGGTCACAAGGGTGATACTATTGCCACTATAATGGAATCATTTCCGCCAAATGTGACGTTCAGAAGAGATTTAATTGGACCTAGACTCCAATCGTGGTACATCCTGCTTCAACGGTTGTCCACGGTGCAATTGTCACATGGGTCTGATGTATTTCGATGGAACCTACATGAGAATGGAAAATTCTCAGTGGAGTCTATATATAGAGCGTTAATCCAGTCTGATGTGCCAATTGATAATAATAAGAAGATCTGGAAGATGAAGATACCTCTTAAGAATAAAATATGTGCATGGTATCTTCGTCGCGGAGTCATTCTTACTAAAGATAACCTTATCAAGAGGAATTGGCATGGAAGTCCGCGATGTGTTTTTTGTCATCATGATGAGACAATAAAACATTTATTCTTCCAATGCAAATTGGCTTGGTCTATATGGTCAGTCATCCAGATAGCTTGTGGCTTGTATCCTCCTTATAGTGTTGCCAATGTATTTGGCAACTGGTTACATGGAATTGATCACAAGTTTAGAACTCTTCTTAGGGTGGGAGCGCTAGCCGTTATTTGGTCGCTTTGGCTATGTAGAAATGATAAGGTTTTTAACGATAAAAGTACTTCTCTAATGCAGGTTATCTATAGATGTACCGGGACTCTTTGTTTATGGTCCTTTCTACAACGCGTGGAGAATCGAGACCTATTTACGGAGGTGTGTACACGATTGGAGGATATGGCGATGGATACTTTTATCCAACATGGGTGGCAACATGATCATAGGATTGGCCCACCTCCGCTTTAGGCGTTATACAGACTCTATATTTTTATTCCTCCTATCTATTTTTCGTTCTTGCAGCGGACTTTGTGTGGCTGTGTGCATCTTAGTTATGCAGAGGTTGGGTGTAATGTTTAAACCTTTTAAGTAATAAAGCGCCGCTTTTCGAAAAAAATTAACTAGTTGCTCTCCATAGACTTTGCAAGGCCCCAGGCGTGCAAGCACAGCCCAACCACCAGCCCACGTACTTTCCCAGTCCAACAGAGCAAATTAGTCTTTTATATGCTTGGTTGAGAAGAATCAATTGTAATACCTTATTTCTACTCCCTCCGTTAATGTCGATGGAGCGGTAAGCAAGCATCATCAAAAGGGTGCCATTAGTGCGGTCTGTCGGGATCACACGGATCAATACATAGGATCTTCAGCGTTCATCCTTAATGGAATGACTAACCCGGCAACACTTGAAGTGCTAGCCTGTCATGAAGCTTTAGCCCTAGCCGAACACCTCTTGTCACAAAGAATAATGATAGCATCAGATTGCAAATCGGTGGTGGATAAAATTGACAGGGGCACGTCTGGACCTTACAATACAGTTATCAAGGAGATCAGCCAAACTAGGAGAGATTTTGAATCTTGTTCTTACTCCCATGAGAGACGTACCTCTAATATGGAGGCACCTTATTTAGGCCAAAATGCTTTGCTTTTATCTGAGGGTCGCCATCTATTACTTATAAACCCGTATGATACTAACGTAATCACTGCAAACGAACATTTCATAATACAATCGTTTTGCATATCTTTAAGATAAAAGAAAAAACTGCAAAAAAGTCCATTTTCCTAAATAAAAAGATGGAACTGGATTTGATTCTGCAATAGGTTCAGTACGAAGGAAGAAATTTCAAACAAAAGGATCGTAACTCGCCGATAGGAACGGAGATAAAAACAAAGCAATGCCAAGAGCTCCGTCAATCTGTTGTTCATCAATAGACGAAGCTCTCTCCTTTTCATCTCGTGCCAGATGTAACAAAAGATTAGTCCTTTTTCCTTCTGGTGAACCATGGGCGCTCCCAGCATCCAGAATAGCAAAGCTCATTTTCAAAACAGCTTTGCTTCCAGTTCTTGGCCTGCCTGCGCCATTGCCGGGACTTCCAATCGGAAAATCTTCTGTTGGCAAGGTGCCATACTGGGAATCCAGTCAAAGAAGGAATACCACTAAAAACCTAGTTCGCTCTCAACTAAAAACCTATTTCACTCGCTAAAGCATCCATGGCTGAATGGTGAAAGCGCCCACCAACCTAGAAAGGCAAAATGGGTCAAAAAGCACTTCCTCTAGAAACCAAAGGGAGAAGGAGTGGGAGTTGAAAGCGACCGAGATAAAGTACCAGCAGCTGCAGTCGTAGGTGGAAGCCTTTCTTTCTTCTTGCACGATTTCTTAGGGCTTTCGGGTATGCCATGTCGCATTCCAGATTACCGAGATGCTTATGCCTGATGGAATGCTCTGAGCCTTAGACAATGCAATGCTCTTAACACGAAAGTTTGCAGCTTCTTCTCCCATGCAGAGTCGCAGGCAGCGCCTCGGATAAAAGCACAGATGAGCCAGATGCAGGGAAACTTGCACGTGTGGTTCTGGCCGGGGACCCCGGTATACTGTACGTGTAGGTCCCTGTAATTCGAGTGAGCTGCTTACTATTGAATGAAAAACTGTTACTGCCGCATATCCCCTTTTTCCTCTAATTCGAGCGAGTAAAGGTGCAGCTTCCTCATCTTTGCTTTATAGTTTGATATAATATAGAATTGGATTTTGCTTTCCTTTAAGGAGCTCTAGCTATCTTGCTGATCCACCAGCCGGTAGTCAGTCTATTTCCATCAGCCTGCCGGTGGGAGCGAGAAGTATGGGATATGTCTGGTGTTTCTTCCATCAATCATCCGGATTTATGCCGTATATCAACATATTATGGTTTCGAGGGTCAACCAAACTAGGAGAGATTTTGAATCTTGTTCTTACTCCCATGAGAGATGTGCCTCTAATATGGATTTAGCCCAAAATGCTTTGCTTTTATCTGAGGGTCGCCATCTATGACTTATATGAAGGAAATATGCCCTAGAAGCAATAATAAAGTTGTTATTTATATTTCTTTATATCATGATAAATGTTTATTATTCATGCCAGAATTGTATTAACCGGAAACGTAGTACATGTGTGAATACATAGACAAACAGAGTGTCCCTAGTATGCCTTTACTTGACTAGCTCGTTAATCAAAGATGGTTAAGTTTCCTAGCCATAGACATGTGTTGTCATTTGATCAACGAGATCACATCATTAGAGAATGATGTGATGGACAAGACCCATTCATTAACTTAGGATTAATGATCGTTTAGTTTTATTGCTATTGCTTTCATCATGACTTATACATGTTCCTCTAACAATGAGATTATGCAACTCCCGGATACCAAAAGAACACCTTGAGTGCTATCAAACGTCACAACGTAACTGGGTGATTATAAAGATGCTCTACAGGTGTCTTCGATGGTGTTTGTTGAGTTGGCATAGATCGAGATTAGGATTTGTCACTCCTTGTATTGGAGAGGTGTCTCTGGGCCCTCTCGGTAATGCACATCACTATAAGCCTTGCAAGCAATGTGACTAATGAGTTAGTTGGGGGATGATGCATTACATAATGAGTAAAGAGACTTGCCGGTAATGAGATTGAACTAGGTATGATGATACCGACGATCGGATCTCGGGCAAGTAACATACCGATGACAAAGGGAACAACGTATGTTGTTATGCGGTTTGACCGATAAAGATCTTCGTAGAATATGTAGGAGCCAATATGAGCATCCAGGTTCCGCTATTGGTTATTGACCGGAGATGTGTCTCGGTCGTGTCTACATAGTTCTCGAACCCGTAGGGTCCGCACGCTTAACGTTCGATGACGATTTGTACTACGAGTTATGTGATTTGATGACCGAAGTTTGCTCGTAGTCCCGGATGAATTCACGTACATGACGAGGAGCCTCGAAATGGTCGAGACATAAAGATTCATATATTGGAAGGTTACATTCGGACACCAGAATGGTTCGGGTCGTTTCGGAGTATCACGTGTTACTCGACCCCCCCCCCCCCCGGAATTTCATGGGCCTTCATGGGCCCTAGTGGAAAGGAGAGGAGGGCCACAAGGGAGGCCGCACCCCCCCATGGCCAGACTGAATTGGACTAGGGAGGGGGCGGTGCCCCCTCTTTCCTTCTCCCCTCTTCCTGCTTCCCTCCTTCTCCCTCTCTTGGATGGAAGGGGACTCCAACTAGGATTGGGAATCCTAGTTGGACTCCCCATGGCGTGCACCCCCCTTGGCCGGCCCCCTCCTCCTCCCGTCCTTTATATACGTGGGGGGGAACCCTATAGACACACAAGTTTCTCTTAGTCGTGTGTGGTGCCCCCCTCCACAGTTACACACCTCGATCATATCGTCGTAGTGCTTAGAAGCCCTGCGCCGGTAACTTCGTCATCACCGTCGCCACGCCGTCGTGCTGACGGAACTCTCCCTCAGCCTCAACTGGATCAAGAGCTCGAGGGACGTCATCGAGCTGAACGTGTGCTGAACGCAGAGGTGTCGTAGGTTCGGTACTTGGATCGGTTGGATCGCGAAGACGTTCGACTATATCAACCGCATTACTAAACGCTTTCGCTTTCGGTCTACGAGGGTGCGTGGACACACTCTCCCCGCTCGTTGCTATTCTTCTCCTAGATAGATGTTGCGTGATCGTAGGAAATTTTGTGAAATACTACGTAGATGTTATATGCACGAGTAGAACACAATGAGTTGTGGGCGATAATAGTCATACTTCTTACCAGCAATGTCTTACTTTGATTTGGCAGTACTGTTGGATGAAGCGGCCCAGACCGACATTACATGACTGTGTTTATGAGACCGGTTCTATCAACGTGCTTCGCACATAGGTGGCTAGTGGGTGTCTGTTTCTCCAACTTTAGTTGAATCGAGTTTGACTACGCCCGGTCCTTGTTGAAGGTTAAAACAGCACACGTGACGAAAAATCGTTGTGGTTTTGATGCGTAGGTAAGAACGGTTCTTGCTAGAAGCCCGTAGCAGCCACGTAAAACCTGCAACAACAAAGTAGAGGACGTCTAACTTGTTTTTGCAGGGTTTGCTGTGATGTGATATGGTCAAGACGTGATGATATATAAATTGTGTTGTATGAGATGATCATGTTTTGTAAAAGTTATCGGCAACTAGCAGGAGCCTTATGGTTGTCGCTTTATTCTATGAAATGCAATCGCCGTGTAATTGCTTTACTTACCACTAAGCGGCAACGATAGTCGTAGAAGCAATAGTTGGCGAGACGACAATGATGCTACGATGGAGATCAAGGTGTCAAGCCGGTGATGATGGTAATCATGACGGTGCTTTGGAGATGGAGATCAAAGGCACAAGATGATGATGGCCATATCATATCACTTATTTTGATTGCATGTGATGTTTATCCTTTATGCATCTTATTTTGCTTAGTACGCCGATAGCATTATAAGATGATCTCTCACTAAATTTCAAGGTATAAGTGTTCTACCTGAGTATGCACCGTTGCTACAGTTCATCGTGACGAGACACCATGTGCTGATCGGGTGTGATAAGCTCTACGTTCACATAAAACGGGTGCAATCCAGTTTTGCACACGCAGAATACTCGGGTTAAACTTGACGAGCCTAGCATATGCAGATATGGCCTCGGAACACTGAGACCAAAAGGTCAAACGTGAATCATATAGTAGATATGATCAACATAGTGATGTTCACCATCGAAAGCTACTCCATCTCACGTGATGATCGGACATGGTTTAGTTGATAAGGATCACATGATCATTTAGATGACTAGAGGGATGTCTATCTAAGTGGGAGTTCTTAAGTAATATGATTAATTGAACTTTAATTTATCATGAACTTAGTACCTGATAGTATTTTGCATGTCTATATTGTTGTAGATCAATGGCCCGTACTCATTCCTTTGAATTTTAATGTGTTCCCAGAGAAAGCTAAGTTGAAAGATGATGGTAGCAACTACACGGACTGGGTCCGTAACTTGAGGATTATCCTCATTGTTGCACAGAAGAATTACGTCCTGGAAGCACCACTAGGTGCAAGATCCGCTGCATGAGCAACACCGGACGTTATGAACGTCTGGCAGAGCAAAGCTAATGACTACTCGATAGTTCAGTGTGCCATGCTTTACGGCTTAGAATCGGGACTTCAACGACGTTTTGAACATCATGGAGCATATGAGATGTTCCAGGAGTTGAAGCTAATATTTCAAGCAAATGCCCAAATTGAGAGTTATGAAGTCTCCAATAAGTTCTATAGCTGCAAGATGGAGGAGAATAGTTCTGTCAGTGAACATATACTCAGAATGTCTGGGTACCACAACCATTTGACTCAACTGGGAGTTAATCTTCCTGATGATAGTGTCATTGACAGAGTTCTTCAATCACTGCCACCAAGATACAAAAGTTTCGTGATGAACTATAATATGCAAGGGATGGATAAGAAAATTCCTGAGCTCTTCGCGGTGCTAAAGGCTGCGGAGGTAGAAATCAAGAAGGAGCATCAAGTGTTGATGGTTAACAAGACCACTGGTTTCAAGAAAAAGGGCAAAGGGAAGAAGGGGAACTTCAAGAAGAACGGCAAGTAAGTTGTTGCTCAAGTGAAGAAGCCCAAGTCTGGACCTAAGCCTGAGACTGAGTGCTTCTACTACAAAGGGACTGATCATTGGAAGAGGAACTGCCCCAAGTATTTGGCGGATAAGAAGGATGTCAAAGTGAAAGGTATATTTGACATACATGTTATTGATGTGTACCTTACTAATGCTCGTAGTAGCGCCTAGGTATTTGATACTGGTTCCGTTGCTCATATTTGCAACTCAAAACAGCGGATATGGATTAAACGAAGGTTGGCTAAGGACGAGGTGACGATGCACATGGGAAATGGTTCCAAAGTCGATGTGATCTCCATCGGCACTCTACCTCTACATCTACCTTCGGGATTAGTTTTAGACCTGAATAATTGTTATTTGGTGCCAGCGTTAAGCATGAACATTATATCTGGATCTTTTTTGATGCGAGACGGTTATTCATTTAAATCAGAGAATAAGGGTTGTACTTATATGAGTGATATCTTTTATGGTCATGCACCCTTGATGAGTGGTCTATTTTTGCTGAATCTCGGTAATAGTGATACACATATTCATGATCTTGAAGACAAAAGATGCAAGGCTAATAATGATAGTGCAACTTATTTGTGGCACCGCCGTTTAGGTCATATTGGTGTAAAGCACATGAAGAAACTCCATGCTGATGGACTTTTGGAATCACTTGATTATGAATCACTTGATGCTTCCGAACCATGCCTCATGGGCAAGATGACTAAAACTCTGTTCTCCGGAATAATGGAGCAAGCAACATACTTGTTGGAAATAATACATACTGATGTATGCGGTTCGATGAGTGTTGAGGCTCATGGCGGTATCGTTATTTTCTGACCTTCACAGATGATTTGAGCAGATATGGGTATAAATACTTGATGAAACATAAGTCTGAAACATTTGAAAAGTTTAAAGAATTTCAGAGTGAAGTGGAAAATCATCGTAACAAGAAAATAAAATTTCTACGATCTGATCGTGGAGGTGAATATTTGAGTTATGAATTTGGTCTTCATTTGAAACAATGTGGAATAGTTTCGCAACTCATGCCACCTGGAACACCACAGCGTAATGGTTTGTCCGGATGTAGTAACCGTTCTTTATTAGATATGGCGCGATCTATTATGTCTCTTACCGATTTACCACTATCATTTTGGGGTTATGCTTTAGAGATGGCTGCATTCACATTTAATAGGGCACCATCTAAATCCGTTGAGACGACACCATATGAATTGTGGTTTGGCAACAAAGATAAACTGATGTTTCTTAAAGTTTGGGGCTGTGATGCTTATGTGAAAAAGCTTCAATCTGATAAGCTCGAACCCAAATCGGAGAAATGTGTCCTCATAGGATACCCAAAGGAGACTGTTGGGTACACCTTCTATCACAGATCTGAAGGTAAGATATTCGTTGGTAAGAATGGATCCTTTCTAGAGAAGGGAGTTTCTCTCGAAAGAAGTGAGTGGGAGGAAAGTGGAACTTGATGAGGTAATTGTACCTGCTCCCGAATTGGAAAGTAGTTCATCACAGAAATCATTTCTAGTGGTTCCTACACCAATTAGTGAGGAAGCTAATGATGATGATCATGCAACTTCAGATCAAGTTACTACCGAACCTCGTAGGTCAACCAGAGTAAGGTCCGCACCACAGTGGTACGGTAATCCTGTTTTGGAGGTCATGTTACTTGACCGTGACGAACCTACGAACTATGAGGAAGCGATGATGAGCCCAGATTCCGCGAAATGGCTTGAGGCCATGAAATCTGAGATGGGATCCATGTATGAGAACAAAGTGTGGACTTTGGTTGACTTGCCCGATGATCAGCAAGACATAGAAAATAAATGGATCTTCAAGAAGAAGAATGACGCTGACGGTAATGTTACTGTCTGCAAAGCTCGAATTGTTGCGAAAGGTTTTCGACAAGTTCAAGGAGTTGACTACGATGAGACTTTCTCACCCGTAGAGATGCTTAAGTCTGTCCGAATCATGTTAGCAATTGCCGCATTTTATGATTATGAAATTTGGCAAATGGATGTCAAAACTGCATTCAGATATCTTAAAGAAGAGTTGTATATGATGCAACCAGAAGTTTTTGTCGATCCTAAATGTGCTAACAAAGTGTGCAAGCTCGAGCGATCCATTTATGGACTGGTGCAAGCCACTTGGAGTTTGAATATACGCTTTGATAGTGTGATCAAAGCATATGGTTTTATACAGACTTTTGGAGAAGCCTGTATTTACAAGAAAGTGAGTGGGAGTGAGGGAGTCCTGGATTAGGGGGTCCTCGAGTGTCCGGCCCATGACACGTGGGCCGGACTGATGGGCTATGAAGATACAAGACCGAAGACTCTCACCCGTGTCCGGATGGGACTCTCCTTGGCGTGGATGGCAAGCTTGGCGTTTGGATATGAAGATTCCTTTCTCTGTAACCGACTTTGTACAACCCTAGTCCCCTCCGGTGTCTATATAAACCGGAGGGTTATAGTCCATAGAGGCAATCATAATCATACAGGCTAGACTTCTAGGGTTTGAGCCATTATGATCTTGTGGTATATCAACTCTTATGATACTCATATTCATCAAGATCAATCAAGCAGGAAGTAGGGTATTACCTCCACAGAGAGGGCCCGAACCTGGGTAGACATAGTGTCCCCCGTCTCTGGTTACCATCGACCTTAGACGCACTGTTCGGGACCCCCTACCCGAGATTCGCCGGTTTTGACACCGACATTGGTGCTTTCATTGAGAGTTCTGTTGTGTCGTCGCTAGAAGGCTTGATGGCCCCGTCAATCATCTACAACGATGCTGCCCTGAGGGAGGTTTTTCTCCCCGGCCAGATCTTCGTATTCGGCGGCTTCGCACTGCGGGCCAACTCGCTTGGCCATCTAAAGCAGATCAACAGCTACGCCCCTGGCCATCAGGTTGGGTTTGGAAGCTTGAACTACGTTGCTGATATCCGCGGAGACTTGATCTTTGACGGATTCGAGCCCACGGTAGCCGCTCCCTGCCACCGCGATGAACATGACCTAAATATGTCATCGGACCATACCCAGGAGATAGCGCATGTAAGTGCTCCGGCCCTAGATTCGGAGCAGATTGCGCCAGCCGAGGACGGGAAGCTCAACCCCGCACGGAAGCCGCAGACTCAGTGGCGTTGGAGCCGCACACAGACCCAACCTCGAGCGAGATCTGCGTCACCGGAACCTCGGATTCGTCTTCGACCACAGGTTCCGAACCACGTGCATCCGCGTCCGTCGAGCCTGATCAGGCGCCGATCATCGAATTCAGCTCCGTGAACATCTTCCGGCACTCACCTTTAGGCGATGTGCTAAACTCATTAAAAACCCTCTCCTTAGTAGGGGACTCACAGCTGAATTATATCCGGTTTGAACTGGGGGCAGATGACGGGGAATTTCGCTTCCCACCCACCTCCCACTTAATAGCCACTGTCGAAGACTTAACCGACATGATCGATTACGGCTCTGAAGACATCGACGGTATGGACGACGATGCCGAAGCGGAGCAGACCCAAAACCCGTCGTTTACCGGACGCTGGACGGCCACCTCCTCATACGACGTATACATGGTGGATACACCCAAAGAGAATGACGGTGATAACGAGAAGGATCCAGTCAAGGATAAACCTCCTGAGATACATCCAAAGCACCGACATCAGCGACACCGCTCTAAATCACGCCGCAAAAAAATAGCAATACCGACACGAGAGAAAACAATACTCCGGACGATGCCGAAGACAAAGAAGACCCCGTCGAGCCAACCTCCGAACAGGACGATAGGGAAGATGGGCAAGTCAGCCCTGATGAACAGGCCATAAACGAAGACTCGGAGGACAGCAACTATCTTCCACTCTTCGAGGATGAGGTGAGCCTCGGCGATGAAGACTTTATCGTGCCTGAGGAACCCGTCGAGCAGGAGCGCTTTAAGCACCGGCTAATAGCCACCGCGAGGAACTTGAAAAATAAGCAGCAACAACTGCAAGCTAATCAAGATCTGCTCAATGACAGATGGACAAATGCCTTGGCAGCCGAGGAATACGGCCCCGAGCACCCAAACAAAAGTTACCCGAAGCGCAAATTGTTGCCTCAATTCGATGACGAGGCGCTAGAGCCCGTACCATCAGCGCGTAATGCGGCTGACCGACCACCACGTGGCCGGGACAAAGCGGCAACTCAAACCGAACACTAGCCCGTACTACCTCGCCGTAAAGGCAGAGATAAAACAGCTCAGAAATATACATATGACCTTCGGCAGGACCTAGATAGTAGAGCAGGACAGACCAGGTCGATCTACGGATCGCAGGGGCGTGCCCCGATGCGCGACGACGGCTATCTAGCCGGACGTGACAAGCGTAATCACGCCCGGGCCGAAAACCGCAGACGGACTCCATCCGAGCTACGCCGCGATATAGAGGCGCCGCACACCCCCTTTGCGATGAAGTAATGGAACACGAATTCTCAGAAGGTTTTAAACCCATGAATATCGAATCATACGATGGAACAACAAATCCTGCGGTATGGATTGAAGTTTTTCTTCTCCACATTCACATGGCCCGTGGTGATGATCTTCACGCCATCAAATACCTCCCACTAAAACTCAAGGGACCAGCTCGGCACTGGTTGAACAATCTGCCCGAAAGCTCCATTGGCAGCAGGGAGGGCTTGGAAGACGCCTTCCTCGACAACTTCCAAGGTACATATGTCCGACCTCCGGATGCCGACGACTTAAGTCAGATAGTTCAACAGCCCGGAGAGTCAGCAGAAATTCTGGATTAGGTTCTTAACTAAAAAGAACTAGATCGTCGACTGTACGGATGTCGAAGCCCTAGCGACCTTTAAACATAGCATCCACAATGAATGGCTCGCCTGACACCTCGGCCAAGAAAATTCAAAGTCCATGGCAGCCCTCACGACGCTTATAACCCGCTTTTGCACGGGCGACGATAGCTGGCTAGCCCGTAGCAATAATAGTCCAAGCGAACCTGGCACTTCTGAAGCCAGAAATAGCAACGGCAAGCCACGACGCAACAGACACAAGCGTCGAAGCAACGGTGACAATACCGATGACACGGCAGTCAACACCGGATTCAGTGGCTCCAAGTCCGGCCAGCAGAAGAAGCCATATAAAAGAAACAATCTGGGCTCATCCAACTTGGACCGCGTACTCGATCGCCCATGTCAGATCCACGGCACCCCTGATAAACCAGCCAATCATACCAACAGAGACTACTGGGTTTTTAAACATGCTGGCAAGTTAAATGCCGAAAACAAGGAGAAGGGGTCGCAAAGTGAGGGCGATGACGAGGAGCCCTGTCCACCGAACACAGGGAGACAAAAGAAGTTTCCCCCTCAAGTCAAAACGGTGAACATGATATATGCTACCCATATCCCCAAGATGGAGCGCAAGCGCGCGCTCAGGGACGTCTATGCGATAGAGCCAGTCGCCCCAAAATTCAACCCATGGTCGTCCTTCCCGATCACTTTCGATCGCAGGGACCATCCAACCAGCATCCACCATGGCGGTTCAGCTGCACTGGTCCTTGACCCAATAATTGAGGGATTCCACCTCACGCGAGTCCTCATGGACGGGGGCAGCAGCCTCAATCTGCTCTATCAGGATACAGTGTGCAATATGGGCATCGATCCATCAAGGATCAAGCCCACCAAAACTACCTTTAAAGGAGTCATACCAGGTGTAGAGGCCCGCTGTATGAGCTCAATCACACTGGAGGTTGTCTTCAGATCCCTGGACAACTTTCGAAGCGAAGAGTTGATCTTTAATATCGTCCCCTTCCGCAGCGGCTATCACGCACTGCTCGGAAGAACCGCATTTGCTCGATTCAATGCAGTGCCACACTATGCTTACCTCAAGCTCAAGATGCCCGGACCTCGTGGTGTCATAATAGTTAATGGAAACATGGAACACTCCCTCCGTACCGAGGAGCACACCGCGGCCTTGGCAGCGGAAGTACAAAGCGGCCTTACCAAGCAGAATCTTAATTCAGCGGCCAAGCTCCCGGACACTGTCAAACGAATCCGGACTACTCCACAGCATAACAGTCCGGCTCGTCAGGAGTTAGACTAGCAACCCGTCCTTCATCTCCGTCCCGTCCAAATGGCGGCATACGTACCACGCGTACATAACTATGCACTTAAAATACCATGGGCATAGACGGAGGCATCACCAGATTGTGGTCCATTATAAGGCTCGACCTCCCCTGGACACACATACTTTCACTTTTTCTTTTTCATCCTTTTCAGGTTTCTTTTCCACAGGCCCATCCTGATGGCCTGATCATCGGTCCTTTCGAAGGATAGATACACAAAGACGACAAGAAGCATCAACGTATACGGTAATCTCCTGGTGGTCTTTTTGACGATCACCCTAACTGTTTTCATGACTCGCACGCAGCTCTCCCTTGGTCGTGGCATGTTAAATAGCCATGTTGCTTATCGCACTACTTGTACAAATACACTTTGACGTATTAATCAAACTATAATGGAAATAGTTTGCGGCCCAACTTTTGCGGCACTAGCTTACTACTTCATTTTTTCTTAATAATCTTATCAATTGCACCCGTACACTTTGATACGCCTTAATTCGCTAGGGGCTTCATTACGCCCCATACTACGGCAACAAAGTCCGAACACCTTTTACAGTATAGTTCAGCACCCCGAGTTTAGCATTATATGCATTGGCCCCGAATCATGTCTTTGGTCAGTAGTTGGGTTGCCCGGCTCCTGCGCTTACTACCTTACGTTCCGCTATATCGGCTAGGGTAGTAAAGGTAGAACTACTGTTATTGTGTCCTGGTTTATCCAGATGAGCACCTCAGTAGAGAAAGCCGAAAACTGACTGTCATGATGCGGCGTGAGCAGGTCAGCTGTTCGGAGGTTACAAATCTTTTGCGATTTTTCCACATTATGCGATGAATCATTCTTTACCCGATCGGGTGTTTACAGTACCCTAGTTCGGACTCACGAATACTAGGGGCTGCGCCTAAAATTCTATTGTCAAACTCCTATGGCTAAGTGAGGGTGATAAAGCCACATAGTCCGATTGTCTGGTTTGTTGCGCTAAACACCTCCTTCAAGGACCAAACTTTTGGATAAAGAGTGTTTAAATTCATCCCGAACACCCCCGTACTACCTACGTGGGGGCTGAAGCCGACGACTGGCCAACTCTCAAATTTAACAGAACGGCTGCACAGGAGGTAAAATTGTAAAACAACAAGCATTATATTATAAAAACGGCTTTGTTTCACCATACAAGACAGATAACATGAATGTATTTCATTTAAAAATAATGTCCTTAGCACACTGCGCTGCCACAATGCGGGATCCCTCCAGGACATCATCAAAATAACGCTCAGGCGTGCGGTGCTCCTTGCCAGCGGGCGGTCCGTCGGTCGCGAGCTTGACGGCATTCATCTTCGCCCACTGCACCTTGACGCGGGCGAAGGCCATCCACGCACCCTCGATGCAGACCGACCGCTTGATGACATCAAGCCGGGGCAGGCATTGACCAGCCGCATCATGAGCCCGAAGTAGCTGCTGGGTATAGCTTCGGCAGGCCTTAGCTGGATTATCAAATCCTTCATGGCTAGTTTGGCCACCCTATGCAGTTCGACCAGCTGTTTTAGCTGGTCGCTAAAGGGCACTGGATGTTCGCAGGCAAGGTATTGCGACCAGAACAGCTTCTCCGTCGAGCTCCCCTCTTCGGCTCAGAATAACTCCGCAGCGTCGGAAACACTATGCGGTAAATCCACATATGCTCCTGGAGAACTCCAAATCCGGTTTAGTAAGAGATATCTCTTCTTCACATAAGCATAATGAAGGCCTTACTCGGCGCAATTTTTCTGGCCTCTTGGATTTCCTGGAGGGCGCTCTGGGCTTCAACGCGGGCATCTTGTGCGCTCTGGCGAGCCTTGGCGAGTTCGGTCTATTGATCCGCAATATCGCGCTCCAGGGACTCGCATTTCTTCACGGTGTCCTGGAGCTCCTGCTGGACCTCACCGACCCTGGCCTCGTGCTTTTCGCGGGCGGCCTGTTCATCTGCCGCTTTCTTCTGGGCTTCGGCCAGCGCTGCCTAGAGGGTTTCCACCTTGGACGCCGCCCCTACCAATTATCATATGATCAACACAAGCAATTCATATCTCGCTATATCTGAATAGGTCATTGCATACCTTGCTTGTCCTCTAGCTGCTTTTTTACACGACCGAGCTCTTCCTCGGTCCACTCCAGACTCTGCTTCAGTCCGGAGACTTTGGCAGCGTGGGAGGTTGCAGCCAGCAACGACACCTGCTTATTCACATAGACATGTATGGTTAGTCTCTTGCGAAAATTATTTGATCCTCTGTCCGGTTTTTCTTTCCGAACACTGGGAAGAGTCTCAGGGGCTACTGTCTATACCGTGACATTCTTTTCACATAATTGTGTTGCTTACCTCAAGCCTGTTAGAAGGCTTGTGCAGGCTTCGGTCAGTCTGCTCTTCACGGATTGAATCTTCTCAATCACCATACCCATGAGGGTATGGTGTTCCTCAACAATGGAAGCACTTCGCAGCACTTCCAGTAGAGTATCCGGTGCCCATGGTTGGACAGAGGTCACCGGCAGAATGGGCACACCTCCTTCTTTCAAAGGACGCTGCTTGCCGGATTCCGGAGCCGTATAGGTCTCCGGGACCATATTCGGCTGGGGGCCGAATTGGATATGGCCCCTATCGCCAGTCTCCATGGGGATTTGCTCTCCCATGTGTCCGGCGGCCGAGGTTTCACCCTCTGGCGCCACCCCGACGGCCTCCTGCATCTCTCCCTAGCCTGGGATCCTTCGGGACAACACCTCGGTGTCATCCATGGCCCTGGGAGAGGAGGCCGTCGGAAGGGACCCGCTATTCATCACCTTCGGGTCCAGCGAATTCCCCGAAGATGAGGATCGCTCGAGGTCGGAACGAGCCGGACTGCAAGTGCATGATTCAACATGTTAAAACTATGAAGTAAAGAGGCTGATATATGAATGCGTTAGGGCCTTTGAGTACTCACGATTCGGCCAGGGGCTTATCTCGGGGGCGCCGCTCTGGGCTGCTATCGATGTCCCACGCGGAGTTATCCGCGGGGGAGACCTTCCCCTTCTTGGACGCCTCTGCCGCCAGATTTGTGGAGGCCGCCCTCTTTTTCCTTCCCCCTCAGGGGGAGAGTTGCTTTCCTCCTCCTCCTCGCCGTCCTCGGCGGTGGAGGAGTGAGTCTTGGCGCCTTCGGACGTCACATCCAAAGCACCCTTGCGGCGGAGACCACTTCTGGTCTCCTTGGCCTTTTTTCTTGGCCTTCTTCTCCGGCGCCTGGTAGGGCGCCGGAACCAGCATCTTCCTCAGAAGCGGGATGGATGGTTCCTCGGGCAGCGGAACCGGACATTGAATCCACCCCGCCTTCTTTGTCCAGCCCTGAAAAAATAAATAGGGAGGCTTAGGCCCCTTCCCTGAAAAAGCAAGTAAAGGATACACCTTGAAATGCGAAAGACTTACTGGACTGGCGGATGGGCCAGGTCGTGCCCACTGTCCTCGGTCGTCTTCGGCCACTTCTCGTTGGCCTTGAAGAGCACCTTCCAGATATCTTCGTGCGTAGTTCTGAAGAACCGTTGCAAGGTCTGGTGCTCGGCTGGATCAAACTCCCATAGATGACAAGCCCGGCTCTGGCATGGAAGGATTCAGCGAACTAGCATCACCTGGATCATGTTGACGAGCTTGATGTTCTTGTCCACCATGCTCTGGATGCGCGCCTGTAGCACTGTCAGCTCGCCCGATGAAGCCCAATTTAGGCCCTTCTCTAGCCAGGAGGTGAGCCGCATTGGGGCGCCGGACTAGAATTCGGGAGCCTCGGCCCAGGTGGCGTCGCGGGGTTCTGTGATATGGGACCACAATTGCTGCCACCCTTTGACGGTCTCCATGAAGGAGCCTTCGGCCCATGTGACATTGGGCATTCTGCTCACCATGGCGCCTCCACACTCTGCGTGTTGGCCACCCACCACCTTTGGCTTCACATTGAAGATCTTTAGCCACAATCCGAAGTGGGGTGGGATGCGGAGGAAAGCCTCGCACACGACAATAAATGCCGAGATGTTGAGGATGGAATTTGGGGCTAGATCATGGAAATCTAGCCCGTAGTAGAACATGAGTCCACGGACGAATGGATGGAGAGGAAACCCTAGCCCACGGACAAAGTGGGGGATGAACACTACCCTCCAATGGGGCTCCGGGGTAGGGACGATCTATCCCTCGGTCGGGAGCCTGTGGGCGACCTCCTTGGCCAAATATTCGGCCTCCCGGAGCTTGGTGATGTCCTTCCCCTTGACAGAGGAGACCATCCACATGCCCTGCGCTCCGGATCCGGACATGACCGAAGAGCTTTTTTGAGGCAGAAAGGATGAGAACTTGGGTGCTGGAGCTCGAGAATGAATGGGCAGAGAGAGAGAGAGAGAGAGAGAGAAGGCGTGGGTGAAAGGGGTGAATCCTTATCTCCTTATAAAGGCAGCAAATATCAAGCGCCTCCCCACTCGCCTTAAAACTCGCCTATTCCCCAAGGGTCGTGTAGGCGACACGGTTGGATTACCCACGCCCGTATTAATGAGAATCCCGCAATAAGGGGACATGATCTCTGCTTTGACAAGACGTTCCAATAGAACCACATCTCGAAATATGGAGCGGGAGGCTAAAAAATGGTTCGAAATAATGACCGAGCAGGGACGTGATGTCATGCTACAAAAGTTGTCAGTAGATTGGACTCGTGAAATATTATACTCTCTGCGGTTGTGTGTGGTACTTGTCTTGTAGAGTTGGGCACGTTTTCTGTGTTCAAAGGATGCTTTGGAGTATTCGGAGAAGGAAACCGCCTTGCAATGCCGAAGACAGTCTGCGTGCCGGACACATGGTCATTGAAGCCTGGTTCAGGGGCTACTGAGGGAGTCCTGGATTAGGGGGTCCTTGAGTGTCCGGCCCATGAGACGTGGGCCGGACTGATGGGCTATGAAGATACAAGACCGAAGACTCTCACCCGTGTCCGGATGGGACTCTCCTTGGCATGGATGGCAAGCTTGGCATTCGGATATGAAGATTCCTTTCTCTGTAACCGACTTTGTACAACCCTAGCCCCGTCCGGTGTCTATATAAACCATAGGGTTCAGTCCGTAGAGGCAATCATAATCATAAATTCTATACTTCTAGGG
This sequence comes from Aegilops bicornis, assembly GCA_021605145.1. NCBI lineage: Eukaryota > Viridiplantae > Streptophyta > Magnoliopsida > Poales > Poaceae > Aegilops > Aegilops bicornis. The sequence continues at coordinate 187,693,422 of CM038670.1, forward strand.
TTTGAGCCAGTATGATCTCGTGGTAGATCAACTCTTGTAATACTCATATTCATCAAGATCAATCAAGCAGGAAGTAGGGTATTACCTCCATAGAGAGGGCCCGAACCTGGGTAAACATCGTGTCCCCCGTCTCCTATTACCATCGACCTTAGACGCATAGTTCGGTACCCCCTACCAGAGATCCGCCGGTTTTGACACCAACAGGGAGCTCTGTAGCATTTCTGATATTATATGTGGATGACATGTTGTTGATCGGAAATGATATAGAATTTCCATAAATCATGTGTCATTCTATAAATTGATGAAGGGACATCTCATACTAGCATGGTTCTTAAAGAAAAATAAAAACACACAGGACACAAATCATGTGAACAAAACAAAAACCGAGGTATACCGATAATTGTTGAGGAAGAAAGATGGGATGCCAACCGGGGCATCCCCAAGCTTAGATGCTTGAGTATCCTTGGAATATTTACTTGGGGTGCCTTGGGCATCCCCAAGCTCGAACTCTTGCCTCTCTTTATTCTTCTCATATTGATAGCTCCTCGATCTTCGAAAACTTCATCCACACAAACTTAACAAAAACTATGTGAGATCTGTTAGTGTAAGAAAACAAACCAGCACATTAAGGTACTGTCATAAACTCATTCTTTATTTATATTGGTGTTAAACCTACTGTATTCCAACTTCACTATGGTTCATACCTCCCAATACTAGCCATAGATTCATCAAAATAAGCAAACAACACGCGAAAAACAGAATCTGTCAAAAACATGACAGTCTGTAGTAATCTGGAAGTTAAGTAAACTCCTGAAACTCCAAAAATACTAAAAAATATGACTGTTTAAAAAAATTGTACAGAAGTAATGTTCAAAAAGTTTCACACCCATTTGACTTTCCAGTAAAAAAAATGTAAATTCACGCATTACGGCAAATCTTTCTGTATTTCTACTGCACGTATTAAACAAGCAATCTAATCATCCTAAAACCAAAGCTTGGCACGTTATTTTTATAATACAATGGATATATACAAGGGGATAATTATTTTCAGAGAAGATTCCATGAAATGTTTTACATTGTTTCCATGAGCATGAACACAAGTGCTCACGGTTGACCGTCACTTCTTCAATTCATAATCTTCCAATCACTTCTCTTATTGAAAAACTTTTTAGGCATGAAAGGGAAGTATTTTTTTGTACTTTCATTCTTTAAAAAAACTGTATGTTTCACCCACAACTAAACAGAAACAAAAAGGAAAAAGAAAATCTACTTATGAAGAAAGCAAACAAGCACACACAAGAATATCAACCCCATGCTATTTCTCCCTGGCAACGGCGCCAGAAAAGAGCTTGATAATCCCCAAGTGCAAGGAATCATCATAGCAATTACAAATGGTGGAAGTGATAAGTATGGAGTGTCGAACCCACAAGGAGCTAAAGGTAAGATCAATATTCTCTCAAGTTCTATCCGCCACTAATACTACTCTACGTACACCGAACGTTTGCTTCCAACTAGAAACGAGAAATAAAACTACGTTGTGGGTATGAAGATGATAACTTTGCATGATATCGGAGAGCTAAAACATAAAAGTAGGTGATGTTATCATAAAGTTAGAATATATTACTAAATATTATAAATAGCGAGTGTGGAATAATGATGGATCGATGTGTGGAATTATCCTAGGCAATTGTTAACAAGACCGGTAGTCATCATTGCAATTTCATATGAGGGAGAGGCATAAGCTAACATACTTTCTCTTCTTGGATCATATGCACTTACGATTGGAACTCTAGCAAGCATCCGCAACTACTAAAGATCATTAAGGTAAAATCCAACCATAGCATTAACATATCAAGTCCCCTTTATCCCATACGCAACAACTCCCTTACTCGGGTTTATGCTTCTGTCACTCAAGCAACCCACTATAAGCGAATCATGAATGTATTGCAACACCCTACAGCGGGAATCCCTCACGCTTGCGCGACACAGTGGGCACAATAGGACAACACCAAAATAAAACATACAACTCATACGAATCTAGATCATCAATCAACCCAAAGACAGATGATATATACTCAAAACATCATAGGATGGCAACACATCTTTGGATCATAATATGTGGCATAAAGCACCATGTTCAAGTAGGGATTACAGCGGGTGCGGGAGAGTGGACCGCGTAAAAGAGATGAGGATGGTGATGATGATGGTGACGTTGATGAAGACGATCACCGCGGCGATGATTCCCCTCCCGATGGCAGTCCGGCGCCACCAAGAGAGACGAGGAGAGGTTCTCCCCCTTGTGCTTCCTCCTCCATGGCCTCCCCCCTAGATGGGGAGAGGTTCTCCCTCTGGACCTTGGCCTTCATGGCGATGATGGCCCCTCTGGGATCCTCCTCCATGGCCTCCGGTGATGATGGCCCCCTCCGGCAGGGTGCCAGAGAGGGCCTAGATTGATTTCTCGTGGCTACAGAAGCTTGCGGCGGTGGAACTTCCGATCTATGTTATTTTCTGGAGGTTTCTGTATTTATCGGAATTTTTGGCGTCGGTTTCACGTCAGGGGGGTCTCCGAGCCGTCCACAAGATAGGGGCCCACCCCCAGGGGGGGTGGGCACGCCCCCACCCTCGTGGATGGCTCGGGACTCTTCTCGCCCAACTCTTTTACTCCGGGGGCTTCTTTTGGTCCATAAAATATCATCAAAAATTGGCACTTCAATTGGACTCCGTTTGGTATTCCTTTTCTGTAAAACTCAAAAACAAGGAACAACAGAAAGTGGCACTGGGCTCTAGGTTAATAGGTTAGTCCCAAAAATCATATAAACTAGCATATAAATGCATGTAAAACATCCTAGATGGATAATATAATAGCATGAATACTTCATAAATTATAGATGTGTTGAAGATGTATCAGCATCCCCAAGCTTAATTTCTGCTCGTCCTCGAGTAGCTAAATGATAAAAGAAATAAATTATGAAGTGTGAATGCTAGCAGGTGCACAAGTTTGATCAATGATAATTTCAATCACCTTTTCTAGCATCATTATATATCATAACAATAGCTCAACTCATAAAACTCCTCATGATCAAGTAACAAGCTATTCACATGTTAAAGTATAGATCATAAACTTTCTTGAAAACTAACAAACCGTGCTCTTAGTCATCAAGCAATTGCAATTAATCTTATTTTCGAGAAGGGTCTATGTAAGAGCTTTGATTCAGCAAACTCCACATACTCAACTATCATTTAATCTTTCACAATTGCTAACATTCATGTGATATTTATGGGTTCAAAGTTTTAATCGGACACAGAGAAAGATAAGGGCTTATAGTTTCGCCTCTCAACCTTTTACCTCCAGGGTAATGTCAACAATAATAATTTATGAAAACCTACATCCAAGTAGATATATATATCCGGATCGCTCCAACACAAAGTGCTTGCCAAAGGAAAAAGTGTAAAAAGGAAAGGTGATGATCACCATGACTCTTGTATAAGGGTAGAAGATAAAAGTAAAAGATAGGCCCTTCGCAGAGGGAAGCAGAGGTTGTCATGCGCTTTTATGGTTGGATGCACAAAATCTTAATGCAAAAGAACGTCACTTTATATTTCCGCTTGTGATAAAGACCTTTATTATGCAGTCCGTCGCTTTTATTTCTTGCCTATCACAAGTTCATATAAAGCTTATTTTGTTCGCACTAATAGATCATACATATTTAAAAAGCAATTTTTATTGCATGCACCGATGACAACTTACTTGAAGGATCTTACTCAATCCATAGGTAGGTATGGTGGACTCTCATGGCAAAACTGCTTTAAGGGATGTTTGGAAGCACAAGTAGTATTTCTACTTGGTGCAAAGAATTTGGCTAGCATGAGAGGAAAAGGCAAGGTCAACATGTTGGATGATCCAATACAATATAATGTTTCAGATATAGGAAAACATAACCCATTAAGTTGTCTTCCTTGTCCGACATCAACCTTTTAGCATGTCATATTTTAATGAGTGCTCACAATTACAAAAGATGTCCAAGATAGTATATTTATATGTGAATCTCTCTTCCTTCAATATTCTTTCATGAATTGTTCAAGTGACCAACTCTGTGTTTTCTTACTTTCAATAGGTTTACTACCTATACTTATTCTGTGTGAAGTCATTAATCCCCATGGTATAAGCATATGAAACATATATAAATTGAGATTTATGATATTCAATTCATTCAACCGTTTACTCATAGGATATATGTGAAACACGTGAGTAAATGACAAACTACTCCAAAAGATATAAGTGAAGAACACTGAGTAGTCAAATAATTAACTAGCCATGGGAGGATTCTTTTTCATTCAAGATTTCAGATCCAATGATTTTATTCAAACAGCAAGTAAAATTGAAAATACGCTCCAAGCAAAACACATATCATGTGACAAATAAAAATATAGCTCCGACTAAGGTATACCGATAGTTTTGAAGACGAAAGAGGGGATGCCTTCCAGGGCATCCCCAAGCTTAGGCGCTTGAGTCTTCTTTGAATATTACCTTGGGGTGCCTTGGGCATCCCCAACCTTAGGCGCTTGAGTCTTCTTTGAATATTACCTTGGGGTGCCTTGGGCATCCCCAAGCTTAGGGTATTTCCACTCCTTATTCTCCTCATATCGATATCTCACCGAAAGCTTGAAAACTTCAATCACACAAAAGTTAATGGAACTTCGTGAGATAGGTTAGTATGATAAAGAGTAAATCATTCACTTTGGTACTGTCAAAGACAAGGTTCATAATTGTTCTCACACAATTCCTACTGTACCATATCATTTCTACAATTTATATTGAGAAATATAAGCCATAGAAACTAGAAAACAAGCAAACTATGCAATGAAAACAGAATCTGTCAGAAACAGAACAGTCTGTAATGATCTGAACAGCAACCATACTTCTGCAACTCCAAAAATTATGAAATAACTTTGTGGACGTGAGGAATTTTTCTATTAATCTTCTGCAAAAATAATCAACTCAAAAGCACTCTTCTGTAAAAAATGGTAGCTAATCCCATGAGCGCAAAGTTTCTGTTTTTTAAAGCAAGATCATATTTACTCTCACCCAAGTTTTCCCAAAGGTCTTACTTGTAACTTTATTGAAACAAAAAGCTATAAAACATGATTAATACAGTATATTAATCATGTAAACACACAAAAACAGTAAGGGTAAATATTGGGTTGTCTCCCAACAAGCGCTTCTTTAATGCCTTTTAGCTAGGCATGATTATTTCAATGATGCTCACCTAAAAGAAAAGAATTGAAACATAAAGAGAGCATCATGAAGAATATGACTAGCACATTTGTATCTAACCCACTTCCTATGCCTAGGTATTTTGTGAACACATAATTTATAGGAACAAGAATCAACTAGCATAGGAAGGCAAAACAAGTATAACTTCAAAACTTTAAGCACATAGAGAGGAAACTTGATATTATTGCAACTCCTACAAGCATATATTCCTCCCTCATAATAACTTTCAGTAGCATAATGAATGAATTCAACAATATAACCATCACATAAAGCATTCTTTTCATGATCTACAAGCATAGAAATTTTTCTACTCTCCACATAAGCAAAATTCTTCTCATTTGGAATAGTGGGATCACTAATTCCTAAAGTTGACACTCTTCCAAACCCGCTTTAGATGATAGTATTATTCATACTCCAAAATATATAAATGAAGTTCATGGAGCATTCTCCAATTAATATAGACTAACCAATAGCCAAGCTTAAAATATATAAGTGAAGCACACGAAGCATTCTATAAAACCATACTCAAAAGATTTAAGTGAAGCACAAAGAGCATTCTATAAGGTCATACTCAAAAGATATAAGTGCAGCACACTAATCATTATATAAATCCATGAAGGTACATCAAATACTAGCATGGTTCTTAAAGAAAAATAAAAACACAAAGGACACAAATCATGTGAACAAAACAAAAACCGAGGTATACCGATAATTGTTGAAGAAGAAAGATGGGATGCCAACCGGGGCATCCCAAAGCTTAGATGCTTGAGTATCCTTGGAATATTTACTTGGGGTGCCTTGGGCATCCCCAAGCTTTAACTCTTGCCTCTCTTTATTCTTCTCATATTGATAGCTCCTCGATCTTCGAACACTTCATCCACACAAACTTAACAAAAACTTTGTGAGATCCGTTAGTGTAAGAAAACAAACCACCACATTAAGGTACAGTAATGAACTCATTCTTTATTTATATTGGTTTTAAACCTACTGTATTAAAACTTCTCTATGGTTCATACCCCCCGATACTAGCCATAGATTCATCAAAATAAGCAAACAACACGCGAAAAACAGAATCTGTCAAAAACAGGACAGTCTGTAGTAATCTAGAAGTTTAGTAAACTTCTGAAACTCCAACAAATTCTAAAAAAATATGAAAATTTAAAAAAATTGTACAGAATTAATGTGAAAAAAGTTTCATACCCATTTAACTTTACAGTAAAAAATGTAAATTCACGCACTACGGCCAAAGTTTCTGTCTTTGTACTGCACATAGTAAACAAGCAATCTAATCATCCTAAAACCAAAGCTTGGCACATTATTTTTATAATACAATGGATATATACAAGGGGATAATTATTTTTAGAGAAGCTTCCATGAAATTTTTTACATTGCTTCCATGAGCATGAACACAAGTGCTCAAGGTCGACCCTCACTTCTTCAATGCATAATCTTCCAATCACTTCTCTTATTGAAAAACTTTTTTGGCATGAAAGGAAAGTAAATTTTTTTGTATTTTCATTATTTAAATATTTTTTGTATGTTTCACCCACAAATAAACAGAAACAAAAAGGAAAAAGAAAATCTACTTAGTGAAGAAAGCAAACAAGCACACACGAGAATATCAACCCCACGATATTGCTCCCCGACAACGGCGCCAGAAAAGAGATTGATAATCCCCAAGTGCAGGGAATCATCATAGCAATTCCCAATGGTGGAAGTGATAAGTATGGAGTGTCGAACCCACAAGGAGCTAAAGGTAAGATCAATATTCTCTCAAGTCCTATCTGCCACTGATACGACTCTACGTACACCGAACGTTTGCTTCCAACTAGAAACGAGAAATAAAACTACGTTGTGAGTATGAAGAGGATAACTTTGCATGATATCGAAGAGCTAAAACATAAAAGTAGGTGCTGTTATCATAAATTCAGAATATATTACTAAATACTATAAATAGCAAGTGTGGAATAATGATGGATCGGTGTGCGGAATTATCCTAGGCAATCGTTAACAAGACCGGTAGTCGTCATTGCAATTTCATATGAGGGAGAGGCATACGCTAACATACTTTCTCTTCTTGGATCATATGCACTTATGATTGGAACTCTAGCAAGCATCCGCAACTACTAAAGATCATTAAGGTAAAACCCAACCATAGCATTAACATATCAAGTCCCCTTTATCCCATACGCAACAACTCCCTTACTCGGGTTTATGCTTCTGTCACTCAAGCAACCCACTACAAGCGAATCATGAACGTATTGCAACACCCTACAACGGGAATCCCTCACGCTTGCGCGACACGGAGGGCACAATGGGACAACACCAAAATAAAACATACAACTCGTACGAATCTAGATCATCAATCAACCCAAAGACAAATGGTATCTACTCAAAACATCATAGGATGGCAACACATCGTTGGATCATAATATGTGGCATAAAGCACCATGTTCAAGTAGGGATTACAGCGGGGTGCGGGAGAGTGGACCGCGTAAAAGAGATGAGGATGGTGATGATGATGGTGATGTTGATGAATATATGAATACGATCACCGCGGTGATGATTCCCCTCCCGATGGCACTCCGGCGCCACCGAGAGAGAGGAGGAGAGGTTCTCCCCCTTGCGCTTCCTCCTCCATGGCCTCCCCCCTAGATGGGGAGAGGTTCTCCCTCTGGACCTTAGCCTTCATGGCGATGATGGCCCCTCTGGGATCCTCCTACATGGCCTCCGGTGATGATGGCCCCCTCCGGTAGGGTGACAGAGAGGGCCTAGACTGATTTCTCGTGGCTACATAAGCTTGCGGCGGCGGAACTTCCGATCTAGGTTATTTTTTGGAGGTTTCTGTATTTATCGGAATTTTTGGCGTCGGTTTCATGTCAGGGGGGTCTCAGAGCCGTGCACGAGATAGGGGCCCACGCCCAGGGGGGTGGGCGCCCCCCCACCCTCGTGGATGGCTCGGGACTCTTCTGGCTCAACTCTTTTACTCCGGGGGCTTCTTTGGTCCATAAAAAATCATCAAAAATTGGCACGTCAATTGGACTCCGTTTGTTATTCCTTTCCTGTAAAACTCAAAAACAAGGAAAAACAGAAACTGGCACTGGGCTCTAGGTTAATAGGTTAGTCCCAAAAATCATATAAAATAGCATATAAATGCATATAAAACATCGTAGATGGATAATATAATAGCATGAATACTTCATAAATTATAGATACATTGGAGACGTATCAGCAAGCAATGTGACTAATGAGTTAGTTGCAGGATGATGCATTACAGAATGAGTAAAGAGACTTGCTAGTAACGAGATTGAACTAGGTATGATGATACCGATGATCGAATCTCGGGCAAGTAACATACCGATGACAAAGGGAACAACGTATGTTGTTATGCTGTTTGACCGATAAAGATCTTCGTAGAATATGTAGGAGCCAATAAGAGCATCCAGGTTCCGCTATTGGTTATTGACCAGAGATGTGTCTCGGTCATGTCTACATAGTTCTCGAACCGGTAGGGTCCGCACGCTTAACATTTGATGATGATTTGTATTATGAGTTATGTGATTTGATGACAGAAGTTTGTTCGGAGTCCCGGATGAGATCACGGACATGACGAGGAGTCTCAAAATGGTCGAGACATAAAGATTCATATATTGGAAGGTTACATTCGGACACCGGAATGGCTCGGGTCGTTTCGGAGTAGGGGGGTTACTAGACCCCCCGTCGGTGTCAAAACCGGCGGTTCTCGGGTAGGGGGTCCCGAACTGTGCGTCTAAGGCGGGGGACACGATGTTTACCCAGGTTCGGTCCCTCTCGATGGAGGTAATATCCTGCTTCCTGCTTGATTGATCTTGATGATATGTGTATCCAACAAATCCTGTGTCCTCAACAAGTGACTGGTTCTATCCTCTCCCTCTTATTACTTACAGTTTGTCTTCGTGAAGTCATTGCCTGCTTGCACTACCTGTTTGACTTCACTGTGTGACTACTATCATTGTTTGGCTTCATACTATCTTACATCCTGATCTTTACTACCTAGTTGCTATTAGTCTTCGTGCTTTCACTTCATTGCATACTTGACTATGGCTTTCTTAGTGTAGTGTACCTTCCGCTGCATATCAATAGGTTCATTTCTTGTGTTTGTCTTCAAAACTCTCATGTTTTGAAGACTTTCATAAAAACCGCCTATTCACCCCCCCCCTCTAGTCGATGACTAGCACTTTCAATTGGTATCAGAGCAAGGTACTCCCTTGTTCTGTGTGATTTGGTTTAACCACTTGGAGTTTTAGCTATGTCGACTGCAGGGATAATCAAAGTCTCCGCTACTTGCCCTGTCTTCGATGGAACTGAATATCCCTACTGGAAGAATAAGATGTGTATGCATCTTGAAGCCATTGATGTCGACCTCTGGTATGTCGTCAAGAATGCCGTTCCCAAGACTGGTGAAGGTGTCACCCCTGCTGATGTCAAGAAGTTCATTCAACTGGATTCTACCGCCAAGAACATCATCTGTGGTCATCTGACCAAAGGACGGCATGGCCGTGTGAGTGCTCTGGAAATGTCGATGCTAGTCTGGGGCTGGCTCTCCAAGGTCAACGAAGGCGTCTCAACCCAGAGAGATCAAAGGATCAGTGTTCTTCGCAACCTCTTCAACCGCTTCAAGAGAAACGACAATGAGAACGTCCAGCTCATGTTTGATTGGCTCATTGACATCACAAATGAGCTTCGTGCTCTCGATGCCACTGAGATCACAAAGCATGAAATCGTCAAGACACTACTGAGATCACTTGACAGCTCGTTCGACACCCTTGCCCTCATGATACAAGAACGCCCTGACTTCAAGACACTCGATCCATCTGATATACTTGAGAGGCTCAACACACATGAGTTCCAGCTATATAAGAAAAGAGATATCTATGGTCCCAACTACGGCCGAACTCGTGCTTTGAAGGCAAAAGTTGTTTCCTCATCTGAAGAAGAATCTGACTGCCGTTCTGATGATCCTAAAGACATTGGAAAGGAACTTGCTATGCTTGTGAAGAAGTTCCAGAAATTCACTAAGAAGAAGGGCTTTAGAAAGTCTTCATGATCCAGCTCAAGAAATGATGAAGCTTCCACTCATGACTACAAGAAGAGAACATGTCACAAGTGCAAGAAGCCAGGACACTACATATCTGAGTGTCCACAGTGGGAATATGAGAACAACAGGAAGAAGAAGAGCAAAGAATATGATTCTGATGACAAGAAGAAGAAGAAATCCTCAAAGTCGTCTTCCAAGTCCTCATCCAAGTCTTCATCTCATAAGAAGAGCTCATCTGGCAAGGCTCGTGCTTTTGTTGGCAGGGAGATGGATTCAGAGGAGGAGTCCGCTTCTGAGGAGGCAGAGGTGGAGTCTGAGGAGGAGTCGACCACCTGGCGTTGCAAGTCTGGCTCTAGCTACAGCCTACGTTGCCAAGTCCATCTTCAACACTGAAGACAATGGCTCCATCACCAACGCTGAAGCTAATGACAAGGACGTCTCTGCTCCCACCCACTGCTTCATGGCACATGGTGCCAAGGTAAAATCACGCGATGCTTACTTTCAAACATCAACTGAAGATGACTCGATTGTGAATCCAAACCCAGCTACAAAACACTTGCTAAAATTGCAACCGAACAATGTAAAGCTATGGAACATACTCAAAAACTGTTAGACAAAAGCGATGACCTGTTGGACGAAATGACCTGCCGTTCTCAGTCCTTAATTGAAGACATAAAAAATCTTCATGTTAAGTACCAGGAACTTGAAAGTCGTCATGAAACGGTCTCAACCACTCATGAAAAGCTCTCCTCTGATTATCTTCAAAGGAAGCAAGAGCTTGAGAAATTGAGAGCGACTCATGAAGATCTTCAAAAGGAGAATGAGTCACTTCGTGCTCAACAGAGAAGTTCCGCTCAGGAAGGATTTGAACCACCATGTCTAAAATGCCTTGAGCGTGATAATGCTACTTCTGTTGCTGAATGTTCTACTACTGTTATTGTTGCAATATCTTCAACTGCTGATGTGGTAACTAACCCCTCTGCTGAGGATACCACTACTATTGCTGATGAAAATGCTAGGTTGAAGACATTGCTTGAAACAGGGATGTACAAAAGTCTCAAAGGGCATCGACATCATGCGATGTCCTCAAAAGCATTCTGAACCGAAACCCTAGGAAAGAGGGTGTTGGGTTCGAGAGGAAAATGAATGTTGATGGCTCCTACTGGAAGCCTGAGCAGTACCCTAAAACCACATGGGTTGCTCCAAAGGGACCTTGAGTGGATCCATCCACTTTATCTGGCTTCACTTGTGCTAACCCTGTTATCATTGATGAATAATTTGATGCAAACTATAAACTGTTTAAGAATCGTAATGGTGAAGTGTTTGCGTGTATATTGGTACTAACTGCAGGAATGGGCCACCTATGAAGAAGATCTGGGTTCCCAAAAGTTGTCTTAAGAATCTTCCTATGAATGTCATCATAACACCACCTAGGAAGAAGACAAATCCCAGACCAAAGGCTTCATATGGTCCAAAGGCTTCATACAGACAAAGGACTCACCTGAGTCACCCTAACGCAAATGTTTTGCAGGGAAACCATACTAAGACTTATGAATATGAGCGTGTTTCTTCAAGCCGCTATGTTCATAAAACTAAGAACTATTCTGCTTATTCATATGAGTACTATTCACCTCCTGCAAGGCTATTTGCTAGGGCTTCAAAGCCGAAGTTCTCGAGATCTTTGACTTAGACTCATTGCTTCTAAGCCACCCCTGAAGATGTGGGTGGTTAAGAAGAATTAACTTTCTTTTGCAGGGAAAGGCCTCCAGCCGGAAATCAAAGGCGTCTGATGCTATTGCTGGGAAACTAAAACATCTTTTAGGGTGCAAGATCAAATGCCCAAATGGTCTCACTATGTATTTTGTTCCTGAATCATTTGCCAATCATCCTATCAGTCCTAATCTTGATCTGAGCTTTGATAATCCTCTTGCCCGTCAAATGTTTATGCTTCACAATACTCTTGGTGAAGCCTATCCCCCTGACTGTACTGTAGGGTATGACACCTCATGCTTCAGAATGGATTATGGACAGCGGATGCACTAATCATATGACTAGTGATCGAAGTCTTCTCATGGACTCAACCTTACGTCCATCTGACAAGAGTCACATCACATTTGCTGACACTGGTAAAAGCAAGGTATTGGGTCTAGGTAGAGTTGCAATCTCAAAGGATCAACACATGGATAAAGTGGTTAAAACTGTGGATGTGCGGTTCGATGAGACTAACGACTCGCAAAGAGAGCACCTGCCAAATGTGTTAGATGAAGTTCCACCCAGTGAATCCATCAAGCTAATGGGAACTGGATAAATCATACCGTCTGAAGCACAGCCTGAAGAGGAACTTATCATTTCTGCACCTAATCAACCTGAAGACAATCCTCCCAACGATGACAATGATCAGCAAGAACAAAATCTTCATCCGGTTCATACTCGTGTTGCAAATGAAGTATAGGTTGACAAGATAATTTATAGCATCAATGCGCCTGGTCCACTCACTCGTTCAAGAGCAACACAACTAGCAAATTTCTGTGGGCACTTTGCTTTCGTCTCAATATCTGAACCCAAGAAAGTTCTTTGAAGCCTTCATGGAACCTGAATGGATTCAAGCTATGCAAGAAGAGCTTCAACAGTTCAAGCTGAACAATGTCTGGGAACTTGTCAAGCGTCCTGACCCAAGCAAGCACAACATAATAGGCACAAAATGGATATATCACAACAAATAAGATGAGCATGGTGAAGTTGTCAGAAACAAAGCTTGTCTCGTTGCTCAAGGATACACTCAAGTTGAAGGGATGACTTCGATGAAACATTTGCTCCTGTGGCTAGGCTTGAAGCTATTCACATATTGCTAGCCTATGCTAACCATCACCACATCTTGCTGTATCAAATGGATGTGAAGAGTGCATTTCTCAGTGGCAAGATTGAAGAAGAAGTGTATGTTGCACAACCTCCTGGCTTTGAAGATCCAAAACATCTTGACATGGTGTACAAGCTAAACAAGGCACTGTATGGCGCTTGGTATGACACGCTCAAAGACTTCCTGAAGAGCAAAGGCTTCAAACCTGGTTCCCTGGATCCCACACTCTTCGCGAAGACATATGATGGTGAACTGTTTGTGTGCCAAATATATGTGGATGACATTATCTTCGGCTGCACCAACCAGAAATACAATGATGAGTTTGGACACATGATGCAAGAGCAATATCAGATGTCCATGATGGGTGAGCTGAAATTCTCCCTTGGTCTTCAAATTCGTCAGCAAAGAAATGGCATCTTCATGTCTCAAGAGAAATACCTCAAAGATTGCCTGAAGAAGTTTGGAATGCAAGACTGCAAAGGTTACACGACGCCAATGCCAACCAAGAGTCATCTGGGTCCTGACGCCAATGGTAAAGAGTTCGATCAAAAGAATTCTTACAGCATCACATCAACTCTCCCGAAGCCGCCTCTGTCGACTAGCGTACGGAAGCCTTTGACAAATGTTGAAGCTATTCATCCGAACTTCATGGCAACAGAGAAGTCTCGCAAGGAAGGGTGGCAGACAGCACCGTGGAGGCACATCAATGGATCTGCCCGAAGATCTCTATGAGCTTTACAAAACTGATCCTGAAGAGAGCTATGGTCAGCGCAAGACACGAATCCAATGGGTTCGAAGATACTGGGAAGAACAATGGTACAAGTACAGGTTTGTGACCCAGGAATATGCTGAGAAGAATGCCATCAAGCGACCATGGGGAGACATTTTGTACAAAAATCTTCCACCCAGGTCCAGAGCTGAAGCCATTGAACAAGGCTTCTACCCTTGCATGGTTCGTGGACCACAGCCTGCAGATGCCGACCCATCTTCATTGCTATGGTGTCATGACGACAATTTGTTCAAGCGCAACTTCCAATTTGCCAAGAACTCAGCCAAAGAAAACAAGAAGTCGCTGGGATTAGACTTCAATCCAGGTCCCTCTGCTCCTCGTGCTGATGGCACACGCGAAGCTGAACCCAATCTTGTTGGGGCCTTCTACAACCTAGGAGGTCTCATCACTCATATTATGGTTCAATGGGCAGCCGTGGATGAGCCTGCAGACGACGTTCATTCTGATGAAGCGCATGCACCACCGAAGCCAAAGAAGCTGAAGAAACCTAAAGCTTCGAAGCCTTCCCCTACACCAAAAGCTTCACGAGTGAAGCCTCTGGTCATTGATCCTCCTGCACCAAGTGTGCAGTCTGAAGATCTCTCACGCATCTCCAAGTCTGAGAACAAGAAAAAGAAGCCTATGCACACCATCGTCCAGCTCGAATTTCGCGGGTCGTTTACGAGGAAGGAGAATGACGCCATTGATCTGTCAAGTGATGACGATCTTGCTGATGACGCTCTTGCGCTGCTGATAAAGAGCAAGCAAGAGGTGGAAATCTTCAATGATTTGCCTCTCTTTGACGTGGAAGTATTGAACAACTTCATTAATGAGTGGTTTAACACCCCCAATCTCAGCTTTGACGATCTGCAACTTCCCATTGGACCAAGCGTCTCCTTCCATGGCGCCATTGCTCTGAAATGGGCTCTTGCTCGTAAAATTGTTGAGCGGAAGCACAAGATCGATTATGAAAAGGCTCGATTCAAGAAGCACATGGCCAAGCTTCAGCGTGGCGTATCGCCCGTAACTTCAAGGTCATGCTGCGTGAGCTCAAGGAAGCGTTTCACAAGAAACGTGATGAAGCCAAAGGTTCTCGTGAGCGCATGAAGATTCTTGCTGCCAAGTGTGTTCAAGCTTACAATGAAGCTGAGAAGCGCAAGGCACTTGAGCGTCCTGGCATCGACCCTAAGATGGCTGCCAAGCGTAAGAAGAAGCCATCTGTGGATCAAATCGAACCATCCAAAGGGAAGAACCTCGCATTGTCTTCCCCACCAAGATGACAGTGTGAAGCCTAAGGTCCCCACAGTGGCTTCAGAGCTTCAGAAGACAAGGGCAGCTGAAGCCAAGGCTAGAAAACGCAAGACCAAGAACACCACTGATGATGCTCCACCCACCAAGAAGCACAAGACCAAGAAGAGGGATCGGGCTGCTCCCACAGAGCCCCTTGTAGTCGAGCCGATTTCTGTTGCTCGTCCTGAATCTGCACAACAAGAACGTCGAATGATAGTTCGTGAGCCTGCTTCCACAGAGGCTCCTGAAGCTGAAGACATTCCAGCTGTTGACCCCACCGCAGCTGAAGACATGGGTTATCGTGAAAATGTTGAAGATGATGAAGTCCTTCCTCAGATCGAGCACAATGTGGTATCATCGCCTGTTCTTACGAACAGCGAACTCATCAGCATTGGTCGTCCATTGACGCCAATTTCTCAGGATGACTCATGGGCTGATCACCCACAAGACTCCTCCCGTGAAGCAGAAACACCTGTTACTCCCCCAACTCAAGTCACCACTCCGGTGATTGAAGATGAAGACTTTGTGGCCCAACCAACTCCATCTCCACAAGCATCGCCGGCGTTCCAGAGGCTTCGCAAAGGACCAAGGCCACAGGTCTCTCTGTCAAGTGTTCCAGAAGGAGAAGAGCGCCAATACGTTTCACGCCAAGTCTTTCCTGAAGCCTCTCCAACTGTGAACAACCCCGATACTGAAGCCAATATGGCTGAAGATATTCCGGCTTCATCAGCCGATGACCAAGAAGAACCAAGAGAAGAAGAAGCACGTGTTGCTACACCCCCTATCAACCAAGTTGTTCTCGAGGAGAACGTGTCTGACCCTCCAGCTACTCAAGTGGAGGTTAACAACATTGAGGCAGCCACCAACACCAATACTGAAGCCAATGACGTTGTCATGGCTGAAGCTAATGTGGCGCCTGAAGTCAATGTGGTGCCAGAAGTGACAACACCTGAAGTCAATGCTGCACCTGATGCCAATCTGCAGCCTGATGCCACTACCACTGCCACTGCTCCTGTACCGCCTCCCAGGCCCCATACTATTGAGCAAGCAGACAACTATGGTCACCGACACCGCCGATGGCCTATTCTCGTTCCTCCTCCCGCCGCTGGTCCGCAATTTGACTATCATGTCGAGCACAAAGCCACGGGTCTAGAAGCCAAAGCCAAGATCGCCTGTGTTTCGTGTAATCGCCACTTCACCAGTGGTCCTTCAATGCAAATGGCTTCATTAAGACAACACTTTCTTTGATAGCGCCAAGAACCCTTATTCCAAGCCAAGGATTTCATCAAATCGGTTCTGGAGCTATCGCTGTAGATTATTATTCATGTGTTCTTTATGATCAAGGGCGCATCTTCCCTCATATGCATCTTGACTGTGAAGCCATTGCTGGACTGCCATGCCTTGAAGAAGCCCTTGTCTGCTTCCGTGACGCTGGACTTCTGAACTTTGTGACTGATAAGGAGCATTCGAATGAAGAACTTCTGCTTCAATTTTATGCTACCCTCCACATTCGCGGATACAACAGAGATCCGAAGACTTGGGTCCTTGAGTGGATGACAGGCAATGTCCATCATGAAGCCAAAGCTTTTGACATCTTTGAGCTAACAGGCCTGCCCACTCCAGGAGAATTATATGAACCTGGTTGTCAGCTTCACCGCAATGCTCTGGAGATTATCTTCCATAAGCCAGAGCCCAACATGAGCCAAATGCTGAGCATGATGAAGCCTCTACCACATGACGCTGATTACCCAAAGGAGTTCTTTGTCGAAGACCTAGAGTATCTGCCCCGCACTATTTATCACATCATCAGGCGAACTCTATGGCCTGTCAAAGGACATTCTTCAGCAGCAAAACTTGAAGGAGCAATGAATATTTTGGTCTTTTATATCTTCAATGGCATCAGCTTCAATGCTCAAGACTTCCTTATCAGGAAGTTGGCTGCATCAGGCTCTGATCTCTTTGGACTAAAGTTCTACGCTCCGTGGGTCATGCGCCTCATCAAGCTACACTCAGTTGTCAACTATCAGCCCTCTGCTCGCAACCATCTGATCTTTCTGCCAGAGGTTGATATGTCAGTTGAAGCCATATACCCAGAGCCTGCCAAGGAGCCTGTTTGTCTTCACAATGCTGATCACCAAAGCTTCACGCAACCCATTGAAGGAGTCCAGGCAGTCACTCGTGTTTACCCTGTGGCTGGCAATACACGCTTACCTCACCGTGCTCAAACTGAAGCCACTGAAAGCACTATTTCTCAAAGGCCTCGGAAGCGATCTCGTGTTCTCAATGACTGATGTCTACTACGCAACCTTCTCCTTGTAGACGTTGTTGGGCCTCCAAGTGCAGAGCTTTGTAGGACAGTAGCAAATTTCCCTCAAGTGGATGACCTAAGGTTTATCAATCCGTGGGAGGCATAGGATGAAGATGGTCTCTCTCAAGCAACCCTGCAACCAAATAACAAAGAGTCTATTGTGTCCCCAACACACCCAATACAATGATAAATTCTATAGGTGCACTAGTTCGGCGAAGAGATGATGTTACAAGTGCAATATGGATGGTAGATATAGGTTTTTGTAATCTGAAAATATAAAAACAGCAAGGTAACTAATGATAAAAGTGAGCATAAACGGTATTGCAATGCTAGGAAACAAGGCCTAGGGTTCATACTTTAACTAGTGCAAGTTCTCTCAACAATAATAACATAATTCGATTATATAACTATCCCTCAACATGCAACAAAGAGTCACTCCAAAGTCACTAATAGCGGAGAACAAACGAAGAGATTATGGTAGGGTACGAAACCACCTCAAAGTTATTATTTCCAATCAATCCGTTGGGCTATTCCTATAAGTGTCACAAACAGCCCTAGAGTTTGTACTAGAATAACACCTTAAGACACAAATCAACCAAAACCCTAATGTCACCTAGATACTCCAATGTCACCTCAAGTATCCGTGGGTATGATTATACGATATGCATCACACAATCTCAGATTCATCTCTTCAACCAACACATAGAACCTCAAAGAGTGCCCCAAAGGTTCTCTGGGAGAATCACGACGGAACGTGTGCCAACCCCTATGCATAGGTTCATGGGCGGAACCCGCAAGTTGATCACCAAAACATACATCAAGTGAATTACGTGATATCCCATTGTCACCATAGATACGCATCGCAAGACATACATCAAGTGTTCTCAAATCTTTAAAGACTCAATCCGATAAGATTACTTCAAGGAAAACACTATTCATTACAAGAGATTAGAGGGGGAGAAGAAACATAAGATCCAACTATAATAGCAAAGCTCGCGATACATCAAGATCGTGACAAATCAAGAACACGAGAGAGAGAGAGAGAGAGAGAGAGAGAGAGAGAGAGAGAGAGAGATCAAACACATAGCTACTGGTACATACCCTCAGCCCCGAGGGTGAACTACTCCCTCCTTGTTATGGAGAGCGCCGGGATGATGAAGATGGCCACCGGTGAGGGTTCCCCCCCTCCGGCAGGGTGCCGGAACAGGGTCCCGATTGGTTTTTGGTGGCTCTGGAGGTTTGCGGCGGTGGAACTCCCAATCTGTTCTCGTCTTCGGAAGTTTTAGGGTACGTGGGTATATATGGGTGAAAGAAGTACGTCGGTGGACCTCCGGGCTGTCCACGAGGCAGGGGGGCGCGCCCTAGGGGGGTGGGCGCGCCCCCACCCTCGTGGGAAGCCCGGGACTCCCCTGGTGAGCTTCCGGTACTCCGTGGGCTTCTTCCGTCCAAAAATAAGTTTCATGGAGTTTCAGGTCAATTGGACTCCGTTTGATATTCCTTTTCTTGAAACATCAAATAGGCAAAAAAAAAGCAGTGCAATTTGGGCCTCCGGTTAATAGGTTAGTCCCAAAAATAATGTAAAAGTGGATAATAAAGCCAAATATTGTCCAAAACAGTAGATAATATAGCATGGAGCAATCAAAAATTATAGATACATTGGAGACGTACCAAGCATCCCCAAGCTTAATTCCTGCTCGTCCACGAGTAGGTAAATGATAAAAAGATAATTTTTGATGTGGAATTCTACTTGGCATAATTTCAATGTAATTCTTCTTACTTGTGGTATGAATATTCAGCTCCGAAAGATTCAAGACAAAAGTTTAATATTGACATAAAAATAATAATACTTCAAGCATACTAACAAAGCAATCATGTCTTCTCAAAATAACATGGCCAAAGAAAGTTATCCCTACAAGATCATATAGTTTGGCTATGCTCTATCTTCACCACACAAAGTATTTAAATCATGCACAACCCCGATGACAAGCCAAGCAATTGTTTCATACTTTTGACATTCTCAAAACTTTTTCAATCTTCACGCAATACATGAGCGTGAGCCATGGATATAGCACTATATGTGGAATAGAATGGTGGTTGTGGAGAAGACAAAAAGGGATAAGATAGTCTCACATCAACTAGGCATATCAACGGGCTATGGAGATGCCCATCAATAGATATCAATGTGAGTGAGTAGGGATTGCCATGCAATGGATGCACTAGAGCTATAAGTATATGAAAGCTCAACAAAAGAAACTAAGTGGGTGTGCATCCAACTCGCTTGCTCACAAAGACCTAGGGCATTTTGAGGAAGCCCATCATTGGAATATACAAGACAAGTTCTATAATGTAAAATTCCCACTAGTATATGAAAGTGACAAAATGAGAGACTCTCTATCATGAAGATCATGGTGCTACTTTGAAGCACAAGTGTGGTAAAAGGATAGTAACATTGTCCCTTCTCTCTTTTTCTCTCATTTTTTTATTTTTTTTATTTGGTCCTTTTTCTCTTTTTTTATGGCCTCTTTTCTTTCCCTTTTTTTATTTATTTTTTGTCCGGAGTCTTATCCCGACTTGTGGGGGAATCATAGTCTCCATCATTCTTTCCTCACTTGGGACAATGCTCTAAAAATGATGATCACTACAAAAAAAATACACTTTCGTGATGATACGTGTTTGTCACAGTAGGTCGCATTTTTTGTCATGCATGTACATCCATGACGATTTTATGACAGAATCAAGATAGTCATACCTGTGTTGCCGTAGAAGTGTTCCATGACATTACCAAAATTATCATCACGGAAGTGTCCACTTCCATGACGATAAATCGCGCGTCACAGAAGTGCTTTCGTCAAGGGTGACCGACACGTGGCATCCACCGTAAGGAACGCCGTTAAGCTATCAGGTCGGGTTTTGGATCAGATAACCCGTTAACAGCCCCGACCAATGAGGATTTTCCACGTGTAAAATCATCATTGGCTTGAGGAAACACGTGTCGGCTCATCATTGGGACAGATGTCATCCACTCATTGGACAGAAGCCGCCTATGATAGGTCGACACGTGCACGCCCAACAAAGGCCCATTCCGGTGAAAAATTGGCCTAGTAAAAATTAGCAGGCCGGCCCATATAAAGGCCTACTTGTGTCAGTCCATTTAAGCCCACGGCCCATACGAGATGTGCCAATTCGCCCATCAACGACCGTTAAAGATTTGACACCATTGCATCCCATCGCCCGATTCGAGCCGTTAACAACCCGCTATATAATTGGACTCAATATCGGCCCGATGAGATTTGACCTGTTAACGACCCATTTAATGGATGGGCCAATTTTCGTGATGTACATCTTTCGCCTTTTAGCGACCCATTTGAATGTTGGGCTAATTTCCGCCCGGTGTGTCTTTCAAATTGCTGATTTGACCCATAAATCTGATGGGCCATTTGTAGCCGGACCTAAGTTTGACCTTTTAGCGCCCATTTAAGTGTTGGGCCAATTTCGCCCGATGTCACTTTCACTGTTGACGGCCCATAAATCGGTTGGGCCATTTGTAGTCGGACACGAGTTTTGGCCTTTTAGCGACCCATTTAAGTGTTGGGCCAATTTCGCCCCTCGTGTGCCTTCGACACGTTAACGGACCATAAATGAGTTGGGCCATTTGTAGTCGGACCTTAGTTTTGGCCTTTTAACGGCCCATGCCCTTCATGGTCCAATACCAGCCCGGTTTCTCTTTCGGCCTGCTAAAGGCCCACAACACAGTTGGGCCATTTACAATAGGACCTGACTTTCGGCCTCTTAGCGGCCCATGCTCTTCATGGTCCAGTACAAGCCCGCTGTCTCTTTCGGCCTGCTAAAGGCCTACAGTATAGTTGGGCCATATGTAGCCCAAACTTAGTAACAATCTGTTCACGGCCCGTGAAATAAATTGGGGCCACCTGTTGCCCGCTTCGATGTCAGCCTGTTAACGACCCGGGAGGTAAGAGGGCCGACCATTAACTTTCGGCCTAGTATCGGCCCATTAAATTAATGGGCCCACTAAAGTTCGTACATGTCTTTAGGCCAAATTAGATAATTTGAGCCCATTACGACGAGCAATTATGCACATGACCAAAACTGATCAAGCAAAGGTACGACATACAGAGAATAACGTTGCACATCCAACATATATTATAGGAAATTACATCCACTGGGCAATCAAAGATTGATGCCAGTGCAAATAAATGAGCAGAACCTAACCATCTACAACGTAACAATCTGCAACCTCAAAGACATGATGACGCCCATAAGCATGTGGGCAAGTTCTTGCTGCTTTGTACACTTGTCTATGAAAACATTGATCGCTTGTTGTGTCGCATGACTCTGCACCTCTGATTCATCCACCATTTCCATCATTGCTTAAGCCATTAATTGGTTCACAAACATACATTTATTCCGTTGCATTCGAGGCAGAGGATACTGAACAGATTCAGATGGAGATTTTGGCAGGCTTGTATTATTGATAGTGGAGAGTGTCTCACCTTTGCATCATAACATAAATTAGGACGGAACCAAACAGATTAATCATGAGTTATTGCCATATTACAGCCTAGATTTACTGGAAAGAAACAATGGGGTTGCCTTTTTGTTTTCGTAGTTTGTCTTCTTATCTTCTTGAGCCTCGCACAAAATTAACACACTAGCATTGCTATCATTGGCCAAGTCGATAATAGGAAAGCAACATTGACACAACGAACGTTTGGGCAACTAGCCTACACCAAATTAACACAATATGGCACAGCTATCATCAGCCGAGGTAAGGTAGTACGAAGCAACATTGACACAACGAATGAATGGGCAACTAGAGAAGCACTACAATTCAAGAATGTGCGTGATATGAGATAGTACATTCATGCATTTCAAGATGCAAAACTACCGTGCAGTTTTCCTTACAAAAATCAACATTGGCGCCTTTAACATTTTGCTACAACTAATTTTAGATCAGATAAAGGTTAGATTCACGCCGATTAACAAAATACATGTTGATGTAAAAATATAGTGATATACAACAGTACTTACATCAAGCATTGGAGCACGAAGAATTCCGCAAGATATTTTCCTCGAATACCATCCCAATGGAGGAAGTCTTCTATCGTTTAACCTTATTTTCTAAAAGAGAGATGGGCAATAAACATGTAGAAAATATGATCAGAATGCTATAAAATTTCATGATGCGAGGATACGCACACGCTTCTTAGAATGGAGTTGACATTCTTTTCTTTGATCGAGCGGACTAGTTCTTTGTACCGGAATCTGCTTATTATCGATTAGGAGTTGGGTTTCTCTGTCTTTGGAGCAATATCTATGAAAAATGGAGTTGGTTTATTATCTCTGGCGTTTGGATCTTTTGCAAAGACCTGGTTTGTAACCCTTGATTCTAACATAGTCGTCTTCCCTTGCATGCCTTATTTAGAAGAATGGTGACTCAGTTAAAAAACATGCTACATCAGAGATGGAATAGGCACTGAAGAATAGAAAGGCATAGCATATTGACATGTATTCCCTCCACCCGGAAATAAATGGATGGGTCTAGGCGTATTTCAGTTCTAGATACATCCTTTTTTATCCATTTCGGCAACATGTAATCCGGACGGAGGGAGTATGGTGTAAGAGCTAGGGATACGACAGACAACACAAAAAAAAACACTAGTTGAATGTAAAACTATATGCTAGCGGAATACGTGCATGTAAATAACTAAGGCAACATACATGTGTATGATTGGGAAAATAAGATGGCATTGCAACAGAGCACTAGAACAACACTTCAATGTAAAAAACATGGTACCAAGCATGATGAAGTACATACGGATGAATAACAATGCATAAGATATTCTAAGCATGATGTCCAAATTAAGCGAGATGGCATTGCGATAGAGTAGAACGACAAGATTTGAATTTGAAAACATGTTATCATGAATGGAATAGGTCTTGAAAACAGGAAGGCATGACATATTTACATGCATGATCAGCATGCTAAGCACATGGCATTGCAATAGAGTAGATACACTCCAGACATTATATGCATGTTGTACCCACATCACAGGCCAAGTTAGAGCAAGGACCTTGTGGGGTGAAGAGGATTCATCATCTTTCTGCAAGTCTTCTGAAGAACTGCCTTTACATGTTCCATCATATTGGGTATCATTGACATCAAGTTTATTGGCTTTTACATTGCTCCGTGAGGTTCTTGTGGATATATCAGTGTGTCAATTACATCTGACATGCATGGAAGACAACTAGTAGTTCGATTTATGTAATGAGTGCCTGTAGGAGACGACATAAATAGTAGGACTGGGGTTAACTAGCAGCAACAGGTCTCATAAACTAAAGGGAGAACAAAGATGAAAGCTACAGAATATGTATCGTTTGTACTCGAGATTAACTAGATGGCACACAAAAGTATTAAAGAACAACATAGGTAATACTATAAGTGGTATAATACTGTAATCACCAGCCTGTGGGATAGCATTGGCTGACGGATGATAACTATGGAACAACGTTACCTAAAGAACAAGTATCTTAGCTGAACTATGGAACAACGTGAACTCCTGAACAAGACCCGTAAGAGATCAGCATGAATATAGACGGACAAAGCTATGCGTCCCCCACCAGCCTGGTAAAACTCGCTTATTTCCCAAGCGCCGTAATCAATGGCGCGGATGGGTTACCCACGTCCGTATTGATGAGAATCCCGGAATAAGGGGGCATGATCTATGCTTTGATAAGACGTGCCAAGGAAACCGCCTCGCTAAACACGCTGAGGTGGGAACAGTAAAAAAAAGATTCATATAAAGGCCTTGCCGTGGTGTGATGTCACGCCGCGGAATACGTCAGCAGATCTGTGCAAAAATTATTCTCTCTATGGTGTTATGTGGAACTTGTTTTGCAAGCCGGACACTATCCTTGTGTTCAAAACCTTCTATGAAGTATTCGGAGGAGGAACCCGCCTCGCAATGCCGAAGATAATCAACGCGCCGGACTCATCGTCATTGAAGCCTGGTTCAGGGCTACCGAGGAGTCCCGGACTAGGGGTGTCCGGATAGCCGGACTATCATCACGGCGGACTCCAAGACTATGGAGATACAAGATTGAAGACTTCGTCCGTGTCCGGATGGGACTTTCCTTGGCGTGGAAGGCAAGCTTGGCGATACGGATATGTAGATCTCCTACCATTGTAACCGACTCTGTGTAACCCTAACCTATCCGGTGTCTATATAAACCGGAGGGTTTTAGTGCGTGGGAGACGAACAACAATCATACCATAGGCTAGCTTCTAGGGTTTAGCCTCCTTGATCTCGTGGTAGATCTACTCATGTACTACCCATATCATCAATATTAATCAAGCGAGAGTAGGGTATTACCTCCATCGAGAGGGCCCGAACCTGGGTAAAAACATCGTGTCCCTTGTCTCCTGTTACCATCCGCCTAGACGCACAGTTCGGGACCCCCTACCCGAGATCCGCCGGTTTTGACACCGACAAATACCTTTTTTGGCGCCGTTGCCGGGGAGCAATAGTGTGGGGTGAATATTCTCGTGTGTGCTTGTTTGTTTTATCACTAAGTTAATTTTATTTGCTGTTCTTAGTTGTTCTCTATCTTTAGTTATGGATATGGAACACGAAATACCAAAAAATTAGATGTACTTGCTACTCATGGAGATGAGGAACCTCCTAAAACCCTCGATGCTCAATATGTGAAAAATATTATGTATCACTTTGATAATCCTGAGAAAACCTCATTCAATTTGGTAATGGGAGTAACGTTGGATCAACGTGAATACTTTAGGGATTATCGCTGACACAAAGGGAAACTATTATGGGATCAAATTTATATATTGAAGTGGTATGCTAGACAACTATGCTCGTAATATGATTATACTTGTTGCTCTAGGATGAATGCTCCACACCTCCCCTTTTCATGCAAATTTAATGATAATGAAACCTTAGCTTCTTATGCTAATGGTATATACGATTACTATGATGTGGAACAAATAGAAGAATTTGTTGCTTTTATGGGTGCTTATGAAATTGAATCCATGTTTAAAGAGTTTGAGGATTTTGATGATGCTTGTTATAGATCTGAAAATTTAGCTATCCTTAAATATTGTTATGAGAATTATGAATATAATGCCTATATTAATGCACTTATTAAGAAAGTCTCCGCTGTCCAAAAGAGACTAATATTTTGCAGGAATCTATGAAAGAAGAAATTGATGAAACTATGAGCTCATTGGATGAAAAAGACGAGGAGGAGAGCGAAGAACAAAAGGAGGAAGAGCGGATTGATCACCCGTGCCCACCTTCTAATGAGAATAACTCTTCAACTCATACATTGTTTAATTCCCCTTCGTGCTTACCGAAGGATGATTGCTATGATGACTGTTATGATCCCTATGATTTTTTTGAAATATCCCTTTTTGATGATGCTTGCTATGCTTGTGGCCAAGATGCCAATATGAATGATGCTTATGGAGATGAAATTGCTATAGTTCCTTATGTTAAACATGAAATTGTTTCTATTGCACCCACGCATGATAGTCCTATTATCTTTTTGAATTCTCCCGATTATACTATATCGGAGAAGTTTGCACTTATTAAGGATTACATTGATGAGTTGCCTTTTACCGTTGCACATGATGATTTTGATAGATATAATATGCATGTGCTTGCTGCTCCTACTTGCAATTATTATGAGAGAGGAACTATATCTCCACCTCTCTATGTTTCCAATACAATAAAATTGCAAGAAACTGTTTATACTATGCATTGGCCTTACTATGTGTGCATGAATTGTTCTTTTATGACATGCCGATGCATAGGAAGAGAGTTAGATTTCGTCATTACATGATATATGTTACTTTGTGCTCATTACTAAATTACAAATCATTTCTAATTAAAATTGGCTTTGATATACCTTGGGATCCGGGTGGATCCACTACTTGAGCACTATATGCCTAGCTTAATGGCTTTAAAGAAAGCGCTGCCAGGGAAACAACCCGGATGTTTTAGAGAGTCATTTATTTCTGTTGAGTGCTTTCATATAGTTTAAAAACAATAAAAA
Organism: Aegilops bicornis; assembly: GCA_021605145.1. NCBI lineage: Eukaryota > Viridiplantae > Streptophyta > Magnoliopsida > Poales > Poaceae > Aegilops > Aegilops bicornis. The sequence goes on from CM038670.1 coordinate 187,720,088, forward strand.
TAAAGAGGGGAACCCAAAAAAATTTCAAAAAGGAAAGCGAAAGTGAGAAAGACAAGCATTGTTGAAGTGGGAGAGCTCCTTGAACTTTGTTCATGCTCACGGCAACTTTGTGAATCTTGATTACAGAAAATTTTCAACAAAATAATTATCCCTTGTACAATTCCATTGTATTATAAAAATAATGTGCCAAGGTTTGCCTTTAGGATGTTTACAATGCTTGTTGGTTTGTGCGGTGCAGGACAGAAACTTTGGCTGTAGTGCGCGAATTTTAATTTTTTACTGGAACGTCAAATGGTTCTGATTCTTTTTGCAATGTCTTGCTGTACAAATTTTTTATATTTCCTAATTTTGTAAGAAGTTTTCAAGTACCATAAGTATGGTGGATGTTCAGATTTCTTCAGACTGTTCTGTTTTAGACAGATTCTGTTTTTGATGCATAGTTTGCTTGTTTTGATGAAACTATCAAGTTATATCAGTGGATTAAGCCATGAAAAAGTTATATTACAGTAGACACAATGCAAAAAGAAAATATTAATTGGTTTGCAACAGTACTTAGAGTAGTGATTTGCTTTATTATACTAACGGATCTTACCGAAGTTTTCTGCTGAAGTTCTGTGTGGATGAAGTGTTCGATGATCGAGAAGGTCTCGATGTGAGAAGAAGGAAGAGAGGCAAGAGCTCAAGCTTGGGGATTCCCGAGGCACCCCAAGTAAATATTCAAGGAGACTCAAGCGTCTAAGCTTGGGGATGCTAGGAAGGCATCCCCTCTTTCTTCAACAAATATCGGTATGTTTTCGGATTCGTTTCGTTCATGCGATATGTGCAAGTCTTGGAGCGTCTTTTGCAATTAGGTTTTTATTTTTATTTTATGCATCATGCTGGTATGAGATAGTCCTTGGTTGATTTATAGAATGCTCTTTGCACTTCACTTATATCTTTTGAGTATGGCTTTATAGAATGCTTCATGTGCTTCACTTATATCATATGAAGTTTGGATTGCCTGTTTCTCTTTACATGGACAACCGCCATTTGTAGAATGCTCTTTTGCTTCACTTATGTTTGTTAGAGCTTGGGCATATCTTTTGTAGAAAGAATTAAACTCTCGTGCTTCAGTTATATCTATTTAGAGATATGACAGGAACTGGTCATTCACATGGTTAGTCATAAAACCCTACATAAAACTTGTAGATCACTGAATATGTTATGTTTGATTCCTTGCAATAGTTTTGCGATATAAAGGTGGTGATATTAGAGTCGTGCTAGTTGAGTAATTGTGAAATTGAGAAATACTTGTGTTGAGGTTTGCAAGTCCCGTAGCATGCACGTATGGTGAACCGTCATGTAACGAAGTTGGAGCATGAGGTGTTTATTGATTGCCTTCCTTATGAGTGGCGGTCGGGGACGAGCGATGGTATTTTCCTACCAATCTATCCCCCTAGGAGCATGCGCGTAGTACTGTAGGGGAGGCTGATCGTACCCACGGACACCTATGGGGCCGGCGGAGCAGGCCCCTTTGTGGTTCGGAGGGGGGCGGAGGTCGCACGAAGAGCGGATCGAGGCGATGCACACGAGCGGTTTACCCAGCTTCGGAGCTCTCCGAGAGATAAAACTCCCTCTGCTGCTGTTTGATCTATTGTGTTCTTGCTAGGGAGCAATGCGAGCTACAAAACCTAGCGTGAGTGTATCTAGTCTATGGCGGTCAGAATGAACTGAACCTTGCGAAGACGCGAATCGAACCCCTTCACGTTGCACTCGGGCCTCCTTTTATATGCTCAAGGGTCTCCGGCAGGTGGCAACATAGGCGGGGAATGCGAATGTAAAACAGGAGTTGGTACACCTACTTGAACAGTGTATGCGGTGCAAAAATACCTAACTCGACGGCAAGGGACAAAAGCAATAAATGCCTGTCGTTGTCGCCCAAACAAAGGTAATGTAGACCGTCAGTGCGCCTCCGCCGCCACGATGGCGAGCCTTTGTCAGCCGATCATCGCTGCTCTCCGCTGGCTGCACAACCGCCGACACGCGCCCATGGAACGGTCCCATGGCGACACGTCATTTGGGTGAGCTGGAGCGGAGACGGAGAGAAGTTGCATGCCACGGCAAGCGCCTTGCCGCGGCGAATCCTTGTCGCTCGGAGACTTGTCGCGCCCGAGCCTTCCCAAAGAAGCTCCTCTTGCCGGGGCCTTGTCTTCTGCGTGCCTGGAGTGGCCTTCCCGACAAGCTCCTCTTGTCGGGGCCTTGTCTTCTCAATCTAATACTTTGTTCTTGAATGGCCCCAAGGGAGCCACGGAGGAGATTGGCGGTGACGAGGCGAACCTTGCCGCGGGGTGCTGCAACTGGCCGTGCACGAGTACGGGATACTAGGGTACCCCTACTCTAGTACACCGACAGGAGCCCCTGGGCCTAGGCCGTACACGGTGCCGAGCGCTTGTCGGGCCAGGCCGTAATCGCAGACGACACGCGCGGCCTCGACCACGCCGCAACCCGCCCGGGACCCACCACGATCCCCACTAACGGCACGCACCGGACGTGGAGTCGTGCGAGAGATCGTGGGCGCGGTCGTGGGGGGGGGGGGTTCTTTATTAATATAAGCGGAACGTCCGCACCCCTCCTCCCCTTTATAAGCGGAGGAAACAGAGGCAGGCCGACCACTCCTGCCATTGCCGTCTTGTCAAGAAACCACCGCCGCTCCCCTCGTCTTGTCCGGTGCGAAGAGAGCAACGCCCCGCCCCCTTTCGCCACAAGCACACTCACAGCCGTCGACCTCCTCCGCCCCCCTCGCCATGGCCCCGAAGGCCGATAAGGAGAAGGGCGCTGTCGGCCGAGGCGCATGAACGCATCGCAAGGAGCGAAGCCGTCTTCCCCCGCAGCTCGGCGCGCACGGAGCTGCGGGACGTCTACTATCTTTTCTGGTCGACGGAGACTCGGGCGCATCCGCGCGAGGGTGCTCCCGCCTCCGCCGCTGATCCGCCCCAACAGGTACCCTTTCTTCGCCCTTTTCTTCTATTGCGGTCTTTGCCCGCGTATCCCGAAGTTCTTTTTGCGACATAATGAACACCTTCGGCCTCCACCTCCTTGATTTCACCCCCAACGCCATCTTGACCATGGCCGTTTTCGCACATTTGTGCGAAAACTTTGTCGGGGTCCACCCGAACGTGGCACTCTTCCGCCATTTCTTTGTCCCCCGCGTCGAGAGAGGAGAGCCCCTTGCCGGAGGGATAGCCTGGGTCTCTAGGATCGGCAAGAAAGAGGCCTACCTAGAGGGGGAGTTCCGGAACAAGTGGGAGGAGTGGAGAGCCAATTGGTGCTGGGTCGTAGAGGAGGACCCATAGCCCTTCACCGCCGTGCGCCAAACCCCAATTGCGGGCGGCAAGGATTGGAGTAACTTGGCGCCGGAGGATGCGAGGCTGAAGATAGTCGTGACCCGAATTCTGCCCCTCAGGCTTGCCGGATTAACTATTGGCGCAGTTGGTGCAGACTTCATTCGCCGCCGCATTGCTCCCTTGCAGGAAAGGAGAAGGCCTGCTTGGGAGTTCCAGAATGCGGCGGACATCATGAGGCTGCGCCGGGCCTGAATTGGAACTTCACCGTCATGGAGCTGGATTCGGTCTTTGCTCGAGCTGTTCAAGAACGACCCGAACACCCAGAGTGGTTCAAGTTGCAGCGAGGTCGCCCCACTATGCAACAACTCGGCGCCGACCGCATCCGCGCCATGATGCCACTGGCGACTCCCACGGATCGCCCCGACTGGCAGGAGCCCCCGGCGAGGTCGTGCAACAATTCTTCGACAACTTGCAAGAGGTGCCGATCCGCTCCGACGGCGTAAGAGGCTCACCCGAGACACCACCGGCAGGAGATGGCGTGGATCGCCACCAGAGTGGAGGAGGCGGCGCAGCAGCTGCCGCTGGAGCCTTCAGTTCACCGTGGAGGAGGCGAAACGCGGCGAAGGCGGCAAGCGCCTTCGAGGGAGGTCGCCGCGAGGACGAGCTTGTCGAGCTCGAGGCCGGGACGAGTGGACCCGCCGAGGGCGCTTCTTCCCGCCGCCACGCCGACTTGCCACCAGCGGAGCCTCCGGCTCCGCCGAGGAGGCGCCTCCGCAGGGTCGGGACGAGCTGGGCGACAGGTCGGCCCACAGCCAGCGCCGACGTTGCTCCACCGCGGCAAGCGAGGTTGCGGAGCGCCCAAACTGAAGCGACAATCGGGCGGAATCTTCTCGGGCCGCCGCGCCTCCGCTTAAGCGGCCAAGAGAGCCCACTCCCCGCCTCATCGCACCGGAGGCGGGCCGGAGTTTGACTTCTCCGCGCTCAGCTCCGAGGAGGAAGGCGAAGAGTAAGCTTCTCGAGATTGTGCTTGTATGTCTTCAATTTTTATTGCTTCATCTTGAATCTGATTTGCTTCGCTTTGGACCCTTTCCTTTTCAGGACGCTGGCCCAGAGAGCGGCGAAGAGGGCCAAGACCCCGACGGTCGTCGTTGAGGACAATTCTCCCGTGGCGACGGGGGACGCGCCCGAGACCGCCTTGCCGGACCCGGCAACCTTTCCCAGGCAGCCCCCAAAGACAGCCCCCAGAGTAAGTGTGCAGTTTTCTTCTTGCTATCAGGCGTGCGGGGGTGCCCCTTCTTTGTTGATATCTGACCGTGTGCTTGTGCAGGAGAGTGCACGGTGGTTGCACCTCTGACAGTCTCGTCGCCACCGGCTCGTGCCTTGTCGTCTCGCCGCGGCAACGATGGGGTTGGTTGTCATGGGCGTCGCCGTTAACAAAGCCGATGAGGCTCGATAGTGGCCCTCCACTCGTCGACCTTGTCGGCCGTTGGAGGGTAGTCGAGGAGCAGCTGGGCTCTCGCCGAAGCTTCGCTGGAGTAGTGGGTGGCATTGGAGAACGGTGCGAGGCGGGACACGCCGGACTTCTAACTCCATTAGAAGGAGCAGCGCCCCGTCCGGGCGGCCGTATCTCACTCGTGCCAGCATGTTCGCGCGCATGCTGGTCTTGAGGGTCTCGATCCAACGAACGTATGGCGTTGTGAACGCCATGACGTTGTTGGTCCCGCGTCTCCTGAGATGGGCGCGGGGGATGCGCGGACGCCGAGGTCTGCGGTGCCTTGTCCTTGGACTTGGCAACATCGCGAGCACCTTCGTCGGCGCCTGTTCCTCCGCCAGCGTCTGCCCCACCACCCGTTCGCTGTGGTGAGGGTGGGTACGACGCGGACGGCTCTGCTGTCGCCGAAGCCTTCTTCTTCGGTGGCATGTCGAGGAAGATGTTGATGACGCCGCCGCGTGAACGCCGGATCGGATTCACACGGCCTCGACGCCCCTACTGGCGCGCCGGAGATGTCGGGAGGCTGATCGTACCCACGGACACCTATGGGGCGGCGGGCAGGCCCCTTTGTGGTTCGGAGGGGGCGGAGGTCGCATCAAGAGCGGATCGAGGAGATGCACACGAGCGGTTTACCCAGCTTCGAGCTCTTCGGAGAGATAAAACTCCCTCTTGCTGCCTGTTTGATCTATTGTGTTCTTGCTAGGGAGCAATGCGAGCTACAAAACCTAAGCGTGAGTGTATCTAGTCTATGGCCGATCAGATGAACTGAACCTTGCGAAAAGCCTTGAATCGAACCCCTTCTACGTTGCACTCGGGCCTCCTTTTATATGCTCAAGGGGTCTCCGGCGGTGGCAACATAGGCGGAATGCGAATGTAAAAACAGGAGTTGGTACACCTACTTGAACAGTGTATGAGTGCAAAAATACCTAACTCGGCGGCAAGGGACAAAAGCAATAAATGCCCGTCGTTGTCGCCCAAAAGGTAATGTAGACCGTCGAAGCGCCTCCGCCGCCACGATGGCGAGCCTGTCGGCCGCTCATCGCTGCTCTCCGCTGGCTGCACAGCTGCTCGACACGCGCCCATGGAACGGTCCCATGGCGACACGTCACTGGGTGAGCTGGAGCGGAGACGGAGAGAAGTTGCATGCCGCGGCAAGCGCCTTGCCGCGGCCGAATCCTTGTCGCGCTCGGAGACTTGTCGCGCCCCGAGCCTTCCCGGCAAGCTCCTCTTGCCGGGGCCTTGTCTTCTGCGTGCCTGGATGGCCTTCCCGACAAGCTCCTCTTGTCGGGGCCTTGTCTTCTCAATCTAATACTTTGTTCTTGAATGGCCCCAAAGGGAGCCACGGAGGAGATTGGCGGTGACGAGGCGAACCTTGCTGCTGGTGCTGCAGAATCGTCTGCGTGCACAAGTACGGGATACTAGGGTACCCCTACTCTAGTACACCGACAGGTACTTTGTTTCGATGACTAATAGATTTTTGCAATAAGTATGTGAGTTCTTTATGACTAATGTTGAGTCCATGGATTATACGCACTCTCACCCTTCCATCATTGCTAGCCTCTTCGGACCGTGCATTGCCCTTTCTCACCTCGAGAGTTGGTCCAAACTTCGCCGGTGCATCCAAACCCCGTGATACGATACGCTCTGTCACACATAAGCCTCATTATATCTTCCTCAAAACAGCCACCATACCTACCTATCATGGCATTTCCATAGCCATTCCGAGATATATTGCCATGCAACTTCCATCATCATCATATACATGACTTGAGCATTCATTGTCATATTGCTTTGCATGATCGTAAGATAGCCAGCATGATGTTTTCATGGATTGTCCATTTTTTGATGTCATTGCTACGCTAGATCATTGCACATCCCGGTATACCGCCGGAGGCATTCATATAGAATCATATCTTTGAGTTGTAATATTGAGTTGTAAGTAAATAAAAGTGTGATGATCATCATTATTAGAGCATTGCCCCAGTGAGGAAAGGATGATGGAGACTATGGTTCCCCCACAAGTCGGGATGAGACTCCGAACGGAAAAAAAGAGAAAGGTCAAAAAAAAGAGAAGGCCCAAAAAAATGAGAGAAAAAGAGAGAAGGGGCAATGTTACTATCCTTTTACCACACTTGTGCTTTAAAGTAGCACCATATTCTTCATATAGAGAGTCTCTTGAGTTATCACTTTCATATACTAGTGGGAATTTTCATTATAGAACTTGGCTTGTATATTCCAACGATGGGCTTCCTCAAATGCCCTAGGTCTTCATGAGCAAGTAAGTTGGATGCACACCCACTTAGTTTCTTTCGTTGAGCTTTCATACACTTATAGCTCTTAGTGCATCCGTCGCATGGCAATCCCTACTCCTCACATTGATATCTATTAATGGGCATCTCCATAGCCCGTTGATACGCCTAGTTGATGTGAGACTTTCTCCTTTTTTTGTCTTCTCCACATAACCCCCATCATCATATTCTATTCCACCTATAGTGCTATGTCCATGGCTCTCGCTCATGTATTGCGTGAAAGTTGAAAAGGTTTGAGAACGTCAAAAGTATGAAACAATTGCTTGGCTTGTCATCGGGGTTGTGCATGATGTGAATATTTTGTGTGGTGAAGATGGAGCATAGCCAGACTATATGATTTTGTAGGGATGAGCTTTCTTTGGCTATGTTATTTCAGTAAGACATAATTTGGTTGGTATGCTTGAAGTATTATTGTTTTTTATATCAAATGATAGACTATTGTCTTGAATCACTCGTGTCTTAATATTCGTGCCATGATTAGACATATGATCAAGATTATGCTAGGTAGCATTCCACATCAAAAATTATCTTTTTTATCATTTACCTACTCGAGGACGAGCAGGAATTAAGCTTGGGGATGCTGATACGTCTCCGTCGTATCTATAATTTTTATTGTTCCATGCCAATATTATTCACTTTCATATACTTTTTGGCAAATTTTATATTATTTTTGGGACTAACATATTGATCCAAAGGCTCAGTGCCAGTTCCTATCTGTTGCATGTTTTATGTTTCGCAGAATATCCATATCAAACGGAGTCCAAACGGGATAAAAATGGACGGAGCTTATTTTTGGAAAATATGGTAAATTCCGGAAGAAAAATCCACGCGAGACGGTGTCCGAGGCGGGCACGAGGTAGGGGGCGCCCCCCTAGGGCGCGCCCCCTACCCTCATGAGCCCACCGTAAGGCGGTTGACGCTCTTCTTTTGCCACAAGAAAGCTAATATTCGGAAAAAAATCACGGCGAAGGTTTCAGGCCAATCAAAATTACGGATCTCCATATATACACGAAACGGTGAAACAGAGCCGTAATGTAACGCAGTAAACAGAGAGATAGATCCAATCTCGGAGGCTCTCGCCCCTCCAAGCCATGGGAGCCAAGGAACAGAGCGGAAACCCTTCTCCCATCTAGGGAGGAGGTCAAGGAAGAAGAAGAAGAAGGGGGCCTCTCTCCCCCTTGCTTCCGGTGGCGCCGGAGCGCTACCGGGGGCCATCATCATCACCGCGATCTTCACCAACACCACCGTCATCTTCACCAACATCTCCATCACCTTCCCCCTCTATCTACAACGGTCCATTCTCCCGCAACCCGATGTACCCTCTACTTGAACATGGTGCTTTATGCTTCATATTATTTTCCAATGATGTGTTGCCATCCTATGATGTCTGAGTAGATTTTCATTGTCCTATTGGTGATTGATGAATTGCTATGATTGGTTTGAATTGCATATTTTATTATTGGTGTTGTCCTATTGTGCCCTCCGTGGTCGCATAAGCGTGAGGGATTCAGCTGTAGGGTTTGCAATATGTTTATGATTTGCTTATGGTGGGTGGCGTGAGTGTGAAGCACGCACCCGAGTAAGTAGGTTGTTTATGTATGGGATAAAGGGGACTTGATACTTTAATGCTATGGTTGGGTTTTACCTTAATGAGTCTTTAGTAGTTGCGGATGCTTGCTAGAGTTCCAATCATAAGTGCATATGATCCAAGTAGAGAAAGTATGTTAGCTTATGCCTCTCCCTCAAATATAATTGCAATAGTGATTATCGGTCTAGTAACATAGTCAATTGCTTAGGGACAATTCCACAACTCCTACCACCACTTTTCCACACTCGCCATATTTACTTTAATTGTGTTTTTATCTTAGCAGCCCCTAGCTTTTTTTACGTGCTCTTTACTTTCTTGCAAGCTTACCCAAAACACCTACAAAGTACTTATAGTTTCATACTTGTTTCCGATAAAGCGAACGTCAAGCGTGCATAGATTTGTATCGGTGGTTGATAGAACTTGAGGGAATATTTGTTCTACCTTTAGCTCCTCGTTGGGTTCGACACTCTTACTTATCGAAATAGGCTACAATTGATCCCCTATACTTGTGGGTTATCAATGATGTTCATGATGATGCTCAACCTAGTAATGAAAATGATATAGAAGTTGAAGCTGCTGTTGATCTTGATAACCCACAATCAAAGAATCAACGTTATGATAAGAGAGACTTTGTTGCTAGCAAACATGGTAAAGAAAGAGAACCATGGGTTCAGAAACCCATGCCTTTTCCTCCCAAACCATCCAAGAAAAAGGATGATGAGGATTTTGAGCGCTTCTTTGAAATGATTAGACCTATCTTTTTTTTGCGTGTCACGATTAACAAATGTGCTCAAAACAAATCCTTATGCTAAGTATATGAAGGATATCATTACCAATAAGAGAAAGATACCGGAAGATGAAATTTCCACCATGCTTACTAATTATACTTTTAAGGGTGGAATACCAAAGAAACTTGGAGATCCAGGAGTACCCACTATACCATGCTCCATTAAAAGAAATTATGTTAAAACTGCTTTATGTGATCTTGGAGCGGTGTTAGTGTTATGCCACTCTCTTTATATCGTAGACTTGATTTGAATAAGTTGACACCTACTGAAATATCTTTGCAAATGGTCGATAAATCAACTGCTATACCGCCGGTATTTGTGAGGATGTGCTGTTGTGGTTGCAAACGTTACTATTTTAACGGACTTTGTTATGCTTGATATTCCCGAGGACGATAGTATGTCTATTATTCTTGGAAGACCTTTTTACGAATACTGCAGGGGCTGTTATTGATTGCAACAAAGGCAATGTCACTTTTCATGTTAATGGTAATGAGCATACGATACACTTTCCGAGGAAACAACCTCAAGTTTATAGCATCAATTCTATTGGAAAAGTTCCATCGATTATTTTTGGAGGTTTTGAATTTCCTCTTCCTACTGTCAAGAAGAAATATGAATTCTTATTATAGGGGATGTGCATATCCCCGTTGAGGTAACATAGTGTTATTCGAAATTTCTCCGGTTCCATGTTAGTCGGAATGAGTTTGTTAACAAGATCTGATCAACCTTGTTAGTGGATTCCTTTTGATGATCATGAGACGAATGAAACTAGAAGGCACAACCTTCTGTACCCTCTTTATACTTTCTCATTATTTAGTTGAAATAAAGTAAAATAGTATTTTTCATGCATTTCCTCGATTTATCCGTGCAATATAAAAGATCCCAAAATAGAAGTCCTCGTAATGCCATACCAATTTAATATGATTTTTTCGAATATTTGAGGATTTATGGTGCAAAATTACCACGGGGGTTGCCACGTGGCCACGAGGTGGAGGGCGCGCCCTACCTGGCGCGCCCCTCGCCTCGTGGGCCACGGTGGCCCTCCTTCACTAATTCCTGCACCCATCCTCTTCTTCTTCCTCCCACAAACATGAATAACCAGCTCAAACACGAGTTCCAAATTTCGTTGTTGTGATTTTCGATCTCCTTGTTCAAAGCACCTCTCACAAAACTGCTTGGGAGATTGTTCCTTGGTATGTGACTCCTCCATTAGTCCAATTAGGTTTTGTTCTAGTGCTTTATTCATTGCAAATTTGTGCTGCATAGGTGACCATGTTCTTGAGCTTGCATGTCAATTTTATATGGTTCCAAGTAGTTCTAATGCATGATAAAGGCTCTAGGCACTTGTAGGAGTAGTTGCTATCAATTTTATTGAAGTTGGTTCACTTTTATTTGAAGTTACTAAAAATTTCAGAAATTTTTCAGAGAAAACAATATGTTTAGGAAGATGTTCCAAGGTGGTTCTTCAAGGAAGCAAGGCCCCAGGCTTGCAATGCGCGATGCCGATGAGGAGCCCCCAAGGGACGCTCTCGTAAGGCCCTGTGAACGGCCTTCGGAAAATTTTATGGATCGAGCGGGAATCAAAGAAGAATTTAACGCATATTTGCGTAACGCCGGTCTTATGGATTTTGAGGCAGACAAATGCCCACAGTATCATGATCTCACTAGTTCATTTGTGAGGAGGTTTGAGTTTTCATCTTCGCGTAATTCTCCTTCTGTCATGTTTGATCTTTATGATAAATCTTATACCATGGACTTAGAGGATTTTACTTTTTCTTGCAAACTCCCACAATGGGGTAGTACTGTTGATCCCCGCAAATCTGAATTTAGAGGCTTTCTTGCTAATATAACTGGGGGGAATCTAGAGATATAACGCAAGCCACTATAGGGAGCATTCACTTTCCTGCTATACATTATTTTGCTCTTTTCATATGTAGGTGCATCAATGCTAAGGATGAAGCATGTCACATGTGTGTCCCTGATCTCAGCATTCTCAGGAGTGTTGTGTTAGGAGACCAATCTTATCATATGGGAGCCATTGTAGCTCGTAGGTTGCATCATAATAGATATAACGGAGATTTCTTTGGAGGAATTTATGCAACCCTCTTAGATAATTTTCTTGAGATAGACATTCGTGAGGGTGATATGGAGTTGCCCCCTACTTATTTAGATTTTGATTCTATGGTTTCCCACAAGTTTGTCGAGAGGAATGAATCACCTCTCCAGTATCGACTAATCTTTAACAAACGGCATGTTGTCCGTATTACTCTTCCTGCTCCTACCTTCTTTGATTCTCAGAGAAAAGGAAGATATGTTATTACCAGAGAGGAGGCAGATGAGTACGATATGAGAGCGGAGGCGGCTCGACGCCACGCTGCATCCCAGGAGGCGATAGCCGCTGCATCGTAGTATGACCCCAGCTACACCTACGGGTATCAGCCAGGATATCCCTGGCAATGAACCAACTTAGGCCAAAAGCCTAAGCTTGGGGGAGTACGTATTTCCCACCGACATTACATTTATGTTCACACACTTATTGCTAGATGTCGGTGCTCATACTCTTTCACTGTAATATCCATGCTAGTTTATTTTGTTTTTCCTGCTTTCTTCTTGTGTGTTTGATAAACTTTAAGAAAACAACAAAAAAATAGTGTAGATTCTAGTTAGTTTACTTTTCCTGCTGTAGTAGTAGTAATTAAAAAGAAAACCCAAAAAGATTTCCCGTTCTTCTTTTGCTTGTTGGGAGCTTTCCCGTGTAAATAGTTTTATTTCTTTTCTTTTCTTTGGGGGTCGATAGGAGAAGACCATGATTAGATTGTTGAAGTGGCTCTTATATGCATTATTGTTGATTTAACCAAGAGCCCATATTGCCTTGTCTTCTCCTGCTTATTGAATGCTCGCAGATTCCAGCTTAGTCCAATGCACGTGCACTCTTATTATTCACATCGTTCGGTCATGCAAGTGAAAGGCAATTATGATGATATATGATGGACTGACTGAGATGGGAAAAGCTGGTATGAACTCGACCTCTCTTGTTTTTGTAAATATGATGAGTTCATAGTTCCTGATTCAGCTTATTATGAATAAACATGTTTGCAATAAAAATTAGAGATCATAGTTGCTCGTGCCATGCCTGATTAGCTATGAGTTATAACAGTTTACCTTGCATGCCAACATGCTATTAAAATGGTTGTGATGTGGTATAGTGGGGTGGTATCCTCCTTTGAATGATTTAAGTGACTTGACTTGGCACATGTTCACACATGTAGTTGAAACAAATCAACATAGCCTTCATGATATTTATGTTCATGGTGGATTATATCCTACTCATGCTTGCATCCAATGTTTATTAATTTTAATGCATGTTCATGACATTGTCGCTCTCTAGTTGGTCGCTTCCCGCCTTTTTGCTAGCCTTCACTTGTACTAAGCGGAATACTGCTTGTGCATCCAATCCCTTAAACCCCAAAGTTATTCCATATGAGTCCACTATACCTCCCTATATGCGGTATCTACCGCTGCTCCAAGTAAATTTGTATGTGCCAAACTCTAAACCTTCAAATAAACATTTTGTTTTGTATGCTCGAATAGCTCATGTATCAATTATGGTTGTCCTTATCTTCCATGTTTGGCGGGTTATTCTCAAGAGGAGTGGACTCCGCTCTTCACTCACGAGAACATGGCTGGTAACCGGGATGCCCAGTCCCATGCTTTATGCAAACTAAATCAAAATTAATTGCAAACAAAACTCCCCCTGGGACCTGATGTATGTTGGAGGCACTCGTTGTTTCGAGCAAGGCGTGGATTGATGCTTGTTGGTGGAGGGGGAGTATAAACTTTACCATTCTGTTTGGGAACCACCTATAATGTGTGTAGCATGGAAGATATCGCCATCTCTTAGTTGTTATGTTGACAATGAAAGTATACCGCTCAAAATATTATTTATCTCTATTTCAAAATCGAGCTTTGGCACCTCTACAAATCCCTGCTTCCCTCTGCAAAGGGCCTATCTATTTACTTTTATGTCAAGTCATCACCCTCTTATCAAAAGCACTAGCTGGAGAGCACAGCTGTCATTTGCATGCATTACTATTAATTTATATTGGGTATGACTATGACTGGATCTCTTTTACCATGAATTACAATGTCTAGTCAGTCCTTGATCTTTAAAGGTGCTCTGCATTTATGTTTCTTGGCCTCGTAAAGGGCTAGCGAGATACCATCTTGTCATATCATATTATGATTGTTTTGAGAAAGTGTTGTCATCTGAGATTTATTATTATGACTCGCTAGTTGATTATGCCATTGATATGAGTAAACATGAGACCTGAGAATTATTGCAAACGTGGTTAGTTATAATGTTTGCTGAAAACCTGAATGCTGGCTTGACATATTTACAACAACAAGAGCAAACAAAGTTTGTAAAAGGTTTTTCTTTTTCTCTTTCAGTTTGTCAACTGAATTGCTTGAAGACAAGCATGGGCTTAAGCTTGGGGGAGTTGATACGTCTCCGTCGTATCTACTTTTCCAAACACTTTTGCCCTTGTTTTGGACTCTAACTTGTATGATTTGAATGGAACTAACCCGGACTGACGCTGTTTTCAGCAGAATTGCCATGATGTTGTTTTATGTGCAGAAAACAAAAAGTCTCGGAATGACCTGAAACTCCACGGAACATCTTAGAAAAAATAATAAAAAATCCTCACCAAAGATGAAGACCAGGGGGCCCACACCCTATCCACGAGGGTGGGGGCGCGCCCCCCCTCCTGGGCGCGCCCCCTACCTCGTGGGCCCCCTGGAGACCCTCCGACGCCAACTCCAACTCTATATATTTGCTTCCGGAGAGAAAAAAATCAGAGAGTCGAAATCATCGCGTTGTACGATACGGAGCCACCGCCAAGCCCTAAAACCTCTCGGGAGGGCTGATCTGGAGTCCGTTCGGGGCTCCGGAGAGGGGATTCGTCGTCGTCGTCATCATCAACCATCCTCTATCACCAATTTCATGATGCTCACCGTCGTGCGTGAGTAATCTCATCGTAGGCTTGCTGGACGGTGATGGGTTGGATGAGATTTATCATGTAATCGAGTTAGTTTTGTTAGGGTTTGATCCCTAGTATCCACTATGTTCTGAGATTAATGTTGCTATGACTTTGCTAAGCTTAATGCTAGACACTAGGGCCCGAGTGCCATGATATCAGATCTGAACCTATTATGTTTTCATGAATATATGTGAGTTCTTGATCCTATCTTGCAAGTCTATAGTCATCTATTATGTGTTATGATCCGACAACCCCGAAGTGACAATAATCGGGATACTTCTCGGTGTTGACCATAGTTTGAGGAGTTCATGTATTCACTATATGCTAATGCTTTGTTCCGGTTCTCTATTAAAAGGAGGCCTCAATATCCCTTAGTTTCCATTAGGACCCCGCTGCCACGGGAGGGTAGGACAAAAGATGTCATGCAAGTTCTTTTCCATAAGCACGTATGACTATATTCGGAATACATGCCTACATTACATTGATGAATTGGAGCTAGTTCTATGTCACCCTATGTTATGACTGTTACATGATGAACTGCATCCGGCATAATTATCCATCACCGATCCAATGGCTACGAGTTTTCCATCTACTGGTTTACGCTTATTTACTTTCCCGTTGCTATTGTTACAATCACTACAAAACGCCAAAAATATTACTTTTGCTTTTGTTACTCTTTTGTTACCGTTACCACTACTATCATATTACTTTGCTACTAAATACTTTGCTGCAGATATTAAGTTTCTAGGTGTGGCTGAATTGACAACTCAGTTGCTAATACTTGAGAATATTCTTTGTCTCCCCTTGTGTCGAATCAATAAATTTGGGTTGAATACTTTACCCTCAAAAGTTGTTGCGATCCCCTACACTTGTGGGTTATCAACCCACCATCTACATCTTCGCACACAAGGAAGTGCCTGACAGTCGGGACCCACCTGGTCGAAGCGTACGTAACGTTGTCATTCTGGTCGCGAACGTATACGTACATACTGGTCGATGTAGAGGCGCACACGTGTCGTAGTAGAGGCGCCGCCGTAGCATGTACACGTCGTCTGACGCCAGGGTGCAAAAAAGAAAATACGGCCACGTATGTGTACGTACGGTCAGGGCTCGTGTACATGGCTGGGTCGGAACGGAGAAACAGCGTCGTCGTCGTGTTCATGGGGAGGCAACGGTGCGTCGTGTTCATCGGGAGGCAACGGAACGCGTGGGAGCCAACCGGCTGGGTCGGAACGGAATGTGTGGTCGTGCTCATCGGGAGGGCTTGGACGGAATAGTCAATGGAAACGAGGCCTGGCGTACCGCACAACGGAGGAAACGGACCTCCTACGTCCGGAACGGGGTCCTGTTGATCGGGAGGGGTGTGGCGTCTGCCAAAAGCGGAGGAAACGGACCTCCTACGGTCGAAACGGGGTCCCGTTGATCGGGAGGAGTGTGGCGTATCGCCAAAACGGAGGAAAAGGACCTCCCTACGGTCAAGCAGGGGTCCTGTTGATCGGGAGGGGTGTGGCGTACCGCAAAACCGACGAAACGGACCTCCTACGGTTGAAATGGGGGTCCTGTTCATCAGGAGGGGTGTGGCGTACCGCAAAATGGGACTCCACGGGATACTGTTCATCTCCACCGTCGACCTCCTCCAGCCTCCACGGGCTACCATCGACCTCTTCCAGCCTCCACGGGCTCCTGTTCATCCAGCCTCCACCGCGCGCTACTCCACCGGCTACTGTTCAACCACCCCTCCACCGTCTACTGTTCATCCAGCCCTTCGCACCACGGGGTCCTATTCAACCACCCCTCCACGGGCACCCCTCCACCGTCTACTGTTCATCCAGCCCTCCACACCACGGGGTCCTAATCAACCACCCCTCCACGGGCACCCCTCCACCGCCTCACTGCTCATCCAGCCCTCCACCACACCACGGGTCCTATTCATCCAGAGGCAAACGCCACCGCCACTGTTCATCCAAATCCTCCCATAACGCTCCTTTGTTCATCCCAGAGGCAGCATCGATCGGCTTGATTAGCAGCAGATAGCAAAGGAATCGCTCGATCGGGTTCGATTAACAGCCATCGATCGATCGCCGGCATGTGAACGCCAGAGCCTGCAGTGCAATCGCTCGGGTTCAGTTAGAGCCCAACGCCTCGCTCGGGTTCAGTTAGAGCCAACGCCTCGCACACACACGCGTACGTGTACGAGAGAAACGCACATCGCTCGGCCCCCGACCTCCCACTGTAACCAGCAACTCCCCTAAATTTTCCTCCCCCTCGCTTCTATCACGGTTTTTTCCGTCATGGACGGCCCAAAGAATGTCATGCAGCTGCATCTCCGGTCCGCCCAGGACGAAAAGCCCATTTTTTGTCATGATTTTTTGTCATAGAAGTAGGAGCCCACCACATCTATGATGATACCGGGTTTTGTCACAATTATCGTCATAGAAGTGTCATATGTATGATAGGAAAAAAATTCGTTCGGCCCAAAATGTCACGGATGTGTCTTTTTTTTGTAGTGGATCATCACACTTTTATTTTTCTTACAACTCAACAATTACAACTCGATACTTAGAACAAAATATGACTCTATGTGAATGCCACCGGCAGTGTACCGGGATATGCAATGAATCAAGAGTGACATGTATGAAAGAATTATGAATGATGGCTTTGCCACAAATACTATGTCAACTACATGATCATGCTAGAAATATGACAATGATGGAGCGTGTCATAATAAACGAAATGGTGGAAAGTTGCATGGAAATATATCTCGGAATGGCTATGGAAATGCCATAATAGGTAGGTATGGTGGCTGTTTTGAGGAAGGTTTATGGTGGGTGTATGATACCGGCGAAAAGTGCGCGGTATTAGATAGGCTAGCAATGGTGGAAGGAAGAAGGGTGCGTATAATCCATGGACTCAACATTAGTCATAAAGAACTCATATACTTATTGCAAAAATCTACAAGTTATCAAAGCAAAGTATTACGATCATGCTCCTAGGGGGATAGATTGGTAGGAAAAGACCATCGTTCGTCCCCGGCCGCCACTCATAAGGAAGACAATCAATAAATAAATTATGCTCCGACTTCATCACATAACGGTTCACCATACGTGCATGCTACGGGAATCACAAAATTTAACACAAGTATTTCTCAAATTCAGAACTACTCAACTAGCATGAATCTAATATCACCATCTTCATGTCTCAAAACAATTATCAAGCATCAAACTTCTCATAGTATTCAACGCACTCATAAGAATTCTTACAAATCTTGTATGCTTAGCATATTAGGATTATTTAAGCAAATTACCGTTCTATTTAAGACTCTCAAAATAATATAAGTGAAGCATGAGAGTTCATCTATTTCTTCAAAATAAAACCACCATTGTGCTCTAAAAGATATAAGTGAAGCACTAGAGCAAACAACAAACTACTCCAAAAGATATGAGTGAAGATCAATGAGTAGTCGAATAATTATACAACTATGTGAATACTCTCCCATTTAAGAATTTCAGATCTTGGTATTTTATTCAAACAGCAAGCAAAGCTAAATAAAACTACATTGCAAGGATAGCACAACTCATGTGAAGAAGCAAAAACCTAGGTTCAACCGATACTAACCGATAGTTGTTGAAGAAGAAAGGTGGAATGCCAACGGGGGCATCCCCAAGCTTAGATGCTTGAGACTTCTTGAAATATTATCTTGGTGTGCCTTGGGCATCCCCAATCTTGAGCTTTTGTGTCTCCCTAATTCCTCTCATATCACGGTTTCCTAGATCTTAAAAGTTTCATCCACACTAAACTCAACAAGGACTCGTGAGATAAGTTAGCATAAACCAATGCAAAAACCTTATCATACTATACTGTAGCAAATCACTAAAATTATTATTCAACATTGCATACTAAATGCCTCTGCATATTTAATAGTCCTATCCTCAAATAGAATCATTAAACAAGCAAACATATGCAAACAATGCAAACATAACAGCAATCTGCCTAAACAGGACAGTCTGTAAAGAGTGCAGCAAGATCCATACTTCCCTAGCTCCAAAAATTATGAAATAAAATTTCCACTGTAGTAAATTTATCAGAGATTATTATTCAAAAGGTTTCAACATTTTATCACATTCTGACTTTTCTAGGGAATTTTTGCAACAGCGGTAAACTTTCTGTTTTCAAACAGCAACATGTATACTTGCAAAATAAGCATGGTAAAGGCTATCCTTGGAATTTTTATTTAAAATAGAGATGAAAAACATTAATCTAAATAACAGCAAGCAAAACAAAATAAAATTACATGACGCTCCAAGCAAAACACATATCATGTGGTGAATAAAAATATAGCTCCAAGTAAAGTTACCGATGGATGAGGAGAAAGAGGGGATGCCTTCCGGGGCATACCCAAGCTTAGGATCTTGGTTGTCCTTGAATGTTACCTTGGGGTGCCTTGGGCATCCCCAAGATTAGGCTCTTTCCACTCCTTATTCCATAGTCCATCGAATCTTTACCCAAAACTTGAAAACTTCACAACACAAAACTTAACAGAAAACTCGTAAGCTCTGTTAGCGAAAGAAAACAAAACACCACTTCAAGGTACTGTAATGAACTCATTCTTTATTTATATTGGTGTTAAACCTACTTTATTCCAACTTCTCTATGGTTTATAAACTATTTTACTAGCCATAGATTCATCGAAATAAGCAAACAACACAATGAAAACAGAATCTGTAAAAAACAGAACAGTCTGTAGTAATCTGTAACTAATGCAAACTTCTGGAACTCCAAAAATTCTAAAATAAATTGGTGTACCTGATGGATTTGTCTAGTAATCATCTTCAAAAAGAATCAACTAAATAGCACTCTCCAGTAAAACATTGAAGCTAATCTCGTGAGCGCTAAAGTTTCTGTTTTTTTTACAGTATGATCATAAAGACTTCACCCAAGTCTTCCCAAAGGTTCTACTTGGCACAAACACTAATTAAAACATAAAACCACATCTAAAAAGAATCTAGATGGATTATTTATTCCTAAACAGAACCAAAAAGCAAGAAACTAAAATAAAATCGGGTTGCCTCCCAACAAGCGCTATCGTTTAACGCCCCTAGCTAGGCATGATGATTTCAATGATGCTCGCATAAAAGATAAGAATTGAAACATAAAGAGAGCATCATGAAGAATATGACTAGCACATTTAAGTCTAACCCACTTCCCTACCGATAGGGATTTTGTGAGCAAACAACTTATGGGAACAATAATCAACTAGCATAGGAAGGCAAAACAAGCACAACTTCAAAACTTTAAGCACATAGAGAGGAAACTTGATATTATTGCAATTCCTACAGGCATACATTCCTCCATCATAATAATTTTCATTAGCATCATGAATGAATTCAACAATATAACCAACACATAAAGCATTCTTTTCATGATCTACAAGCATAGAAAATTTACTAATCTCCACATAAGCAAAATTCTTCTCATCAACAATAGTGGGAGCAAACTCAACGAAATAACTATCATGGGATTGAAAATTAAGATCAACATGACAAGTTTCATGGTTATCATTATTCCTTAGAGCATACGTGTCCTCACAATAATCATCATAGATAGTAGGCATGCTTTCATCATAGTAAATTTACTCATCAAAGCTTGGGGGACAAAAAATATCATCTTCATCAAACATAGCTTCCCCAAGCTTGTGGCTTTGCATATCATTAGCATCATGGCTATTCAAGGAATTCATACTAACAACATTGCAATCATGCTCATCATATAAATATTTGGTGCCAAACATTCTAATGCATTCTTCTTCTAGCACTTGAGCACAATTTTCCTTTCCATCATTTTCACGAAAGATATTAAAAAGATGAAGCGTATGAGACAAACTCAATTCCATTTTTTTGTAGTTTTCTTTTATAGACTAAACTAGTTGTAAAACAAGAAACTAAAAGATTCGATTGCAAGATCTAAAGATATACCTTCAAGCACTCACCTCCCCAGCAACGGCGCCAGAAAAGAGCTTGATGTCTACTACGCAACCTTCTCCTTGTAGACGTTGTTGGGCCTCCAAGTGCAGAGGTTTGTAGGACAGTAGCAAATTTCCCTCAAGTGGATGACCTAAGGTTTATCAATCCATGGGAGGCGTAGGATGAAGATGGTCTCTCTCAAGCAACCCTGCAACCAAATAACAAAGAGTCTCTTGTGTCCCCAACACACCCAATACAATGGTAAATTGTATAGGTGCACTAGTTCGGCGAAGAGATGGTGATACAAGTGCAATATGGATGGTAGATATAGGTTTTTGTAATCTGAAAATATAAAAACAGCAAGGTAACTAATGATAAAAGTGAACGTAAATGGTATTGCAATGCTAGGAAACAAGGCCTAGTGTCGTGGAATTGTCACAGCAGATGTCCTTGTGCAAGGACTTAGTCGTGGAGCCATCGCAACTAGGAAGCTTAAAGGGGTTAATCGGGACAAAGGACACGGGAGGTTTTATACTAGTTCGGCCCCTTGCGGAGAAGGAAAGCCTACGTCTTGTTGGGTTGGTATTGCTTGATGTTTCGATGACCAGGGAGCGGAATACGCTATGCCCGGCTCTCGATGGGTTGTTTTCTTGCCCTAAGCCACCAGCAGGTCGTCCCCTTATGTACACGGGTTGACGCCCTGCGGCTTACAGAGTCCCGGCTTATAGGCGATGATCCGCTCGGTGACTAGTTAAATCTACCTTATGATACAAGTCATGCCATTGTGGCGGTTTACTACAACGGGCCTTAAGTCGCCTGTGGGCCTTAGGCCCTTTATTGAACCGCCATCTTCATGCTTGGTCTTGGGCTTCTTTCTGGTGAGTCTTCTTTGCGTAACCCGGCCCCTCCTGGGCGGCTTACACAAATAGTTATATCCCCAACATTAGGCCCCAGATTGATTTGAACCTGTTCATGTCAATCTTAAAATACCTTAAGAAATAAATATTTAGTCTTCTAACTGTGTAGAGAGCTTTCTTTAACCCGCCATGACGTCATCTTTTGAATCCGTATTAACCCGGCGTGACGACATCCTTTCTTAAATTCCTTTTCTATTCCACCGTATCTTTCAACGGATCTCTGCTTTTATTGACTGCTCCGAAAATCGAGGCGTTGGGGCCGCTGGATAATAACTCTTATCTCCTCGTTTCCCGCACCGTCTTAGTTATCTTCTCCTTATAAATAGGTGTGACCTAGGTCTCCCATTCTCCTCCTTCCAATCATCTTCTTCCTCTTGCCTCCTCTCGAGCTCCGCCTTGCCATTGTCGAACTCCCTGTCTTCACCGTCTCAGGCCGCTGCATCAACCTGGTTGGATCAGAGAGACGCGACGAACCTTCGCAGCTCATCCAGATCCATAAGTTCCCTTCCCTTCCTTGCTTAGGTCCGCATTAAAGCTTCTTCGAGTTCGCCAGAGTTCATCGCCATTAGAGCCAAACCCTTGTTAGCTTTCCTCTTCGACGCCTCTTCTGATATGAGAATGATATAAAATGGCCGCGGTAGTTGTTTTCGCACTTGTTTTGGATAAAAAGCAGATCGCTTTCTCTGTATAAAAGCCTCATTCGAGCCTATGAACACATCTGCGTCGGTTTTTAGGTCTAGAAAATTTTCTTATCAGAACAGACCTTTGATCTCAAATTTTAGCAGAAGATTATGAAACCTGTTTTTATCACGCGGAAAACTTCTTCTGTTAAATGCCCTTAAACATAATTGTCCAGGCGTCCGGCTTAAATGAATAACACTGATCTGTGAACCTTGCCTACTTCTCATATCTTTAAGAATTTTGAACTGCTCTTGATGCTTGTAGCGGCTTAAATATTGTTGCACAGTTATCCTTATATCATTAGGCCCCTTCGTAGCCGCTACCTTGATAATTTGGATATTTTCTCCGGGTTAAAATTTGAACCGTAACTTCTTATTTTGTAATAGGCCAACTGTTGTCATGGCACCTAAAGCGACCAAAGCTCCTGTAATCTGCAATCGGGTCACATCAACAGTCACTAAGAGTAAACTGGCTGAGTTTGAGAAGTCTGGCCATCTGCCAAAAAAGGAGGTCATGTCTTATCGTGTTCCTGACCCATCTGAAGAAAAGCCTCAACCCAAAGAAGGGGAGGTGATAGTTTTCACGGATCACATGAGCCAGGGATTTGCCCCTCCTGGCTCAAAGTTCTTCAGAGAAGTTTTGAATTTCTTTGACCTTGGACCTCAAGACATTGGACCCAATTCCGTGTCAAATCTTTGCAATTTCCAAGTCTTCTGCGAGGTGTACCTGGGAGAGGAGCCAAGTCTGCTTTTTTTCAGAGAACTTTTTTACTTGAACCGACAGAATGAACATGCCAACTGAAGGAAATATGCCCTAGAGGCAATAATAAAGTTATTATTTATTTCCTTATATCATGATAAATGTTTATTATTCATGCTAGAATTGTATTACCGGAAACATAATACATGTGTGAATATATAGACAAACAATATGTCACTAGTATGCCTCTACTTGACTAGCTTGTTAATCAAAGATGGTTATGTTTCCTAACCATGAACAAGGAGTTGTTATTTGATTAACAAGGTCACATCAGTAGTAGAATGATCTGATTGACATGACCCATTCCGTTAGCTTAACACATGATCGATTAGTATGTTAATGCTTTCTTCATGACCCAAACAAGTTCCTATAAACAATGAGATAATGCAACTCCGTTTACGGAGGAACACTTTGGTACTACCAAACGTCACAACGAATCGGGTGATTATAAAGGAGTACTACAGGTGTCTCCAAAGGTACTTGTTGGGTTGGCGTATTTCGAGATTAGGTTTTGTCACTCCGATTGTCGGAGAGGTATCTCGAGCCTTCTCGGTAATGCACATCACTTAAGCCTTGCAAGCATTACAACTAATGAGTTAGTTGTGAGATGATGAATTACGGAACGAGTAAAGAGACTTACCGTTAAACTAGATTCAACTAGCTATTGGATACCGACGATCGAATCTCGGGCAAGTAACATACCGATGACAAAGGGAACAACGAATCTTGTTATGCGGTTTGACCGATAAAGATCTTCGTAGAATATGTAGGAACCAATATGGGCATCCAGGTTCCGCTATTGGTTATTGACCGAGAATAGTTCTAGGTCATGTCTACATAGTTCTCGAACCCGTAGGGTCCGCACGCTTAACGCTTCGATGGCGAGTTCATAATGAGTTTATAAGTATTGATGCAATCGAAGTTTGTTCGAGTCCCGGATGTGATCACGGACATGACGAGGAGTCTCGAAATGGTCGAGACATAAAGATTGATATATTGGAAGCCTATGTTTGGACTTGGAAGGGTTCCGAGTGAAATCGAATTTATCGGAGTACCGGAGGTTACCGAACCCCCGGAACTACATGGGCCATAGTGGGCCTTAGTGGAAAGGAGAGGGCCAGCCCTAGGTGGTCGCTGCCCCCTTCCCCTAGTCCTATTAGGACTAGGAAAGGTGGGCCGCCCCCCTCTCTCTTTCCCCTCCGGAATCCTAATCCAACTAGGATTGGAGGAGTCCTACTCCCGGGAGGAGTAGGACTCCTTGCGCCTCCCCCTTGGGCCGCCACCTCCCCACAGCTCCTTTATATCTGAGGCGGGGGCACCCCAAGACACACAAGTTGATCTACGGATCTTTCCTTAGCCGTGTGCGGTGCCCCTTCCACCATATTCCACTTCGGTCATATCGTCAGAGAGCTTAGGCGGCCTCGCCGGAGAAGTCATATCGTCGCGTGCTTAGGCGAAGCCCCGCGTCGGTGGAGCATCAACATCGCTACCACGCCGTCAGGTCGACGGAACTCATCCCCGACACTTTGCCGGATCGGAGTCCGGGATCGCCATCGAAGTGAACGTGTGCGTAACTCGGAGGTGCCGTCGTTCGGTGCTTGGATCGGTCGGATCGTGAAGACGTGCGACTACATCAACCAGCGTTGTTATAACGCTTCCGCTTTCGGTCTCACGAGTGCGTGGACGGACACTCTCCCCTCTCGTTGCTATGCCATCCCCATGGTCTTGCGTGATCGTAGGAAAATTTTGACATTACTACGTTTCCCAACAGTGGTATCGAGCCCTGGTTTTATGCGTTGATGTCATATGCACGAGTAGAACACAAGTGAGTTGTGGACGATACAAGTCATACCGCCTACCAAAGCATGTCATACTTTGGTTCAGCGGTATTGTTGGACGAGACGATCCGGACCAACCTTACGCGTGACGCTTCTACGAGACCGGTTCCCTCGACGTGCTTTGCACATAGATGGCTTATGGAAGACCTGTCTCTCCAACTTTAGTTGAACCGAGTATGGCTACGCCGGTCCTTGAGAAGGTTAAAGCGGAGTCTATTTGACAAACTATCGTTGTGGTTTTGATGCGTAGGTAAGAACGGTTCTTGCTCAGCCCGTAGCAGCCACGTAAAACTTGCAACAACAAAGTAGAGGACGTCTAACTTGTTTTTGCAGGCATGTTGTGATGTGATATGGTCAAGACGTGATGCTATATTTTATTGTATGAGATGATCATGTTTTGTAACCGAAGTTATCGGCAATGGCGGCAGGAGCCATATGGTTGTCTCTTTATAGTAAGCAATGCAATCGCGATGTAATGCTTTACTTTAATACTAAACGGTAGTTATCGTCGTGGAAGAATAAGATTGGCGAGACGACAACGAGGCTACGATGGAGATCAAGGTGTCGCCCCGGTGACGATGGTGATCATGACGGTGCTTCGGCGATGGAGATCACAAGCACAAGATGATGATGACCATATCATATCACTTATATTGATTGCATGTGATGTTTATCCTTTATGCATCTTATCTTGCTTTGATTGACGGTAGCATTATAAGATGATCTCTCACTAAAATTATCAAGAAGTGTTCTCCTCGAGTATGCACCGTTGCCAAAGTTCGTAGTACCCGGACACCACGTGATGATCGGGTGTGATAAGTTCTACGTCCATCTACAACGGGTGCAAAACAGTTGCACACGCGAATACTCGGGTTAAACTTGACGAGCCTAGCATATAACAGATATGGCCTCGGAACACGGAGACCGAAAGGTCGAACGTGAATCATATAGTAGATATGATCAACATAGTGATGTTCACCGTTGAAACTACTCCGTCTCACGTGATGATCCGACACGGTTTAGTTGATATGGATCACGTGATCACTTAGATGACTAGAGAGATGTCTGTCTAAGTGGGAGTTTTTAATATGATTAATCAAACTTAAAATTATCATGAACTTAGTACCGATAGTATTTTGCTTGTCTATGTTTGATGTAGATAGATGGCTCGTCTTTGTTGTTCCGTTGAATTTTAATGCGTTCCTTGAGAAAGCAAAGTTGAAAGATGATGGTAGCAATTACACGGATCGGGTCCGTAACTCGAGGATTATCCTCATTGCTGCACGTAAAAATTACGTCCTGGAAGCACCGGTGGGTGACAGTTCTGCAGATGCAAGAGCCGAAGTTATGAACGTCGCAAAGCAGAGCTGATGACTACTCTATAGTTCGTGTGCCATGCTTTACGGCTTAGAACCGGGTCTTCAACGACGTTTTGAACGTCATGGAGCATATGAGATGTTCCAGGAGTTGAAGTTAATATTTCAAGCAAATGCCCGGATTGAGAGATATGAAGTCTCCAATAAGTTCTATAGCTGCAAGATGGAGGAGAATAGTTACATCGGTGAGCACATACTCAAAATGTCCGGGTATAACAATCACTTAATTCAGCTGGGAGTTAATCTTCCGGATGATAGTGTCATTGATGTAATTCTCCAATCATCGCCACCAAGCTACAAGAGCTTCGTGATGAACTATAATATGCAAGGGATGACTAAGACAATTCCTGAGCTCTTCGCGATGCTAAAAAGCTGCGGAGGTAGAAATCAAAAAGGAGCATCAAGTGTTGATGGTCAACAAGACCACTAGTTTCAAGAAAAGGGCAAAGGGAAGAAGAAGGAAACTTCAAAAGAACAGCAAGAAAGTTCTTGATCAAGAGAAGAAACCCAAGTCTGGACCTAAGCCCTAAATCGAGTGTTTTTACTGCAAGCGCACCGGACATCGGAAGCGGAACTGCCCCAAGTATTTGGCGGATAAAAAGGATGGCAAGGTGAACAAAGGTATATGTGATATACATGTTATTGATGTGTACCTTACTAGAGCTCGTAGTAGCACCTGGTATTTGATACTGGTTCGCTAATATTTGCAACTCAAACAGGGACTACGGAATAGTCGAGCAATCGCAAAGGACGAGGTGACGATGCGCGTGGGAAATGGTTCCAAAGTCAATGTGATCGCGGTCGGCACGCTACCTCTACATCTACCTTCGGGATTAGTTTTAGACCTAAATAATTGTTATTTGGTGCCGGCGTTGAGCATGAACATTATATCTGGATCTTGTTTAATGCGAGACGGTTATTCATTTAAATCGAGAATAATGGTTGTTCTATTTATATGAATAATATCTTTTATGGTCATGCACCCTTGAAGAATGGTCTATTCTTGTTGAATCTCGACAAGTAGTGATACACATATTCATAATGTTGAAGCCAAAAGATGCAGAGTTGATAATGATAGTGCAACTTATTTGTGGCACTCGCCGTTTAGGTCATATCGGTGTAAAACGCATGAAGAAACTCCATCTTGATGGGCTTCGGAATCACTTGATTATGAATCACTTGGTACTTGCGTAACCGTGCCTCATGGGCAAGATGACCAAAACGCCGTTCTCGGAACTATGGAGCGTGCAACTGATTTGTTGGAAATCATACATACCGATGTTTGTGGTCCAATGAATGTTGAGGCACGCGGCGGTATCGTTATTTTCTCACCTTCACAGATGATTTGAGCAGATATGGATATATCTACTTAATGAAACACAAATCTGAAACATTTGAAAAGTTCAAAGAATTTCAGAGTGAAGTGGAAAATCATCGTAACAAGAAAATAAAGTTTCTACGATCTGATCGTGGAGGTGAATATTTGAGTTACGAGTTTGGTTTACATTTGAAACAATGTGGAATAGTTTTCGCAACTCACGCCACCCGGAACACCACGGAGAAATGGTGTGTCCGAACGTCAGTGTCGTGCTTTACTAGATATGGTGCGATCTATGATGTCTATTTCCGATTTACCGCTATCATTTTGGGGTTATGCTTTAGAGACGGCCGCATTCACGTTAAATAGGACACCGTCAAAATCCGTTGAGACGACGCCTTATGAATCTGTGGTTTGGTAAGAAACCAAAGTTGTCGTTTCTTAAAGTTTGGGGCTGCGATGCTTATGTGAAGAAACTTCAACCAGATAAGCTCGAACCCAAATCGGAAAAATGTGTCTTCATAGGATACCCAAAGGAAACTGTTGGGTACACCTTCTATCACAGATCTGAAGGCAAGATTTTCGTTGCTAAATTCGGATCCTTTCTAGAGAAAGAGTTTCTCTCGAAAGAAGTGAGTGGGAGGAAAGTAGAACTTGATGAGATAATCATATCTGCTCCCTTATTGGAAAGTAGTTCATCACAAGAAATGGTTCCTGTGACAACTACACCAATTAGTGAAGAAACTAATGATGATGATCATGAAGCTTGAGATCAAGTTACTCTTGAACCTCGTGGGTCGACCCAGAATAAAATACGCACTGCAGTGGTACGGTAATCCTATTCGGAAGTCATGTTACTTGACCATGGCGAACCTACAAACTATGAAGAAGCGATGGTGAGCCCAGATTCATGAAATGGCTGGAAGCCATGAAATCTGAGATGGGATCCATGTATGAGAACAAAGTTTGGACTTTGGTTGACTTGCCCGATGATCGGCAAGCCATTGAAAATAAATGGATCTTTAAGAAGAAGACTGACGCCGATGGTAATGTAACCGTCTACAAAGCTAGACTTGTTGCGAAAGGTTTTCGACAAGTTCAAGGGGTTGACTACGATGAGACTTTCTCACCCGTAGCGATGCTTAAGTCTGTCCGAATCATGTTAGCAATTGCCGCATTTTATGATTATGAAATTTGGCAAATGGATGTAAAACTGCATTCTTGAATGGATTTCTAGAAGAAGAGTTGTATATGATGCAACCAGAAGGTTTTGTCGATCCAAAAGGTGCTAACAAAGTGTGCAAGCTCCAACGATCAATTTATGGTCCGTGCAAGCCTCTCGAAGTTGGAATAAACGCTTTGATAGTGTGATCAAAGCATATGGGTTTATACAGACTTTTGGAGAAGCCTGTATTTACAAGAAAGTGAGTGGGAGCTCTGTAGCATTTCTGATATTATATGTGGACGACATATTATTAATTGGAAATGATATAGAATTTCTGGATGGCATAAAAGGATACTTGAATAAAAGTTTTTCAATGAAAGACCTCGGTGAAGCTGCTTACATATTGGGCATCAAGATCTATAGAGATAGATCAAGACGCTTAATTGGACTTTCACAAAGCACATACCTTGATAAAATTTTGAAAAAGTTCAAAATGGATCGAGCAAAGAAAGGTTTTTGCCTGTGTTGCAAGGTATAAGATTGAGTAAGACTCAATGCCCGACCACAATGCAGAAGATAGAGAGAAAATGAAAGATGTTCCCTATGCTTCAGCCATAGGCTCTATCATGTATGCAATGTCATGTACCGGACACTGACGTATGCTTAGCCATAAGCTTGGCAGGAAGGTACCAAAGTAATCCAGGAATGGATCAATCGACAGCGGTCAAGAACATCCTGAAATACCCGAAAAGGACTAAGGATATGTTTCTCGTATATGGAGGTGACAAAGAGCTAGTCGTAAATGGTTACGTCGACGTTAAGCTTTGACATCGATCCGGACGATTCTAAATCGCAAACCGGATACGTGTTTTTATTAAACGGTGGAGCTGTCGGTTGGTGCAGTTCTAAACAAAGCGTCGTGGCGGGATCTACATGTGAAGCGGAGTACATAGCTGCTTTGAAGCGACAAATGAAGGAGTCTGGATGAAAGAATTCATTTCCGATCTAGGTGTCATACCTAGTGCATCGGGACCGATGAAGATCTTCCGTGACAATCTTGGTGCAATTGCCTTGGCAAAGGAATCCAGATTTCACAAGAGGACCAAGCACATCAAGAGACGCTTCAATTCCATTCGGGACCAAGTCCAAGTGGGAGACATAGAGATTTGCAAAATACATACGGATCTGAATGTTGCGGACCCGTTGACTAAGCCTCTTCCACGAGCAAAACATGATCAGCACCAAGACTCCATGGGTGTTAGGATCATTACTTTGTAATCTAGATTATTGACTCTAGTGCAAGTGGGAGATCAAGGAAATATGCCCTAGAGGCAATAATAAAGTTATTATTTATTTCCTTATATCATGATAAATGTTTATTATTCATGCTAGAATTGTATTAACCGGAAACATAATACATGTGTGAATATATAGACAAACAAGATGTCACTAGTATGCCTCTACTTGACTAGCTTGTTAATCAAAGATGGTTATGTTTCCTAACCATGAACAAGGAGTTGTTATTTGATTAACAAGGTCACATCAGTAGTAGAATGATCTGATTGACATGACCCATTCCGTTAGCTTAACACTTGATCGTTTAGTATGTTAATGCTTTCTTCATGACCCATACATGTTCCTATAAACTATGAGATTATGCAACTCCCGTTTACGGAGGAACACTTTGGTACTACCAAACGTCACAACGTAATCGGGTGATTATAAAGGAGTACTACAGGTGTCTCCAAAGGTACTTGTTGGGTTGGCGTATTTCGAGATTAGGTTTTGTCACTCCGATTGTCTGGAGAGGTATCTCCGTGCCTTCTCGGTAATGCACATCACTTAAGCCTTGCAAGCATTACAACTAATGAGTTAGTTGTGAGATGATGTATTACGGAACGAGTAAAGAGACTTACCGTAACGAGATTGAACTAGGTATTGGATACCGACGATCGAATCTCGGGCAAGTAACATACCGATGACAAAGGGAACAACGTATGTTGTTATGCGGTTTGACCGATAAAGATCTTCGTAGAATATGTAGGAACCAATATGGGCATCCAGGTTCCGCTATTGGTTATTGACCGAGAATAGTTCTAGGTCATGTCTACATAGTTCTCGAACCCGTAGGGTCCGCACGCTTAACGCTTCGATGACAGTTCATAATGAGTTTATAAGTATTGATGCACCGAAGTTTGTTCGAGTCCCGGATGTGATCACGGACATGACGAGGAGTCTCGAAATGGTCGAGACATAAAGATTGATATATTGGAAGCCTATGTTTGGACTTGGAAGGGTTCCGAGTGAAATCGAATTTATCGGAGTACCGGAGGTTACCGAACCCCCGGGAACTACATGGGCCATAGTGGGCCTTAGTGGAAAGGAGAGAGGCCAGCCCTAGGTGGCCTTGCCCCCTTCCCCTAGTCCTATTAGGACTAGGAAAGGTGGGCCGCCCCCTCTCTCTCTTTCCCCTCAGGAATCCTAATCCAACTAGGATTGAGGGGAGTCCTACTCCCGAGGGAGTAGGACTCCTTGCGCGCCTCCCCTTGGGCCGGCCACCTCCCCACAGCTCCTTTATATAAAGGCAGGGGCACCCCAAGACACACAAGTTGATCTACGGATCTTTCCTTAGCCGTGCGGTGCCCCTTCCACCATATTCCACTTCGGTCATATCGTCAGAGAGCTTAGGCGAAGCCTGCGCGGAGAAGTCATATCGTCAGCGGTGCTTAGGCGAAGCCCTGCGTCGGTGGAGCATCAACATCGTCCTGCGCCCGTCGTCTTGTGGAACTCATCCCGACACTTTGCCGGATCGGAGTCCGGGATCGTCATCGAGCTGAACGTGTGCGTAACTCGGAGGTGCCGTGACGTTCGGTGCTTGGATCGGTCGGATCGTGAAGACGCGTCGACTACATCAACCGCGTTGTTATAACGCTTCCGCTTTCGGTCTCACGAGGGTGCGTGGACGGACACTCTCCCTCTCGTTGCTATGCCATCACCATGGTCTTGCGTGATCGTAGGAAAATTTTGAAATTACTACGTTCCCCAACAAAGTGGTATCGAGCCTGGTTTTATGCGTTGATGTCATATGCACGAGTAGAACACAAGTGAGTTGTGGACGATACAAGTCATACTGCCTACCAGCATGTCATACTTTGGTTCAGCGGTATTGTTGGGACGAGACGATCCGGACCAACCTTACGCCAGACGCTTTACGCGAGACCGGTTCCCTCGGCGTGCTTTGCACATAGATGGCTTGCGGAAGACCTGTCTCTCCAACTTTAGTTGAACCGAGTATAGCTACGCCCGGTCCTTGAGAAGGTTAAAATGGAGTCTATTTGACAAACTATCGTTGTGGTTTTGATGCGTAGGTAAGAACGGTTCTTGCTCAGCCCGTAGCGGCCACGTAAAACTTGCAACAACAAAGTAGAGGACGTCTAACTTGTTTTTGCAGGCATGTTGTGATGTGATATGGTCAAGACGTGATGCTATATTTTATTGTATGAGATGATCATGTTTTGTAACCGAGTTATCGGCAACTGGCGAGAGCCATATGGTTGTCGCTTTATTGTATGCAATGCAATCGCGATGTAATGCTTTACTTTATTACTAAACGGTAGTGATAGTCGTGGAAGCATAAGATTGGCGAGACGACAACGATGCTACGATGGAGATCAAGGTGTCGCGCCGGTGACGATGGTGATCATGACGGTGCTTCGGCGATGGAGATCACAAGCACAAGATGATGATGACCATATCATATCACTTATATTGATTGCATGTGATGTTTATCCTTTATGTAAATTGTTCCTTGACGTCCAAAACTTTCTTGCTTTATCCTGTGTATAAAACAAAAAACAGAATTCCTTTGGCGTCTTATCACATCCGGGGTCATATAGAATAGTGATAACCCGGAGTATGAACCAAAACATCATAAAAACAGCCGGTTTATGATTATGACCATAATAATATACCTGCTATCTTATTTGAAACATACTTTACCTGCTTTATGTGATCCCAAAAAGCAGAGAGTTAAACTTAACTTCTGAAAGTTGGCACATATAATGTTTACCTGGCCCTTAATATTATTTACCCTTATAGAGTAAAATAAATAGTAAACTTAATTTTCAAAGGCCTTTGATTCGAATACGATCAGTAGAACCGTTCCAAAGGGGTTAAGCTAAGATTCGGATACGATCATATAGCCCCCAATGGCTTTGGCAATGCCGATCAAGTGGGTATCGACAGCTATGTTCTCTTTGGTTCGAATACGACCTATGTGTGAACAGGAAGCCCCCAAGTGACCATTAGAGTTGTTTAATGACACTGAGTCAAATACGATCCACGTCAGACCCAAAGGGGTTAAGCTATGATTCAAATATGATCAAGAAGCCCCCAAGTGGGTTTGGCAGTATGCCGATCAATTGGGTATCGACAGCTATGTTCTCTTTGGTTCGAATACGACCTATGTTTGAACAGAAAGACCACAATTGACCATGGCTAGATTCAGATATGATCATAAGTCGGACCAAAGGGAAAGCCGGATTCAGATATGATCCGCTCCTCGTTGGTTGTTTCCACCACACAGTAAAGAAGATATATAAACTTTTAAGGGTGGAAAGAAAAGAGGTCCCGCTTTATTGCTTTATATAATATATACATTGCTAAAAAGGAAATACATATGTATTACGAGAGCCGGTGGCTCAAGTATAGTAGGGCGAAGATGAGCTATGTTCCACGGTCATGGTCTCTTCCTCCGACTTACGTGAGTCTTTGTGTTCTCGAACATCGATGAGGTAGTAGGACCCGTTGTTCAGGTTTTTACTAACCACAAAAGGTCCTTCCCAAGGAGGGGATAGTTTGTGCATATCAGACTGATCCTGGATGAGCTAGAGCACTAAATCACCTTCTTGAAAAGTTCTGCTTCTAACCCGGCGGCTGTGATAACGGCGCAGGTCTTGCTGGTAAATCACCGAACGGGCTATTGCCAAGTCTCGCTCCTCATCCAACAAGTCAAGTGCATCCTGACGAGCTTTTTCATTATCAGCCTCAATGTAAGCCGCCACTCGGGGTGAATCATGCCGGATGTCACTTGGCAGAACCGCCTTTGCTCCATGCACCATGAAGAAAGGTGTATAACTTGTAGATCTGTTAGGCGTTGTGTTGATGCTCCATAGCACAGAGGGTAACTCCTCCACCCAACAACCCGGAGTTCGCTGCAAGGGAACTAAGAGCCGGGGTTTGATACCTTTCAAGATCTCTTGATTAGCTCTTTCTGCTTGACCATTAGATTAAAGGTGAGCAACAGCCGAAACGTCGAGTCGGATGTGCTCTCGTTGACAGAACTCTTCCATGGCACCTTTGGAGAGATTAGTACCATTATCAATTATAATGCTATGTGGAAAGCCAAAACGAAAGATCACCTTTTTCATGAACTGAACCGACGTGTCTGCATCACACTTATTGACCGGCTCTGCTTCAACCCACTTGGTGAATTTATCCACTGCCACCAACAGGTGTGTCTTCTTATCCTTAGACCTTTTGAAATGTCCAACCATGTCAAGCCCCCAGACCGCAAACGGCCAAGTAATTGGAATCATCCTCAATTCTTGAGCCGGCACATGAGCTCGTCGTGAGAATTTTTGACATCCGTCACATTTGCTAACCAGATCCTCCGCATCAAGATGAGCCGTCACCAATAGAAACCATGACGAAAAGCCTTGGCCACCGGAGACTTTGAGCGGCATGATGACCACAATCTCCTTCATGAATCTCACGAAGTATCTCCTGACCTTCCGCAGGCGATACGCAACGTTGAAACGCCCCAGTAACGCTGCGGTGATGCAACTCGCCATGAACAATTGTCATGGATTTGGACCGCCTGATGATGTCTTGCCAAGGTCTCGTCCTCAGGCAACTCTTCCCGGGTCATATAGGCCAAATATGGGACTGTCCAATCTGGGATGGCGTGGAGAGCCGCCACCACCGTGCCTTCGGTCCGGCATCGCTAGCTCTTCCTCTGTAGGCACTCTAATGTAAGGGTTATGCAAAACGTCAAGAAAGGTGTTAGGCGGCACTGGCTTACGCTGAGACCCCAGCCGGCTTAAAGCATCAGCCGCCTCATTCTTCCGTCGATCAATGTGCTCTACTTGATAACCTTTGAAGTGCCCGACCACCGCATCAACTTCACGACAATAAGCCGCCATAAGGGGGTCCTTGGAGTCCCACGTGCCTGACACCTGTTGAGCGAGGAGGTCTGAATCGCCCAAGCACCTTACCCGGCTCAAATTCATCTCTTTGGCCATCCGAAGACCATGGAGTAAAGCCTCGTATTCAGCTGCATTGTTAGTACAAGGAAACATAAGCCGGAGCACATAGCAAAATTTGTCACCTCGGGGGGAAGTTAAAACGACACCAGCCCCCGAGCCTTCCAACTGCATGGACCCATCGAAGTGAATAGTCCAATACGTGTTATCTGGCTTCTCCTCTGGTGCCTGCAACTTCGTCCAATCATTGATAAAGTCCACCAAGGCTTGAGACTTGATAGTCAGACGTGGCATATACTTCAAACCGTGAGGCCCAAGCTCAATGGCCCACTTGGCGACTAAATCTGTGGCTTCCCTGCTCGATGATGTCCCCCAAGGGCGTAACTTACCACGCTTATAGGATGACCTTGGAAGTACCGCTTTAGCTTCCGCCTGCCATGAACACCCCATAAACAAGTTTCGCCAATGCGGATATCTTTGCTTGGACTCTATGAGCACCTCATCGATGTAATAAACCGCCGTTGAACCGGATGCTCCTTCCCACCTCCTTACGCTCCACCACGATGGCAACACTAACAGCTCATGAGTTAGCAAAGAACATACAACATGCAACGACTCTTTATCAATGGGAGCCGCAAGAACCGCGGCTCGCATAATTGTCTCTTTAAATCTTCAAAGGCAGCATCAAGAGCCTCACCTGCATAAAAGTGTTCTGCTTTCTTCATTATCTCGATATAGTGGTAGAGCCTTCTCACCTAACCGGCTTATGAATCGGCTTAAAGCAGCGACGCGACCGCCAACGCTGAACATCATTGATGCACACCGGTTTAGCCAGAGAGGTAATCGCCTTGATCTTCTCTGGGTTAGCTTCAATACCCCTGTTTGAGACCAGGAATCCCAAAAGTTTGCCTGCCGGTACACCAAATACACATTTGTCCGGGTTAAGCATCATCTTATAGACCCGGAGATTATCAGAGGTTCCCTTTAAATCAGATATCAAGGTTTCCTTCTCTCTGGACTTCACCACAATGTCATCTACATAAGCATGAACATTGCGCCCAATCTGATTGTGGAGACAATTACAGACACACCGATAAGTCGCTGGGCACTCTTGAGCCCAAATGGCATAGATACATAGCGTATAGGCTCCAAAAGGAGTAATAAAAGTCGTCTTCGCCTGGTCCTTAACTGCCATTTTGATCTGATGATAACCAGAGTAAGCATCCAAAAAACTCAAACGCTCGCAACCCGCTGTAGCATCAATGATTTGATCAATATGGGGTAAAGCAAATGATCAGCCGAACAAGCTTTATTTAAGTCCGTGTAATCTACACACATCCGCCAGGTGCCGTTTTTCTTGAGCACAAGCACCGGGTTAGCCAACCACTCCGGGTGAAAAACTTCCACGATGAAACCAGCTGCTAAGAGCCGAGCGACCTCTTCCCCGATAGCTTTCTGTCTTTCCTCATTGAACCGTCGGAGAAATTGCCTGACCTGCTTATACTTCGGATCAATATTAAGAGTGTGCTCAGCGAGTTCTCTCGGGACACCCGACATGTCAGAAGGTTTCCATGCAAAGATGTCCTGGTTCTCACGGATGAACTCGATGAGTGCGCCTTCCTATTTGGGATCCAAATTGGTACTGATGCTGAACTGCTTGGAAGAGTCGCCTGGAGTGAAGTCGACCAGTTTTGTCTCGGCGGCTGACTTAAATTTCAACGTCGCGTCTTGCTCTGTGGTTGGCTTCTTTAAAGAGGCCATATCCGTCGGGTCAACATTATTTTGTTAAAACTTCAGCTCCTCTTCGACACAAACAGATTCAGCATAAGCCGCATCGCCTTCTTCGCATTCCAAGGCTACCTTTCGACTCCCATACACAGTGATGGTGCCCTTGTAACCCGGCATCTTGAGCTGTAGATAAACATAACACGGTCGTGCCATGAACTTGGCATAAGCCAGTCGTCCAAACAGAGCGTGATACGAGCTCTTGATTTTGACTACCTCAAACGTCAGTTTCTTAGCCCTGGAATCATATTCATCTCCAAAGGCTACTTCCAGCTCGATCTCAAACGTCAGTTTTTCCGAGCCTGCCACTGCACGTGTTGCGAGGCAGTTTTATTGACATGTCATGTCGAAGTAGAGATCGTGTCCCTCTTTTCACGGGATTCTCATCAATATGGGTGTGGGTAACCCAATCGTGCCTGCTGGTATGACTCCTCAATTTTAGGCAAGTTCCAAACGGCCACGCGGAGGACGCTTGATATTCACCCTCTTTATAAAGGGGCCAAGGCATGTCCTTTTATTCTCGCGCTCGATCCTTCCCTTCCCCTCACCTTGACTTCCAACACTCAAGGCTCAGGCTAAGCGCTTCGGACCTTCAATCATGTCCGGATCCAACCTTCAAGGCCGGTGGATGGCCTCCTCTGTCACAGAGGAGGACATCAAGAAGCTAAGAGAAGCTAGGTATCTGACCGCCGAAATCTCGCACAGGCTTCCCGCTCAAGGGCAGGTCATCCCCACTCCCGAACCCAACGAGAGTGTCGTATTTATTTCCTACTTCCTCTGAGGGCTAGGCTTTAGTCTTGATCCCTTTGTTAGAGGGCTTATGTTCTACTACGGGCTCGATTTCCATGATCTGGCTCCGGATTCCATCCTTCACATCTAAATGCGTTCATCATCGTGTGAAGCCTTCCTCCGCATTACCCCAGACTTGACTTATGGCTCAAGACCTTCAATGTGAAGCCGAAGATGATTGAGGGGCGACACGCAGAGTGCGGAGGTGCCATAATAAACAAAGGCGCCGATGCTCCATGGCCAAAGGGTTCCTTCCCGGAGACATCCAAGCTATGGCAGCGGGACTGGTTTTACATCACCGCTCCCCAAAGTGCTAAGTGGGTAGCTGCCCCTGCCTTCCGTCCGGGGCCCCCGCCACAATTGGCGTCATGGGTCAACAGAGGGCTGGACTGGGGGCCAGCTAATGACGTGCCGACATTGCAGAGTCGCATCCGAGATCTCTTCAAGGGAGATGTCAGCCTTGTCAAGGTAATGCAAGTCATGCTAGTTCGTCGGGTCCCGCCATGCCAATGTCGACCTCTCCGTATGTGGGAGGTCAACCCGGAAGGACCGCGAACTATTCAACAATTCTTCGGCGCGATGATACGTCTCCAACGTATCTATAATTTTTGATTGTTCCATGCTATTATATTACCCCTTTTGGATGTTTATGGGATTTATTTTACACATTTATATCATTTTTGGGACTAACCTACTAACCGGAGGCCCAACCCATATTGTTTTTTTTGTGCCTATTCCAGTATTTCGAAGAAAAGGAATATCAAACGGAGTCCAAACGGAATGAAACCTTCGGGAGTGTGATTTTTGGAACGAACGTGATCCGGAGAGCTTGGAGTGCAAGTCAAGAAGCTTAGGAAGCCACGAGACAGAGGCCGCCCCACAGAGGGCGTGCCCCTGTCTCGTGGGCCCCAGGCCGCCGACGTACTTCTTCTTCCTATATATACCTACGTGCCCGAAAACATGCAGGGCACCCACGAAACACAATTTCCACCACCAGAATCCTTCTCAGATCCGCGAGATCTCATCTTGGAGCCTTCGCCGGCACTCTGTCGGAGGGGGAAGCAACCATGGAGGGCCTCTACATCAACATCCTTGCCCCTCCGATGAGTTATGAGTAGTTTACCACAGACCTACGGGTCCATAGTTATTAGCTAGATGGCTTCTTCTCTCTTTTCGGATCTCAATACAATGTTCTCCCCTTCTCTTGTGGAGATCTATTTGATGTGAACTCTTTTTGCGGTGTGTTTGTCGAGATCCGATGAATTGTGGGTTTATGATCAAGTTTATCTATGAATAATATTTGAATCTTCTCTGAATTCTTTTATGTATGATTGAGTTATCTTTGCAAGTCTCTTCGAATTATCAGTTTATTTTGGCCTACTAGATTGGTCTTTCTTGCCATGGGACAAGTGCTTAGCTTTGGGTTCAATCTTGCGGTGTCCTTACCCAGTGATAGAAAGGGTTGCAAGGCACGTATTGTATTGTTGCCATCGAGGATAACAAGATGGGGTTTATATCATATTGCATGAGTTTATCCCTCTACATCATGTCATCTTGCTTAATGTGTTACTCTGTTATTATGAACTTAATACTCTAGATGCAAAAGCGAGTGAGTCGGTCGATGTGTGAAGTAATAGTAGTAGATGCAGGCAGGAGTCGGTCTACTTGTTATGGACGTGATGCCTATATACATGATCATGCCTAGATAATCTCATAACTATGCGTTTTTCTATCAATTGCTCGACAGTAATTTGTTCACCCACCGTAATACTTATGCTATCTTGAGAGAAGCCACTAGTGAAACCTATGGCCCCCGGGTCTATCTCTTATCACATTTGCTTTCAATCTACTTTTATTTGCATCTTTACTTTTTGCATCTATATTACAAAATACCAAAAATATATTTATCTTATCTTACTATCTTTAATAGATCTCACTTTCTCAAGTGGTCGTGAAGGGATTGACAACCCCTTTATTGTGTTGGTTGCGAGTTCTCAGTTTGTTTGTGTTGGTGCGTGGGACTTTTGAGGAGCCTCCTACTGGATTGATACCTTGGTTCTCAAAACCGAGGGAAATACTTACGCTACACTTGCTGCATCACCCTCTCCTCTTCGAGGAAAACCAACGCAAGCTCAAGACGTAGCAAGAAGGATTTCTGGCGCCGTTGCCGGGGAGGTCTTCGCTCAAGTCAAGACATACCAAGTACCCATCACAAACCCATCTCCCTCGCATTTACATTATTTGCCATTTGCCTCTCGTTTTCCTCTCCCCCACTTCACCCTTGCCATTTTATTCGCCCTCTCTTTCCCAATCTCCTCCTCTCGTTTCGCTCGCCTTCTTTTGTGTGCTTGTTTGCTTTTTTGACCTTATGGTTGCGCCTAAGGGTCCTGACCACCTTCTCAGAAGGATGGATGAGATTGAATCAAATATTAGAAGCTTTATGAATTTGCAATTTGAGCATAATAATTTATTTAGAAAGGAGCTTAAGGAACAAAAAAGTTTTTAGGGGTTTATGAACAAAGAGATTGATGATATGAATAAAGAATTCTATGGTGTTAACGCTCAAATTACCCGGCTTGAAAATGCTATAGCCAAAATTTCTGACAATCAAGCCACCTTAGTCAATAAGATGGCCGCTAAACCAGAAAAATTACGTGAAAATAATGATGAGGATCTTAAAGTTATTGATGCGTCTCCGATTAGATCTATGTTTTGCAATATGAATTTTGATGATTATGGGACTGATGATGAATCAACTTTGCCTAGAAGGCGTCCCAAGAATTCGGAGTCTTTAGATCTTAATGTTAAATTTGGTAAAAGTGAGATTGGAGAATCCTCAACTTCTAATAATGTTGAACCTACTATCTCGGATTTCAAGGAATTTGATTATGATAATTGCTCTTTAAAAGGTTGTATTTCCTTGTTGCAATCCGTTGTTAATTCTCCTCATGCTTATAGTCAAAACAAAGCTTTTACCAAACATATTGTTGATGCCTTGATGCAATCTTATGATGAAAAACTTAATTTGGAAGTTTCTATACCTAGAAAACTTAATGATGAGTGGGAACCTACTATAAAGATTAGATTTAAAGATTATGAGTGTTTTGCTTTGTGTGATTTGGGTGCTAGTGTTTCCACAACTCCGAAAACTTTATGTGGTATTCTAGGTTTCCATGATCTTGATGATTGTTCTTTAAATTTGCACCTTGCGGATTCCACCATTAAAAAGCCTATGGGAAGGACCAATGATGTTCTTATTGCAAATAGAAATTTGGTGCCCGTAGATTTTATCGTTCTTGATATAGATTGCAATCTTTCTTGCCCTATTATTCTTGGTAGACCTTTCCTTAGAACGATTGGTGCGATTATTGATATGAAGGAAGGGAACATTAGATTCCAATTTCCATTAAAGAAAGGCATGGAGCACTTTCCAAGAAAGAAAGTTAAATTACCTTATGAGTCTATCATGCGTTCAACTTATGAGTTCAGTACCAAAGATGGCACTCTTTAGATCTATCTTCGCTTTTATGCCTAGCTAGGGGCGTTAAACGATAGCGCTAGTTGGGAGGCAACCCAATTTTCTTTGTATTTTTTGTTTTTGCTCCTGTTTAGTAATAAGTCTTGCATCTACCTTCTGTTTAGATGTGTTTTTATCTTTTAATTAGTGTTTGTGCCAAGTTAAACCTA
Source organism: Aegilops bicornis (assembly GCA_021605145.1). Lineage (NCBI taxonomy): Eukaryota > Viridiplantae > Streptophyta > Magnoliopsida > Poales > Poaceae > Aegilops > Aegilops bicornis. Next base: position 187,761,165 of record CM038670.1, read on the forward strand.
TAGGATCTTCTTGGATGATAGTTATTTGATCTTGCTGTAATTTCCAGAAACTTTCGGTTCACGAAAACAATTGTTAAAAATCACCAGAACGTGATAAAATATTGATTCCAATTGCTGTTGATCAATAAACAAATTGCCTAGGCCGTCCTATTTTGGTACGATTTTTGGAGTTCCAGAAGTTTGCGTTAGTTACAGATTACTATAGACTGTTCTGTTTTTGACAGATTCTGTTTTTCGTGTGTTGTTTGCTTATTTTGATGAATCTATGGCCAATAAAATAGTTTATAATCCATAGAGAAGCTGGAATACAGTAGGTTTAACACCAAAATAAATAAAGAATGAGTTCATTGCAGTACCTTATGTGGTGGTTTTTTTTTCTTTCACTAACGGAGCTTATAAGATTTCCTGTTGAGTTTTGTGTTGTGAAGTTTTCAAATTTTGGGTAAAGCTTTTATGGACTATGGAATAAAGGGTGGCAAGAGCCTAAGCTTGGGGATGACCATGGAACCCCAAGATATTCAAGAATAGCCAAAAGCCTAAGCTTGGGGATGCCCCGGGAAGGCATCCCCTCTTTCGTTTTCGTTCATTTGGTAATTTTACTTGGAGCTATATTTTTATTCGCTACATGATATGTGTTTTGCTTGGAGCGTCGTGTATTATATTAGTCTTTGCTTTTTAGTTTACCACAATCATACTTGCTGTACACACCTTTTGGGAGAAGCCTATTTGATTAGAATTTTCTAGAATACTCTATGTGCTTCACTTATATCTTTTGAGCTTGATAGTTTTTGCTCTAGTGCTTCACTTATATCTTTTAGAGCACGGTGGTGTCTTAATATTGAAGAAATTACTAGTCTCTCATGCTTCACTTATATTATTTTTAGAGTCTTTTAGAACAGCATAATATTTGCTATGGTCATAAAGTTGGTCCTAGAATGATGAGCATCCAAGTTGGGTATAATAAAAACTATCATAGGAAGTGAATTGGATGCTATGATCAACTTGATACTTGATAATTGTTTTGAGATATGGAGGTAGTGATATTAAAGTCATGCTAGTTGGGTGATTATGAATTTAAAGAATGATTGTGTTGAAAGTTAGCAAGTCCCGTAGCATGCACGTAAGGTTAAAGTTGTGTAACAGATTTGAAACATGAAGTGTACCTGGCTTGTGCATCCTTATGAGTGGCGGTCGGGGACGAGCGATGGTATTTTCCTACCAATCTATCCCCCTAGAGCATGCGCGTAGTACTTGGTTTTTGATGACTTCTAAATTTTTGCAATAAGTATATGAGTTCTTTTGACTAATGTTGAGTCCATGGATTATACACACTTTTACCTCTCCGCCTTTGCTAGCCTCTTCGGTACCGTGCATTGCCCTTTCTCACCTTGAGAGTTGGTGCAAACTTCGTCGGTGCATCCAAACCCCGTGATACGATACGCTCTATCACACATAAACCTCCCTATATCTTCCTTGAAACAGCCACCATACCTACCTATTATGGCATTTCCATAGCCATTCCGAGATATATTGCCATGCAACTTTCCACCGTTCCGTTCATCATCATCATGACATACTTTACTTTTTTCATATTGCCATTGCATGATCATGTAGTTGACATCGTATTTGTGGCAAAGCCACCATGCATTATTTTTCATACATGTCACTCTTGATTCATTGCACCATCCCGGTACACTGCCGGAGGCATTCATATAGAGTCATATCTTGTTCTAGTTTCGAGTTGTAATTCATATGTTGTAATCAATAGAAGTGTGATGATCATCATTATTAGAGCATTGCCCAAATAAAAAAAAGAAAGTCCAAAAAGAAAAAGAAAGGCCCAAAAAAAGAAAAAAAAGAAGAGAAAAAAGAAAGAAAAAGAATAAATAAATAAAAGGGCAATGTTACTATCTCTTTTTCCACACTTGTGCTTCAAAGTAGCACCTTGTTCTTCATGTAGTGAGTCTCATATATTGTGCTTCAAAGTAGCACCATGTTTTTCATATAGTGAGTCTCATAAGTTGTCTTTTTCATACTAGTGGGAGTTTTTCATTATAGAACTTGGCTTGTATATTCCTACGATGGGCTTCCTAAAATGCCCTAGGTCTTCGTGAGCAAGCAAGTTGGATGCACACCCACTAGTTTTTGAGCATTCATTTATAGCTTTAGTGCATCCGTTGCATGGCAATACCTACTCCTCATGCTGACATCAATTGATGGGCATCTCCATAGCCCGTTGATTATCCTCGTCAATATGAGACTTTATCCTTTTTTGTCTTCTCCACACAATCCCCATCATCATATTCTATTCCACCCATAGTGCTATATCCATGGCTCACGCTCATGTATTGCGTGAAGGTTGAATTTTTTTGAGATTATTTAAGTATGAAACAATTGCTTGGCTTGTCATCGGGGGTATAGAAGTTGGGAACATCTTTGTGTGACAAAAATGAAGCATGGCCTAACTATATGATTTTGTAGGGATGAACTTTCTTTTGCCATCCTATTTTGAGAAGACATGATTACTTTGATTAGTATGCTTGAAGTATTACTATTTCTTTTATCAATATGAACTTTTATTTTGAATCATTTGGATCTGAACATTCATGCCACAATAAATAAAATTACATTATGAATTATGCTAGGTAGCATTCCACATCAAAAATTCTCTTTTTATCATTTACCTACTCGAGGACGAAAGGTGAATTAAGCTTGGGGATGCTTGATACGTCTCCAACGTATCTATAATTTTTTATTGTTCCATGCTATTATATTACCCCTTTTGGATGTTTATGGGATTTATTTTACACATTTATACCATTTTTGGGACTAACCTACTAACCGGAGGCCCGGCCCATATTGTTGTTTTTTTGCCTATTTCAGTATTTCGAAGAAAAGGAATATCAAACGGAGTCCAAACGAAATAAAACCTTCGGGAGCGTGATTTTTGGAACAAACGTGATCCGGAGAGCTTGGAGTGCAAGTCAAGAAGCTTCCGAGGAAGCCACGAGACAGAGAGGCCGCCCACAGAGGGCGCCCCTGTCTCGTGGGCCCCTCGGCCGGCCACCGACGTACTTCTTCTTCCTATTTATACCTACGTACCCCGAAAACATCTAGGGGCACCACGAAACACAATTTCCACCGCCAGAATCCTTCAGATCCGCGAGATCTCATCTTGGAGCCTTCGGCACTCTGCCGGAGGGAATCAACCATGGAGGGCCTCTACATCAACATCCTTGCCCCTCCGATGAGTTGTGAGTAGTTTACCACAGACCCTCTGAGTCCATAGTTATTAGCTAGATGGCTTCTTCTCTCTTTTCGGATCTCAATACAATGTTCTCCCCCTCTCTTGTGGAGATCTATTCGATGTAAACTCTTTTTGCGGTGTGTTTGTCGAGATCCGATGAATTGTGGGTTTATGATCAAGTTTATCTATGAACAATATTTGAATCTTCTCTGAATTCTTTTATGTATGATTGAGTTATCTTTGCAAGTCTCTTCGAATTATCAGTTTAGTTTGGCCTACTAGATTGGTCTTTCTTGCCATGGGAGAAGTGCCTAGCTTTGAGTCCTATCTTGCGGTGTCCTTACCCAAAGGATGTAAAGGGTTGCAAGGCACGTATTGTATTGTTGCCATCGAGGATAACAAGATGGGGTTTATATCATATTGCATGAGTTTATCCCTCTACATCATGTCATCTTGCTTAATGTGTTACTCTGTTCTTATGAACTTAATACTCTAGATGCAGGCAGGAGTCGGTCGATGTGTGGAGTAATAGTAGTACATGCAGGCAGGAGTCGGTCTACTTTGTTGGGTAACGTAGCAGAAATTCAAAATTTTCCTACGTGTCACCAAGATCTATCTATGGAGAAACCAGCAACGAGGGGAAGGAGAGTGCATCTACATACCCTTGTAGATCGCTAAGCGGAAGCGTTCAAGAGAACGGGGTTGAAGGAGTCGTACTCATCGTGATCCAAATCACCGGAGATCCTAGTGCCGAGCAGACGGCACCTCCGCTGTTCAACACACGTACAGCCGGTGGCGTCTCCCATGCCTTGATCCAGCAAGGAGAGAGGGAGAGGTTGAGGAAGACTCCATCCAACAGCAGCACAACGGGCGTGGTGGTGGTGGAGGCGTAGCAATCTGCAGGCTTCGCCAAGCACCTCTGGCAGAGGAGGAGGTGTCACGGAGGGAGGGAGGCGCCAGGCTCAGTGTGGATGCCCTCCCTCCCTCCACTATATATAGGGGCAAGGGAGAGGGGGAGGCGCAGCCTTGCCCCTTCCTCCAAGGAAGGGTGCGGCCAGAGGGGGGGAGGAGTCCATCCTCCCAAGGCACCTCGGAGGTGCCTTCCCTTTGAGGACTCTTCCTTTTTCTTATATCTTGGCGCATGGGCCTCTTGGGGCTGGTGCCCTTGGCCCATATAGGCCAAGGCGCACCCTACAGCCCATGTGGCCCCCCGGGCAGGTGGACCCCGGTGGACCCCGGACCCCTTCGGCATTCCGTACAATACCGATAAAGTGCGAAACTTTTCCGGCTGACCAAAATAAGACTTCCCATATATAAATCTTTACCTCCGGACCATTCCGGAACTCCTCGTGACGTCCGGGATCTCATCCGACTCGAACAACATTCGGTAACCACATACAAACTTCCTTTATAACCCTAAGCGTCATCGAACCTTAAGTGTAGACCCTCACGGGTTCGGAGACATGTAGACATGACCGAGACGTTCTCCGGTCAATAACCAACAGCGGATCTGGATACCCATGTTGGCTCCCACATGTTCCACGATGATCTCATCGGATGAACCACGATGTCAAGGACTCAATCGATCCCGTATACAATTCCCTTTGTCTAGCGGTATTGTACTTGCCCGAGATTCGATCGTCGGTATACCGATACCTTGTTCAATCTCGTTACGGCAAGTCTCTTTACTCGTTCGTAACACATCATCCCGTGATCAACCCCTTGGTCACATTGTGCACATTATGATGATGTCCTACCGAGTGGGCCCAGAGATACCTCTCCGTTCCACGGAGTGACAAATCCCGATCTCGATTCGTGCCAACCCAATGTACACTTTCGGAGATACCTGTAGTGCACCTTTATAGTCACCCGATTACGTTGTGACGTTTGGTACACCCAAAGCATTCCTACGGTATCCGGAGTTGCACAATCTCATGGTCTAAGGAAATGATACTTGACATTAGAAAAGCTTTAGCATACGAACTACGATCTTTGTGCTAGGCTTAGGATTGGGTCTTGTCCATCACATCATTCTACTAATGATGTGATCCCGTTATCAATGACATCCAATGTCCATGGTTAGGAAACCGTAACCATCTATTGATCAACGAGCTAGCCAATAGAGGCTTGCTAGGGACATGGTGTTGTCTATGTATCCACACATGTATTTGAGTTTCCTATCAATAGAATTATAGCATGGATAATAAACGATTATCATGAACAAGGAAATATAATAATAATAACTAATTTATTATTGCCTCTAGGGCATATTTCCAACAGTCTCCCACTTGCACTAGAGTCAATAATCTAGTTCACATCGTCATGTGATTAACACTGATAGGTCACATCGCCATGTGACCAACACCCAAAGAGTTTACTAGTGTGTGTAAACTAGTTCACATCATCATGTGATTTAGACTTAATGAGTTCTGAGGTTTGATCATGTTTTGCTTGTGAGAGAGGTTTTAGTCAACGGGTCTGAACCTTTCAGATCCGTGTGTACTTTGTAATTCTCTATGTCATATTGTAAATGCTGCTTCCACGCTCCACTTGGAGCTATTCCAAATGGTTGCTCCACTATACGTATCCGGTTTGCTACTCAGAGTCACTCGGATAGGTGTTATAGCTTGCATCAACGTAACCCTTTACGCCGAACTCTTTATCACCTCCATAATCGAGAAACATTTCCTTATTCTTCTAAGGATAATTTTGATCATTGTCCAATGATCCATTCCTGGATCATTCTTGTACCTTGATCGACTCATGGCAAGGCACACTTCCTGCGGTACACAAGATAGCATACTATAGAGCCTATGTCCGAAGCATAGGGGACGACCTTCATCCTTTCTCTCTGCTCGCCGTGGTCGAGCTTTAAGTCTTAACTTCATACCTTACATCTCGTGCAAGAACTCCTTCTTTGGTGATCCATCTTGAACACCTTCAAGATCATGTCAAGGTATATGCTCATTTGAAAGTACCATTAAGCGTTTTTGATCTATCCTCATAGATCTTGATGCTCAATGTTCAAGTAGCCTAATCCAAGTTTTCACTTGAAAACACTTTCAAATAACCCTATATGCTTTACAGAAAATTCTACATCATTTCTGATCATCAATATGTCAACAACATATTGTTATCAGAAATTCCATAGTGCTCCCACTCACTTCTTTGGAAATACAAGTTTCTCATAAACTTTGTATAAACCCAAAATCTTTGATCATCTCATCAAAGCGCACATTCCAACTCCGAGATGCTTATTCCGGTCCTTAGAAAGGATCATTTGGAGCCAAGATACCTTTTAGCATCCTTAGGATCGACAAAACTTTCTCGATTGTATCACATACAACCTTTCCTTACGAAATCATTAAGGAAACCTGTCTTGACATCCATCTGCCAGATTTCATAAATGCAGCTTATGCTAACATGATTCCGACGGACTTAAGCATCGCTTCTGAGATGAGAAAATCTCATCGTAGTCAACTTCTTGAACTTGTGAAAAAACTCTTTGCCACAAGTCGAGCTTCATAGACGGTGATATTACCGTCCACATCCGTCTTCTTCTTAAAGATCCATTCATCTCAATGGCTTGCCGATCATCGTGCAAGTCCACCAAAGTCCATGCTTTGTTACGATACATGGATCCTATCTCGGATTTCATGGCTTCTAACCATTTATCGGAATTTGGGCCCACCATTGCTTCTCCATAGCTCGTAGGTTCATTGTTGTCTAGCAACATGACCTTCAAGATAGGATTATGCGTACCACTCAAGTAGTACGCATCCTTGTCACCCTACGAGGTACGTCGCTGACTTGATCCAAACTTCATGATCACTATCATAAGCTTCTACTTCAATTGGTGTAGGTGCCACGAACAACTTCCCGTGCCCTGCTACACACTAGTTGAAGTGATGGTTCAATAACCTCATCAAGTCTCCACCATCCTCCCACTCAGCTTTTCGAGACGAACTTTTCCTCGAGAAAGGACCCGTTTCAAGAAACAATCCCTATTGCTTTCGGATCTGAATTAGGAGGTATACCCAACTGTTTTGGGTGTCCTATGAAGATGCATTTCATCCGCTTTGGGTTCGAGCTTATCAACCTGAAACCTTTTTCACATAAGCGTCGCGGCCCCAAACCTTTAAGAAATGACAGCTTAGGTTTCTCTAAACCATAGTTCATACGGTGTCATCTCAACGGAACTACGTGGTACCCTATTAAAGTGAGTGCGGTTGTCTCTAATGCCTAACCCATAAACGATAGTGGTAGTTCGATGAGAGACATCATGGTACACACCATATCTTATAGGGTGCAATTATGATGTTCGGACACACCATCACACTATGGTGTTCCAGCGGTATTAATTGTGAAACAATTTGCACAATGTCTTAATTGTGTGCCAAAACTTCGTAACTCAGATATTCATCTCTATGATCATATCATAGACATTCTATCCTCTTGTCACGAAGATCTTCAACTTCACTCTGAAATTACTTGAACCATTCAATAATTCAGACTTGTGCTTCATCAAGTAAATATACTCAACATCTACTCGAATCATCCTGTGAAGTCATAACATAACGATATTCATCATGCCTCAAAGCACTCATTGGACTGCACACATCAAAATGTGTTACTTCCAACAAGTTGCTATCTTGTTCCATCTTCTTTGAAACCGAGGCTTTTGAGTCATCTTGCGCATGTGGTATGTTTTGCATATCTCAAGTGATTCAAAATCAAGTGAGTCCAAACGATCCATCTGCATGGAGTTTCATCATGCGTATACACCAATAGACATGGTTTGCATGTCTCAAACTTTTCAAAAGCAGGTGAGTCCAAAGATCCATCAACATGGAGCTTCTTCATGCGTTTACACCAATATGACTTACATGGCGGTGCCACAAGTAAGTGGTACTATCATTACTATCTTATACTTTTGGCATGAAAATGTGTATCACTACGATCGAGATTCAATAAACCATTTATTTAGGTGCAAGACCATCGAAGGTGTTATTCAAATAAATAGAGTAACCATTATTCTTCTTAAATGAATAACCGTATTGCGATAGACATAATCCAATCATGTCTATGCTCAACGCAAACACCAAATGACAATTTTAGGCTTAACTCCAATCTCGATGGTAGAGGGAGCGGGCGATGCTTGATCACATCAACCTTGGAAACACTTCCAACACATATCGTCAGCTCACCTTTAGCTAGTCTTCGTATATTCCGTAGCCTTTTATTTCGAGTTACTAACACTTAGCAACCGAACCGGTATCTTAATACCCTGGTGCTACTAGGAGTACTAGTAAAGTACACATTAACATAATGTATATCCAATATACTTCTTTCGAACTTGCCAGCCTTCTTATCTACCAAGTATCTAGGGTGGTTCCGCTCCAGTGGCTGTTCCCCTTATTACAGAAGCACTTAGTCTCGGGTTTGGGTTCAACCTTGGGTTTCTTCACCGAGCAGCAGCTGATTTGCCGTTTCATGAAGTATCCCTTCTTGCCCTTACCCTTCTTGAAACTAGTGGTTTCACCAACCATCAACAATTGATGCTCCTTCTTGACTTCTACTTTCGTGATGTCAAACAACGCGAATACCTCAAGGATCATCATCTCTATCCTTGATATGTTATAGTTCATCACGAAGCTCTAGCAGCTTGGTGGCAATGACTTTGGAGAAATATCACTATCTCATCCGGAAGATCAACTCCCACTCGATTCAAGTGATTGTTGTGCTCAGACAATCTGAGCACAAGCTCAACGATTGAGCTTTTCTCCCTTAGTTTGCAGGCTAAGAAGATTGTCGGAGGTCTTATACCTTTTGACGTGGGCACGAGCTTGAAATCCCAATTTCAGCCCTCGAAACATCTCATATGTTCCGCGATGTTTCGAAAAACGTCTTTGGTGCCTCAACTCTAAACCGTTTAAATGAACTATCATGTAGTTATCAAAAACGTGTATGTCCGATGTTCGCAACATCCACAGACGATGTTTGGGGTTCAGCACACTGAGCGGTGCATTAAGGACATAAGCTATTTACTGTCCGCATAATCGCTCTTGTCAACTTTCAACTATATTTTCTCTAGGAACATATCTAAACAGTGGAACTAAAGCGCGAGCTTCACGACATAATTTGCAAAAGGTCTTTTGACTATGTTCAAGATAATTAAGTTCATCTTATGAACTCCCACTCGAATAGACATCCCTCTGGTCATCTAAGTGATTACATGATCCGAGTCAACTAAGCCGTGTCCGATCATCACGTGAGACGGACTAGTCAACATCGGTGAACATCTTCATGTTGATCGTATCTACTATCGACTCATGCTCGACCTTTCGGTCTCTTTGTTCCCGAGGCCATGTCCGTACATGCTAGGCTCGTCAAGTTAACCCCAAGTGTTTTCTTTGTGTAAATCTGTCTTACACCCGTTGTATGTGAACGTAAGAATCCATCACACCCGATCATCACGTGGTGCTTAGAAGCGACGAACCGTAGCAACGGTGCACAGTCGGGGAGAACACTTCTTGAAATTTGTGTAAGGGATCATCTTATTTACTACCGTCGTACTAAGTAAACAAGATGCATAAACATAATAAACATCACATGCAATTATATAGTAGTGACATGATATGGCCAATATCATATTGCTCCTTTTGATCTCCATCTTCGGGGCTCCATGATCATTATTGTCACCGGCATGACACCATGATCTCCATCATCATGATCTCCATCATCATGATCTCCATCATCGTGTCTCCATGAAGTTGTCTCGCCAACTTATTACTTCTACTACTATGGCTACTGGTTAGCAATAAAGTAAAAGTAATTACATGGCGTTGTTCAATGACACGCAGGTCATACAATAAATAAAGACAACTCCTATGGCTCCTGCCGGTTGTCATACTCATCGACATGCAAGTCGTGAATCCTATTACAAGAACATGATCAATCTCATACATCACATATCATTCATCACATTCTTCTTGGCCATATCACATCACATAGCATACCCTGCAAAAACAAGTTAGACGTCCTCTAATTGTTGTTTGCATGTTTCTGATGGCTGCTATGGGTTTCTAGCAAGAACGTTTCTTACCTACGCAAAACCACAACGTGATATGCCAATTGCTATTTACCCTTCATAAGGACCCTTTTCATCGAATCCGTTCCGACTAAAGTGGGAGATCGGCACCCGCTAGCCACCTTATGCACCAAGTGCATGTCGTTCGGTGGAACTCGTCTCACGTAAATGCGTGTAAGGTCGGTCCGGGCCGCTTCATCCCACAATACCGTCGAAACAAGATTGGACTAGTAACGGTAAGCATATTGAACAAAATCAACGCCCACAACTACTTTGTGTTCTACTCGTGCAAAGAATCTACGCAATAGACCTAGCTCATGATGCCTTGTTGGGTAACGTGGCAGAAATTCAAAATTTTCCTACTTGTCACCAAGATCTATCTATGGAGAAACCAGCAACGAGGGAATGAGAGTGCATCTACATACCCTTGTAGATCGCTAAGCGGAAGCGTTCAAGAGAACGGGGTTGAAGGAGTCGTACTCGTCGTGATCCAAATCACCGGAGATCCTAGTGCCGAACGGACGGCACCTCCGTGTTCAACACACGTACAGCCGGTGGCGTCTCCCATGCCTTGATCCAGCAAGGAGAGAGGGAGAGGTTGAGGAAGACTCCATCCAACAGCAGCACAACGGCGTGGTGGTGGTGGAGGCGTAGCAATCCTGCGCAGGCTTCGCCAAGCACCTCTGGCAGAGGAGGAGGTGTCACGGGAGGGAGGGAGGCGCCGAGGCTCAGTGTGGATGCCCTCCTCCCTCCACTATATATAGGGGCAAGGGAGAGGGGAGGCGCAGCCTTGCCCCTTCCTCCAAGGAAGGGGTGCGGCCAAGAGGGGGAGGAGTCCATCCTCCCAAGGCACCCTGAGGTGCCTTCCCTTTGAGGACTCTTCCTTTTTCTTATATCTTGGCGCATGGGCCTCTTGGGGCTGGTGCCCTTGGCCCATATAGGCCAAGGCGCACCCCTACAGCCCATGTGGCCCCCGGGCAGGTGGACCCCCGGTGGACCCCGGACCCCTTTCGGCATTCCGGTACAATACCGATAAAGTGCGAAACTTTTCCGCGACCAAAATAAGACTTCCCATATATAAATCTTTACCTCCGGACCATTCCGGAACTCCTCGTGACGTCCGGGATCTCATCCGGACTCCGAACAACATTCGGTAACCACATACAAACTTCCTTTATAACCCTAGCGTCATCGAACCTTAAGTGTGTAGACCCTACGGGTTCGGGAGACATGTAGACATGACCGAGACGTTCTCCGGTCAATAACCAACAGCGGATCTGGATACCCATGTTGGCTCCACATGTTCCACGATGATCTCATCGGATGAACCACGATGTCAAGGACTCAATCGATCCCGTATACAATTCCCTTTGTCTAGCGGTATTGTACTTGCTCGAGATTCGATCGTCGGTATACCGATACCTTGTTCAATCTCGTTACGGCAAGTCTCTTTACTCGCTCAGAACACATCATCCCGTGATCAACCCCTTGGTCACATTGTGCACATTATGATGATGTCCTACCGAGTGGGCCCAGAGATACCTCTCCGCTCCACGGAGTGACAAATCGATCTCGATTCGTGCCAACCCAATGAGACACTTTCGGAGATACCGTAGTGCACCTTTATAGTCACCCGATTACGTTGTGACGTTTGGTACACCCAAAGCATTCCCTACGGTATCCGGAGTTGCACAATCTCATGGTCTAAGGAAATGATACTTGACATTAGAAAAGCTTTAGCATACGAACTACGATCTTTGTGCTAGGCTTAGGATTGGGTCTTGTCCATCACATCATTCTACTAATGATGTGATCCCGTTATCAATGACATCCAATGTCCATGGTTAGGAAACCGTAACCATCTATTGATCAACGAGCTAGCCAATAGAGGCTTGCTAGGGACATGGTGTTGTCTATGTATCCACACATGTATTTGAGTTTCCTATCAATACAATTATAGCATGGATAATAAACGATTATCATGAACAAGGAAATATAATAATAATAACTAATTTATTATTGCCTCTAGGGCATATTTCCAACATACTTGTTATGGACGTGATGCCTATATACATGATCATGCCTAGATAATCTCATAACTATGCACTTTTCTATCAATTGCTCGACAGTAATTTGTTCACCCACCGTAATACTTATGCTATCTTGAGAGAAGCCACTAGTGAAACCTATGGCCCCCGGGTCTATCTCTTATCATATTTGCTTTCAATCTACTTTTATTTGCATCTTTACTTTTTGCATATATATTACAAAATACCAAAAATATATTTATCTTATCTTACTATCTTTATTAGATCTCACATTCGCAAGTGGCCGTGATGGGATTGACAACCCCTTTATTGCGTTGGTTGCGAGTTCTTAGTTTGTTTGTGTAGGTGAGTGGGACTTTTGAGGAGCCTCCTACTGTATTGATACCTTGGTTCTCAAAACTGAGGGAAATACTTACGCTACACTTGCTGCATCACCCTCTCCTCTTCGAGGAAAACCAACGCAAGCTCAAGACGTAGCACGCGGCGCTCGAAGAGATGTATGGATTGTTCTTCGGATCACAAATAAAGTGTCCGGACACCACCGAGGATGTGGGTCTGAATTGCAATCGTCCAGACACCCAAGTAAGTAATTCCGCGGTCGAACACGTTGTCTTTTTAATTTATCACAACATCATTCTGAAAAGTCGCCTTTTGACCAGGACTGGATAAAAAAGGCGAGGATGATCAGGTGTTCGCCCCCTTCCCGAAGGCTCACCGGATCCTGTACTAGCCAGGATGCTTGAGCTTGCGCCTTATCAAGCGCCATCAGGGGAAGATAAAGGGAGGAACAGAGAAGCCGAAAGCGAGCCTCACTCATTATTCATCCAAACTGGGGGAATTAGTGCCTCCGCGAAGGAGGATAACCGGGGAGAAGAATCTGAAATTCCCTCTCCCGAAGGAAGGAAGAGGGCCGCCCCTGAAGACTTGGAAACAGTGGTTTTCAAACGAGGGAAGAAACCTTTGTCAGGGGTCCCTACCCCGGAGGGCATCCTTACCGCACAGTACCCGCAAGGGGACCAGCCCTCCACCGAACTGTAAGTAAAGAAAAGTACTTTATACTAAATATACCCTGCTTCATTTCTGAGATCAATAACCGAGACGTATGTCTTGTAGTTCGGATCGTAGCCCTTCTCGACAGAGTTCGTCTTCGGGGGATCTTCTTCCGGAGATGATGGAGAGCGAAATGCCTCCCCATGCCTCCCCGCCTCGTGAAGCGGACGACCCTGAGGTGTCGTCATGGAGGATTTCTCCTGATCCGCCAAGGCCAGAGGGTAACCCTTCGGCCACCCGAAGTCCGGATTATTCGGCTCCTAAGGAGAGCAACAGAAAGAGTCGGGGACTGTCCGGTGCGCTACCAGACGCACTGATGAATCTTCTGGAGCAAGCGGCTATCTCGAGCGCGTAAATGCGCTAATGGGTACGGTTTTTGAGAAGATTTCATCCGCCAAAAGCAGGTTGCATGAAGCTTTTATGAGCCTGCTGAGAGGCTTTGAGGTACGCAAAGTAATATATATTTTTTGACGGTACCGCACACGCTAGGTGTGCCCTATGCAGATAGTAGCCCCTGAGACTCTGGTTGCTGTCGAAAAAGGCAGCAAATAGAGGATCATAGTCCCAGGTAATAACCGTGTTGCTTTCACGTGCAGGCGGCTGAGGGTCCGGTGGCTAGCCGGACTGGTGAGTTTGCCGAACTGAAGCGGTAACTTGATGTGGAAGATGCTGACATCGTGCTTGTAAACAAGCGGCTTGACGAGGCACAGGGTATGTATTTCTCCGGCGATCAACACATATTAAGAGGAGCATGATTCTAGTATCTGTAATATGTTGTGACTGCAGATGGAGCTGCCGCCGTGGAGACCCTTCGGGCAGAACTTGCCCGAGCCAAGGAGCAAGCCAGGAAGAGTAATGCGGCCGCCCTAAAGGCAGTCGAAGAGCTAAGAGCCGAACAGCCTGAGCATTGCCAGAGCAAAGAGAAAATAGCCAAGATGGCTGTTGAGTTGAAAGATGTTGCCGACCGTTATGAGCTTCTTGAAAAGGAAAGCCAAACGAAGACGGCGGGCCTGGAGAAAGCCATGGTAGCAGCCAAGGAAGCCCGCTCTAAAATCAGAGCGGCGAAGGAGGAGCTACGTCAAGCCGGAGATATGGCGGCTGGGAAGCCCTTTTGTTATGCGGACGGTTCGAGATCCTAAGTATGCCCTTCTAGATCAATTATGGAATTCTGCAGACGATACTTGGATTTGGCAATGAAGTCTTTCCGATGCGACCGAGTTTTTCAAAGATCAAAAAGATCACGAATTGGAAAAGATATTCTGGTCGTAGTTCAATGTTCCAGTGCGTCCGCTGCTATTAAATGAGCAAATGGCCGAGTGGGCCGAGCTCCATAGGTTGTCTGGGCTTGCCATGAGGTCTGTTGTGGATCATCTTTGGCCGGAAGGACCAAGGCCGAATAGTTATTTTGGCTTAGTGCAACGATTCCTTGGTCGCAAAGTTTGCGGTCGTCGGCTTCAGCCCCCACGCATATAATGCAGGGGTGTTTGCAAAAGCGCGTGTTCACACTTGATCCAACATCTTGGTCCATTAAGGAGGTGGTAGCGCGGCGAATGAGGCAATCAGACTATATTGCTTTAATACTTTCAATTAACCATAGGAGTTTGACAGTGGGGCTACTATATAGCCCCTGGTATTACCGCATCTATCCAAATACGGTGCGCGTATGTACATGACCGGGAAAACTGGTCCTTCGTTAATGCGGAGGAATCCCGAAGATTCCGATGAGTCATCGAGTGGTTGACCAGTCTCACGCTTTATCATGACAGTCAGTTTTCGGCTTTCTCTACTGAGGTGCTTGTCCGGATGAACCAGGGCACAATCGCAGTAGTTATCCCGGTGCCACCTTAGCCGATAGAGCGGAACGTAAGGTAGCAAAACACGGGAACCGGGCATACCCAACATTTGACCAAAGACATGATTCGGAGCTGATGCATATAAGGCCAAACTCACGACGCCGAACACTCCCTAAGGTATTCGATCTTTACAACATATACTGGGCTGAGTAACGCCCTTGAACCCTGAATTTCTAGGTACGTGCATTAGTCTGACGTGGTGAAATGCCAATAACGCCAGCGTCCCTCTCGGTTGTGTTGAGTATCCGGAGGGTGTGAAGCAACAAGAGACGATGAGAAAGGTTTACACAGGGTCTTAATCTAAAAAGAAACCTTTGAGCGGGGCCCTGCTGCACGTCTGCGCCTGTGTCTCCGTTGTGCCGTATCCTGGAAGGGTGTAGCACGATTATCATCTGTCAAAAGAGAAGAACTTAGATGAAATTTGCCGTGCGAAGAATTGGTTGTTCTTAATAAACCATTAAAATTCAAAATAAGGTCGAGCTGAATTGTAGACTTTTTTTGTTTTACATGCGGGAAGCCCCTAGCACCGTCTATGGGGGTATATTCATCAACCTCATCTCAAGTTTATCTAAGCTGTTACAGCTAGTGGTGCGCCGGACTCGTCTAGCCGTGTCTGCGGTCTTAACGACCGATCGTTTATGCTAGTTGGAGAGGCCATTTAGTGTTCGGCTGCTAAAGCTGCCACACATTCTTCCGCTCGTAAGGAACACTCAATGTTTCCGCTAACTATGATGATGCCGTGTGGACCGGGCATCTTGAGCTTGAGATAAGCATAATGCGCTACTGCTATAAAACGAGCGAAGGCTGTTCTTCCGAGTAGTGCTTGATAGCCGCTTTAGAATGGAGCGATGTCGAAGGTTAACTTTTCACTTCGGAAGTTGTCGGGGGAACCGAATACAACCTCTAGTATGAGAGAGCCCGTGCAGCTGGCCTCTGGGCCTGGTATTACTCCTTTAAAGGTAGTATTGCTTTGGCTAATTCTCGTTGGGTCTATCCCCATTTTGCGGACTGTGTCCTGATATATCAGATTAAGACTACTGCCGCCGTCCATGAGGACTCGGGTGAGGTGGTATCCGTTGATTATTGGGTCGAGCACCAAGGCAGCTAATCCTCTGTGCCGGACATTGGTCGGGCTATCCCTGTGATCAAAAGTGATCGGGCAAGTTGACCAAGGGTTGATTTTGGGGGTGACGGGCTCTATGGCGCATATGTCTCGGAGTGCGTGTTTGCTCCTCTTCTTCGTCACGTGAATCGTGTTCACTGTTTTGACCTCTGGTGGGAACTTTTTACATCCCCGGTGTTTTCTTGTGAGGCTCATCCTCGTCTTCTCTTGGTGTCTCCCTCCCCTTGTGTTCGGCGTTTAGCTTACCGGCCTGCTTGAAGACCCAGCATTCTCTGTGGGTGTGATTTGTAGGTTTATCGGAGGTGCCGTGAATCTAACATAATTTGTCTAGAATCTTGTTGAGGCTGGACGGTCCATCTATGTTGCCTTTGAAAGGCTTTTTCCGTTGACCGGGTCGAGAGCCCCTGAATCCAGCGTTTACCGCCGTGTTGTCTGGGCTGTCTTCGTTATTTCGACGCTTGCTTTTACTGCGTCGTGGTTTTCCATTACCATCCCTAACTTCAGATGTGCCTGGGCCGCTGGTGGTACTACGGGCTAGCCAGCTATCTTCGCCTGCGCAAAAGCGGGTCATAAGGCTTGTTAGGGCTGCCATTGTCCTTGGTTTTTCTTTGCCGAGGTGTCTGGCGAGCCATTCGTCTCGGACGCTATGTTTGAAAGCTGCTACGGCTTTGGCGTCCGGGCAGTCGACGATTTGGTTCTTCTTAGTGAGAAATCTGTTCCAAAGCTTTCGGGCTAACTCTCCGGGCTGTTGAATTATATGACTTAAATAAATCGCATCCGGAGGTCGGACATAGGTCCCTTGAAAGTTAGCCCTAAAAGCATCCTCAAGCTCCACCCAACTTCCAATTGAATTTTCGGGGAGGATCTTTAGCCAGTGCCGAGCTAGTCCTTTCAGCTTGAGGGGCAAGTACTTGATGGCGTGGAGGTCGTCTCCGCGAGCCATATGGATATGGAGGATGAAGTCCTCAATCCAGACCCTAAGTGCATGCGTTCTGTCGTACGCCTCTATGTTCACGGGTTTGAATCCCTCTGGGAATTCGTGATCCAGCACCTCATCGGTGAAACATAGGGGGTGCGCGACACCCCTGTATTTGGATGTGTCATGGCGTTCTGACACTTGTAGTGTTTGGTTTTGATTATGCGCTGGAGCGCGCTTCCTAGATCCGTAGATGGATCTGGTCACGCCGGCCTTTTGATGCAAGTCCTCGTGTGGATCATGTGTTGACTTATGTGCGGCCTCGTTAGCCGCCCTATCGCGGCCACGAGGTGGTCGATCCGATGGGTCGGCCATTTTATTTTTCGGCTGTGTGGGCTCTAAGGCCTCATCATCGAATTCACGCAACAGCTTGCGCTTTGGATAGCTCTTTGTGTGGCAACTACCACCATACTTTTCTTCAGTGTTGAGCACTTTGTTCCATCTACCGTTGAGCGTATACTGCGCGGCCTTAAGCCTTTGCTTCTGCTTTTCAGACTCCTCGCGGTGGCAATAAGCCTTCTACGGAGGTTCTCTTGTTCCAAGTGCCTTTCCGGGATGATGTGTGCATCGTCGTCCGGACTGTTTTCCTCTCCGGAGAGAGGTTGATGAGCTTTATCCTCGGCGTCGACTTGATCAGACAGCGGCTCCGTACTATGTTCGTCGTCTGCTGGTTCATCCTGCTCTGTCGCTGGGTCAATGTGGTCGTCATTTCCTCTGGAGTCGACCGGGGTGTTATTTTTTCTTGCGCTGTTATCGCTGTTTTTGCCGAGGCGGGATTTGGAGCGGCGCCTATGCCGTCGCTTTGGTTGCTTCTCGAGGGAGCTATCCTTCGCTGCATCCTTCCGTTCCTCGTCATTGTTTTCTTTGGGTGTATCCACCATATATATATATATATAGTGTGATGAAGTGGCTGTCCAGCGCCCTGTGGGCGGTGGTTCCTGTTCCTCTCCTGCATTGTCGTCCATACCGTCGATGTCCTCGGAGTCGAAATTGAGCATGTCGGTTAAATCGCCGACAGTGGCTATTAAGTGGGTGGTGGGTGGGGAACGAATTTCTTCGTCGTCCGCATCCCATTCCAGCCGGACATAGTTCGGCCAAGGTTCTCCTGACAAGGAGAGAGACCTTAATGAATCTAGCACATCGCCAAAAGGCGAGTGCTAAAAGATATCCGCGGAAGTAAACTCCATGATCGGCGCCCAATCAGATTCGATAGGCATGGACGCAGGCGGTTCGGGGCCTGTGGCCGGGGATGAATCCGAGGCTCCGGCGACACAGGTCTCATAGGAGGTGAACTTAGTATTCGGCTCTATCGCCACTGAGTGTGTGGCCTCCAAGGCGGGGTCCATCCACCCGTCCTCGGACGTCGTAATCGACTCCGGAGCTAGGGCCGGAGTAGGCATAGGTGTGATCTCCCAAACACCGTCCGTTGGCAGAGCTAAGTCGTGCTCGTCATGACTGTGCGGCGCACCTGACATGTGCTCGAATCCGTCAAAGATCAAGTCTCCGCGGATGTCGGCAGTATAGTTCAAGTTTCCAAACCTGACCTGATGGCCAGGGGCGTAGCTCTCGATCTGCTCCAGATGGCCAAGTGAGTTGGCCCGCAGTGCGAAGCCGCCAAACACGAAGATTTGTCCGGGGAGGAAAACCTCACCCTGGATCGCATCGTTGTCGATGATCGAAGGGGCCATCAAACCTTGTGGTGACGGCACAATGGAACTTCAATGAAAGCACCAATGTCGGTGTCAAAACCGGCGGATCTCGGGTAGGGGGTCCCGAACTATGCGTCTAAGGCAGATGGTAACAGGAGGCGGGGGACACGATGTTTACCCAGGTTCGGGCCCTCTCGATGGAGGTAATACCCTACTTCCTGCTTGATTGATCTTGATGATATGAGTATTACAAGAGTTGATCTACCACGAGATCGTAGAGGCTAAACCCTATAAGCTAGCCTATGGTATGATTGTTGTTGTCCTACGGACTAAACCCTCCGGTTTATATAGACACCGGAGGGGGTTAGGGTTACACAGAGTCGGTTACAAGGGAGGAGATCTACATATCTGTATTGCCAAGCTTGCCTTCCATGCCAAGGAGAGTCCCATCCGGAAACGGGACGAAGTCTTTAATCTTGTATCTTCATAGTCTAACAGTCCGGCCAAAAGATATAGTCCGGCTATCAGAGGACCCCCTAATCCAGGACTCCCTCACCCCCCCCCCCCCCGGGAAGTTCATGGGCCTTCATGGGACCTAGTGGAAAAGATCAAGGAAATATGCCATAGAGGCAATAATAAAGTTGTTTCTATATTTCCTTATATCATGATAAATGTTTATTATTCATGCTAGAATTGTATTAACCGGAAACTTAGTACATGTGTGAATACATAGACAAACAGAGTGTCACTAGTATGCCTCTACTTGACTAGCTCGTTGAATCAAAGATGGTTAAGTTTCCTAGCCATAGACATGAGTCGTCATTTGATTAACGGGATCACATCATTAGAGAATGATGTGATTGACTTGAACCATTCCGTTAGCTTAGCACTTGATCGTTTAGTATGTTGTTATTGCTTTCTTCATGACTTGTGCATGTTCCTATGACAATGAGATTATGCAACTCCTGAATACCGGAGGAACACTTAGTGTGCTACCAAACGTCACAACGTAACTGGGTGATTATAAAGGTGCTCTACAGGTGTCTCCGATGGTACTTGTTGAGTTGGCATAGATCGAGATTAGGATTTGTCACTCCGATAGTCGAAGAGGTATCTCTGGGCCCTTTCAGTAATGCACATCACTATAAGCCTTGCAAGCAATGTGGCTAATGAGTTAGTTGTGGGATGATGCATTACGAAACGAGTAAAGAGACTTGCCGGTAACGAGATTGCACTAGGTATTGAGATACCGACGATCGAATCTCGGGCAAGTAACATACCGATGACAAAGGGAACAACGTATGATGTTATGCGGTTTGACCGATAAAGATCTTCGTAGAATATGTAGGAACCAATATGAGCATCCAGGTTCTGCTATTGGTTATTGACCGGAGATGAGTCTCGGTCATGTCTACATAGTTCACGAACCCGTAGGGTCCGCACGCTTAACGTTCGGTGACGATCGGTATTATGAGTTTATGTGTTTTGATGTACTGAAGGTAGTTCGGAGTCCCGGATATGCTCACGTACATGCCGAGGAGTCTCGAAATAGTCGAGACATAAAGATCGATATATTGGATGACTATGTTTGGACATCGGAAAGGTTTCGGGAGAGTTCGGGCATATCTTAGAATGCAGTGGGATTGCGAGAACCCCGGAGTATATGGGCCCTAATGGGCTTTAGTGGAGAGAGAGAGGGCAGCCGGGGCAGGCCGCGCCCCCTCCCCTCTGGTCCGAATTGGACTAGGAAGGGCGGCGTCCCCTTCCTTCCTCCCTCTCCCCCTTCCTTCTCTCCTAGTCCAACTAGGGAAGGGGAATCCTACTCGGTGGGAGTAGGACTCCTCCAGGCCGCCATAGTGGGTCGGCCCTCCCCCCTCCTCCACTCCTTTATAAACGGGGGAGGGGGCACCCCATAGACATACAAGTTGATCATTGATCTCTTAGCCGTGTGCGGTGCCCCCCTCCACCATAATACACCTCGGTCATATCGTTGTAGTGTTTAGGCGAAGCCCTGCGCCGGTAGCTTCATCATCACCGTCATCACACTGTCCTGCTGACGAAGCTCTCCCTCCACACTCAGCTGGATCGAGAGTTCGTGGGACATTACCGAGCCGAACGTGTGCAGATCGCGAAGGTGCCCTACTTTCGGTACTAGGATCGGTCATATCGTGAATACGTACGACTACATCAACCGCGTTGTCATAACGCTTCCACTTACGGTCTATGAGGGTATGTGGACTATACTCTCCCCTCTTGTTGCTTTGCATCACCATGATCTTGCGTGTGCGTAGGATTTTTTTTAAAATTACTGTGTTCCCCAACAGTGGCATCCGAGCCAGGTCTATGCGTAGATGTTATATGCACGAGTAGAACACAAATGAGTTGTGGGCGATAATAGTCATACTGCTTACCAGCATGTCATACTTTGATTCGCGGTATTGTTGGATGAAGCGGCCCGGACCGACATTACGCGTACGCTTACGCGAGACTGGTTCTATCGACGTGCTTTGCACACAGGTGGCTGGCGGGTGTCAGTTTCTCCAACTTTAATTGAATCGAGTATGGCTACGCCCGGTCCTTGTTGAAGGTTAAAACAGCACATACTTGACGAAAAATCTTTGTGGTTTTGATGCGTAGGTAAGAACGGTTCTTGCTCAGCCCGTAGCAGCCACGTAAAACTTGCAACAACAAAGTAGAGGACGTCTAACTTGTTTTTGCAGGGCATGTTGTGATGTGATAGGGTCAAGACATGATGCTAAATTTTATTGTATGCGACGATCATGTTTTGTAACACGATTATCGGCAATCGGCGGGAGCCATATGGTTGTCGCTTTATTGTATGAAATGCAATCACCATGTAATTGCTTTACTTTATAACTAAGCGGTAGCGATAGTCGTAGAAGCAATAGTTGGTGAGACGACAACGATGCTTCGATGGAGATCAAGGTGTCAAGCCGGTGATGATGGTGATCATGACGGTGCTTTGGAGATGGATATCAAAGGCACAAGATGATGATGGCCATATCATATCACTTATATTGATTGCATGTGATGTTTATCCTTTATGCATCTTATTTTGCTTAGTTTGGTGGTAGCATTATAAGATGATCTCTCACTAAATTTCAAGGTACAAGTGTTCTCCCTGAGTATGCACCGTTGAGAAAGTTCGTTGTGCCGAGACACCACGTGATGATCGGGTGTGATAAGCTCTACGTTCACATACAACGGGTGCAAGCCAGTTTTGCACACGCAGAATACTGGGGTTAAACTTGACGAGCCTAGCATATGCAGATATGGCCTCGGAACACTGAGACCGAAAGGTCGAGCGTGAATCATATAGTAGATATGATCAACATAGTGATGTTAACCATTGAAAACTACTCCATCTCACGTGATGATCGGACATGGTTTAGTTGATTTAGATCATGTGATCACTTAGATGATTAGAGGGATGTCTATCTAAGTGGGAGTTCTTAAGTAATTTGATTAATTGAACTTTAATTTATCATGAACTTAGTACCTGATAGTATTTTGCATGTCTATGTTGTTTTAGATAGATGGCGTGTGCTGTTGTTCCGTTGAACTTTAATGCGTTCCTAGAGAAAGCTAAGTTGAAACATGATGGTAGCAACTACATGGACTGGGTCAGTAACTTGAGGATTATCCTCATTGCTGCACAGAAGAATTACGTCCTGGAACCACCGCTAGGTGCCAAATCCGCTGCAGGAGCAACACCAGATGTTATGAACGTCTGGCAGAGCAAAGCTGATGACTACTTGATAGTTCAGTGTGCCATGCTTTACAGCTTAGAACCCGGACATCAACGATGTTTTGAACGTCATGGAGCATATGAGATGTTCCAGGAGTTGAAGTTAATATTTCAAGGAAATGCCCGGATTGAGAGATACGATGTCTCCAATAAGTTCTCATACTGCAAAATGGAGGAGAATAGTTACATCGGTGAACATATACTCAAAATGTCTGGGTATAACAATCACTTGATTCAACTGGGAGTTAATCTTCCTGATGATAGTGGCATTGACAGAATTCTTCAATCACTGCCACCAAGCTACAAGAGCTTCATGATGAACTATAATATGCAAGGGATAAATAAGACAATTCCTGAGCTCTTCGCAATGCTAAAGGTTGCGGAGGTAGAAATCAAGAAAGAGCATCAAGTGTTGATGGTCAACAAGACCACCAGTTTCAAGAAAAAGGGTAAAGGCAAGAAGGGGAACTTCAAGAAGAACGGCAAGCAAGTTTCTGCTCAAGTGAAGAAGCCCAAGTCTGGACCTAAGCCTGAGACTGAGTGCTTCTACTACAAAGGGACTAGTCACTAGAAGCGGAACTGCCCCAAGTATTTGGCGGATAAGAAGGATGGCAAGGTGAACAAAGGTATATGTGATATACATGTTATTGTTGTGTACCTTACTAATACCATGATAGTACCAGGTATTTGATCTTGAATCTGTTGCTAATATTTGCAACTCAAAAGCAGGGACTACGGATTAAGCAAAGATTGGCTAAGGGCGAGGTGACGATCTGGCGTGGAAAATGGTTCCAAAGTCGATGTGATCGCAATGGCACGCTACCTCTACATCTACCTTCGGGATTAGTTTTAGACCTGAATAATTGTTATTTGGTGCCAGCGTTAAGCATGAACATTATATCTGGATCTTGTTTGATGCGAGACGGTTATTCATTTAAAATTAGAGAATAATGGTTGTTCTATTTATAGTAGTAATATCTTTTATGGCCATGCACCCTTGAAGAGCGGTCTGTTTTTGTTGAATCTCGATAGTAGCGACACACATATTCATAATTTTGAAGCCAAAAGATGCAGAGTTGATAATGATAGTGCAACTTATTTGTGGCACTGCCGTTTGGGTCATATTGGTGTAAAGTGCATAAAGAAACTCCATTCTGATGGACTTTTGGAATCACTTGATTATGAATCACTTGGTACTTGCGAACCATGCCTCATGGGCAAGATGACTAAAATGCTGTTCTCCAGAACAATGGAGCGAGCAACAGATTTGTTGGAAATCATACATACTGATGTATGTGGTCCGATGAATATTGAGGCTCGCGGCGGGTATCATTATTTTCTCACCTTCACATATGATTTGAGCAGATATGGGTATATCTACTTAATGAAACATAAGTTGAAACATTTGAAAAGTTCAAAGAATTTCAGAGTGAAGGGGAAAATCATCATAACAAGAAAATAAAGTTTCTACGATCTGATCGTGGAGGAGAATATTTGAGTTACGAGTTTGGTCTTCATTTGAAACAATGCGGAATAGTTTCACAACTCACGCCACCCGGAACACCACAGCGTAATGGTGTGTCCGAACATCGTAACCGCACTTTATTGGATATGGTGCGATCTATGATGTCTCTTACTGATTTACCGCTACCGTTTTGGGGTTATGCTTTAGAGACGGCTGCATTCACGTTAAATAGGGCACCATCTAAATCCGTTGAGACGACACCTTATGAATCGTGGTTTGGCAAGAAACCCAAGTTGTCGCTTTCTTAAAGTTTGGGGCTGCGATGCTTATGTGAAAAAGCTTCAACCTGATAAGCTCGAACCCAAATCGAGAAATATGTCTTCATAGGATACCCAAAGGAGATCTGTTGGGTACACCTTCTATCACAGATCCGAAGGCAAGACATTCGTTGCTAAGAATGGATCCTTTCTAGAGAAGGAGTTTCTCTCGAAAGAAGTGAGTGGGAGGAAAGTAGAACTTGATGAGGTAACTGTACCTGCTCCCTTATTGGAAAGTAGTTCATCACATAAATCAGTTCCTGTGATCCCTACACCAATTAGTGAGGAAGCTAATGATAATGATCATGAAACTTCAGATCAAGTTACTCCCGAACCTCGCAGGTCAACCAGAGTAAGATCCGCACCAGAGTGGTACGGTAATCCTGTTCTGGAGGTCATGTTACTTGACCATGATGAACCTACGAACTATGAGGAAGCGATGATGAGCCTAGATTCCACGAAATGGCTTGCGGCCATGAAATCTGAAATGGGATCCATGTATGAGAACAAAGGGTGGACTTTGGTTGACTTGCCCGATGATCGGCATGCCATCGAGAATAAATGGATCTTCAAGAAGAAGACTGACGCTGACGGTAATGTTACTGTCTACAAAGCTCGACTTGTTGCGAAAGGTTTTCGACAAGTTCAAGGAGTTGACTACGATGAGACCTTCTCACCCATAGCGATGTTTAAGTCTGTCCGAATCATGTTAGCAATTGCTGCATTTTATGATTATGAAATCTGGCAAATGGATGTAAAGACTGCATTCCTGAATGGATTTCTGGAAGTAGAGTTGTATATGATGCAACCCAAAGGTTTTATCGATCCAAAGGATGCTAACAAAGTGTGCAAGCTCCAGCGATCCATTTATGGACAGGTGCAAGCATCTCGGAGTTGGAATAAACATTTTGATAGTGTGATCAAAGCATATGGTTTTATACTGATGACTTTTGGAGAAACTCATATTTACAAGAAAGTGAGTGGGAGCTCAGAGCATTTCTAATATTATATGTGGATGACATATTGTTGATTGGAAATGATATAGAATTTCTGGATAGCATAAAAGGATACTTGAATAAGAGTTTTTCAATGACAGACCTCGGTGAAGCTGCTTATATATTAGGCATCAAGATCTATAGAGATAGATCAAGACACTTAATTGGACTTTCACAAAGCACATACCTTGATAAAGTTTTGAAGAAGTTCAAAATGGATCAAGCAAAGAAAGGGTTCTTGCCTGTGTTACAAGGTGTGAAGTTGAGTCAGACTCAATGCCCGACCACTCTGAGAAGATAGAGAGAAAATGAAGGTCATTCCCTATGCTTCAGCCATAGGTTCTATCATGTATGCAATGTTGTGTACCAGACCTGATGTGTGCCTTGCTATTAGTTTAGCAGGGAGGTACCAAAGTAATCCAGGAGTTGATCACTGGACAGCGGTCGAGAACATCCTGAAATACCTGAAAAGGACTAAGGATATGTTTCTCGTTTATGGAGGTGAGAAAGAGCTCATCGTAAATGGTTACGTCGATGCAAGCTTTGACACTGATCCGGATGACTCTAAGCCACAAACCGGATACGCATTTATATTGAACGGTGGAGCTGTCAGTTGGTACAGTTCTAAGCAAAGCATCGTGGCGGGATCTACATGTGAAGAGGAATACATAGCTGCTTCGGAAGCAGCAAATGAAGGAGTCTGGATGATGGAGTTCATATCCGATCTAGGTGTCATACCTAGTGCATTGGTCCAATGAAAATCTTTTGTGACAATACTGGTGCAATTGCCTTGGCTTTCACAAGAGAGCCAAGAACATCAAGAGAAGCTTCAATTCCATCCGCGATCAAGTCAAGGAGGGAGACATAGAGATTTGCAAAATACATACGGATATGAATGCTGCAGACCCGTTGACTAAGCATCTCTCACGAGCAAAACATGATCAGCACCAAGACTCCATGGGTGTTAGAATCATTACTGTGTAATCTAGGTTATTGACTCTAATGCAAGTGGGAGACTTAAGGAAATATGCCCTAGAGGCAATAATAAAGTTGTTATTTATATTTCCTTATATCATGATAAATGTTTATTATTCATGCTAGAGTTGTATTAACCGGAAACTTAGTACATGTGTGAATACATAGACAAACAGAGTGTCACTAGTATGCCTCTACTTGACTAGCTCGTTGAATCAAAGATGGTTAAGTTTCCTAGCCATAGACACGAGTTGTCATTTGATTAACGGGATCACATCATTAGAGAATGATGTGATTGACTTGACCCATTCCGTTAGCTTAGCACTTGATCATTTAGTATGTTGCCATTGCTTTCTTCATGACTTATACATGTTCCTATGACAATGAGATTATGCAACTCCCGAATACCGGAGGAGCACTTAGTGTGCTACCAAACGTCACAACGTAACTGGGTGATTATAAAGGTGCTCTACAGGTGTATCCGATGGTACTTGTTGAGTTGGCATAGATCGAGATTAGGATTTGTCACTCCGATTGTCGGAGAGGTATCTCTGGGCCCTCTCGGTAATGCACATCACTATAAGCCTTGCAAGCAATGTGGCTAATGATTTAGTTGAGGTATGATGCATTACGGAACGAGTAAAGAGACTTGCCAATAACGAGATTGAACTAGGTATTGAGATACCGACGATCGAATCTCGGGCAAGTAACGTACCGATAACAAAGGGAACAACGTATGTTGTTATGCCGTTTGACCAATAAAGATCTTCGTAGAATATGTAGGAACCAATATGAGCATCCAGGTTCCGCTATTGGTTATTGACCGGAGATGAGTCTCGGTCATGTCTACATAGTTCTCGAACCCGTAGGGTCCGCACGCTTAACGCTCTGTGACGATCGGTATTATGAGTTTATGTGTTTTGATGTCAAGGTAGTTCGGAGTCCCGGATATGCTCACGTACATGCCGAGGAGTCTCGAAATAGTCGAGACATAAAGATCGATATATTGGATGACTATGTTTGGACATCGGAAAGGTTTCGGGAGAGTTCGGGCATATACCGGAGTACCGTGGGATTGCCAGAACCCCCCGGGAGTATATGGGCCCTAATGGGCTTTAGTGGAGAGAGAGAGAGGGGCAGCCAGGGCAGGCCGCGCGCCCCCTCCCCCTCTGGTCCGAATTGGACTAGGAAGGGGGGGCGGCGTCCCCCTTTCCTTCCTCCCTCTCTCCCCCTTCCTTCTCTCCTAGTCCAACTAGGGAAGGGGGGGGGGGAATCCTACTCCCGGTGGGAGTAGGACTCCTCCAGGGCGCGCCATAGTGGGTCGGCCCTCCCCCCTCCTCCACTCCTTTATAAACGGGGGAGGGGGCACCCCATAGACATACAAGTTGATCATTGATCTCTTAGCCGTGTGCGGTGCCCCCCTCCACCATAATCCACCTCGGTCATATCGTTGCAGTGCTTAGGTGAAGCCCTGCGCCGGTAGCTTCATCATCATCGTCATCACGCCGTCGTCTTGTGAAGCTCTCCCTCCACACTCATTTGGATCGAGAGTTCGTGCGGCGTCACCAGGCGAGCGATGTGCGGAACCGCGGAGGTGCCGTATTTTCGGTACTAGGATCGGTCGGATCGTGAAGACGTACGACTACATCAACCGCGTTGTCATAACACCTTCCACTTACGGTCTACGAGGGTACGTGGACTATACTCTCCCCTCTCGTTGCTATGCATCACCATGATCTTGCGTGTGCGTAGGAATTTTTTTGAAATTACTGTGTTCCCCAACAAAGGAGAGGAGGGCCACAAGGGAGGCCCCCCCCCATGGCCAGTACGAATTGGACTAGGGAGGGGGGCGGCGCCCCCTCTTTCCTTCTCCCCTCTTCCTCCTTCCCTCCTTCTCCCTCTCTTGGATGGAAGGGGACTCCAACTAGGATTGGGAATCCTAGTTGGACTCCCCATGGGGCGCGCCCCCCTTGGACGGCCCCCTCCTCCTCCCCTCCTTTACATACGTGGGGGGGGGGGGGCACCCCATAGACACACAAGTTTCTCTTAGCCGTGTGTGGTGCCCCCCTCCACAGTTACACACCTCGATCATATCGTTGTAGTGCTTAGGCGAAGCCCTGCGCCGGTAACTTCATCATCACTGTCGCCATTTGTCGTCTTGTGGAACTCTCCTCGGCCTCAACTGGATCAAGAGCTCGAGGGACGTCATCGAGCTGAACGTGTGCTGAACGCGGAGGTGTCGTACGTTCGGTACTTGGATCGGTTTGATCGCGAAGACGTTCGACTACATCAACCGCGTTACTAAACCCTTCCGTTTTCGGTCTACGAGGGTACGTAGACACACTCTCCCCGCACGTTGCTATGCTTCTCCTAGCTAGATCTTGCGTGGTCGTAGGATTTTTTTTTTGAAATACTACATTCCCCAACATTATAAACTCGTATGATACTAACGTAATCTCTGCAAATGTTAACCAATGAAGTGGAGCATGTTTACCCCAAAAAACATGCTACTCCCTCCGTTCACAAATATTAAATATTTTAATTTTTTCTGTATCTGATGTTATAGACACGTTTTAGTGTGTTT
This sequence comes from Aegilops bicornis, assembly GCA_021605145.1. Lineage (NCBI taxonomy): Eukaryota > Viridiplantae > Streptophyta > Magnoliopsida > Poales > Poaceae > Aegilops > Aegilops bicornis. The sequence goes on from CM038670.1 coordinate 187,790,306, forward strand.
GTTCATTCGTTTCAATCTGCATGTAGTTCATATGAAAATATCTGAAACTTCCTATATTTGTGAACGAAGGGAGTACTAACCAACGTACAATTGATTCCAATCATCAAAAAAATGGATAGTATACTTTGGGGTTGCCAAAAGTTATAAAGGTGGCTTTAGGGTTTGTAGGAAAGCAAGCCATAATTCGTAGCTTATCAAGATGGAATCTGCACCTTGACGACAGGGAGATATTTCTCTGGACCCTCTCTAGTATTCGGTTTCCGAAAATCGTATTTTGGGGATTCTGGTACATGATAAAGATAAAAGGGGTCGAGATGGAAACAAGGATGGCAACCGCGCCTTGAGATCGACACATATCGCGAGGCAAAGGGATCGCACACGACACATACAATGTTAGTTCGATATGATCTTCGCATATGTGTGGGGGTCGGTATGACTAGCCAGAACCGCTACAAACTATTGACTGAGAAGGAGTTCTGAGGTATAACCATTTATATATGAACCTGTCGCACACTTAACAAAAATATTAAATACAAAAAAGAAACCGTAAAAAGAGATGGAAAAGGGCCAGAAGGAGTTGGGCACACCAAACCCTGTAAAGGGGCTGGCCGGCCGCACATAACCCCAAGGGGGTGTCCCCTATATGAAGCAAGGGGGATCGCCGAACCATCTAATCTGGCCACCACCCCCTTCCATCACCTCTTCCACGTCCTTTGTTCCCTGTTATTGCCCAGGGCCACCAACACCGCACTCTACCGTCGGATTCGCGTTTCCCGTACGTGTGGATACATTGGAGGCGCACCCACCACCGTAATTCTTGGATCGGATGCACCCTCTTGAGGACGACGTCGACTACTTCGACTACAATTTCCTTCGGTACGCCGACCCGATCGATAAGTGGTACATTTGTGACTTGCACCTCGTATATTATTCGTAGGTGAGCAGTATAAATTTTGATTTATAGCTAACCCTACGCATTCCCCAACACCTATGCATCTTTGATTCGCGGCATTTTAAAATAATTGGATTAGGAAAAAGGCATGATTACAATGACACGCCCATTCAATTCTGAGATGCACGTTTGCATCAAAGTTTTGGCTTACTGAATCAAAGGGAAAAAACGAAAGAAATCTTTCCAGGAGGTTTTACTGGATGAAAAACTCCCTATAAAATGTACACCAAAGGAATTCTTAGGAAAATTTTCAATAAAACCCAATCTTACAAATCAAGAAAACACACGTTGGAAAGTTCAGAAGGATTCTAATTTATCGACATCAGTAAGAAAATCTTTTGAAGCAAAGTATGGTTCTGGTCAAGAAATTTACTGATCAAATCTGTACACTTTTATTTTAAACAAAATCAAGAGAAAAGAGAAAAGAAAACAGAGAAGAGAAGTTAGAGCATCTCCAACCACACTTGGCTAATTTAGCCTCCAACGTATCTCGGGACATGTCCGGGCGTGTCCGCGGACAGGAGCGGGCCGACCCCCATTTCTAAGTCCAGGCAACCACGCCACCCATTTGCGCCCTCTCAATTTCATACAAAAGTATGCAAGCAGATTTCATAGGTAGTTTATAGATACGTAGATAAAACGAGCTACAACTACATTCATAAAGAAGATTGCAAATTGATCAAACTACAAACTACCCCGCTCTTCGTCGGAGCTGCCGGTGTCGTGGTCATTGATGGCAGGGTGAATCGAGCGCATCTCCTCATAGTTACGGTCATCCACAAAGAGCCGCTCCCACTTGACGTCATGTGGTGGATTTCACGTCAGTTCACCGCCACCACCCACTCGGAGTTGAGGATGGCACGGTTCTCCATGACGAGGATGTGGTCGGGGACGAGCTCGGCGAAGGCAGCGGCGCCTGCGCGCTTGGCCTCAAATTGCGCCTCCCTCGCGAGGTCCTCCGCCTGCTTAGCTTGGGTGAGGCAAAATTGCTCCTCCGCCTCCTTCATCGAGATGAGGCGGATGTTGTCGCCCCCGCCGGCCGCCTCGAACCCGGTGGTGACGAACCAGATGGCGGGGTCAACCTCCACGCCTGACTCCGAAGAGCTTGGAGGTTGTGCGACCGCAATGCGGGCTGCGCTCCGTGCTTCAGCGATGGGCACCTGCAATGCGAGCTTCACGTGGCATTCCAGCGTGAACATATTGTAGTAGGTGAACTTCTTGTGGACCATGGTGGATGGTGAACGACAATGCAGTAACCAGGTGGACGAGAGGGGAAAGTGAGGAAACGTGGGCATCTAGGATTTGGCCCTCGTCATCCGGCTTTAATAGTTGGGTCTTGACTTCCCAGGAGGCGTGCATGACTCTGTGCCATTGAATGAGCACCAAACCAGTGAGCTCCTCGGCCGATCAATGGGTTAGTCCAGACGATCAATCTGGCGTGGCGGATGCGGTTGTGGATGTCCCAAATTTGAAATTTGGCCTACATTTGGACTAGAATAGCACCCCCAAACATATGAGCTTAGTTTGGGGTTTTTGATTGGGTGGCGCTTTTTAGTTCGAGCATTGCTCGAGCTGTCCGGCTGAATATACGAGGGTACATGTCCGGTTAGAGATGGGGGCATCTCTAAGGTGGGTCATCAAAACGCTCTAAATGTCTGAAACAGACGGTCAGGACTCTTTTAGCCATCCAGCTCAGATCATCAAATTACGTGAAAACATCTGAAATCCCACACGGTCTGGCCCCAAACTTGGTGGAGTTTCGACGTCTGGTCGAGGAGCTTGAGCAGGTAGTACCCGCGCGCCATCCTGAACTTGCCGATGCCGCCCACGATGCTGCGCTCGGAGGTGCCCTGGAAGCCCTGGAAGGAGCCCTCCACGGACAGCGCGCTCCCGGCGTGCTCCCCGGCGACGAACACGACGGTGGCGACCGTCAGGTGGCCCTGCAGCTCCTGCCCCGTGGCGACGATGATGCCCTGGTACCGCGCCACGAGCGGCGAGTCCCGCTCCCGGCCGGTGCGGAGCTCGTCGTCGAACACGGCCACCTGCCCGAACATCGCGTTGGCGCCGAAGGGGGACGGCACGAGGAGGCCCTCCGTGGCGTTCGGGCCCGAGAACGTCTCTTGCATGTACAGGTGGATGTGCTTCAGCTTGCTCTTCCCGCCGCCGCCGCCGCCGCCGGCCGCGACGACGGCTGGTGTGACGAGGAAGAGAAGGAGGAGCGACGGTACCGGCGACATGGTGGTTTGCTTACTGTTGCTGCTGTCGCCGTCGGCTCGTGGTTCTGCTTTTGTAGGAAGAAATCTCCCCACTTTCCCATTTGCGAACGTCCAGCTATAATTCTCGGATCGGTGGAGTGGGGCTCACATGGGAGGTTCGCTGGCGGGGGACAGGGAGAACCCGAGAAGCAATAATGCAGCGTGGCGGTGGCGCCTCAGCTCAAGAACATCCGAGAGCGCTCAGAGCATGTACAACCGCGATTGCCACACATGGCATCCTATACGTGTCTCGAGCGTATTGTGGACAGTAACCGGTCACTCTTTGTGTGTCCTCACCCACAACTGCAAATCCATACGATTCCATACAACTACGTACTATTCCCTCCGTTCCTAAATATTTGTCTTTCTAAAGATTTCAATAAATGACTACATACAGAGCAAAATGAGTAAATCTACATTCTAAAATATGTCTACATACATCCGCATGCTGTGTTCATTTGAAATGCCTAGAAAGACGAATATTTGGGAACGGAGGGAGTAATAAATAAACAATGCTAGATCAACGGTTTTGCTAAATTACAGCCTGGATGAAAACAATTGGTGTTCAGTCGTTATTTGAGCCGTGCGATCTCTGTCGCGAGATTCTTGCTCTTCTTTTTTAAATGCGTTTCTTTGGCGCTGAGTTTTTTATCGGGCCCGCTTGATTATTTCCAGCAGATCCGTTGGTACAGTTCGTTGTCCCGCGTTGGTGTTTTTTTTTCTTTCCTTCCTCTGTCTCTTCGTCTCGCCGCTCGATCCCCTTTGTCATTTCGAGTGCGCAACCCAGGAGGCGACTGTGAGGGATAGCCATGGCGATTTGGAGCTCCCCCTCGGTGCTCGTTGTTTGGTGGTGATTCGTCCGCGCTCCCGCTCCTGCAGCCTCGCTCCGTTCACCTCGTCGTCGTTTCTCCAGCCGAAGGCCTCAAACATCTCTCTGCCCTGCATCCACCCCATCCCCGGCCCGCATCCGCTCGTCGATTTTGCTTTGATTCCCAGCTCTGTATGTTAGCACGTAGTGTTTTCTCGGTCAAATCTATTTGCTTGTGTTAATCTCCCGCAGCTTGTTGTCTAGATGTGTGAGGTTGCGCCTTCCCGTGATTGAATCTCGCATGTGCATGCGATTTTTGATTAGGGTTTCCTGGTTGGTTTGTTAGTTCCATTGATCTGTACGCCTTCAATCGATTTAATGGTTTTGGGTTTGATTTGCTGAGTGTGGACAACAGAGTCGCCTGAAACCTGAAGATCCAGACGTTGGTGCAGCACACAACAGTCAGTTTGATTGTTTGCAGAGGGTGTGCCATATGAGTGGGTGTGGTAGGCTGACTGATGCGCCAACGTGACAGGGTGTGTGTGTGCTTTGTTTTTTTAGCTTGGCATTCCGTGTGTGATGTGTGAGTTTAGTCTGAACCTTCTCCCCTGTTCTTTGTACCTATCATATCCTTCCTGCAATTTGTGCTATCAACCTATGAGATGAGGACTGTAATTCTCAATGGTTTGTTGTCACGTATGCCGGTCACCTTGGGGATTTGTGATTATAATTCTCAATGGATTTTACAGTGTAAATCTTGTAGGATTTTCAGTGCAATTCCTGTCTGGATTTATAGTGTAATTCCTACTAGATTTGCATTGTATTTCTCATTGTTTGAATTTTCTAGTGTGATTCCTGTTGTACACTGTAACTCCTACTAGATTTACAGTGTTTTTCTTAGTGGAGTTTCAGTGTAATTCTAAGTAGATGTAATTCTAAATAGATTTACATTGTTATTCCTACTGAATTTACAGTGTCTTAATTAGTGGAGTTCCACTATAATTAGAATCCAGTGGATTTAATTTACACTATAATTCTAAGTGGATTTTCACTATAAACCCACCCCGGCCTCCATTTTCCCCACAGGTGTTTTTGGTCATGTGAGTTTTACCTGATCTATCCGCCACTCAATATGGTTTGTTGTTAGCTGTGTGTAGGATTTCACGGTCAGACCTACGCCCCTTTTCGTCTGTTCTAGATTTACATTGCAATTCCTACTAGATTTATAGTGTTTTTCTTAGTGAAGTTCTACTGTTTACACTGTAATTCTAAGTGGATTCCCACTGTAACCCCACCCCCAGCCTCCATTTTTCCCGCCGGCGTTTCTGGTCCTGTGATTCGGTATGTTCGTCGAGTTTTACCTGATCTTTCCCCCACTCAGTATGATTTGTTGTTAGCCATGTGTAGGATTTCACGGTCAGATCTATCCCCCTTTTCATCTGTTGTGTGTGGTAATTTCCTGCAGCTGTGTTGAATCTCATCTGTTGTGTGATCTAGATTGTCGGGTTGAATTGGGCTAGTTGTTATGCGTCTGGACATGCGGGGATCCTCATTTCATCCATGTCCATGTCCCTGTTGGATGGGATGTTTCTTTCATTTCATATCCCTTGCTTTGCTTGTACGGATGGATGGATGGGATCCTCATTTGTTTCCTCGCTCAACATCACCTACCTACCAACCAAACTAGTTTATTGTTTCCTCTATTCCTTCTCCAGTTTAATCTAATCTAATCTGCTGAGAACTCACTGTAATTCTTCTGTCATTTGCACTAGAATACTACTGTTCTTTTTACGTTGTAATTCTCATGTAAAGTGTCACTGGGAATTGCATTGACTGTAAATGTTGTAAGACTAACCGCATTTCTACTGTATAATTCTACTATAAATTACATTGTAGATCTAGTGAAATTACATTGCAACTGGAATTATTCTTTTGCAAATTACACTGTCAATCTACTATAAATTACACCATAAATCTGATGAAATTACAGTGTAAACCACACTATTTATCTACAACAAATACACCGTAATTCTACTGTATTTTTACAGCGTAATTCCTGTTTGTTTTCCACTGTAATTCTCAGTTGATTGCAGTGTAATTCCTTTTCGGATTTACAGCGTAATTCCTTTTGGATTTACAGTGTAATTCCTTTAGGATTTACAGTGTAATTGCGTTGGAAATTCAGTGATATACTGTGTAGTTCATAGTGGATTATCTTCAGTGTATTTTTGGATTTACAGCGTAATCCGTAGTTGTTTTTCACTGTAATTCCTTTTTCGATTTACAGTGTAATTGCCTTGGATTTACTGTGTATTTTGCGAGCGGATTTCCAATGTAATTCGCGAGTGGATTTTCAGTGTAATTTGCCTTGGATTATAGTGCATTTGCGAGTGGATTTACACTGTAATTGGTAGTTGATTTACAGTGCTTTTTGCGAGTGCATTTTTTAGTGTAACTGCCTTGGATTTACAGTGTATTTTGCGAGTGGATTTACAGTGTATTTGCCAGTGGATTTACAGTGTAATTTGCCTTTTATTTATAGTGTACTCCCTCCGTCCGGAAATACTTGTCGTAGAAATGGATACAAATGGGTGTACCTAGAACTAAAATACATCTAGATACATCCATTTCTTGGACAAGTATTTCCGGACGGAGGGAGTATTTGTGAGTGGATTTTCACTGTAATTGGTAGTTGATTTACAGTGCTTTTTGCGAGTGGATTTTTCAGTGTAATTGCCTTGTATTTACAATGTATTTTGCAAGTGCATTTACAGTGTATTTGCGAGTGGATTTCCAGCATAATTCTTATTGGACTTTCAATGTTTTTGTCACTGTATTTGCAGTGCAATTATCAGTGTATTTTTTTAAAAAAATCTTAGTGGGCTTGCAATGTATTTCCTATTAGCCCATGCCCTTTCCCTTTTTGTATCCTAGTTTTCGCATGCTTGAGTGTATAGATAATAGATTCAGTAGATTCTCCCCCATTTCTTAGTAGAAATCATTTTAGGTAGATTTTCCCCCATTCAGTAGATTTGGAACAAATAGTGGATGGGCGTTGTAAGCATTGAAATCTTCTTAGATGGGTAGTGGGTTTTATAGTGGTTATGTAGTGAAATAAAAAAGATGTAGATTGTAAATGCTATGAATGCATTTCTTCTTTATATTTTTGTTATGTTTTATCCCTTCTGCCATTTCATCTCAGACTTTTTGTCCTTTTCTTTGTGTTTCTATATATTTAGGTTTATACTCCCTCTGTCCGAAAATACTTGTGAAGGAAATGACTAAAATTGAATGTATCTATAACTAAGATATGTCTAGATACATTCATTTCTTTGGCAAGTATTTTTGGACGGAGGGAATAGATTAAAGTACGGGGAGACTCATGAAAGCTTTTGGTAAGGGCACTTCTGCTGCTTGTGTTGAAGATTCTGATGATTCAGATGGGGATCCTTTTGTCCCCAATGATTTTGCTGAGGATGATCGTTTTCAAGCTTCAGAGGTTATATTTCTTATTTGATTTTTTATTTCTTTTATTCTTGTTTTGTAGCTTATTTGTTCCGGTTTTTAGTTCATTCATTGTTTCATCTGTTAACTGCAGGAAGGAATGGATGATCCTGATTTCGACAAAGCTTTGTATGAGTTCTACGTGTCTCATGTAAGTGTTATGCTGTAGTTAATGCTTTTGTACTAGTTTCTTCTGTTAATGCTTTTTTGTACCGGTTTCTTTTTGTATTAGTTAACACACATTTGTAGTTAATGGGTAATTCCTCCTTTTTATGTTTTTGCAGAAAGCGAATTGCTTAAAACGGAAGATTAAAAATGCTAGAGCTCGCAATGTGGTATTTTAATTTTTGTTGTTTGTAATTCCTTTTTTGCATGCAACTTCTCTATGATAGATATAGATATAAGTTTTAGGTAACTCCTTTTATAATCTTCATCATATCTATTTTTTGTGGAATGGCTATTGATGTACAAGAACCTAGTTCCATCTAGTTCTAGTTGTCCTTTTCTTTTGTTTATTTTAGTGATAATTTACCCTGATTCTTTCTTTTGTTTGTGTTTCTTGTTGTGTTGTAGAAGCGCAAGAGGTCTTATGATCTTCCTGTAGCAAATACATTCACTAGATACTTTGGCAAGTTGTTCTCCACTGTTATTGGTGGTTTGTCTCCTAGGCAAGTTCGTGTTCTTCAGAGTTACAAGGCAGGTTGCCTTCTGAAATTTGTAGTAAATCTTAGTGGTTTTACATAGCAAATGCTAATTGGTTTTACATAGTAAATTTTAGCGGTTTTACATAGTAATTTACACAGTTGTTTATACTGTAATTTTAGTACTTTCTTATTGGATCTTACTGTTTTTGTAAGCGGGTTTTTCAGTGTGTGTTTTTGTCATTTTAATGATTTCTGCAGTGTTAATCTTAGTGAACTTTGCAGTGTAAATTTACTGGATTTTAATCTGCATTTTCTTAGTGGTATTGTTATTGCATTAGTCATTTTGTAACTGCTTTACTGTAGATGATACTCCCTCCGTCCGGAAATACTTGTCCAAGAAATGGATGTATCTAGATGTATTTTAGTTCTAGATACACTCATTTGTATCCATTTCTACGACAAGTATTTCCGGACGGAGGGAGTATCTGTGTTTGTGACATGTAAGGAAGACAGTGAGCTCAATTTTGTAAGTGCTAAAGGATCCACTCACGGCTATTTCTTTCAGAAACTTGCAAGTAGTCTCTGTTGCTGTTTTCCTGCACTACTTTGGTCCTAGTGTTTCTAGTGTGTTGTTAGTGACACGTAAGTACAGTTCCAAAAATTCACAAAAAAAGAAAAAAAGTACAATTCTAGAGCTCTTCTTTTGCCCCTTGCATCAAATAAGTGAGGATTTGAACTATGAACAATTGGTGTGGCTGCTGCCCTCCCTCCCTTTTTGTTGCCTTTCCTGTTTGGGTTTGGAAAAGGAGGGGGCAGACCCGTTAAAGTTTCTGTTTGGGTTTAGAAAGGCGGGACAGAAAAAGAAGCATACAGGAACAGGAGACAGAGCCAATTGTCACATTATAGTTGGCTGGAAAATCCGATTGAACCCAATTGGTTTTCAGCCGGATGTTAATTAGACAATCCCTAGATCAAACCTATATATATACTCCCTCCGTCCGTGAATAAGTGTACTTCTAGCTTTTGTCTTAAGTCAAAGTTTTGAAATTTTGATCAACTATATACAGAAGAGTAATAACATATATGACATTAACTTGGTATATTATGAAAGTACATTTCAAAATAGATCTAGTGATATTAATTTAGTGTCATAAATGCTAGTACTTTTTCCTATAAAGTTTGTCAAAGTTTTTAAAACTTTGACATAGGACAAAAGCTAGAAGTACACTTATTCGCGGACGGAGGGAGTATAGCACAATCCGACCCAAAAGATCGAGTCCATCACTGGACGAGAGTTCATCATCGGACAAGGTTCATCACCGGACATCTGGACATATTAATAACTAATACAAAATAAACTAGATATAGATGGAGCAGGGTGGCGGACATCACCATTTCCTCACCGGGGAAGGACCTTCCCCTTGCAGTCACCGGAGCGGCGGTAGTAGCCCTCCGTGTAGGCGTCCCTGGCGGAAGGTGTGTCATCATCACCCATGCTCATCGTATTGCTGCGAGATGATGATGAATGATGCCGACGAGACGTTGGAAGGCGGTTGCCTGCTCGGCTGCTCCTTCGCGAATCGTGTCGCCTTCGCCTTGGCGATCTCCTTCTGCATCACGAGGCGCTCCGACTCTTCGATGCCGAGCCGGAACACCTTCGCATTCTTGCGGCGAAAGCGTCTCGCGTCTGTCTCTGCCATGGCCAGCAACCGGCGTAATACATCGTGCATGCTCCTCTGGGTCGATATGAGCGGATCTCGCACGTGTGCGGAAGGAATCGGCCTCCTCCGCCCTCTATGCGGCCTGCTGCCTCTCGTGGCTTGCGGCTTTGGTCTCCCAGTCCGACATCCTCATCTGTTAGCTCAGTGCAGGCACGAGCACCCAATGTTGTCCGGGAGAAGCTAGGGTCGGAGGGAAAGGGAAGTAGCACGCCCAACAATGGATATGTAGCGGCGCGGAGCGCGAAGGGACGTGGCGCTCAGCCACCGGGCCACCGTGGACGGCGCATAGCTCAAGATCCTGCCAATGTTCACCCGTGAACGCTGGATGGCAATGCGGAGCGCGGGCTCCTCATCGTCCGGAGCCTTGTTGCCGAAGTCGTCCTCCTTCAAGACCTCATCCCAGTTGATGGGACCGGACTCGTCGCCGGAGGTGCTGCGGGAGTGGTCGTGGGAGCCGTCCATAATGGAGGGGGGAGGGACGGAAAGGGAGAGTGGAAGCAGTCAAGAGTGTGGACTTTGATAGGGTTTCAGTAGGCGGTGGGTATTTGTGGCGTCGCGATGGGCCATTATGGGCCGCATCCGATGTGACAGACTTGGGTATTTGTGGCGTCGCGATGGGCCATTATGGGCCGCATCCGATGTGACGGACGTGTCCGGGGCTTTTTATGTCCGCCCCAGATATGAGTTGAGTAGGGAGGGTACATAACAGCTCGGACATTTAGGCTGAGTTTGCTAGGTCCAATTGGATGGCAATTTACTATCCGAACAGGCGACGCAGACGTTTGAGGATACGGATGCTCCGGTTGCAGATGCTCTCAGCATGCATAGGTGGTAATAAAACTAGAAACCCCACGGTATTTACGATGCTGAATTGGACAATTTTCAGACGATAGCAACTTTGCAAAAAAAAAAACACGGTTTAATCTAAGTTACTCATATTTTTTTTAGCATCAGTTACTCATATATATGAACATACACTCATCCCTATGAACGCACGAACACACATTTTACCCCTATCTAGATATTTGTTAGGAATTAATTAGTAGATTAATTAGCACATGCTAATTAATGAATAGTCATTAGCAAAGGGGTGTGTCCAACCTCGAACAGTCATGTCCCTTCTCTTTTTCTATTGCCAACTAGGTAATTGCCCGTGCGTTGCAACGGGGGCTTAGGGTGAAATATACAATAATGGAACCCCACATATTATGAGGACTTCACAAACCTCGACTAATCTCTGTCAAGAGGAGAAAGTATCAAACATATATATTCAGAATCCCCATGCACATCTCAAGCAGCATTATCTTCCTTTTCTTACTATTAAATCATTCTTATTTTCCTCCTCCACCAACCAGACTTGCCATAATTTTATCCTTCAAGCCTATATAGAGGAGAAGATTAACGCTCCATATTGAGAGAACAAATCAATTTTTGTATGGGTTGTACCAGTGGAATGTTTGAGATCATAGATTTTTTTTCTCATTATATATACTAGCAAAAGGGCCCGTACGTTGCAACGAGAGAAAATAATACCACACGCTCTTAATTTACAAAAAAGGTCTATAATCTGAGTATTAGCTACGGCCCAAACAAAGATAGTCTTTGCCTACAAAAGTGTAAGTTCAAGATTTCACATGTCTTCTATTTAAACATGGCTTGCATGTAGATTTTACATACAAAGAAACGGGCAAATGATCTTTAATTTCGTCTACAATCCTGGGATGTTCATCCACAATCCGGATCAGTACCGATATGAAAGAAAGATGGATAATGCGCTGTTGATTAAAATTGCACCATGCATAGTATTTTTTTAAATGGTTAACAGCTAAAATAACATCATCAGATTCTATATATTTTTCTAATCAAATTTCATATATAACATGTTTAATTTGGAGTTACGGTTTAGAAGATATGAGTATTTTAAAAATATTTGATATATATTGCGGGTTTAATGTGAGAAATATTAGGGATTTTCTGTAAAATAGTATGACGGACTAAGAATATCTATTTATTTTATTAGTAGGTAAGAAAATTTCGCCTAAGATTTTCACAAACTAATATTGCACGCGCGCGCGCGCCAACGCTCGCCATCCCGATTTGGAAGGTGTGGACCAGGTTACGTTTATGATCAGGGTAAGGGTTATGGTAATTAGTGTGGGCCCCCCTCGGCCCCCCGAAAATGAGGGGGGGGGGGGGGGGGGCAGATTATATGGAGATTATTGGATGGGCTTTGCATGTCTTGGCACTTCTTAGCGATCATGTGGTGGGCCCCCAGCGTGATACGAGGAATTTGTCGAAGGACGCTTCATTCGGACCGATTCGACCACTCCAGCGAGCGATCGCGAAGGAGCTTTTCCAAAAACATACTTTGAAGCGAACTAATATTTTAAGGTGGGGAAACCCCAAAAGTTGGGAGTGAACAAACCCGTAGTCGATAGTTTAGATGTGTCTATCAGATTTTCACACCTAAGATTTTTTTTCCGGAACATGCAACTGCAGTACCTCTATAAGCGCCAGAGGAATCAAGTCGAGGAGTGCAGAACACTTGCAGACAAAAGAATATTTATAGGCAAAGATATCTGATCACTCCATCTTCTTGCTTTAAACAAAAGAAATTCCCAGAAACAGAATGGAGTGCAAGATACAGAGAACATGTATGTTTCAGAAGATGGGTGATGCAATGGTAATTCTACAAGCTTTTGGCATCGTGCTGCTTTCCTTTTGCCGAAGCACCCGTGGTTCTCCTTGCTTGCACTTGCAGGTAATATTATTAGTACTTTTAGTACTGAAGGTCAACTTTGGTGAACTTCTCCTTTCTTCTTTGGAGCAAAATCTGCCAGGCGTAGGAATACACTGGTACCGCCTCCATTACTTTTAAAGTCCATTCTTGACGCCCGCACTGCCTTATTCCCAAGTTAATTAATGAAATTCAACGACCCAGTTTCAGCAGACATGAACATTATCGCTCTTATGCCAATGTGCCACGCCGACAGCTGGGAAGGGACGAATGCCGGACGGCGGCAACAACCAAGACGTGTACACATCATGCTTGCCGTAGTGGGCATGATAGCTATGGAGGCATGCATCGGAGGGGAGGTTGGACCATGCGCATGGTGGCTAGGTAGGCCAGCAGTAGCCTCCCGTGGATCTGATTGAAGGGAGAGCCAGCCAACACCAGATATAGAACGGCATAGGCTCCATCATAAGGGGGCTCATCAGAGATGGTGCCAAGACGTCTCCGGGGGCAACGCACCTCCGTAGCCTTCCTGCGGCGTAGGTTTCTTGCGCCATGCCTCAGTCGCAGATCTGGCTTAAACTTGGGCCACGGTGAACAAAATCACCAATGTCGTCACGCCTCGGATCTCGCAGCTCAAAGACACCCGAAAGCCGAACGACCATAGTCGCAGAGCTTGCAAGACAACAAGAAACACATATGTTCAAAATCAGGAGTCCCTCACGATTATAACCTCAATAATCCGGAAGCATGAAGCGTGAGGAGAGGAGAACAACGAGGCGTCGCCGTGGCGGCATCGACATCGTGTCCTCTGACGAGACAAGCCCGTGGCGGCGTCGGGAGGACATGAGCTCTCGTCGACCCCACAAGCAAGTAGCCGCGGCTGCGGTGGCCGAATCCTGCGTCACGCGCTATGGTGATGTTAGGGCGTCTCTGGCGAGAGGTCATGGACGGGGAGCGTACATCCTCCTGCCGTTCGCGAGATGGGCGAGAGTCTGGCGGCGGCCAAATCAGAGGTGGGATTAAGGTCGGGGGAATGACATTGTGTTTAGAGATGGTTGTTCTAGGAAAGTCTTCAATGCAAAACTCACGTGGGGAAGGATGTGAAAAAACCAATCACTAATGCGGCCATGCGTGGAGGGCTCGACGAAACGTAAGAGGAGAGACGCAACGTTAGGTTTCTTTTAAATAGTAGAGAAGATAGGCATCTCTTCTTTCCACCTTTTCCAGATGTATATATACTTAAGAATCAATGGAAACCAGGACTGATTGTCCTTTCACTTTCAATCTCGTTTTACTCTAACACGTTATCACGCACTTTGCTCTGCCAAAAACGAGAAGGCCAAGCAACTCGCTTCCAAGGCTACAGGAACGACGAGCGAGGCGGCCAACTCCAGTGCCTGACGCCCGCGGTGGCTCCCGACTCCCACGACTACGCGCCGGCAGCCCGGCCTCCGCGCCGTGCCCCTGCGCTCCTCCTGTGGCTGCGCGTCCCCGCGCTTCTCCCGTGGCTGCGCCGCGCCCGGCCGCGCTGCGCCCCAGGCCACGGCCTCCGCGCCCCGCGCCCGGCCGCGCTGCGCCCCAGGCCACGGCCTCCGTGCCCCGCGCTCGTCCGCCCGACCGCAGCGCCCGGCCGCGCTGCGCCCCTGGCTACGGCCTCCGCGCCGCGCCCCATCTGGAATCGCCCTTGTGCCGATGCGCGCCGCGGTGGATGTGCAAGACGCGCTCGCCTACGTCTCCGCACCAACCAGCGCCTCCGGCGTGATTAGACTTGGAGCAGGGATGGAGGCCGCCGACGCAAAAACCACGCCGCAGCCGGAGATGTCCGCGAGCTCGTGCGGCCACGCGGAACGGCGCTTCGGGCGCGCCGTCACTGCCATCGACCGCCGCCCTGGCCGCCGCTCCGGTACGTGGGCTCCGGCGAGCCTCGGCCTCGCCTGCGCCACGCCGCAGGGCCCATGGCCGGAGGACGCGGCCCTCCACGGCTTGGCGCGGTGCTTGTTGCGGCATCCAGCGGACACCCGCGAACTCCAGCGCGAGGCATGGCAGTGCCCGCGCATGCTGAAGGCTTCAATCTCCCTGTAGCGGCGGTGGCTTCTATGTGTAAAGCTAACCCCAAATCGATTGATTCCTTTGGGCACGGAGAGCACAATGATGGTAACCTTATCTCTTTTAAGGCCTTGTTTGGTACGCGTGAATTTTTTTGTTTGAGAAGAACACCGCACTTTATATCATTCAATAATGTTTAAAGGGATACAAATGTGATCGGTGGATCAATAAGAGCATCTCCAGTGGATCCTCTATATGGCAGTGTATAGCAAATATAGACTAGTCTGGCTTCAAAATTCATCCCAGCGGAACGTGCATACGGTCGTCCAAACAGCCACGCCCTCGCCACGACGCTACCGGCGTGCAAATAACCACGCCCTCGCCACGCTGCGTCCAACGCATGCCCGAGCCACTCGAGGGAAAAGGAAGGAAGGAAGGGAGGAGGCCGTCCAGCTCGTCGTCGGTCTGAGCCGAGCTCGAAGGTAAATTTCTCCATCCCGTGAGCCGCCTCGAAGGAAGGAAGGAAGGAAGGAGGAGGTCTCGGGACTTGGGGGCGTGGGGTGGTCGGCGGATCTGGCCGTGGCATGGGCGGCCATGGCCACAGCATGGCGGGCAGCGGGATGGGGAGGGGGAGAGAGGGAGGGGCGTGGGGAGAGAGAGGGCCGGCGGGATGGGGAGGCTGGGGATGGGGAGGGTCAGAGAGAGAGGGCGGGCGTGGAGAGAGAGGGGCGGCCATGGCTGGGGGCACAATGGCCTTGTTGAGGGCAGCCGGGATGGAGGGGCGGGGATGGGGAGGGCTGGGAGAGGGGGAGAGAGAGAGGCGGCGTGGGGAGAGAGAGGGCACCGGCCAGCGTCACAGGGGCACACAGGCTGGGGGGGCGGGATGGGGGATGGGGAGGGGGAGAGAGAGGGAGGCGGCGTGGGGAGAGAGAGGGCGGGCGTGGGGGCGGCCTTGTGGGGGCTGGGGGGCCGTGGGATGGGGAGGGGATGGGGAGGGCTGGGAGAGAGAGGGAGGGCGTGGGGAGAGAGAGGGGGAGGCCGGCGGGCATGGATGAGGTCGGGAGGAGGCCGGCGGGCATGGATAGAGTATTCTGTGCTCTGTTTTTTTAGGGAGTAGTAGTGCTATGTATTTACACATATTTGCTCCATATATAGTTATTGTTTGGGTGTGGATTAATTAACGGATGCATGTAGACATATTTTAGAGTGTGGATTCATTCATTTTGCTCGTATATAGTCATTGTTAGGGAACAGAGGGAGTAGATGTCTTCTTGTTGTCTAAAATAGCTGTGCATTGGTTGCTTGCAGATGGATACTGACCAAAGCTTTTTGGACACCCTTGGTTTTGGTTACACACAAACACAACCGGATAGTCCAATTGGAGAGCAGGCAACTCCATCAACTCAGCATCGTTCTGCAATAACAGAAAGGAAAATCCAACAAAGGCAAAAATTGGTCTAGTGATGAGGACAAGGTTCTCATAGCAGCATGGGCAAATACAAGTTTGGATATTGTTGGGACAGATCAAAACCGAGATGCTTATTGGGATAGAATTTCAGAGTACTACAACACACACAAGGAATCATCATGGCGGAGCGTAATGCTAATGCAATCAATTGCCGTTACACAACGATTAACAGAGAGACCTCTAAATTTTGTGGTTGCCTTCAGCAGATTTTAAATAGGCAAGAAAGCGGAAGGACTATACAAGAAAAGGTATGCGCCTTTCTTGTAATTCTATATGTGATGTGCAATATTCTATATGTGTTGTGCTTATTTTAACAACATATTTATATGTGCAGACAAACGATGCACACATTTTGTTCAAGGAAATGGATCTTAAAAAAAAGAGAGGTAAAGCTGATGACAGTGCTTGCAGGCTGTCATTAGAAACTGTGTGGGCAGCAAAGCTAGAGAAGGATGAGATCAAAGAGGCGGCAAGAAATGCTTGCTACGCACAGCAATTGGAATTGCGAAAAGAGGAGATTGCACTCAAAAAGAATGAGGATGCACGAAACGAGAGGGAGGATGCACGGAGACAGTTTGAATTAGATGAGAGGGTCATGCTCATCGACACAAGTGGTATGACTGATGTTCAAAAGCAGTTCTACCTAGCTAAGCAGAAGGAGATCCTTGCTCGCGGCCTAGGGTAATGTGAGCTATATGTTGTAGTTGTAAGAACTATTTATTGCTTTCTGCTAGTTGAGGACATGGATTACATCACTCATTGCATAAATATTTTTATTGATAGCTGCATTACAAAGACATGGATTACATCACTCGTTTCCAAACTTTTGCCAGACATGGTCAATTAGATCAAGTTTAAGCTGATCATGTTCATCGAAATTTCTAATCCGATTAGTCATCTCAATAAAAGAGCTCAGTTCTTCCGCATGAGTACGAGAGAATGTGACTCTTTCTCCCATTGCCTCAAAAGTGCAGCTTTGCCGACCAGTTTGTCGCTCCTCTTCAACTATCATATTGTGCATTATGACACAAGCTTTCATGACATCAGTGATTTCTTTACGTTTCCATCCTTTAGCAGGTCCACGAACAATGGCAAAACGGGATTGCAGAACTCCAAAGGCTCGTTCCACATCTTTCCTAGCCCCCTCTTGCTTCTTGGCAAAAGTTTTTTGCTTTCTGCTAGTTGGAGCTGAAATGCTCTTCACAAATGTTGCCCACCGTGGATAGATACCATCTGCAAGGTAATACCCCATTGTGTCCTGATGGACATTGATGCTATAATTCACTGGAGGAGTTTGGCCTTGGCTAGCTTTGTAAAAACAGGAGAACGTTGAAGAACATTTATATCATTCGTAGACCCGGTAAACCAAAATAAGCATGCCAAATCCAAAGATCTTGTGAAGCAACTGCTTCCAAAATCATAGTGGGCTCGCTCACATGGCCTTTAAACATGCCATGCCATTTTTGGGGCAATTTTTCCACCCCAGTGCATGCAATCTATGCTCCCTAACATACCGGAAATCCTCTTTCCTCCCTATTTCAAGTAACCTAGCAATGTCTTCTTCATTTGGAGATCTCAGGTACTTTTCCTCAAAAACTTCACAAATTTTGATCACAAATTTCTTGCAAGACTCTAAATTAGTAGACTCAGCGGACCGGATGTACTCATCAACATAATCACCTGCTATTCCATATGTTAGTATCCGCATCGCGCGGTCATCTTTTGCAAAGGATGTAACCCAAGAGCTCCGTAAGCACTTCTTTTTGTGTAAAATAATCATCATAGTCATGCTCAAGTATACCATCAGCTATGCGGTTGAACAAAATCTGCGACATCCTAAATCTGTGCATAAAAATTAAATGAGACAGGGAAATGAAAAAAGGACCAAAGTAGAGAAGTGTACTAATTACGAACCTTCGTCGAAACAAATGTTCGGGAAAGCGAGGAACTTCTTTGAAGTAGTCATCCCATAGAAGAAGAAATCGGCATCTCTTCCTCGATCGATTGATCGACGTCCATGCTTGGAACCGCCATGGCGTCGGCGTTCTTCCTCTCTTCCTCCTCGCTCGGCGAATCGCTGCAAGTATGAGTTCATCGTCGCCATGATGAAGATGACGAAGAACTCATGTCCCAAGTGGATGTGTTCATTGTGTTGCGTGAGAAAGCGATAGAAAATCTAGGTGAGAAGAGAAGTGTGCTGGAAGAGGTGGTAGGAGTGGTTTATATAGATCGGAAATATGGCCGTTGGAAATATAGCCGTTTGAAAATATAGCCGTTGGAATATACACGCGTCCAAATTTACACGTTAAATCTAAAACCTGGGAGGTGTATAATTTAGCAAGGTGTATATGGACGTGTATATGGAGATATACACGTCCAAATTTACACGTTCCACTAGAGATGCTCTAAGCCACACATGTCTACCAATACAAAGTGTAGTGAATGATCTAGCTAATCTGTGTGCCTCATCATTACTTGCGCGGTGTTCGTAGACAAACTCGCAACTCTGTAGTCTCGTCTTTCTATCGTCAATCTCTCTAAGAATCATGCAGTACTCGCCTAAGTTCTGCTCGCTCTTTAGGTCGCTTATGACTCTCAGACAGTCAGATGCAATGCGTGCCTTTGAGACGGTCAGATCCTCGGCAAGAGCTAAAGCTTCCCTGCACGCGCACGCCTCCAGAGTAGCAGGTTCTGTCACACCTTGAAATACTACCGCGGACGCCCCTAGGAATACGCCACGGTCACTTCGACAGACCACACCAACAGCACCAATGTTAGAGGATTTCGCCACCGCTGCATCAACATTCATTTTAACCTCCTCAATGCTTGGCGGTAACCATTCTGTACCTCGCGAGCTAGGTGTTGTGTTTGTTATACATCTAGTTCGTCGCTTGGGTAGTTCATGTATCTCTTGCAAGTATTGCTCAATAAATAAATGTGTCGACAATGGACTCTGGAACTCGTGCTCATGGATAGTTCTTCTTCTTGCCCATCAGATTGCCCATAGTGTGGCTAGGACAGAGATGAATTTATCCTTACTCAATGTATTACGCAGACTGAAAAGCCAAAGCTTGGGGTCCAGTGTCTCGTCGCCATAGACCGGGAGTAGTGCATCATCATCCCGGAGTGACCACACTCCTTTGGCTATGTTACAGTTGAGGAGAGCATGCCTCCATGAGTCGACAGCTGCCAAACAGATCGTACATGTTGCATCTTCTGTCATATGCCTCCTCACCCGTTCTTGGCCCGTCGGGAGAGACGCCCGAGCCAATCGCCAGGCGAAGACTCGAAGTTTGGCAGGCACCTGTACCCCCACAGCTTCTTCCATTCTTTCTCTTGTTTCAACGTATCCGAGTTCTCTGTTTGTCCCGTTAACCATGCTTCCCGTCTATACTTTGTTTCTACAACCATCCTGTAGCATGATCGGACTGAGAAAAGGCCCGACCTTTCATACTGCCAAGCATAGAAGTCCTGCTGTGTTTTGTAGCTGATTGGAATTTGCCTAATGATCTCGGCGTCCATCGGAAGCAGGTGCATGTCCAACGCTTCATCATTCCATGTACAGGTCACACGTGAAACCAATTCTAAAACAAATGATGGGGGATTTGCTGATATAGGGGTAAGTGGACGCATATTAAAATTTCTAGGCAACCAATTATCATTCCAGATGTTTGTCCCCTGCCCGTCACCAATTCTCTTAATCAAGCCAATTCTTAAAATGTCTCTTCCTTCACATATGGATCTCCAGATCCGGGACGGCCTTCCTCCCAACTCAGCTGATAAGATATCCGAAGAGGGAAAAACTGCTCTAAGAATGCGGGCACTAAGGGTGTCTGGATCAGTAAGAGTCCGCCACGCCTGTCGTGCTAACAGGGCAAGGTTAAAAAATTTCATATCCCGAAATCCCAAACCACCCTTGTATTTTGGCATGCACATGGTTTCCCATGAGACCCATGCTGTCTTTCTCTCTCCAACCCTACTGCCCCACCAAAATTTGCGAATCATCGTTGAGATGTGTTGACACAGGCCTCTTGGAAGCTTAAACAGTGCCATGGAGTATGTAGGGATCGCCGGTACCACTGATTTATAAGCACCTCCTTTCCGCTGCCCGCTAGACACTGTTCCATCCAGCCCTGCACAATTTTCCATACTCTGTCCTTCAAATAAGAGAAGACTCCGTTCTTTGTGCGCCCAACATCTAAAGGGAGACCCAGATATCTTTCACTTAAGGATTCTTTTTGTATCTCCAGAACTCCTTTAATGGAAGCTCTACACAAATCTGAAACACCTTTGCCAAAATATATAGACGACTTATCATTATTTATCCTCTGCCCTGAGGCTTGACAATATAGGTTGAGGATCTCCTTCAGATTGTGAGTATGCTCGATAGTGGCCCTGCTAAATAGAAAACAATCATCAGCAAAGAGAATATGGTTTACTTTTGGCGCCGTGTTTGCTATCTGAATTCCCTCGCATTCACCATCCAGACTGGCTTTCTTCAACATGCATGACAACCCTTCTGCTGCCAATAAGAACAAGTACGGGGATATAGGATCTCCCTGCCTTATGCCTCTAGAAGGGGAGAATTCACTGGTACGTCCCCCATTAAACAGTAGAGAAAAAGAGACAGAAGTCACCCCTCTCATTACTTGTTCAACAAAAGAAGTACAGAAGCCCAATTTCTTCATGATAGCCTCCAACACGCCCATTCCACTCGGTCAAATGCGCTTTCATCATATCAAGTTTAACTGCGCAATGCCCGTTCTTCTTGCTCCTGTTATGCTTCATAAAATGCAAGCACTCATAAGCTGTAATGACATTATCGGTTATCAAGCGACCTGGCACAAAGGCCGATTGTTCTTCAGAAATAATCTCCGGAAGAATCTGCTTCAGACGGTTGGCTAGTACTTTGGATGCGATTTTAAAAATCACATTGCACAAGCTTATAGGTCGAAACTGAGACAGTAGTGTAGGGTTATGTACCTTAGGGATGATGACAATGAACGTCCTATTGATCTCCTCAGGGGAGTCCTCTCTCTTCAACACTCGAATAACAATCCTGGTTACCTCTTCACCGCACAAATGCCAATACTTTTGGAAAAAATGCGCCGGGAATCCATCTGGCCCCGGTGCCTTAGTAGGAAACATTTGAAATAGAGCAATCTTCACCTCATTCTCTGTGATGGGCTTTGCCAACATATTATTCATGTCCCTAGAAACCTTACAAGGTACATGGGAAAGTACTTCCTTCATCCCTATGACACCCTCGGATGCATACAAATTTTCATAAAAGTTTACTGCCATCTGTTCGAGCTCCGCAGGATCCTCACAAATGGTACCATCAGGTCGTGTTAGGCGCTGCACATTATTTTTATTCCGCCTACCTGAAGCTTTACGATGAAAAAATCTTGTATTTTGGTCACCCTCGAGCAACCACTGTACACGCGCCCGCTGCCGCCACATCACTTCTTCTCTGAACCTGAGCTCAACAATGCGCTGCTCTATCTTGATCTCCTCATGGGTGGCGCACACCCTCCCTTGATCTTCCCGCAACTCCGCTAGCCGTTTTCTAAGCTGGCGTAGCTCCTCACGTACAGCACCAAAGGTGTTCGTGCCCCATCCCATTAGACGGGAAGCTAATTGTTGTAGCTTATTCTTCAGCTCCCCTACTGATCCAGCATGTGATGAACCCCACGCCTCCTCTATGAGAGCTTGAAATTCTGCGTGGCGTTCCCACATCACTTTATAACGAAACGGACGAGACTTACCGATGCGTTGGTTGTGTGCCTCCATACTGTTCAACAGTAAGATTGGCGAGTGGTCTGACTTGACCGCGTGCAAATGACGCGGCGAGGCCAACGGGAACAAGCTGCACCAGTCGGCCGTTGCTAGCGCACGATCCAGACGAACCCGACACGTTGCTCCATTCTGGACTTTTCGCTCGAAGGTCCAGTCCAAACCGCTGTACCCCAAGTCGCTCAGCTGACACACGTCCACTGCATCCCTGAAGGCATTGATCTGGCTGGACTCGCGCTCATTTGGTCCAAACTGCTCTTCCGTTCGTAGTACCTCGTTGAAGTCACCGATGCACAGCCATGGAAGATCACATTCCGCTTTTAGGAACCTCATCATCTCCCATGTCTTGTACCTTAGGCTTTTATTTGCTTCTCCGTACCAACACGTTAATCGCCAAGATTCTTTATCGGCTTCCTTGACCGTCATATCAATATGATATTTCGAGAAGTTCCTCAATTCAAGATCCAATGGCCTCTTCCAGTACATGCAGAGACCGCCACTTCTTCCTGAGCTCCCCACGCCATATGAGCTCTCATACCCCAAAGTTCTCGCCAGTCCTTCCATACGAGCCTTTGCGATTTGTGTTTCCACTATGCAAAGTATCGCCGCGCACTCTCCCACACTAGATCGCGGAGTTCATTGATCGTCATGGGTCGCCCAACCCGCGACAGTTCCGGCATAATATCGACATTAGGCACGGCGGTCCTCCGCGAGGGAGTCCGCCGATATTGCCAAATCATTTTCTGAAACTGCCTCTTTTTGTTGCCTGCTCTGTTGGGTAGCCTGAGGATACACTACACTCCTCGTTCCACCAGGATCTCCATCTCCGGGATACAGAAATTTCAGCGAGTACCAAGGCAGATCCAACTGGCTAATCTTGACAACATGTATAAACACACACATGCTTCTTTCTTCAATATGAGTGCGTGCCTCAGCCAGCCAACAAGGAGGTTCCGGCGGTTGTACCTTGCATGCAGCTTCACCGCCTTCCCGTGCCTCTTTTCGCACGTCCCGCGGATGAGTTGTCGCAGCCAAGTATCTCTTTCCTGGTCCAAAGGTTGAGGTCGCACTTCTAGCCATGGTGATCCGCAGTAGCCGATCCCATCTGGACCGAGAACAAAACCCTAGACGCCCTCGTAAAAAGCCATCACGCCAAGGCCGGGGAGCCGGGGCGAACATCATCGGCTATGAGCGAAGGGGACAGGGGACAAAGACTCAACGCCGGCGTCGCCGCCGCCGGAGTAGGTAAACCCTAAGCGAGAGGGTTGGTACGCGTGGATTGGGGGGGGGGGGGGGGGTTTCGAGCGGATATTCCTCGAGTGGCCCAGAAACCGTTGAAAACCCCGACAGCCCGTTTGATACGCGAGTTTTCCACAGCCCAACCCCTCCGAGCCCCCTCCGATACCCCCTTTCCACGCGGTTTTCAGCCCTCGAGGGGGTTCTCAAGGATTCGGAGGAGTCGCCGCCGCCGCCGCCCGACTCCTTCTCAAGACGCCGCCGCCCGCCGCCTCCACGCCGACGTATCTCCTCCGGCCATACCCCTGGCTGTAAGGGTCAGTTTGGTTGGTGTCCACACCGTTGCATGCCTAGCCTGATAAGTGCCTGGATCCTGCCTGACACTTGTTTGGTTGGTGCCCTGTGGAGAAAATGTTTGCCTGGCCTGGTCGTCGCTAGCGGCAGGGTTAGCCTGGCTCGGTTAAAAGAATTGAATTAAATAATAGTGCTACTCAACCAGGCAGCGTCACTAGCCTGGACCAAAGGCCCAATTTCTCGCGCTGGTCGTACTCGGCCGTCTTTGGGACTAATCAAGACGTGATAGCAGATTTGAATAGCTCTGTAAACACTAGAGGACAAAGCACCGGGCCGTGAGAGGAACCAAACGCGCGTGCACTAGACAAGCCTGGCCAGGCAAAAAAGTCCTACCATCCCAGGCGTCATCCAGGCAGTGATTTTTCCCAGGCACCTTGTCCAGGCTTCTAACCAAACAGCTCCTAAGTCCTCACCTCGCCTCGCCTCCCCTCACCCCCTTTCCTCTCGTCATCTAGGTTTCTTCCACCCCCCGGCCATGGCTGCTGCCTCGTCCTCCGCAGCAAGCTCACCAAGCGCGCCGTCTCTGAGGGAAACTAGGCCGTTACCAAGTCCCATCTCCTCCTCCTCCTCCTCCTCCTAGGTTGTCGTTGGCTCTGCCTATCTCTCTCCAAGTAGTGGCAGTGATAGTGCTCTGCTTATCTCTCTGCAGGTAGTGTCCTCATCTTAGTATTCGACAGATTTGATATTGATTGACATGCCCTTTGGCCGAATTTTATTAGAAGTCAATACGGATGTACTTAAGCAGATTTATTAGAACCCATGGATGCTGCAGTTCTTCTGTTTGGAGCAGACAGTTTCTTTAGAGATCATTGTCTTTTCCTGAGAAGAATTGATGTATTGATGCTTTATTCAGCTATTCTTCAACCACTACTGTTGTTGCGTCCGCGGTCATGAACCCAACCTAGTTATTGTTTCTAGAAATTGTTTATACTAAGTAGGTTTGAACCAGATTGCTGCTAGTACTAAGTACATTGTTACTTGTTCTTGTCTGTCTGAAACAAAACTGGAAGGGTACTTAGTAGTTGCTTGTTTTTTCCTATATAGTACAACTTAATTACACCGCTAGCTAGCTGGTGACTCTACAAGAAAGAAGCAACCACACACAACACAAAAGTTTGACCGACAAACTTAAAGCTGCTGGTATCGGTTGTTGCTCACGCCTCAGGTTGCAAGGTGGACGGGCCATCCCGCAACAACGCTACTGGGCTGACCGCATTTTCTTTGTTACTGTTTCATGCCAAATTAA
Source organism: Aegilops bicornis (assembly GCA_021605145.1). Taxonomy (NCBI): domain Eukaryota; kingdom Viridiplantae; phylum Streptophyta; class Magnoliopsida; order Poales; family Poaceae; genus Aegilops; species Aegilops bicornis. Next base: position 187,815,073 of record CM038670.1, read on the forward strand.
TTAGTTAGTTACTGTTTCAGCTACATATATAGTATCTTTGTCTGTATGATCAAGTAGCACTAGTACCGGTTCATCTTTGTATGATTAGTGCCATGATGGATTCATAAGATGATACATGTGATTTATCTAGTTCATCTTTGTATGAATTAACACTGATTGCTTCTTTGTTGTACATATATGATTTATCTAGTTCATATTTGTATGAATTAATGTCCGATGAGCCAAACTGAATGTGCTTATTTCCGAATAATGTTCAGTCAGAAAAAAGGATCTGATTCCTGAACCAAAACTGAACAACCTACGGTCATAGGGAAATTCTTTGCATAATATTCAGGCTTAAAGAGGCCCAACCAAATTGAATGTTTTGTTTTCAAATAATTTGTTCTTCAAAATCTGAACAATCTGAGTTTGTTTTCGGACAACCAACTCGCTAGTTGTTTCATTTGTTGGTTGGTTGGTTGGATGTAAGAACTGAAGGTGTTGCTTTTGCAAACTGATTATCTATCCAGAATGTTGCAGTTGTGGTACTACATGATCTTACTAATGCTTTTCTACTCGATGTGGTTGGTAGTTTCTTGGCGGTATCACGCAGATTGGTTCTTATTTATGGCATCTATTTTTTTATATCGTATATACATATATTAATTAATTCACTTCAGTCGTCTTCATCATCTAACAATGTAGTGTGTGTGTGTGTGTGTGTGTGTGTGTGTGTTGAAATGCAGATGGCAGAGAACCGTGAGATCTTTCTCAATTCTGCTGCTGAAGATGAAGAGAGTGCTGCCATGTTTCTTCGGAGCGAAATTGCAGAGTTGCCTTGAGGTATGTTCTTGCTCCCGTGATCCATTTTCATTCTGCACTTGCCTCAAGCTAATCTAAGTGACAATGTTCATATGAATCCATTGTAAGTTGTGGGAACACACTCTTCATATGGAGGAAATAGTAATGGTTGCTTGATTTGTTTCATGCCGGTATATATCATGCTCAATTCTTATCATGATCATGCCTGCTTATTTTTGTTGATTATATCTGTTTATTTCAGTAAATCTCATGATTTATGTATGTATATAAGAAATGATTCTTTAGTAAATATGGATACCAAACTGAATCTTATTTTTGTGAATTGTCACACTAGTATTATGTGTAGTTTTGGGATGGCGTTACCATCTTTGAAACTGTGTACCTAAGCCATCATCACTTCAGAAGTACTAGCACTCCTGTTAGCTGTGGCACTTTTGGGATGGCTCCATATTTTTTATTTGTTCACGTTTTTTTCTGCATCCAACCCTTGGACCAATTCATCTGTTTTTTTATAGGGACCTGACCTCGCGGAAGAAGGATGACCACTTTGCTGCCACAAGTCGCCTCCACACCGTGTAGCCCGCAAACATGTCTCGGAGCATTTGCCAATCAAATTTTATGTTGCAATGAACCGTTGACTTTCGTTGATCGAACATCTTGTATTTTTCATTTGGACCGTGGCATGTATGCATGTAACATTTTCATTTGAACCGTTGATAGTACTTGCAACAGATTATATGAGCCTTTGTGTTATTTTGCGTAATCTAGTTGCACCATTGTTGCAAGTACATTTCTTCTATGAGCTTTTGAAGCTTTTGAAATTGTAAAAATTGCATCTTTAATTATAGTATACTAATTTTGTAAATCCTCTGTATCAATCCATGTGTACCAAATAGAAGGGGGTATGTGAGGGGTTTGGCGATTGGGAGGATTTGAGAGGATTGGGTGGAAGAGAGGGATTCACCAAATCCTCCCAAATCCCCTCCTCCCAAATCCTCTCAAATACTCTTCTACCAAACAAGGCCTAAAGGTTATTCATTTGTAGCCCTCCGGTTATGCACTAACCCCGTACAAGTGCCTGTGTATTTTCGTTGACCACCAGGTCAGGCCACCCGCTGTACTACAAATTTACATTGGAGGTTGATCTCTCCATCTCACATTTAAAATATGTAAATGATTATTCCATATATACTCTATGGAAGTGGGACAGGTTCAATGTATTTGCTTTTTAGCAATCCCTATAACCTGTCTTATTGGTACAGTGATGTTGTTTAGCGATTGAGAATTAATTTTCTCGCACAACAACATTGATTTGCGATTGAGAATTATTATTTTCTCGCAAAACAATCTTATTGCGATTGAGATCAATTTTCTCTCGCAAATTATTAGTTCACTTTGCTGAATTATCTTGCAACTTGATACAAGATCATCTCATTTTAATTTGAGGTCTATACAATTCAAGTTTTTCACTTGAACATCAAGTTTGCAACATCATTATTATACACTACATTAGTAGTATTTTTCTGTTGAGTACCAAGATGTATTCCAAATCTGTTGATGTAATACATTTCCACGTTTATCACGTGTTGAGATTAATTACGTCCATTTGCAATAGAGATTTTAATCTCTTGCAAAGATAAATTCAATACCTCTGCAGTATTGTTTCTCCGTTGAGTACGAGGTATTCCGGAATATTTCTATGATGTATCTATTTCCATGTTAACCACATGTCGAGATTAATACGTCTATTTACAATTGAGATCTTCAATTTCTTGCAAATATGGATGCAAAATTCAAGGTGTTTTCTTCAAATTGATGTATTGGGATCACAAGGTAGTGTATAGATCTATTGGTTTGATTATCACCACTACTTGTTAAAGCCTACATTTTGTAATTTGACATTATGATTACTTTACAAAGTGCTCTCCCATACATTTTACTAAGTTATGACATAAGGCATTAAGAGAGAGTATCTCCTGGTTTCATCAGATTATACTCCCTAGTGTTGCGAGATCTACTCCCTTTTTGGAGAGTATCTTCAAGATGTCATACTTAGCAATTTGAGATACACACTAATGGTGCAAGCCACCTTCTTGAAATCATTACAATATTAACCATGATGGTTTTTGAATTTACCGATGGTAAATTAATTATCTCTGGTTTGCTCCTATAAGTAATTGATGGCTAAGTAATTTGAGTCTCTTGCCCTCAATGGCCACAACTTACTTAAGCGGGTCATGGACATCAAGATCAGTCTTGCTATCCCATGGCATAGCGTGTGCAATCCAAACCATGCCAAACGGGACGCAAAGGACCTCATGGGTAAAGGTTTGAAACTCACTTCAAACCTTCAATCTGACACCATCATGGAAGTCCGTTGTTTGCATGATGTTCTTCTAGAACCGAGCAATAAAATGACTATCCAGCTGTCACGGGACCCTATGAGCACGGAGAACATGACGGTTGAATATGCATTGACCGACATGTTTGGAGACTACATTTAGTCCCTCAATCTCCTTAGTGATCTATTTATTTATGTCCATTTCTGATGTTCTAGTATGAACATGATTATTGTTGTCATCATATATTGTATATTACAATATATTGTATCAGTATTTTGGTACAAATTCATTTGTAAGTATTCTATATATCTGACAGTGATTTTCTTGAGAATGTTCATGTCTATATATAGATTTCAACGGGGGTCAATCTGATGAAAGATGATTTGTTCCATGTGGACATATGCACCACAAACTCTATACTCAGAGAAGTAAATGTTTCCACTCTCATTGAGAGAAAGGAGATATTTTAAAATCGCTAGACGCGATGAGGTATTTGTTGGCTCAACTCGAGTCATATTTATTGTCCCTATGGGTACTCGAGTAACGTCAGGATGCTTTATTGCTTCCGGGTTTAGCTCGTACCCTACCTAACTATAGAGGTTTCTATCAATAGTTTCCATAGCGAAATTTATGATGACAACAAAGAGGAATATCTTCTCTTTACCATATTCAACGAATATAGAAAACACATTATCTATGTATCATCATGATTGCACTACACATACTACAAAACCCGTAGCACATGTTGCGTACAAGATAGTTTTTCATAATGTCTTTTGCATGAAAAACTTGGCATACTCGCCTTGGTCATCGGGACACTGGGTTGAAACAGAAACTATCAGCAATTCCGTTGTTTTATGACTATTATGATGCTAAATTCTAGCAATATTTGGATTTTATGTGCACTATATGTGATGTAGGGAAGCTAATTTTAAGGCTCGCGCACCTTAAAGTCTACGCTGAACCACTCAAACTCCTTGAACACATTAAGTCGAGGTAAGTGGCTCTTCCTAACCATTGACTAGACTATTCAGGTATTCCATGGTTCTAAAAGACACATCTATGCGATGGTCTCAAGTGTGCTTTATCCACATGAAACCATTGGCTCATTATCCTGAACATCAATTACAATCAAAATTGAATGGACAATGTTGTAGAATTCTCCTTGTGTGCCTTCACTATGGCTCTAGGATTGAAGTTTAGCACTTTGTCCTATACGTCTAGACTCAAACTGGTTTAGTATAATCCTTTATCCAAAGAACTAAGCTTATTCCATGATCTTAACCTCATAATTGCAACCTACCAACTTTACGTTGGAGTCATGTGATACGTCTCCAACGTATCTATAATTTTTGATTGCTCCATGCTATATTATCTACTGTTTTGGGCAATATTGGGCTTTATTTTCCACTTTTATATTACTTTTGGGATTAACCTATTAACCGGAGGCCCAGCCCGATTTCTTTGTTTTTGCCTATTTCAGTATTTCGAGGAAAAGGAATATCAAACGAAGTCAAAACGGAACGAAATCAACTGGAGAAGTTATTTTTGGAAGGAAAGCCATCCGATGGACTTGGAGTGCACGTCAGGAAAGAAGGGAGGTGCTCACGAGGGTGGGGGGCACGCCCCCTACCTCGTGGCCCCCCCCTTTAGATGTGCCCAAATCATGGGGAGCTTCTCTAGTTTCTTTAGAACAATCCTCTGCTCATATCATAATATCTTTTTCATGTGGCTCGTAGGATCTTTGGTCTAGTTGGTTCAGTTGATATCTTTTGATAGCTTGCTTCAATTGGTATCTTTTGATTGCCTGATTGCTTGTTTCTCTCTTTGTTATGTCTTTGTGGCATATCATTCTTTTGCAATCTTGGTGCCTCAATATAGTTGGTCTTCCTCCAAGTATTACCTTTGGATATGTGTATGGCATTCCACTCTCTTGTTGAGAAATACCCAACTTTTGGAGGAACACCTTTGATATTGGTCTTCTTAGCTTTTTGCCCATTTTGGCAATCTATGCCAATGGGGGAGAAGTTTTAGAGAGTTTTGTGGAGAAGTCTTCAGAGTTTTATCCTTGCTTTGGTTTTGTTCCTAAGCATTTGCATCTCATACGCATGCATTATTGGTTGTTGCATTGCATGGTGATGCATAATTCCTTATATAAACTCTCTTGAAAGTGATTGTCATCAATTACCAAAATGGGGGAGATTGAAAGGACATGCGGTGCCCCCATGTGTGGTTTTGGTAATTGATGACATTCTCTATGGACTAATGGTTGCATTGAGTTATATTTGAAGGATTTATCCATAGGCATTTCTTGAAGTCCATGTGTTGGTTTCAAGGAGTTTATGTGTTGACCAAGGTGCTATTAAGGAATTATCCAAAGATTGGTCATGTGAGTGTTGAGCTTATTGCAAGAATGTCTTGAAGAAGAAGATTGTGTGATCATTCATGTTTACCTTCAAGACATCATCCAAACGAAGAGAGTTGGAAAGATTCAAGGTTGATCAAGACTAAGTCAAGAGTGAATCCAGTTGATCAACTCACAAAGCGTAGAAGATGTACCGAGAGGGATCAAGTGATCCCATGGTATGGTAAGCATTATCCATTGCACTTTGTGTACTAACCCATGGTCTATGTGAGAGTCTATGTGGGGTTAGGTGCGTGTCCATGGGCTTTGCGTCAAGAGGTAGATATCATACAACCCATGTTAAGGATGACATCAAGTGGTGATCGTCATCAAGATTGTCGTGTGCAAGTTCAAGTGGAGCATCACGAAGAGATCAAGTGCTTGAAGCTTGCCATCCATTGTGGTGTCAATGGACTTGTGAAGATGTGTCAAGAGTGGCTCACCCATAGTGGAGTATGGGGAGCAATCATCTAGTCTCCATCGACCCAACGCAATCAAGAAAGGTGGTCCATCTTGAGGAGGACAAGATCGTCATCATCTAGCTCAAGTGGATCATGTGCAAGGCAAAGGTTTGCCCTTGATAGGTTTTCTATTTTACCGGTCTCATGGTGGTAGTTGGGAGACCGGGTTATAGGATCGATAGCCGTACTATCAAGGGGGGCTCTCAAGTGAGTAGCTTGATCGTATCGTTCGCCGAGAGCTCAAAACATTGCATCCTTGCATCATGTTTCTTAGTTCTTGTTTGGTTCTCTTTGTGAGTCTTAGAGCTTATGGTCATCTTTATGACAAGCTTGAGTTCATCGAAAACGGAGTTTGCATGCGTCTTCTATGATGTTTTCGGTGTTGGAGGTTATACCGGTCTTTTCCGAGGAAGGGTTCTCACCATTTTCTTTTGGGCCTTTTCTCATTTGCTTATTATTGGTATTTCTCTCAAGATTGTGTTAGCCCTTGTCTCTAGCTATCCAACAAACTTGGTTTCGTCGAATTCGGAGTCCGAATGCAGAAGTTATGGTAGTTTTGGTGTTCTGAAAAGGCTGCAGCGGTACTACCGCGAATTGGAGCGGATGTAATTTTTTACTACCGCTCCAGAGCGGTACTACCGCGGCTCCTACAGCGGTAGTACCGCTCCGGACCCAAAAACTCGTCCCAAGTCCTCGGAGGTAGGTACGGAAGTATTTTTTTGTACCGCATAGCAGTAGTACCGCGATCCCTAAGCGGTAGTATTGTGAGGACGAGCGGTAGTACCGCTCTGTGCGGGTTGTGAGCATAACGGTTGGATTTTCCCCACCTATAAAAGGGGTCTTCTTCCATTGAACCTTATCCTTTGAGCTCGTGTTCTTCCCCATTGTTGACCTTCTTCGAGCTTGCTAACTCTCAATCCCTCCATGGATTCTTGCTAGTTTTTGAGGAAAAGAGAGGAGATCTAGATCCACATTTCCACCAATCACTTTCTCCTCTAAGTGAGGGAACCCCTTGGATCTAGATCTTGGAGCTCTTTGTGTTCTTCTTTCGTTCTTCCTCTCATTTTCCTCCCAAGCATTAGTTGCTTTGGTGGGATTTGGGAGAGAAGGACTTGGGCACTCCGTGTTCCCTTGCCATTGCATTTGGTGCATCGGTTTGAATTCTCCACGGTGATACGTGGAAGTGAAGTTTGAGAAGCTTATTACTTTTGGGTGTTTGGGCACCCTAGAGCTTGTTCCTCTTGGGTGCCTTGGCGCCCTAGACGGTTGGTGGTGTTCGGAGCTCAATCATTGTGGTGTAAAGCTCCGGGCAAGCGTCGGGTCTCCAATTAGGTTGTGGAGATCGCCCGAGCAATTTGATGGTACCGGTGACCGCCCCAAGGGTTGCGAAAGTGTACTGGCACGGTGACCGCCCCAAGGGTTGCCATTTGTACGGGTTCGGTGACCGCCCTCAAGGGTCCCTTAGTGGAATCACGGCATCTTGCATTGTCTTGGCGTGAGGAGATTACTTGGACCTAGTGGCTTCTTGGGGAGCATCGTGCCTCCACACCGCTCCAAACGGAGATTAGCATCCGCAAGGGTGTGAACTTCGATACATAAATCGTCTCCGCGTGCCTCGGTTATCTCTTACCCGAGCCCTTTACTTATGCACTTTACTTTTGATAGCCATATTGTTCTTTGTCATATATCTTGCTATCACATAGTTGATTATCTTGCTTAGCATAAGTTGTTGGTGTGCATAGGTGAGCCTAGTTGTTTTAGGTTTTGTGCTTGACAAATTAACCGCTAGGTTTTTTCCGCATTTGTTCAAGCCTAAACCGTAATTATTTTAAAGCGCCTATTCACCCCCCCCCTCTAGGCGACATCCACGATCTTTCAGTTATGTGATCCAATTATGTTATTATTGTTGAGAGAACTTGCACTAGTGAAAGTATGAACCCTAGGCCTTGTTTCCTAGCATTGCAATACCGTTTACGCTCACCTTTACCACTTGTTACCTTGCTGTTTTTATATTTTTAGATTACAAAAACCTATATCTACCATCCATATTGCACTTGTATCACCATCTCTTCGCCGAACTAGTGCACCTATACAATTTACCATTGTATTGGTTGTGTTGGGGACACAAGACACTCTTTGTTATTTGGTTGCAGGGTTGTTTGAGAGAGACCATCTTCATCCCTCGCCTCCCACGGATTGATAAACCTTAGGTCATCCACTTGAGGGAAATTTGCTACTGTCCTACAAACCTCTGCACTTGGAGGCCCAACAACGTCTACAAGAAGAAGGTTGTGTAGTAGACATCAAGCTCTTTTCTTGCGCCGTTGCCGGGGAGGCTAGGTAAGTGAAGGTATATCTTTAGATCTTGCAATCGAATCTTTTTGTTTCTTGTTTTATCACTAGTTTAGTTTATAAAAGAAAACTATCAAAAAATGGAATTGAGTTTGTCTCATACGCTTCACCTTTTTAATATCTTTCGTGAGTATGATGGAAAGGAAAATTATGCCAAAGTGTTAGAAGAAGAATGCATTAAATTTTTTGGCACTAAATCTTTGAATGATGAGCATGATTGCAATGTTGTTAGTACGAATTCTTTGAATATCCATGATGCTAATGATGATTGCACTAGTTATGATGAAAATGTCTCCTATAAACATGTCAATTTTTGTGGAGTGCATTGGGTTTGTAAGTACACACCAAATAGGGAAGATAGATATTGCAAGAGGCATAAGTACTTAGAAACCAAACTGTTGCAAGAAGAGCTAGATGAATGTGCTGAAAGATTCAATATTTTTCGTGCCCCTTGTGAACTTTGCAATGAACATGGTCATTTAAAGCTCCAATGCTATTTGTTTCATGATCAAGTCGTGTCCAAATATTGTGATAGTTTGATTACCCTTGAGCATCATAAAGAGCTTAGTCTTCTTTTGGGTTATGAAGAAATGAAACGTATAACTGAGGGTATTCCAAAATTTAATCTTGATTGAATTCTCGATTTTGATCTAGAGAAGATTTATATGTATTGTGCGGTGAATTGTATTGAAAATCCTTATATTGCCAATTACATAAAGAAAAGAAAACAAATAGAGGATGAAGAGAATACTAATGAAAGGGAAGAGACTTACCAATATCCTCCTATTATTTCTTATGATGAATCAGGTAACGAGGAGGGGCCTTCTATTCAACCAATCTCATTAATAAGGAGCTCCAAAAAGAGGATTGAACCCACACATGACGTGAAGAAGAAGAAAAGAAAAAGGAAGAGAGGTAAAAAGGTATCTCTCCCAAATAAGGTTGCTCCTATTATTGTTATGCCTCATGAAAATGAAGATGATACACTTGATGATGATCTCGTTATGCCTATTGCTTGTTGTGATGATTATGATTGGGCAATGATACTTCTTATGATCTTGAAAATCTTTTTGGTACTTGCTTGGAAAAATATGATAATAATGTTTGCTATACTATTGGTGCTATCCATACTATTAATGATGAGAGTGATTATGCTTATGATACGAAAAGGCCCAAGCTTGGGGAAACTATGTTTGATGAGGATGATATATTTGAGAATATATTTGCTGTAACTAATGTTTGTCCCAAGCTTGGGTATGCTATGTTTAGTAATGATGATATTTTTAGCCTCTCAAGTTTTGATATGCAAAGTAGTTATGATGATAGCATGCCTTTTACCTATGATGATTATATTTATGAAAGTGGGTTTGGAAGAGTGTCAACTTTAGGAAGTAGTGATCCCACTATTTTGGAGGATGTTGAATCTTATAATATTTATGAAAGTGGATTTGGAGAGGTCATGACTTTATTTAGTGATGTATCCACTATTTCGAAAGAGGTTTCAATCGATTATGATGAGAACAAAGTTGCTACTTATGATGATTATTGTGATGAAACTTATGCTATAAAGAGTAGTGATGATTATATTTATAAAACTTGTCATGATTATGAGTACCCTTTCTCCGAACATTACTCTTTTAATGTGGAAACAATTTATAGTATTCAAGTCTCTTATGATACTCCCACTATTCCGAATGAGAAGAATTTTACTTATGTGGAGAGTAATAAAATTTCTATGCTTGTAGATCATGAAAAGAATGTTTTAGGTGCTGGTTATATTGTTGAATTCATTCATGATGCTACTGAAAATTATTATGAGAGAGGATCATATGCTTCTACATATTGCAATAATATTAAGTTTCCTCTCTATGTGCTTAAAATCTTGAAGTTATGCTTGTTTTGCCTTCCTATGCTAGTTGATTATTGTTCCCATAAATTTTTTGTTCACAAAATCCCTATGCATAGGAAGTGGGTTAGACTTAAATGTTCTAGTCATATTCTTCATGATGCTCTCTTTATGTTTCAATTTTTATCTTTTATGTGAGCATCATTGGAATCATCATGCCTAGCTAGGGGCGTTAAACGATAGCGCTTGTTGGGAGGCAACCCAATTTTATTTTAGTTTCTTGCTTTTTGGTTCTGTTTAGCAATAAATAATCCATCTAGCTTATGTTTATATGTGGTTTTATGTTTTAATTAGTGTTTGTGCCAAGTAGAACCTTTGGGAAGACTTGGGTGAAGTCTTTATGACCATGCTGTAAAAAACAGAAACTTTAGTGCTCACGAGATTAGCTCGAACTTTTTATTGGAGAGTGCTATTTAGTTGATTCTTTTTGCAGATGATTACTAGACAAATTCCTCAGGTCAACCAATTTATTTTAGAATTTTTGGAGTTCCATAAGTTTGCGTTAATTACAGATTACTACAGACTGTTCTGTTTTTGATAGATTCTGTTTCTCGTGTGTTGTTTGCTTATTTTGATGAATATATGGCTAGTAAAATAGTTTATAAACCATAGAGAAGTTGGAATATAGTAGGTTTAACACCAATATAAATAAAGTATGAGTTCATTACAGTACCTTGAAGTAGTGTTTTGTTTTCTTTCCCTAACGGAGCTTACGAGTTTTCTATTAAGTTTTGTGTTGTGAAGTTTTCAAGTTTTGGGTAAAGATTCGATGGACTATGGAATAAGGAGTGGCAAGATCCTAATATTGGGGATTATCAAGGCACCCCAAGGTAATATTCAAGGATAACCAAGAGCCTAAGCTTGGGGATGCCCCGGAAGGCATCCCCTCTTTCGTCTTCGTTCATCGGTAACTTTACTTGGAGCTATATTTTTATTCACCACATGATATGTGTTTTGCTTGGAGCGTCATTTTATTTTCTTTAGCTTTGCTTGCTGTTTGAATAAAATACTAAGATCTGAAATTATTAAATGGGAGCGTCTTCACATAGTTGTATAATTATTCGACTACTCATTGATCTTCACTTATATCTTTCGGAGTAGTTTGTCGTTTTCTCTAGTGCTTCACTTGTATCTTTTAGAGCACAATGGTGGTAGTTTTATTTTTAAGAAATATATGAACTCTCATGCTTCACTTATATTATCTTGAGAGTCTTAAATAGCATGGTAATTTTCTTAAATAATCATAATATGCTAAGCATACAAGATTTGTAAGAATTCTTATGAGTGTGTTGAATACTAAGAAAAGTTTGATACTTGATGATTGTTTTGAGATATGGAGGTGATAATATCAAAGTCGTGCTGGTTGAGTAGTTGTGAATTTGAGAAATGCTTGTGTTGAAGTTAGCAAGTCCCATAGCATGCACGTATGGTTAAAGTTGTGTAACAAATTTGAAACATGAAGTGTACCTGGCTTGTGCATCCTTGTGAGTGGCGGTCGGGGACGAGCGATGGTCTTTTCCTACCAATCTATCCCCCTAGGAGCATGCGCGTAGTACTTGTTTTGATGACTTCTAAATATATTTGCAATAAGTATATGAGTTCTTTTGACTAATGTTGAGTCCATGGATTATACGCACTTTTACCTTTCCGCCTTTGCTAGCCTCTTCGGTACCGTGCATTGCCCTTTCTCACCTTGAGAGTTGGTGCAAACTTCCGTGCATCCAAACCCCGTGATATGATACGCTCTATCACACATAAACCTCCTTATATCTTCCTCAAAACAGCCACCATACCTACCTATTATGGCATTTCCATAGCCATTCTGAGATATATTGCCATGCAACTTTCCACCGTTCCGTTCATCATCATGATGACATACATTACTTTTGTCATATTGCCATTGCGTGATCATGTAGTTGACATCGTATTTGTAGCAAAGCCACCATGCATTATTTTTCATACATGTCACTCTTGATTCATTGCACCATCCCTACACATCACGAGGCATTCATATAGAGTCATATCTTGTTCTAGTTTCGAGTTGTAATCCTTATGTTGTAATCAATAGAAGTGTGATGATCATCATTATTAGAGCATTGCCCCAAAAAAAGAGAAGAAAGGCCAAAAAAGGCCCAAAAAAAGAAAATAAATAAAAAGGGCAATGTTACTATCTCTTTTTCCACACTTGTGCTTCAAAGTAGCACCATGTTTTTCATATAGTGAGTCTCATAAGTTGTCTTGTTCATACTAGTGGGAATTTTTCATTATAGAACTTGGCTTGTATATTCCTACGACGGGCTTCCTCAAATGCCCTAGGTCTTCGTGAGCAAGCAAGTTGGATGCACACCCACTAGTTTTCTTTTGTTGAGCATTCATTTATAGCTCTAGTGCATCCGTTGCATGGCAATCCCTACTCCTCATGTAGACATCAATTGATGGGCATCTCCATAGCCCGTTGATTATTCTCGTCAATGTGAGACATTCTCCTTTTTTGTCTTCTCCACACAATCCCCATCATCATATTCTATCCCACCCATAGTGCTATATCCATGGCTCACGCTCATGTATTGCGTGAAGGTTGAAAAAGTTTGAGATTATTTAAGTATGAAACAATTGCTTGGCTTGTCATCGGGGGTATAGAAGTTGGGAACATCTTTATGTGACAAAAATGAAGCATGGCCTAACTATATGATTTTGTAGGGATGCACTTTCTTTTGCCATGCTATTTTGAGAAGACATGATTACTTTGATTAATATGCTTGAAGTATTATTATTTTTTATGTCAATATGAACTTTTGTCTTGAATCTTTCAGATCTGAATATTCATATCACAAGTAAGAAGAATTACATTGAAATTATGCCAAGTAGCACTCCGCATCAAAAATTATCTTTTTTATCATTTACCTACTCGAGGACGAGCAAGAATTAAGCTTGGGGATGCTTGATACGTCTCCAACGTATCTATAATTTTTGATTGCTCCATGCTATATTATCTACTGTTTTGGGCAATATTGGGCTTTATTTTCCACTTTTATATTACTTTTGGGACTAACCTATTAACCGGAGGCCCAGCCCATTTCTTTGTTTTTGCCTATTTCAAAGATTTCGAGGAAAGGGAATATCAAACGGAGTCAAAAGCAGAACGAAATCAACTGGAGAAGTTATTTTTGGAAGGAAAGCCACCCGATGGACTTGGAGTGCATCGGGGAAAGAAGGAGGTGCTCACGAGGGTGGGGCGCGCCCACCCCACAAGCGCGCCCCTACCTCGTGGCCCCCCTTCGGTCCACCGACGTACCCCCTGCACCCATATATACCTACGTACCTTAAAACTTCCAGAACAGAAGATAGATCGGGAGTTCTGCCGCCGCAAAACCTCCAGAGCCACCAAAAACCAATCGGGACCCTGTTCCGGCACCCTTCCGGAGGGGGGAACCCTCATCCGTGGCCATCTTCATCATCCCGGCGCTCTCCATGACGAGGTGGGAGTAGTTCACCCTCAGGGCTGAGGGTATGTACCAGTAGCTATGTGTTTGATCTCTCTCTCGTGTTCTTGATTTGGCACGATCTTGATGTATCGCGAGCTTTGCTATTATAGTTGGATCTTATGTTTCTTCTCCCCCCTCTACTCTCTAGTAATGGATTGAGTTTTCCCTTTGAAGTAATCTTATCGGATTGAGTCTTTAAAGATTTGAGAACACTTGATGTATGTCTTGCCGGGTTTATTTGTGGTGACAATGGGATATCACGTGCCACTTGATGTATGTTTTGGTGACCAACTTGCGGGTTCCGCCCATGAACCTATGCATAGGGGTTGGCACACGTTTTCGTCGTGATTCTCCGGTAGAAACTTTGGGGCACTCTTTGAGGTTCTATGTGTTGGTTTGAATAGATGAATTGAGATTGTGTGATGCATATCGTATAATCATGCCCACGGATACTTGAGGTGACATTGGAGTATCTAGGTGACATTAGGGTTTTGGTTGATTTGTGTCTTAAGGTGTTATTCTAGTACGAACTCTAGGGCTGTTTGTGACACTTATAGGAATAGCCCAACGGATTGATTGAAAAGAATAACTTTGAGGTGGTTTCGTACCCTACCATAATCTCTTCGTTTGTTCTCCGCTATTAGTGACTTTGGAGTGACTCTTTGTTGCATGTTGAGGGATAGTTATGTGATCCAATTATGTTATTATTGTTGAGAGAACTTGCACTAGTGAAAGTATGAACCCTAGGCCTTGTTTCCTAGCATTGCAATATAAACTACGCTCACTTTTACCACTTGTTACCTTGCTGTTTTTATATTTTTAGACTACAAAAACCTATATCTACCATCCATATTGCACTTGTATCACCATCTCTTCGCCGAACTGTTGGGGAACGTTGCAGAAAATTAAAATTTTTCCTACGGTTTCACCAAGATCCATCTATGAGTTCATCTAAGCAACGAGTCATGGGAGAGAGATTGCATCTACATACCACTTGTAGATCGCGTGCGGAAGCGTTCAAGGGAACGATGATGATGGAGTCGTACTCGCCGTGATTCAAATCACCGATGACCAAGTGCCGAACGGACAACACCTCCGCGTTCAACACACGTACGGAGCAGACGGCGTCTCCTCCTTCTTGATCCAGCAAGGGGAAGGAGAGGTTGAGGAAGAAGGCTCCGGCAGCAGACGACGGGCGTGATGATGGTGGAGAGGCAAGATCTCGGCTGTGGCTTCGCCAAGCACTCAGCGGAGGAGGAGAGGTGTTGGGGAGGGAGGGGCTACCTTGGATCAGGTGTTCAGCCCTCCCTCGCCCCTCTATTTATAGGGGAAGGGGAAGGGGCGGCCCCTCTAGATGAGATCTAGAGGGGGCGGCGGCCGTGAGGGCGCCCCACAAGGGTTCCCCCAACCCTAGGCGCATGGGCCCAAGGGGGGCGCCCAGCCTCCAGGCTGGTTCCCTGCCCCTTGCGGCCCATGAGGCCCTCCGAGGAGGTGGCCCCTCGGTGGACCCGGAACCTCTCCGGTGGCCCCCAGTACAATACCGATATGCCCCGGAAACTTTCCGGTGTCCGTATGACAACTTCACATATATAAATCTTCACCTCCGGACCATTCCGGAACTCCTCTTGACGTCCGGGATCTCATCCGGGACTCCGAACAACATTCGGTAATCACATACAAGTCTTCCTAATAACCCTAAGCGTCACCGAACCTTAAGTGTGTAGACCCTACGGGTTCGGGAGACATGCGAACATGACCGAGACGACTCTCCGGTCAATAACCAACAGCGGGATCTGCATACCCATGTTGGCTCCCACATACTCCTCGATGATCTCATCGGATGAACCACGATGTCGAGGATTCAAGCAACCCGTATACTATTCCCTTTGTCGACGGTATGTTACTTGCCGAGATTCGATCGTCGGTATCCCAATACCTCGTTCAATCTCGTTACCGGCAAGTCACTTTACTCGCATCAGTAATGCATGATCCCGTGACCAGACACTTGGTCACTTTGAGCTCATTATGATGATGCACTACCGAGTGGGCCCAGTGATACCTCTCCGTAACATGGAGTGACAAATCCCAGTCTCGATCCGTGTCAACCCAATAGACACTTTCGGAGATACCTGTAGTGCCCCTTTATAGTCACCCAGTTACGTTGTGACGTTTGGTACACCCAAAGCACTCCTACGGTATCCGGGAGTTACACGATCTCATGGTCTAAGGAAGAGATACTTGACATTGGAAAAGCTCTAACAAAACGAACTACACGATCTTGTGCTATGCTTAGGATTGGGTCTTGTCCATCACATCATTCTCCTAATGATGTGATCCCGTTATCAATGACATCCAATGTCCATAGTCGAAAACCATGACTATCTATTGATCAACGAGCTAGTCAACTAGAGGCTCACTAGGGACATATTGTGGTCTATGTATTCACACGTGTATTACGATTTCCGGATAATACAATTATAGCATGAATAAAAGACAATTATCACGAACAAGGAAATGTAATAATAATCCTTTTATTATTGCCTCTAGGGCATATTTCCAACAGTCTCCCACTTGCACTAGTGTCAATAATCTAGTTACATTGTGATGAATCGAACACCCATAGAGTTCTGGTGTTGATCATGTTTTGCTCGCGGAAGAGGTTTAGTCAACGGATCTGTGACATTCAGATCCGTATGTACTTTGCAAATATCTATGTCTCCATCTTGAACATTTTCACGAATGGAGTTGAAGCGACGCTTGATGTGCCTGGTCTTCTTGTGAAACCTGGGCTCCTTGGCAAGTGCAATAGCTCCGGTGTTGTCACGTAAGAGTTTGATCGGCCCCGACACATTGGGTATGACTCCTAGGTCGGTGATGAACTCCTTCACCCAAATTGCTTCATGCGCTGCCTCCGAGGCTGCCATGTACTCCGCTTCTGCGTAGATCCCGCCACGACGCTTCGCTTGCAGTGCACCGACTACCATCGCTCCACCATTCAACATATACACGTATCCGGTTTGTGACTTAGAGTCATCCAGATCGTGTCAAAGCTAAGCGTCGACGTAACCCCTTTACGGCGAGCTCTTCGTCACCTCCATAAATGAGAAACATGTCCTTAGTCCTTTTCGTGTACTTCAGATATTCTTGACCGCTGTCCGGTGTTCCTTGCGGGATTACTTTGGTACCTTCCTACCAAACTTACGGCAAGGTTTACATCAGTGCGGTACACAGCATGGCATACATAATAGATCCTATGGCCGAGGCATAGGGGATGACACTCATCTCTTCTTTATCTTTTGCCGTGGTCGGGCATTGAGCCGAGCTCAATCTCACACCTTGCAAAGACAGCAAGAACGCTTTCTTGGACTGATCCATTTTGAACTTCTTCAAAATCTTATCAAGGTATGTGCTTTGTGAAAGACCTATGAGGCGTCTCGATCTATCCCTATAGATCTTGATGCCTAATATATAAGCAGCTTCTCCAAGGTCCTTCATTGAAAAACTCTTATTCAAGTAGGCCTTAATGCTGTCCAAGAGTTCTATATCATTTCCCATCAAAAGTATGTCATCCACATATAATATGAGAAATGCTACAGAGCTCCCACTCACTTTCTTGTAAACGCAGGCTTCTCCATAAGTCTGCATAAACCCAAACGTTTTGATCATCTCATCAAAGCGAATGTTCCAACTCCGAGATGCTTGCACCAGCCCATAAATGGATCGCTGGAGCTTGCATACTTTGTTAGCATTCTTAGGATCGACAAAACCTTCCGGCTCCATCATATACGGCTCTTCCTTAAGATAATCGTCAAGGAATGCTGTTTTGACGTCCATCTGCCACATCTCATAATCATAGTATGCGGCAATTGCTAACATAATTCAGACGGATTTAAGCTTCGCTACGGGAGAGAAAGTCTCATCGTAGTCAATCCCTTGAACTTGCCGATAACCCTTAGCGACAAGTCGAGCTTTACAGATGGTGACATTACCATCTGCATCCGTCTTCTTCTTAAAGATCCATTTGTTTTCTATCGCTCGCCGATCATCGGGCAAGTCAGTCAAAGTCCACACTTTGTTTTCATACATGGATTCTATCTCGGATTGCATGGCTTCAAGCCATTTGTTGGAAACTGGGCCCGCCATCGCTTCTTCATAGTTCAAGGTTCACCGTTGTCTAACAACATGATTTCCGTGACAGGGTTGCCATACCACTCTGGTGTGGAACGTGTCCTCGTGGACCCTCTGAAGTTCGGTAGCAACTTGTTCCGAAGTACCTTGATCATCATCATTAATTTCCTCTCCGATCGGTGTAGGCACCACAGAACATTTTCTGAGCTGCACTACTTTCCGGTTCAAGAGGTAGTACTTCATCGAGTTCTACTTTCCTCCCACTTACTCCTTTCGAGAGAAACTCTTTTTCCAGAAAGGATCCGTTCTTGGCAACAAAGATCTTGCCTTCGGATCTAAGGTAGAAGGTGTACCCAATGGTTTCCTTAGGGTATCCTATGAAGACGCATTTTTCCGACTTGGGTTCGAGCTTTTCAGGTTGAAGTTTCTTGACATAAGCATCACATCCCCAAACTTTTAGAAACGACAGCTTAGGTTTCTTCCCAAACCATAATTCATACGGTGTTGTCTCAACGGATTTAGAAGGTGCCCTATTTAAAGTGAATGTAGCTGTCTCTAGAGCGTATCCCCAAAATGATAGCGGTAAATCGGTAAGAGACATCATAGATCGCACCATATCCAATAGAGTGCGATTACGACGTCTGGACACACCGTTACGCTGAGGTGTTCCAGGCGGTGTGAGTTGTGAAACGATTCCACATTTCCTTAAGTGTGTGCCAAATTCGTGACTTAAATATTCTCCTCCACGATCTGATCGTAAGAATTTTACTTTTTCGGTTACGTTGATTCTCTACCTCATTCTGAAATTCCTTGAACTTTTCAAAGGTCTCAGACTTGTGTTTCATCAAGTAGACATACCCATATCTACTCAAGTCATCGGTGAGAGTGAGAACATAATGATATCCTCCATGAGCCTCAACGCTCATTGGACCGCACACATCGGTATGTATGATTTCCAATAAGTTGGTCGCCGCTCCATTGTTCCGTGAGAACGGAGTCTTGGTCATTTTGCCCATAAGGCATGGTTCACATGTGTCAAATGATTCATAATCGAGAGACTCTAAAAGTCCATCGAATGGAGCTTCTTCATGCGCTTGACACCAATGTGACCAAAGGCGGCGATTGCCACAAGTATGTGGGACTATCGTTATCAACTTTACATCTTTTGGTATTCACACTATGAATATGTGTAATATTACGTTCGAGGTTCATTAAGAATAATCCATTGACCATCGGAGCATGACCATAAAACATATCTCTCATATAAATAGAACAACCATTATTCTCGGATTTAAATGAGTAGCCATCTCGTATTAAGCGAGATCCTGATACAATGTTCATGCTCAAACTTGGCACTAAATAACAATTATTGAGGTTTAAAACCAATCCCGTAGGTAAATGTAGAGGTAGCGTGCCGGCGATCACATCGACTTTGGAACCATTCGACGCGCATCGTCACCTCGTCGCCGCCGGTCTCCGTTTATTCCACAGCTCCTGCTGTGAGTTACAAATATGAGCAACAAAGACTGGTATCAAATACCCATGAGTTACTACGAGTCGGTAAGGTACACATCAATTACATGTATATCAAATATACCTTTAGTGTTGCGGCCTTCTTGTCCGCTAAGTATTTGGGGCAGTTCCGCTTCGATGGCCCTTCCTTTGCAATAAAAGCACTCTGTCTCAGGCTTGGGTCCATTCTTTGACTTCTTCCCGGCAACTTGCTTACCGGGCGCGGCAACATCCTTGCCGTCCTTCTTGAAGTTCTTCTTACCCTTGCCCTTCTTGAACTTAGTGGTTTTATTAACCATCAACACTTGATGTGCTTTCTTGATTTCAACCTCTGCTGAATTCAAAGATTGAGAATACTTCAGAATGGTCTTCACCATCCCCGCATATTGTAGTTTATCACAAAGCTCCTGTAGCTTGGTGGGAGCGGTGAAGGATTCTGTCAATGACCGCCTCGTCCAGGAGGTTAATGTCCAGTGGGACAGGCGGTTGTGCAACCTGCACATTTTGAGTATGTGCTCACCGATGTAACTGTTTTCCTCCATCTTACAACTATAGAACTTGTCGGAGACTTCATATCTCTCGACCGGGCATGAGCTTGGAAAACCATTTTCAGCTCCTCGAACATCTCATATGCTCTGTGTTGCTCAAAAGCGCTTTTGGAGCCGCGGTTGTTAGCTGTAAAGCATGCCACACTGAACGAGGGAGTAATCATCAGCACGAGACTGCCAAGCATTCATAATGTCTTGGTTATCTGGGATGGGTGCTTCACCTAGCGGTGCTTCTAGGACATATTGTTTCTTGGCTGCTATGAGGATGATCCTCAGGTTCCGGACCCAGTCCGAATAGTTGCTGCCATCATCTTTCAAATTTTGGTTTTCTAGGAACGCATTGAAGTTCATGTTGACATGAGCGTTGGCCATTTGATCTACAAGACATATTTTGCAAAGACTTTAGACTAAGTTCATGATAATTAAGTTCATCTAATCAAATATTTAATGAACTCCCACTCGTAATGACATCCTCTAGTCATCTAAGTGTTACACGATCCGAGTCGACTAGGCCGTGTCCGATCATCACGTGAGACGGACTAGTCATCATTGGTGAACATCTCCATGTTGATCATATCTTCCATACGACTCATGTTCGACCTTTTCGTCTCTTGTGTTCCGAGGCCATGTCTGTACATGCTAGGCTCGTCAAGTTAACCCTAAGTGTTTATGCATGTGTAAACTGTCTTACACCAATGTATGTGAACGTAAGGATCTATCACACCCGATCATCACGTGGTGCTTGAAACGACGAACTTTAGCAACGGTGCAGTTAGGGGAACACTTTATTGAAATTATTATAAGGGATCATCTTATTTACTACCGCCATTCTAAGTAAACAAGATGCATAAAATATAATAAACATCACATGCAATTATATAAAGTAGTGACATGATATGGCCAATATCATATAGCTCCTTTGATCTTCATCTTCGGGGCTCCATGATCATCTTGTCACCGCATGACACCATGATCTCCATCATCATGATCTTTATCATCGTGTCTCCATGAAGTTGCTCGCCAACTATTACTTCTACTACTATGGCTAACACGCTTAGCAATAAAGTAAAGTAATTTACATGGCGTTGAATCAATGACGCTTGGTCATACAATAATTAAGACAACTCCTATGGCTCTCGCCGTTGTCATACTCATCGACACGCAAGTCGTGATTCCTATTACAAGAACATGATCTCATACATCACAATATATCATTCATCATTCATCACAACTTCTGGCCATATCACATCACATGCCAATTGCTGCAAAAACAAGTTAGACGTCCTCTAATTGTTGTTGCATCTTTTACGTGGCTGCAATTGGGTTCTAGCAAGAACGTTTTCTTACCTACGGATAACCACAACGTGATTTGTCAACTTCTATTTACCCTTCATAAGGATCCTTTTAAATCGAATCTGCTCCAACTAAAGTGGGAGAGACAGCACCGCTAGCCACCTTATGCAACTAGTGCATGTCACCGGTGGAACCTGTCTCACGTAAGCGTACGTGTAAGGTCGGTCCGGGCCGCTTCATCCCACAATACCGCTGAAGCAAGAAAAGACTAGTAGCGGCAAGCAAGTTGACAAGATCTACGCCCACAACAAAATTGTGTTCTACTCGTGCAATAGAGAACTACACATAGACCTAGCTAATGATGCCACTGTTGGGGAACGTTGCAGAAAATTAAAATTTTTCCTACGGTTTCACCAAGATCCATCTATGAGTTCATCTAAGCAACGAGTCATGGGAGAGAGATTGCATCTACATACCACTTGTAGATCGCGTGCGGAAGCGTTCAAGGGAACGGTGATGATGGAGTCGTACTCGCCGTGATTCAAATCACCGATGACCAAGTGCCGAACGGACATCACCTCCGCGTTCAACACACGCGTTTAACGTGACGACGTCCCCTCCTTCTTGATCCAGCAAGGGGAAGGAGAGGTTGAGGAAGAAGGCTCCAGCAGCAAGACGACAACGTGATGATGGTGGAGAGGCAAGATACTCGGCTGTGGCTTCGCCAAGCACTCAGCGGAGGAGGAGAGGTGTTGGGGAGGGAGGGCTACGCCTTGGATCAGTGTTCAGCCCTCCCTCGCCCCTCTATTTATAGGGGAAGGGGAAGGGGCCGACCCCTCTAGATGAGATCTAGAGGGCGGCTGTGGAGGGCTTGCCCCTGCCAAAGGGGCGCCCCACTAGGGTTCCCCCAACCCTAGGCGCATGGGCCCAAGGCGCCCAGCCCTCCAGGGGCTGGTTCCTGCCCCTTGCGGCCCATGAGGCCCTCCGAGAGGGGTGGCCCCTCCCGGTGGACCCCCGGAACCTCTCCGGTGGCCCCGGTACAATACCGATATGCCCCCGAAACTTTCCGGTGTCCGTATGACAACTTCCCATATATAAATCTTCACCTTCGAACCATTCCGGAACTCCTCGTGACGTCCGGGATCTCATCCAGGACTCCGAACAACATTCGGTAATCACATACAAGTCTTCCTAATAACCCTAGCGTCACCGAACCTTAAGTGTGTAGACCCTACGGGTTCGGGAGACATGCAGACATGACCGAGACGACTCTCCGGTCAATAACCAACAGCGGATCTGGATACCCATGTTGGCTCCCACATACTCCTCGATGATCTCATCGGATGAACCACGATGTCGAGGATTCAAGCAACCTCAGATACTATTCCCTTTGTCGACGGTATGTTACTTGCCCGAGATTCGATCGTCGGTATCCCAATACCTCGTTCAATCTCAAGTACCGGCAAGTCACTTTACTTGTACCATAATGCATGATCCCATGACCGGACACTTGGTCACTTTGAGCTCATTATGATGATGCACTACCGAGTGGGCCCAAGGATACCTCTCCGTAACACGGAGTGACAAATCCAGTCTCGATCCGTGTCAACCCAATAGACACTTTCGGAGATACCGTAGTGCCCTTTATAGTCACCCGATTACGTTGTGACGTTTGGTACACCCAAAGCACTCCTACCGTATCCGGGAGTTACATGATCTCATGGTCTAAGGAAGAGATACTTGACATTGGAAAAGCTCTAGCAAAACGAACTACACGATCTTGTGCTATGCTTAGGATTGGGTCTTGTCCATCACATCATTCTCCTAATGATGTGATCCCGTTATCAATGACATCCAATGTCCATAGTCGAAACCATGACTATCTATTGATCAACGAGCTAGTCAACTAGAGGCTCACTAGGGACATATTGTGGTCTATGTATTCACACGTGTATTACGATTTCCGGATAATACAATTATAGCATGAATAAAAGACAATTATCACGAACAAGGAAATATAATAATAATCCTTTTATTATTGCCTCTAGGGCATATTTCCACCACGAACTAGTGCACCTATACAATTTACCATTGTATTGGGTGTGTTGGGGACACAAGAGACTCTTTGTTATTTGGTTGCAGGGTTGTTTGAGAGAGACCATCTTCATCCTACGCCTCCTACTGATTGATAAACCTTAGGTCATCCACTTGAGGGAAATTTGCTACTGTCCTACAAACATCTGCACTTGGAGGCCCAACAACGTCTACAAGAAGAAGGTTGTGTAGTAGACATCATCATGCAGTTTACACGCTCATGACCAAATTGCATCATGTTACTCCCCTCTATCTTTGATACGTGGAAATCTACCAAGTATTTCCCATCTGCGGTAATTCGGTTGCATACAGGTATCACCACCTCGACATACATCATTGGCCCCTCGACATATATTTGGGATCTATGTGAGGAATAACTGTATAACCGTCAATACCTCAAGCCCCTCACATGGGTAGTTATTCAAGGTCAGTATGTTGATTCAGTGAGGAACATTTCCAGGCATTAGGGGGAGATTTCAAGTACCATACAGAATGCCAGGAAATTAGTGGAATGCTCAACACATTTCTGCCTCAAGTCCACGTACTCAAAGATCTGAACCATGCGTTCAGAAGATTTGCAACACATTGCAAATAACCTGCCAGATTCATTTACTGAAAAATAAAGGTGTCACATAATCCTACAATCCTGCAAAAATATGCCCAAAAGAGTGGAGGTACCAACAAAACCACTCAACTCCCTGTTCACAGCAATAGGGGCAGAAGTATGGCAATAGTACATTAGGATTCGGCTTCTCGCAAGCAAGGATATCGAGGCCTCTGAATCAGCAAATGCAAGTCAACTTCACGTTGGCAGACACCTAATGGGTAGTATACACCCAGTGGACGGGCAACCTCCACCAACCCAGGTCATAGTGCACACAATGACCGGGACATCGGGATACCCTACTCAACCGCATTGGAAATCGCGAATACCACCATGGGTAACGATATTTCCATCAACTCTATGTTGATATATAGATTACGGAGAAACATATAACCGAAGTCTACAATTGTCGACATACATTTCTCAACTAGATTGAAAAAACCTTTCACGTGATTCAGTTCCAAAGACCATGGCCATGGCAAACTGTGAACAACACTCGGACTGAACTCGAGCAAAGGGTATAATCTAGGTAGAAATAATCTTGCTCAATAAAGGGAAAGGTATTCACATAAGCAATACCTACGCCAATTTTCTTCTGAAAACAGAATTGAGAACAACGAAGTGGTGAAACATAGAGCAAGTATTTAGCACAAGGGTTCACGCAGATACCCAATTCTTCTCCAGAGGTGAAATCTCATTCTGATAACTTATATCATTGGCAGTACAAAATCATCTATCTATGCAGTTGATAGATGTAGTGATAACATATCCATGTTGATCACTAGATTTAGACATAGATGGTTCCCAATGGAATCTCAGTTCTGAATCGAAATGCAAAATGCAACATACACTGTGTAAAAACCAATAAGTCACCATATGACTTTTTGTTGTCGGTACATTTTGGTACAACTGACATAGTGAGTTCCTTATACACAAGGATTACTCCTACAGTGATGATTAGCCATGCATGTACATCATACATGTGGATTACTCCTGCAATGACGAAGCACATGATCATATTAATGGCGGGTTTTGAGATGAAGGATTGGGTAAAACCTCGAGCACCTTCACTCATAAATTATGGTACACTATGTTGTCTATATCCAAAATATATTGGAGAAATTAATTGTGGACAAATCTTATACATCCATAACTCACATGGCTTCATTTTCTAGACGTAGAGAAAGATCCATTAAAACCATGAGTTGATGGGAATGACATATTGGGACACAAAGTTCCATATCCTTGTGCCACTGGACCAACCAAACACAATTGGTTGGGAGTAAGAATATCTTTCGATATCTCCAAGGCATCAAACATTTTGTCCGAGTTTCAGTTTCAGAGAAATCTGGACACCAATATCATTGGATCCATTGATCAGATCCCTACTATGCTAGATCATAGACAAGCTTTGTGTTCCAGCTAGGTGTGGTAGCCATCCCATGAAGGTCTTCGAAACAGACCTCATGACTACATACACCAACCATTATCTCAAAGATAATGTTGCTTGTGTTGTCTGGATGCAAACAGGTTACATAGTAAGCAATATCACTATATTGCTCATCTTGCAAATCAAATCACGTGACAATCTCATTGATTTGTCTATGAAGTCTCTACCAACTTGAACATTTCAGAAACATGTTCATGGAATTGGTATTCGACGACTTCAGGATTTGCAAGTATCAGGGGGAGTATCTTCTTGAATTACTCCTGTTCAAAGCATCATATTATACTCTTTTTCCCTTTATGAGTTTACTTTTACAGGTTCTCATCAAGGTTTTTAATGAGGTAATATCGACATGAGATCATATGTCATACTTTCTGTTTTTCACACCGGGGTTTTTAGGAAAGTATACACGACATATTTATTGTCCTCTAAACTCTATGGATTTTCTCATATCGAGTTAAAAGAGACAATTATAATGATATGGCATATCATTTTCTCCTTATATTTTTTCCACTGGCTTTAAAAGGAGTTTTCAATGATATATCAGATCGCACTTTTTTCCTTTATGAGCTTTCCCTCAAAGTTTCTCATAAAAGGTTTAAACGAGGCGACATATGCAATACTTTCTATTTTTCCCCACTGGGGTTTTTAAAGGAAAGTAAACAAAGCATATTTATTGTTCTCTAAACTCATCAATGAGTTTTCTCCTTTCTCAAAGGTTTTCTCATATGAGTTATCAAGGAGACAATAATTATTATATGTTGCACTTTTTCTCTTTATTATTTATCCCATTGGGTTTAAAGGAGTTTTAGCAACATATCTACTCTATTCTCCTCATATTTTTCCCACAGGGTTTTTGGGGGAGACTCTCAAGATTATACGGAAGATTTCTCAAGATGGAAGATCTATGTACAAGAAGTTTTCAATGATGAAACATTCAAGGAGCGGTGTTGTACAAGGGGGAGTGTTAGGAATTAATTAGCACATGCTAATTAATGAATAGTTATTAGCAAATGTGTGTGCCCAACCCCGAACAGCCATGTCCCTTCTCTCTTTCTATTGCCAATAGGCACCTGTTCTGGAGGGATGCCTCCGGACAGACACCTCTTCCAGATGTATATATACTTGAGAATCAATGGAAACCAGGACTGATTGTCCTTTCACTTTCAATCTTGTTTTACTCTAACAATATTGACAAAGTCACCACAGGCGCCTCGCCTCGTGGTCGATGGGAATGTCTCATGTCTCTCATCTCACCAAACAAAAATCAACAGAAAACTTGGAATAAAAAAAAATGTAGTACCAATGTCAAAGTCTAGGAATTGAAATCTAGTACAACCACAGGTTAGATTCGCAACAACTTTGCAAATTTATTGAAGTGTTACTCGTCACAGGATCATAATTAACTTCGACTTATCCGGATATATCAATGTTCCTACTCCCAAATTATGTGTGCTGAGACATACGAACACTAAGCTGTCAACACTGACTGATAAAACGAGCCAAATCAAGCAATTTTACGCCCTTCAAGTGCTAAAAGAGCCAACATTTGGACAGCATCACACTGCAATAATCAAGCCACGACGGCGGATAGCATACTGATATCCTAACAATATTTACATGCGTGGACACATACTTTCAGTGAACACACCCAATAAAAGCTGTACATTTTTTCTGGGATATTTTCTCCCAAGGACTGTTCCTAGCATATTTTAGATATATTTATGTACACCACTGAATGCTGAGACTACCATGGCTAGAACTAGCAAACCATTTTTGAGAACAGATCATCTAGAGCCGAGTACAAGGGTTGCGCAGCTCTGGGCTTCTCCACCCTCCCAAACAGGATATCGGTCGTGGTCACATAGGCGTCCCCATAGAAGCGCAGATTGGTGTCTGATCTGGTTGTCACGACATTTCCTTCCAGAGAGACCCCAACAAAGGCACCTGTTTCAAGTTTTGAGATAAAGCTACAAAGCAGAAGGATACTGAGATGGCTGATGAAACCTACAAGATTCTTAACAGGGAAAGCCAAACATATGAGATTGAATTTAATTGTAAAGACTTCCTCTGGCTAATGAGAAGAGAGAATGTGTTTCTACGTAAAAGAAAAACTCCTTAAAATAAGATTGTAAAATAACTTCAAAACTATTATTTTACATGCCGCAATAAACACTTTCAAAGTTGACAAATAACTTCGGAGAACAAGCTCAGTGCGATGTTTAAAAACTTAAATTTGTTTTTTTACTTGATAACAGTGTTAAAATTGTGCTGATTTCCACCCATTTCAGTCATTGCTAATATTAAGCATATCTGAAACAACAGCAATAATTCTCAGACGCAACTTTCTTATTACCTTTGCTGCAGCTATAAGTGTAGCATATCCCAGAACCTTTTTCACTTGCTCGAACATCTGCTTCAAGGGCTCTGCCAATTGGTCCTGCTGCCGCACTCAATCCTGCCCCAAGAGAAAGATGCATGCGGCTGCTGAATGCCTTGACAGCTTTAAGATCATGAAGCACAATTATAAAGTCTGTCAATTCTCCTCCAATCTGGGAAATACAAAGAAATGTCATTATCATGGTGAGATAATCTTAAGTAATGACATAGTGTAGTTCAGTGTCCAAATAATAAGAGCGCTTCAACATAAACTTGTCTCTGACATCAAGCTAATCTCATAAGCAAACAGGACATGCTGCTTAATGCATTTCATGGAAATTATTCTGTGAAAATCACAAGAATGAAATGAGTAACATGCATGTTCCTTTTTTCTGGTGAGCACAAGAATTATATCACCAGCAGATAAGCTTAGGCGTTGCCCGTGGATTCAGAGAGAAGATTTTACTGGAGAAATACCTGCACTCCCCATCCCAATCCAACAGATAAAATCGCTGATGGCGCAGACCATGATCCATCTGATCTGCGAGCAACTACAAGACCAGTGCCCATTTTGTACGTAAGAACTGCACCTGCTTTGGCCACAGTGAGCACAGCAAGCCCCTTTGCTCCCTTGAGGATAGATGATGGAATTGACTTCTCAGGATTTAATCTAGAAACCTACACATACCAAAACAGAAACGCTTCTGAGCTCTGGAATACAAGTATATATCGGTTGGGTACAAAATTAAACATACCTGGCAATATTTCCTCAGTGTGTTTGTTGCCTTGTATATTTCATACTCCATTGATAATCCAACAGGCAAATTCAACCAGCTCCTCGTACTTGTCCAATCCATGACGTCATGTTTGGCAGGCTGCATGGCATTACTGTTGTAGTTGATCAATAAGGCCTGGAGTGGGTCAAGTCTGTCGTAGCAAACATCACACACTCTCTGAGGATCACGCAGTCTGAATTTCATGGGCATCAAGCATCTTCCCTTGGAACATTCTTTGCAGAATATACCTCCACAGAAGCGGCAATGGTGCCTTCCACGAGTCAGAGCTGTGAAAGGAAAGCTGCACTGCAGGCATACACTGGCAGAGCTATCCGGCAACCATTCCGGGGGATCTGCCTGGAGCACCTCCCTGTATGCACTGAACTGTAAAGCATTTGCTTCAAGTAGCGGTGGTGCACTAGGAGCATGAGACAGATGAATGCAAGTCACCATCCTTGCCAGCGCCTAGAAATGATACATCTGTGCTGAAACTTTGCTGCCGTGATGCGTCATCCCCACTCTTGCTTGGACGCGAAACAATCGCAGCAAGAC
The DNA here is from genome assembly GCA_021605145.1 of Aegilops bicornis. Classification (NCBI taxonomy): domain Eukaryota; kingdom Viridiplantae; phylum Streptophyta; class Magnoliopsida; order Poales; family Poaceae; genus Aegilops; species Aegilops bicornis. The sequence continues at coordinate 187,844,157 of CM038670.1, forward strand.
CACCTAGCACGGTCTTCAGATTGATAGTTGAACTAGCTTGAGCTGTAGGGAACGGTTCTTCTCTTGAACCATATTCAGATAGAAAGTCTGGTTCCAGAGATGGCTCATAGAGATAATCATGCACTGGGTATGTGTTTCCTGGAGCTAGATTGGACATAGGATCTGCCTGGCTGTGGTAGCTATCGAATTTGGAGAGGGATGAGTACGACGTCACTTCATTTGGGATCTCCATGGAATCATGTAGATACAGCACTCATGTAGGTAATAAGCAATGACACAAGAAGACCTAAAAAACAGAGATGGCAACGAAGATTAATAAGGCACAGATCCTTCAAAGTGTTTCCAGTCCATATAACATTATAACAAGCTCATTCTTTCACCCCCAATTCATTCATTTTATTGTCTACTAGCAGATATAGGGATGCAGGCGGACGGCGTCCGCTTGTCAGCGAAGCCAAAAACATACTAATCCTCATTGCTTTAATAACCATGATAATTCTAATTATGCTTTCGCCAACGCTCACCAACGCCGTCCGTTTGCATCCCTAAGCAGATACATCAAACTTTATAGTCTATATACACGTATTTGAGATATGGCTAAGAACTTTGAGTAGCATTCTAATTGAGCATTTTATTCAGTAGAACACATTGCAACAGAGCCACGAACGATTCATGTAACTCCATGTGCGTCATGAGTTCAAATCAAGAGGTGAAATCGCAGCTGCACTACAGCAAAACAAACCCGAAGCAACTCCCAAAGAACGATCGCTTAATCACGCATACCTAGCGTCTACGAGCAAGCAAGCAATTGGGGGCAGTTTCTGAAACCCTAGACGAAACAGATGGGTCGATCAGCCGAAAAATCAACCCTGACTAGCCAGTAGAACAGCAACCGCGAACAAACACCACAGATCAATCAAAAAATACTGCGTGATCGGATCAAACGACTCGGCAAGCGTAAGGCAGCTAAGCTAAATCAATCGTCTCCACCCGTCCGCCCTAACGAATCGCCCCGCCGTAGAACGCGCGAGCCACGGAGGAGAATTCGCCCCGCCGTAGAACGCGCGAGCCACGGAGGAGAATTGAGGGGAGCGGGCGGTACCGACCTCTGCACGCGCCGGATCGGCGGGGGGTGGGGAGGATGCGGAGGCGATCGTCGCGGGAGGAAGCGTCGGGCGTGGGGATTGGGGTGGGTTTCTTCCGTTCGCCGGCAAGATGGAAGGGGGAAGAAGTTGAAGGGAGTACCGATGCGGGCACGCCCGCCGCACGCGGCTGCCTCATCTGTACCTTATCGGGCTCGGGCTTGGGCTGGGTCCTGGTCAATCCGGTCCGACCTGGGTGTGGGCAGCGGCGTGACGGATGCGGTTTGCTTTTCGGACCCGCGGGGCCCACTTCAAGCCCAGGAAGGCAGGTGACGCGGGATGATGGGCCGGCCGGTTTTGCGCCCTCTCTCTCTCTCTCTCTGTCGTGCTGCCGCGAGACACCGGCCGCGGCAGAAAGCGAAGCTCGACCGCTCGAGACTGGAGCGGCGCGACGGCGTGGCTCGCCCGGGTTCTTGTCGGCAGCCGCGGCTGCGAACTGGCGGCGTGGAGGAGGGCGGGCCGACGCGTCCGGGTCTCCCGTCTGCGCGCCTATCGCGTGTGAGTCCTCTGCTTAGCTTGTTGCCTCGATTCCGTGGAAATATCGCTGAAATCTTTTGGGTTAGACCGAATGACCAAATTATTTTATCGTCCGTTGTAAATTCTGATCTCGGATCAATCGCCCAAAACCATTATCACCCGCCTCTCTTGCCAAAAACAAAGAAACTATGTCTTGGGGACTAAAAAAGAATCAGAATGGGAAGTATTTATTTTTTGATTCTCCCGCTAGCATCCTTGCTTCCTTCTTCAATAAAAAAATTGTGTTTTGGCTAAGTTTAAACCCAGAAAAGGCTTCCGCCACACATAAGGTATCAAGAGACCCCTCACCGGCATGTGCAATGCAATTGCCCTTATTTGTCAAGTACCCCTCTTCCTATGTGGTTTAGGGGGTTAAGGTGTAGCCCTACCGGGCATTTTAGTGATAGGTTTTATTAGAAACGAAATTACATTTTCACTATACTACGGGTTTTTATGTAATATTCCATACTAAAGGATTCGGATCCATAACCACGATTTTCAGTGCACTTAGATCTCGTTGCCAAGGGCAACAAGGCCCTCTCGAATAGTATTCCACATAAGAAATCCATTCTAAAAAATCAATTAGACAAACTTGGGTTTTGCAAGCCAAGGTAAGATTGAGGCGGAGGATGGAGAGTTGTATAATGAATTGTTGGGATGAAGGTGCTAGCTTGGCAAGATAAGAAGTTCAATGTGTACGATAGATTTGGTCCTGGTGTCACTATCCTTTCCGAGATCTTATAGGATTAGCAAGATGTTCTAGTGTTAACAATAGAGAAATTGAATGAATGAAATATATCTAAAGAAGAAAGGAGCCATGTCTTTGTGAAAGTCCGAAGAAAAAGGATTTTGAATCTGCCTTTTCCTTTTTCCCTCAGAAAAATGACTCAATCAAAATCCGGTCCTAATAAATGTTAATTGCACAGAATGAGAAACTTGGGAGTAAAACAAAGACTATCTTATTCATTCATTCAAATACTGTATCCATGAGAAAGTACCAACAACACAGCATCCATCCAGTTCCCCTACCGCGACAACACGGGGACTCAACAGGAACTAAAGTTCATACTGAATCAAGAACGGTAACAAAGGACAAGCAAAGGCATAACACTCTCCGATCTGTGCTCCATCACTGAATCAAGAACGGTAAAGCGGAGCGCTCGCCCGCCATTTATTTCTCTGGTAAGGACAAATCATTTGCCCGAGGTCTCGCCCTCAACAGCCAATGGGACAGTTTCAGCCTGCACACAACAAAGGCACAGAGAAATTAACTCTCAAGACATGAACCGAGCTGAAATTATCAAGGTGGTCGAACGCAATGGCATGGCACATACCATTTTGCGGTACTTGAGGGCATAGAGCATTTCAAGGTAGCGACGAGTCTCGCGCCTGTCGAGGTTGGAGACGTACTTCCAGAAACCATAGACACCAGAAAGGGTCATCAGCCTCTCAGAGTACAGCTTCCAGGTGTACCTGCGTCAAGATCCCAGGGCATCAATCTCAGCTCAGTGCTGTTAAAAGAATCAGAGCATGTGCATCAGATGGTAACATAGATAGGTAACAGAGAATTGCATATATACTTCTCCTCGATGCGCTGGAGTCCTCCCTGCGAGATCTTGTTCCAGTGGCTCGGGTCTTCCTTGCACTTCCCAAAGAAGTCCACGAGCAGTGCGGAGGCCTTGTCATTCTGGTAAGGATCAATGTGGTAGCCGGACACACCGTTCACAATGATCTCAGCTGGACCACCATATGCAGTGGCGAATGTTGGAAGGCCACATGTCATGGCCTCTATCACAGTAAGACCGAAAGCCTCATAGAAAGCAGGCTGAGCACAGGAAGCCAAACATGAAAAAAGAGCGTCAGAACTAGTAAATGTCGTGATTCAGTCATAGTTAGTTCCTAGGTTGACGGTGTCCTTCACCTGCACAAAGGCTCCCTTCATGTCGCAGATGTAGCGGTAGAGCTCACCATTGCGGACACGGTTCATCTGAGCAGAGATCCAGCGGATGTGACCAATCAGGTTGTACTGTTCAATAAGATCAAACATCTTCTTGAACTCTGCCTGCTCTTCCTTGTCCTTGGACACCTTTCCATGGTCACCACAGACAACCACCAGGTTTACCAGCTCCTGTAGGCGAGGATTCCGCCCATACATTTCTACCAGGCCAGTCATATTCTTGACACGGTCCAGCCTAGCCATCGAGAAGATGATCGGCTTCTTCTTGTCTTTCAGCACAAATCTGGAGAGGTAGTCAAGTTAGATAACCAGCATGGTAGGCAATCTGTTTTATAAGAACTCAAGAGTTATATATGATTATACTTGTGCTCAGCATTCTCAACATCACTGAAGAGTAGCTCCTCAATCTCAGTATGGAGGGAGGTAAGCCTCTTCTGCTGTTCAGTGTATGGGAAGTAGATGGACATGTCAGCACCAGGGGAGACGATGTTGAACTTGGGGTCGAAGACATCAATACCATGGACAACACGATAGAGGCCTGGCATTGTGAATGCCATGTGCGACTCGTACTGCCCTACGGTGTCCTTGCTGAAAATTGGACGATAACATTAGATCAGTTTATGCTATTTGCAAATGACCACGGCGGTGTTTCTGTGAAAGAGAGAATCTTACTTTCCGGCAATCTCTTGGAAAGTACTGGTGATGATGAAGTCAGCATGGTTCATTGCAATCAGGTCGGCTGTGAACTGGCAGGAGAAGTGGTAGTGATCCTCAAATTTCTTCCAGTAAAGGTCGGAGTTGGGGTACTTGGTTTTCTCGAGTGCATGAGCAATGGTACACTGCATATGAGGAAATAAGAATTATGATAAGATACTACGGGAATGAGAATAGATCATGTACTTAGCAAAAGGAGATAGATGGCGTACATGAGTAACTCCCAACTTGTGCGCCAACAAACATGCGACAAGGTTGCCGTCACTGTAGTTTCCAATGATCAGGTCAGGGTTGGCCTGCAGCTCTCCAGCGATCTCGTGTGCCACATCCTGAAAGCAGCAGGAAAACAAAATGATGAATTGACATTCTAATGAAAAACCACAAACAACCTGTTGGAAAGTGAAATGCATACATCGGTGTAAGCTTCCAGGTAAGGCCAGACTTCAAAGCGGGAGATCCATTTGCGAACAATACCATCTTCTGTTTTGAATGGTACACGCAGGATGTGGGTGTGCTCGGTGCCAAGGACCTTCTCAAGGCGCTGGCCACAGGTGGTGCCATGTGCATCAGGGAGCAACCTGGTAACCTATGTGAGGCCAAAGATACCTCATTAGGGATCAATTAAAACAGAGAGTTCATATTCGATCATATTGGGGGTAATAATCTTACTATTAGAATCTTCGGTGTAATGTCGAGACCTTGCTGCTTGATTCTCAGCAGCATCTCATTCTCCATAGCACGGACTTGGTCCAAAATGTAGACAATCTGTGGGTTGCCATCACATAGTAAAATTGGTGATAATAAATATTTCCTGGTGTTCAGTTTATCAAGAGGAAATATGTCAAGCTGTCAAAAGTGGGGTAGAGGATTCTACCTGTCCACCAGTATCAGGGTACCCCAAGACATTGGCCTGAGCAAAGTAACCATGAGGAGAGAGGATAACAACATTGAACACCATTGGGATTGTTCCGAGGAACTTCTCCAAGGAGGATGGATCAGGGGCCTCGAGAAGGTCCAAGAGAAGGTGGATAGTCTCGCTCGCACGCTGAGCACAGTCGCCCCAACCTTTCTCCAGACCAAGTTCCTGGAACCTGAATTATGCAACGAAAAAATTGATACGCAACGATTTTAGTTCTTTGTTGAGAGCAATAAGGGTTTCAATGATCATGTGTATGATGATTATATACAGTACCGGTGGTGGAACTCCGAGTAAGGGGTGTCAGCTGGAAGGCCTGATAGATGTGTCTCTGCCTTCCTGAGTGCACCTTGGAGGGTACTGAGACTCCGAATTCTGTCGTTCAACATCATGGTCTGAAGAAAGAAAGAAAATATTACATGCTCATCGTGATTAAACAGTAGGTCTAATAGTTCCAGTTTAAACTTTCAGTTGGCTCATAGATAGCAATCAGGCTTTTGCACTTCTTAAAGAATTCGTTCTGAAACTTTTTTTTTACTTACAAATGCACATATTATCAGGGCAAATGCCCAACACATTAAGTAAGGTTGTGTCTATATTTTCTTACAGGCTGAGTATGCTCATATGCTGCTTTTAGATATATCTAAGAGATTGACATGCTATAAACAAATGATGTAAGCCTTCAACAACAAAGATCTAGTTTTTCTAGAGAACCTTCAGCAAAGATATAGTTGAACGATCCAATCTACAAAGCCAAATGATCCAATCTACAGAGCCAGACACTGGAGAGTGTAACCTACCATCCCCTTGTAGTTGTGTGCGCGAAGGAAGTTGAGCAATGGGTACATGCTCTCCTTGTCATGGAACAGCTTCGACGACAAGTGCCTGTTCAGAAACTGCACACCGTTGCCAATGGACTTCGACAGCGATGGGCGCGGGAAGGAGGCGTTGAATGGCTCAAAGTCCAGCTCAAGCACAAAGTTGTTGTCGATGCTGCAATTTGAACAGAAGAAGCGTTGTATGATAAAACTAAGGTATAAGCTGGACTCTTGAATCTTAATAATTTCACAAAATCACAGATACCTTCCATTCGCCAGTTGTTCCTTGAACTGCAAATACTCAGCGATGCTTAATTCCTCAACACCAAGCTCGCTCACATTGACCCTCACATACTCCCAAACGCCGGGCCTTGGCCGGACGGCGAGAGCAACCCATGGAGGGATGACAATTGCCTCCTGTATGAGAAACCAATAGATCAAGAGCTGAACATCAGTGGAATGACACTGCAGTGAGTTTTGGTGGTGCAAACCTGTGCGCCCCTTAGGAGATCCTCAAAGGCGGTGTCCTTGAGCTTCTCGCGCTCGGCCTCAGGGATCGCGGCATTGTACTCAGCAGTGATCTGGTGGGGCTGCAGCATCCCCTTTCCTAGGTTAACAAGCCTGAACAAGTTGTCGTGTAACAGCAGGTGGGTCAGATCTATCAACAAACGTTACTTGAACAAAGTGTGGTAACGATTGTATCTTATATGCAGAGATTTCTACAAACTGGCAGCCGGTGTAGCCTGCAAAAGATCAAGGACAGACCTTGAGAAGACAGCGACGAGCTCATTGGTGTGCACAGAGAGGGAATCGCCGATGCGCTCCCTCACGCTGTGGATACGGCTCAGGGCGCGCTCTCCAGCAGTCTCCCCCATTGCTGTCCTCAAACCTGAACAGCAGAAACAGTGAAGCCTCCTCCTACACAACAGGGCGCTCTGTCCTGGCAACGATGCATGAGCTCTACTGATAAATACAGGCAAAGGAAGAAGAAAGGTTGGCGTGACGTGCAAGAGTGCCCAGAAGGTTGTGCTTTGGGCACCAGATCATGGGATTAGCGTGAGATGTATTGAGCCGTTTCTTGCGTGGCTTGGCAAGCTAATTAAAACTGACCAAAATATGAGTGAGCATAGGAGCACGGAACTATTGCCGGGCAGGCTCTCCAGTTTTCCAATGGAGGATATGCAGATAAGTAGAAACGGATCAGCTAATTTTGTAGTGATACAAAGACATGCACATGTTCCACAAGGCAAGAAGCTTAATTATGTAGGATCTGTCAGGAGCACTGTAGCTTTTAATTACTGGCCTTGGAAAAACTTTGCTACAAAGTTAATGATAGCTTTAACAAGTTGCAAAAAATAGGAAGCGAAAAAACTGCTAGATTTATTTTTGCATTCCAGGAACTTCGAATATGCTCTCAGAAAACAGATGAGAATTTTAAACTGACGCTGAGCCCAGCCTCCCCGGAGGAGGATATGTCACAGACTCATAGGCATGCAGGATATGCAATTCTGCACTAGATCTCTACAGTACTGCCATACGCCCATACGCCTACACCGATCCAATGTACTAACCGGCGTAATAATCACATGGATCTGCCAGCAGTTCACCCACTCTGCCATCCTAGTTCCAACTTCAGAACACAAAAGAGAAGATCTAGAGGCCTTTGTGCTAACTACAGCAACCAAAAGAGAAGATCTCCAGAGCCTGGACCCAAGTGCATGCATCCATGCAGGGACCAAGAAGACCAAGTTAATCGACAAGCCTGAACCAAACTTTTCTTATCGGTATATATACACTCGAACCTAAGCCGAAGAAACTAGAAAGAGAATTTCGCATGCAGCACCTCACTTGAATCACTGAAACTAGGCTAGCCCCACAGACCTCCGTATGGCCCCAACCGTACCCACTGTCATCCATACTACTCCGTATGTGTGTGTGCTATGAAAAGAAGTTCTTGAAGTACAGGGAAACTGGACATGGCTTCGTTACCTTGCTCCAGAGGAGGGAGGAGGAGGGCGAGAAACAAGGAAACGCCACAGGGGAGCAGGCGGCCCGGGTTTGGTGCGCGGTGAGGACGAGTGAGATGGCTGGGCGACGATGCCTGCGCCCCTATTTATACACGGGCGCGCGCGCCGGAGGAGCTGCCACTGCCAGGAGGAGGAGGCGTGGGGGTCAGGTGCAGCCGAGTGCCACTGCCAGCTCCCCTCGCCGGGCGGCCGTGGAAAAGGACGCTCTCTTTTCCGTCGCTTTGCTCGGCGCCCGCACTGGTTCTTGGCAGCATCGCATCGGTGGCCGTGGAGGCTCCGGTTTGGCTTGGAGATTAGCGCGCCCGGCTCCCGAGGCGGTGAAGACAGGTGCTCCGGCTCGGAGGAATGCACCGCGCCAAGTGTTTCGCCTTGCGGGAGCGCACCGTGACAAGTGTTCGTGCCGGTGTGTCATCGGCTGCATGCAAATGCTGTGGATGTGTGGTAGCTTAGCTGTTCGCGACAAATGTTGTTGCGTGCGACCGCATTTGTTTCTTCTTCTTCTTTTGCTGGAACAGCATTTGTTTTACTCTTCCGCGAAAAGAAGAAGCCGCGTCTGTTCCTGCACTGCACCTAAAGAACCGCATTTAGAAGTTTCTGCTGCTCATGAGCGCGCGGCACCGTCGAAAACTAGCTGGCTACCAATGCATGCGTGATTACGTGGTAGTATGTCCTGTAGCAATTAATGGCTCTCGTATGCCGCTGCCGTGTCGCTTGCGGTTTAATTTCCCACCGCACTTGCCTCTCGGGCACTCGCAGAAGCTGCACTTCGTGGTACTTTTTTTTTTGAGTTGGACACTTCGCAGTATCTGTGTTCCCCGTGTGGTGTGATAGAAGTGACCGTAGAACTACGATTTCTCGACTGTCGACTATAATAAGGCTCACCCGGCTCGGTAAGGGAGGGGCAAAGACAGCAGCGCGCCTTCGGCTCGCTCTAGTCCTCGTAGTCGTCGCTAGGTGGTCTACCCCATCAATTTATATTTTACTTCTGATATTCCTTGTACTACTTTGACAGTTGATGAATATAACGGAATTTTTTTTCTTGAAAAAAACATATATATTTGCTACAAAATTAAAAGCATCTACAACGGGAACTTCAAACCTTATATGTCTGGGACGAATCGTCCTGTCACGAGAACGCCACCCAACAAATTTCCTTAAACCGTCATATATATCTGATATGTCCGACACCTTCTATAACCAGCTCATATGTAGAGGAGATATTGAGACGTCCAGACATGTTCGCCATGTCAGATCCGGTCCAGGTTGGCCCACCTTAACTCCACAAAAATGTGTCCCTATTCACATCCCGGACCAAACTCTAGCCAATCCACTTTCATTTCACTCCGCTGCGCACCCCCCCCCCCCCCGCCCCCACTCCAACCCGTTCCTCTTCGACGATCTCTAGCCTTCTCTGACATGGCCGACAGTTGGATACTTTGGATCCCTCGATTGGGAACTCGTCCCATGCGGGGATGAGGAGGATTTAGCCGGCCGACTGACTCTTCGCCTGTCCCGGGAGGAAATTCGAGACCCGACTTCAGAGTCGCTCCGGCAGAAATCCATTGCGTCCGCGCAAGTGGGGCTTGGATCCGGCGGCGCCAACGGCTTGAGACGAGTGTTCGCGGCAGAACCGAAGGCTGCGAGCATCGGGTGGAGGGACCACCGCGCGTAAAAGGATGGGCCCGGGCTGGTAGCACAACCCCCGCAGTGGAGCCTCATCTCGGTGACGTCGAGCTCCGAGTCTAAGTACACGCCGCCAGGCGACACAACCGTGCGAGGACGAAGTTGCGTCACATCGCGGAGGCCGAGTTCATGCGTCGCGTTGAACATGACCGAGGATGCGCTCCGTGCCCGTATCCAGGCGAAGCGGCAAGTCCGAACGACGCGTGCCCTTGCAAAGGAGCAAACCCTAGCAGTATTTGTCGGATTCGGAGCTCCGCAGACCCAAGATAGATTCGAACTCTGGGGTGTCTGCGAAGAACTCAACCTCCCCAGTCTGCCAACTTGTCGATCTCACGGTCTAGCTCGATGAACTGGAAGGAAATGGGACAAGGCAGTTTACCCAGGTTCGGGCCACCTCGTGGTGTAATACCCTACTCCTGCTTTGTGGTGGATTAGCCTCGAGGTGGGCCGAGGATGAACTAGTACAGTAGAAGAACAACCTCAGGAGGTGTGTTCTTGTGTCCTTGTGAGCTGGCGAGGATGTGGATGGTCTGAATGATCCGTCCCCCTCTATGGTGGTGGCTAGGCTATATTTATAGTAACCTTGGTACTCTTCCCAAAATGAAGGCGGGAAGGAATCCCACAACGGCCAAATTCGAAAGGAGACGACTAGTACATCTTATTCTGACGAAAGGTGGTGTTCGCCTGCAAAGCTTCTGGTCGTGACGTCGTTGTGGGCTTGGCGATGACCTCCGTCCTGCCGTCCTGGCGGTCTTGGTCTTGTTGCATGGAAATGAAAACCTTTGGCTGATTCCTCGGTACTCCGCGCCTGCGCTTGCTTCTTTAGCACCAAAGAGGAAACATGTTGTACTGCGCCCACTGGCGCTCGCCTGGCCTTGGTCGTCATGGCTTGCGTCATCCGAACCTCACGAGGTGAGGGCTCGCATAGAAATCTCAGCTCCTCAGGAGCCAACCTAAGGAGGCCGCCCCTTCTGGAGGTGTTGGCGTCGTCCGCCTCGCGAGGCATGGCCCCTCGCGAGGGTCTTGTGTTGTTGGTGCTGAAGATGGGCTGTACCAGGCCGTCGATGGAGCCACGCGGTGGGCCGCAGGCAGGCTGAAGGAAATATGCTCTAGATGCAATAATAAGTTGTTATTTATATTTCCTTATATCATGATAAATGTTTATTATTCATGCTAGAATTGTATTAACCGGAAACTTAGTACATGTGTGAATACATAGACAAAACAGAGTGTCCCTAGTATGCCTCTACTTGACTAGATCGTTAATCAAAGATGGTTAAGTTTCTTGACCATAGACATGTGTTGTCATTTGATGAATGGGATCACATAATTAGAGAATGATGTGATGGACAAGACCCATCCGTTAGCTTAGCATAATGCTCGTTTAGTTTTATTGCTATTGCTTTCTTCATGACTTATACATGTTTCTCTGACTATGAGATTATGCGACTCCCGAATCTGGGAGGAACACCTTGTGTGCTATCAAACGTCACAACGTGGGTGATTATAAAGGTGCTCTACAGGTGTCTCCGATGGTGTTTGTTGAGTTGGCACAGATCGAGATTAGGATTTGTCACTCCGTGTATTGGAGAGGTGTCTCTGGGCCCTCTTGGTAATGCACATCACTATAAGCCTTGCAAGCAATGTGACTAATGAGTTAGTTACGGGATGATGCATTACGGAACGAGTAAAGAGAGTTGCCGGTAACGAGATTGAACTAGGTATGATGATACCGACGATCGAATCTTGGGCAAGTAACATACCGATGACAAAGGGAACAACGTATGTTGTTATGCGGTTTGACCGATAGAGATCTTCGTAGAATATGTAGGAGCAAATATGAGCATCCAGGTTCCACTATTGGTTATTGACCGGAGACGTGTCTCGGTCATGTCTACATAATTCTCAAACCCGTAGGGTCCGCACGCTTAACGTTCGATGACGACTTGTATTATGAGTTATGTGATTTGATGTCCGAAGTTTGTTCGGAGTCCCGGATGAGATCACGGACATGACGAGGAGTCTCGAAATGGCCGAGACATAAGAATTATATATGATACGTCCATTTTGCATCATGCTTTTATATCGATATTTATTGCATTATGGGTTGTTATTACACATTATGTCATAATACTTATGCCTATTCTCTCTTATTTTACAAGGTTTACACGAAGAGGGAGAATCTTGCGGCATCTGGAATTACAGAAATTTGGAAAAGGAGCAAATATTAGAGACCTATTCTGCACAACTCCAAAAGTCTTGAAACTCCAGAAAGTCAGTTTTGGAATATATAAAAAATATTAGGCGAAGAAAGCACCAGAGGGGGGCCACACCCCGTGCACGAGGGTGGGGGGCGCGTCCCCCTGCCTCGTGGGCCCCCTGGCAGGCCTCCGGTGCCCATCTTTTGCTATGTGAAGTCTTTCTCCCTGGAAAAAATCATAAGGAAGCTTTCGGGACGAAGCGCCACCGTCTCGAGACGGAACACAGCGAAACCAATCTAGGGCTCCCATGAGCTGTTCTGCCGGGGAAACATCCCTCCGGGAGGGGAAAATCATCACCATCGTCATCACCATCGATCCTCTCATCGGGAGGGGGTCAATCTCCATCAACGTCTTCACAATGTGTCATCTCCTCTCAAACCCTAGTTCATCTCTTGTATTCGATCTTTGTCTCAAAACCTCAGATTGGTACCTGTGGGTTGCTAGTAGTGTTGATTACTCCTTGTAGTTGATGCTAGTTGGTTTATTTGGTGGAAGATCATATGTTCAGATCCTTTATGCATATTAATACCTCTCTAATTATGAACATGAATATGATTTGTGAGTAGTTACATTTGTTCCCGAGGACATGGGAGAAGTTGCTATAAGTAGTCATGTGAATTTGGTATTCGTTCGATATTTTGATGAGATGTATGTTGTCTTTCCTCTAGTGGTGCTATGTGAATGTCGACTACATGACACTTCACCATTATTTGGGCCTAGGGGAAGGCATTGGGAAGTAATAAGTAGATGATGGGTTGCTAGAGTGATGAAGCTTAAACCCTAGTTTATGCGTTGCTTTCGTAAAGGGGCTGATTTGGATCCATATGTTTCATGCTATGGTTAGGTTTACCTTAATTCTTTTTTTAAGTAGTTGCGGATGCTTGCGAGAGGGGTTAATCATAAGTGGGATGCTTGTCCAAGGAAGGCAAGTACCCAAGCACCGGTCCACCCACATATCAAATTATCAAAGTAACGAACGCGTATCATATGAGCATGATGAAAACTAGCTTGACGATAATTCCCATGTGTCCTCGGGAGCGTTTTCCTTTATATAAGAGTTTGTCCAGGCTTGTACTTTGCTACAAAAAGGATTGGGCCACCTTGCTGCACTTTGTTTACTTTTGTTACTTGTTACCCATTACGAATTACCTTATCATAAAACTATCTGTTACCGATAATTTCAGTGCTTGCACAAAATACCTTACTGAAAACCGCTTGTCATTTCCTTCTGCTCCTCGTTGGGTTCGACACTCTTACTTATCGAAAGGACTACGATAGATCCCCTATACTTGTGGGTCATCAAGACTCTTTTCTGGCGCCGTTGCCGGGGAGTGAAGCGCCTTTGGTAAGTGGAATTTGGTAAGGAAAAATTTATATAGTTTGCTGAAATTTGTTGTCACTTGTTACTATGGAAAGTAATCCTTTGAGGGGCTTGTTCGGGGTATCTTCACCCCGACGAGTAGAGCAAAGAGTTGCTCCTCAACCTGCTGAACCTACTGAAAATGTTTACTTTGAAATTCCTTCTGGTATGATAGAGAAACTGCTAGCTAATCCTTTTACAGGAGATGGAACATTGCATCCCGATTTGCACCTAATCTATGTGGATAAAATTTGTGGATTATTTAAGCTTGCAGGTATGCCCGAGGATGTTATCAATAAGAAGGTCTTTCCTTTATCTTTGAAGGTAAAGGCGTTGACATGGTTTAGGCTATGCGATGATATTGGATCATCGAACTACAACCGATTGAAATTGGAATTTCATCAGAAGTTTTATCCTATGCATCTGCTTCATCGTGATCGTAATTATATATATAATTTTTGGCCTCGTGAAGGAGGAAGCATCGCTCAAGCTTGGGGGAGGCTTAATTCAATGTTATATTCATGCCCCAATCATGAGCTCTCAAGAGAAATTATTATTCAAAAAATTTATGCTCGGCTTTCTCTCAGTAATCGCTCCATGCTCGATACTTCTTGTACTGGTTATTTTATGATGAAGACTATTGAATTCAGATGGGATTTATTGGAAAGAATTAAACGCAACTCTGAAGATTGGGAACTCGATGAAGGTAAGGAGTCAGGTATAACACCTAAGTTTGATTGTGTTAAATCTTTTATGGATACCGATGCTTTTCGTGAGTTTAGCACTAAATATGGACTTGACTCTGAGATAGTAGCTTCTTTCTGTGAATCTTTTGCTACTCATGTTGATCTCCCTAAGGAGAAGTGGTTTAAATATCATCCTCCCATTGAAGTAAAAGTAGTTGAACCTATTAAAGTTGAAGAAAAGACTATCACTTATAATGTTGATCCTATTGTTCCTACCGCTTATATTGAGAAACCACCTGTCCCTGCTAGAATAAAGGATCATGCTAAAGCTTCAATTGTGGTTCGTAAGAGTAATACTAGGACACCTACACCCCCTGAGCAAATTAAAGTTGAACCTAGTATTGCTATGGTTAAAGATCTCTTGGCCGATAATATTGATGGGCATGTTATTTACTTCTGTGATGAAGCTGCTAGAATTGCTAGACCCGATATTAAAAATAAACATGGATCTGTTGTAGGCATGCATGTTATTTCTGTTAAAATAGGAGATCATTGCTATCATGTCTTATGTGATATGGGTGCTAGTGCGAGTGCAATACCTCATTCTTTATACGAAGAAATTATGCATGATATTGCACCTGCTGAGTTAGAAGGTATTGATGTTACAATTAAGCTTGCCAATAGAGATACTATTTCACCGATTGGGATTGTTAGAGATGTTGAAGTCTTGTGCGGGAAAGTTAAATATCCTACTGATTTTCTTGTTCTTGGTTCCCCACAAGATGAATTTTGTCCCATTATATTTGGCAGACCCTTCTTGAATACTGTTAATGCTAAGATAGGTTGCAAAAAGGATGTTGTTACTATTGGTTTAGGGGATACGTCTCATGATTTTAATTTTGCTAAATTTCGTAGATAGCCCCATGATAAAGAATTGCCTAGTAAAGATGAAATTATTGGTCTTGCTTTTATTGCCGTGCCTCCTAATGATCCTTTAGAACAATATTTGCTAGACCATGAAAATGATATGTTTATGAATGAAAGAAGGGAAATAGATGAATTATTCTTTAAACAGGGACCTATTTTAAAACACAACTTGCCTTTTGAAATTCTAGGGGATCCTCCTCCACCCAAGGGTGATCCCGTGTTTGAGCTTAAACCATTACCTGATACTCTTAAATATGCTTATCTTGATGAAAATAAGATATATCCTGTCATTATTAGTGCTAACCTTTCAGAGTAGGAAGAAGAGAAATTATTGAAAACTCTGAAGAAGCACCGTGCTGCTATTGGATATACTCTTGATGATCTTAAGGGCATTAGTCCCACTCTATGCCAACACAAAATAAAATTGGAGAAAGACGCTAAACCGGTTGTTGATCACCAACGAAGGTTAAATCCTAAGATGAAAGAAGTGGTAAAAAGAAATACTAAAGCTTACGGAGGCAGGTATAATTTATCCTGTTGCTGATAGTCAGTGGGTAAGTCTTGTCTGTTGTGTCCCTAAGAAGGGGGGCATTACTGTTGTTCCTAATGATAAAGATGAATTGATCCCACAAAGAGTTGTTACAGGTTATAGAATGGTAATTGATTTCCGCAAATTGAATAAAGCTGTCAGGACCACAATTCTAAGTCACACCGATCTAGCCTGTAACACCTCATATCACTTTGCGGCCTCACGCACGGTATTTCCACGGGTGTCGCCTTACCATGGCCCGGGACTGTTTGCGCCTTTTGGCTCACGTATATGATAGTGTCGCTAGCATCCATATGTCAGAGAACCCGGGCCGACATGACTAGTCGTGAACACAAAGTGGCACTAACTTACGGGGACATGCATACATGAATCAACATCGAGCATGTCGGTCGGCTGATGTGAATCCGGGCTGTAGCACTGGCTAACAGGACTCCGGGAACCCGGGCTGTAGCGAGCTAGGCAGGACTCGGATGTCACCGCATGACATTTCCCGAAGGGACAGACACGAACGAAGTGAATCACATGCCGCTACCAAGTGTTCCGGAGCAGTAGTGTTGGGCTAGCAGGACTCGGTGAACCGGTCTGTAGCGGACTACTATGGCTCATGGAAGAATAAGACTACATTTCCCCATAAGAGAGGCTACCAAGGATAAACAACTAGGTTGTCGGATCCCACACATACCAAGCATTTCAATCATACACACAATATGCTCGATATGTGTAAATACAACATGGCATCACAACATAACTCTACGACTCAAGTATTTATTCATTAGGCTCCGAGGAGCCAAGATATTACAAGCATGGGTCTCATGACCCAACATTCAAAGCATACAAGTCAAAGCACATGCAGAAGCTTAACATGTCTGAGTACAGACATCTACAAATGAAAAAGGCTGAGAAGCCTGACTATCTACCAGATCCTGCCGAGGGCACAAAATCGTAGCTGAGGTATCAATCTAAACGCCGAAGTCCACACGGAACTACTAGCGAGACTGACGTCTCTCTGCAAAACATAAAATGGGCAAACGTGAGTACAAATGTACCCAGCAAGACTTACATCAGAACTATCTACATAAGCATCGGTATCAACAAAGGGGGTGGTGGAGTTTAACTGCAGCAAGCCAGCTTTCACTCAGTGGCTATCCTGAACTACGAATGCTGGTAACTCTTTTGAGGTGGCGCAGACGAGTCCAGATATTCACCATATCAATACACCACTATGGATCCGCTCCCGTTTTCCTACGAGAACGCCATCCATGGCACTCACGCTTATCTTGCGCATTTTAGAGTATCCACTTTCACCTAGAAGTCCTTTACCGCGGATACGGCTATTCGAATAGATGATGTTAACCCTGCAGGGGTGTACTTCGTCATAGATGTTTCCACCACTTAGCGTCTG